>CM061540.1:255680404-256880404 GCA_030864215.1 Capsicum pubescens | reverse complement strand
TTTTATAGAAATTAGGTGGATGCGATTACTTTGATTGGTATGAAGAACGACACCCTTCACAAGTAAATCGTGTAATCTAGGGTTTGTTGAAGAAAGTCAAGGCTTTTGAAGAGAAACAAAATCGAGCAAGAAAATACTACATTGTTGTCGTTATTACTACTGGTTTGGTGGTGTTGGGCACATGGATATTCAAGCCTAATTGCTGAAATTTTCATGGTGGTGTATTTGCTACTGGTTTGGTGTTGTTGAGCATATGAATATTCAAGCGTAATTGTTGGAAAATTTCAAACAGATTTAGGAATATATTGCAAAATTTAGGCCATCTGTTAGAAATTATCAAACAGGTCTTCCCACTATTGTAATAGATTAAACTTAGATTAGATAGAAATAATATTGGCATAATGCAACAGATGACCAACCTATTACAACAGATAAACTATCTGCCAGAATAGATAGAATATATTTTACTACAGATTGACAAACTATTGCATTATAAAAAACTCAACTTTCATCAGAAAATATTCGATGTGTGCAAGCGCGTGCGAGCCGCATGCGAAACTGGTATCATTTTTTGGAAGGTTCATGCCATTATTTCGACCTTCAAAATTTCATGATTTTTCATCAACACTTTCTCTGGCAAATGATACCTCAGTTTACTCTGCCTTAATAAGATGGGGAGCAGGTCCATCAGTGGCTGCATGTGGATAAAAAAATGACCTCGTCGATGGCAGATTCATTGCAGTCATAAACCTTGATCTTTCCCTCCTCGAGTAGTATCTGAATAACCCAATAATGTATGTCATCCATGATCATGAATGCAAGTATCCTCTTTGCCTCGGTCTAGCTCTTGCCGTGTGGATTTGGCCTCTCCCCTCTAACATATTTTATTATTTTTTATCCCAGTCCAACATAGATATTAACGAATCAAATCCCGAACCACAGGATGATGCTAGATCATTGAGTTGATCGTAATTATCCTTGAGCTTCTTGTAGAAGTCGAGGTCCATTATCCTATCAACAGCGTTATAAGCTTCCGGGTACTCTAATTGCCTTTTCCTCATGAGGTAGAGAATTTCGTCAACATACTGTGATATAAAAAAGTCAATTTTTAAATAAGTTAGTAATTGTAAAGATGCAATGGATGGTCTATCTGTTGCATAGGGTTCTATGAATCAATCCAACGCAACTTATGCATCAGATGGATAATAAGTTGCAACAGAACCACTACTAGTTGCACCAGAATACCCAGCTGTTGCAACAAATTTCACATCTCTTGCGTAGCTTCTTCTTCATGGAGTAGATTAGAAGGCTAGGTTAGGAAAAGTAAACTTACCTTGTTCTCATACCACATACGTATATCTGCCATAATCTGGAAGTCTTGGGGGGGGGAGGGAGGCCTGGGGTAATTTCGTGCGCCTCGCTTGGCATTCTTGGCTCGTCGCAGATCCCTCTTCTCTTTGGCACCAAGTTCCACGTATATGTTGACCTTCTTCAATGGACCCTAAACTTTGATATTTTTTTATTTTTGACTAGAGAGTAAGTGCTAATTGCTCTTTTTTTCCTCCTAACCGTCGTTGTAGGAGTGTATATCTCTCTCGCCTTCTTAGTTGGTATGACACTCCTATTGGATTTGAATTCCTCGACATCTTTAGTAATAGACTCTACATTTTCAAAGAGTTTATCCTGGTTATCCTTGCAGTCTTCGCATTTGCAATGAGAACATGGGGGTGAAGCGGGGTGAAAGGGACCGGTGTAAAGGTGAAAGGGACTTGTGTAAAAGTGAGAGAGGGACCTGTTAAAGGGGTGTCTTTAAACATATTTATTTTTTCTTGAGCATCGACATGATCATCATCACGAGTGGTAGCACCATTAGCATGCCTTCCAACAACACCAACAACTCCACCAGAAGAAGCACCCGGATCTGCCTCAGTAGGTTGGTCGTAAAGAGCCTCAACATTAGGTTTACCTTGCCTAACTGCTCTTCTTATGGCTGTTGCTCCAGCCAATTCCTTCTTTATTAACTCCACTGTTAGGTCTGCTATAGTATCAACATGACCTAGAGTAATAAAAAAAGTCATCACCAACTCCTGCTCAGTCGGCACGATCCATGGATTCACAACCTATAAAATAAAGATAGATACATTTAAATCATATAATGTAATAATTTTCACAGTTGGGTATTATTTTAACACATACAACTTATGCAACATATAATCTGTATGTCACAACATATTAATAATATGTTGCATCAGATTACCCATCTGTTGCATAGTTTGCAGTAGATGGTTAAAATCTGTTTGAGTCGGGTTCAGAGAACCAGAGCAACAGATGGATAATCTGAAGTAAAATATCAATTATTTATCGAAACAGATAACCAATCTATTGCACCAGTTGGCACAAGATAGGTAATCTGTTGGGTTACATGTTATGCAATAGATGATCTGTATGTCGTAATAGATTAACAATACGTTACATCAGATTACCCATCTATTGCATAATTTGTAGTAGATGGTTAATTTGTTAAGAGTCGAGTTCAGACAACCAAAGCAACAGATAGGTAATCCGATGCAAGATATCAATCGTCTGTCGCAACTAATTACCCATTTGTTGCACCAGTTAGCACAGGACGGGTAATTTGTCGCAATAGATGTCCCATATAGTGCATCAGATTTAACATCTGTTGCACCAGATATAACAACTGTTCAATATCTTTCATTGAGTCAAATTATTTTATTTGAAGAAGACGTACTGCATCATCTAGAGGGTTAAAGAGATCAACCTCCTTAATATTTGTGTTGTTCTTTGCAGCTAACTACCTAAACATCCTTGGATAAGAAACCTCATTAGGGTAATCCATTACCTGCTTTCAGAGGGAAGGAATGACTTCAAATGCTCAAGCCTAAAAAATGTAAACAGGAAGCAAGCAAAAAAAGTCATAATAACTATATTCAATACAAATTAATGGATGAGTAAAAATAGTGATTAATTTTATCATGAAAGCCCAAGGAAAGTTGTATAATATGGTCATCCCTGGGGATAGAATTGTCAGTAAATATTGGACATTCAAGTAGAAGTTATCATATCCCCAGGGATAATTTTTGAATTTATCAAAATCCTCAGCACGCGCCAAAAAATTATCTTTTATGACCTTGTTGATGTATCTTGCCAATATTACCGAATGGTAAAACCAAACTAAGCGTAATTTCTTCCTGTACTGCTTTGGTATGGTTTAATCCTTGAGATTTGTCATCAAATTTGATGCTTTATATTCACGTCCAACAATGTACAAGAACCCATCTATTTTTTTCTTGCGTTTGTTGGTTTTGTCGGGTAGTCGCTGGGACAATGCCTTCCCTCTATTTGATTGTGGTGGTTTGGCTGTCCTTTTTGCCTTGGACCTTTTGTAGGGTATTCCCTTAGCGATAGGTTCTTCTGTACGATCGCATCTCAAGCCCGTCACTATGGAAAACTCTTACACGCCAAAACAAACCGGCATGCCACAGTAGTTGATCTAGATTTCATCCATATTTTTTCCCTCCTCCTCAAAATCTTTATCATCCCCCACGTACTTGATCCTGTGCTTGAGAAGACCATATACAATCCTCATTTGGAAATGGGAAGGGGGGTCCTCGGGTAGCTCGAGAAAACGTCCAAAGTAGCTCCTCTTAAAACGTCCGTCTATATTTTCCTTCTTCATAATATTCCTAAAATAATTAAATTTTTTCCCAAACTGACATTTAAGTACAAGTTCACCAGTTAGTTCTTTAAGGTCATCTATCGGCATCACAACTTGAAACCTGTTAATACTAATGGCTTTCACAAGATCATGCTGGGATGTCAATATTAATTCACGCCCCATTGATGATCCATTATCATCATGTTGATGATCATCCTCTTTCTCACTCTCTAATTCCTTCTCTTTCACACTTTCATTTTCTTCATCACTATCTACAGACCTTTGTCTACCTCTCTCAATGTTGTTTTTATATCTCTCATCAGCTTCACTTTTCCCTGATTGAGATTGTTCAAGAAGCTCCCCTGAATCCATCTATAATGTAGCCTTTGTTGTTGAGTGGTCAGAAGTTGATCCACTTTCACTTTCTTTTCTTTTGTGAGACATTTTTTACCTACAAATAACAGAAAACAAAATTTATATTACAATTGATGTATGCATAAATTTTAAAAAATACAATACAAACACCACCAATACCGACACACAAACAGCCACGACCACAAACACAACTGACCAATGCCACAAACACCAAGAATACCGACGCCACTAACAGCCACCACAAACACCACCAGTGCCACCACAAAGACCACCAACACCACCACCCCGACCACCAACACACAAATACCATCCAACAATACCACGACAGTCAATGAAACACTGCGATTAAAACTAGGGTTTTCTCGAGTTCTTCCTATGATTTTACTATCAAAACTCAAAATTGTAAACCTATTCTCGAATATAATACAACTAAAAGTCTTTTTTCTCATCATTAGCTTAAAAGCCCTTATTTTTTAGAAAAAATAACAAATATAGAACTCTTCTAGAGCTCTTTTACTTATGAAAATAGAGAAACGACTGATACAAGCAAGAATGAAGTAAAAAATAACACCTATGTGGTCAGAAATAAGAAGAAAATCGATCTATTGTGAAGGGTTGAGAAATTTATTAAGTAGTTGTTGTATTCTTAAGAGAGAGAAAAGAGTGAGAACTCGAGATCTGAAATGATGAAATATTTTTCTCGCAAATGAATGATTTGTTTGTGTTGATTTGTATTTTGGAAGAGAATGACAAGTTTTGAAAATGTTAATTTGATCCGAATTGATCTTAATTATTTTTAAAATTATAAAAGATTTGCATAATTTTTAACCCTCTCATCTTGTGATTGCCAAAAGACTCAATTGAAGGTGTAGTTGACCCTATGAGAACTCACCCCTAGTCCTAGATTAATTAATTAAGGCAATAGTTGAACATATAAACTCAATTGAAATTGTATAAAAATAAATGTTCAACCTGTTGCAACAGATTACCCATTTGTTTAAAATTATCAAATAGGAGCTGCCATCTATTGTAGTTGACCCTATGATTAATTAAGGTATTAGTTGAACATATTAGATAATAAGAGTCGCTTCACCTCAGTGATCGATCGACGACTCTGGTCGGGAGGAACGCAATACCGTCTCATCATTTATTTTCCAAAAGACTCAATTAAAGTTGTAGTTGACCCTATGAGAACTCACCCCTAGTCCTAGATTAATCAATTAAGGTATTAGTTGAACATATTAGGTAACAAGAATCGCTTCACCTTAGAGTGATCGATCGACGACTCTGGTCGGGAGGAATGCAATACCATCTCATCATGCATTTGCCAAAAGACTCAATTGAAATTGTAGTTAACCCTATGAGAACTCACCCCTAGTCCTAGATTAATCAACTAAGGCATTAGTTGAACATATGAACTCAATTAAAATTTTATAAAAATAAATCTTCAACCTGTTGCAATAGATGACCCATCTGTTGAAATTAATCAAACATATTAAGTCATCTGTTGTAACAGATTACCCATCTATTGGAATTAATCAAACAGATTAAGTCATCTGTTGCAACAGATTACCCATCTATTGTAAATTATCAAATAGGTGATGCCATCTGTTGTAGTTGACCCTATGATCAATTAAGGTATTAGTTGAACATATTAGGTAATAAGAATCGCTTTACCTCAGAGTGATCGATCAACGACTCTGGTTGGGAGAAACGCAATACCATCTCATCATACATTTGCCAAAAGACTTAATTGAAGTTGTAGTTGACCCTATGAGAACTCACCCCTAGTCCTAGATTAATTAATTAAGGTATTAGTTGAACATATAAGGTAATAAGAATCAATTCTGCTCAAAGTGATCGATCGACGACTCTGATCGAGAGGAACGCTATACCATCTCATCATGCAATTGTCAAAAGACTCAATTGAAGTTGTAGTTGACCCTATGAGAACTTATCCCTAGTCCTAGATTGATCAATTTAGGAATTAGTTGAACATATAAGGTAATAAAAATTGCTTCACCTTAGAGTGATCGATCGACGACTATGATCGGGAGGAATGCAATATCGTCTCATTATGCATTTGTCAAAACACTCAATTGTAGTTGTAGTTGACCCTATGAGAACTCACCCGTAGTCCTAGATTAATCAACTAACGCATTAGTTGAACATATGAACTTAATTAAAATTGTATAAAAACAAATGTTCAACCTGTTACAACAGATGGTCTATCTGTTAAAATTAATCAAACAGATTAAGTCATCTGTTGCAACAGATTACCCATCTGTTGGAATTAATCAAATAGATTAAGTCATTTATTGCAACTGATTACCCATCTATTGTAAATTATCACATAGGCTTTGCCATCTATTGTAGTTGATTCCATGGTAAATTAAGGTATTAGTTGAACATATTAGGTAATAAGAATTGCTTCACCTCAGAGTGATCGATCGATGACTCTGGTCAGGAGGAACATAATACCGTCTTATCATGCATTTGGCAAAAGACTCAATTGAAGTTATAGTATACCCTTTGAGAACTCACCCCTAGTCCTATATTAATCAATTAAGGTATTAGTTGAACATATAAGGTAATAAGAGTCGATTTAGCTCAGAGTGATCGATCGACGACTCTGGTCGGGAGGAACGCAATACCGTCTCATCGTGCAATTGCCAAAAGACTCAATTGAAGTTATAGTTGACACTATAAGAACTCACCCCTAGTCCTAGATTGAGCAATTAAGGTATTAGTTAAACATATAAGGTAATAAGAATCGATTCAGCTCAGAGTGATCGATCGACGACTCTGGTCGGGAGGAACGCAATACCTTTTTATTATGCGATTGAAAAAAGACTCAATTGAAGTTATAGTTAACCCTATGAGAACTCACCCCTAGTCCTAGATTAATCAGTTAAGACATTAGTTAAACATATTAACTCAATTAAAATTGTATAAAAATAAATGTTCAACCTGTTGCAACAGATGACCCATCTGTTGAAATTAATCAAATAGATTAAGTCATCTGTTGTACCAGATTACCCATCTGTTGTAAATCATCTGTTTTCACAGATGACCGAGCTTTGAAAATTTTCGAACAAAAATTGTTATCTGTTGAAAAGTATGACTTTGATGTTTTAAGATCTTTTTGAGATAATACATTAAAACCCCCCTAAACTTGTCTTCCTAACTTACTTTATCACTCTAAGTTTACATGTAATTATTTATCCCCTTAATTTTATTTCAAGTGAATTTAATACCCCCTCAGAAATAAAAAACCGAACAAATAGTGGGAGGTGCTCTACACGCACCTCCACGTGATAATTTTTTTTAAAAAACATTTTTGAAAGTTTTTTTCCCTTTTTTACCCATCAACCTTCATCCTCAGAAGATGCATCCACATTGTCGTCCCTTTCTATGCTATCCATGGACACCGATGCGGCTCGTCCCTTCAAGTATCAACGCTGGCCGATGAAGATTTCACGGAGCTCGCCAAATACTCCCCACCCTCTTCATTATCACTACTATCAAATCACAAATTCAACACCACCGCTATGAATTTTATTGTACCCATTACCAAGAGCAATATCACCTCCATCTCTATCAATTTCAGAATTTTCACCACCTTTAATACCAACTCCAAAATAATTCACCATCATTGTCAATTCCACAACACTCAACAACGACAATGAGAAATTGGGCCACAAAATTGTACAAAAATAAATTATAATGAAATTAAAGAAACGGTGGTGGGAGATGAAATGGTGGCGTGTGAGAAGACGTTAACAAGGCAACCGCTGATTTCATAAAATCCACAAAAAATAATTCAATTTCTCATGAATTGGATTTCAATTTTCTCATGAATTGAATTTCCATTTTCTCATGAAACATCCTCCTCGGAGTAACAATCGTCATAAAGATCTAACAAGCTTTTCTCTTATCACCTACGCCAAAAATATCAGATGGAATAGAAGATGTGGGAGTGGCGATGGAGGAAGGATGGAACAATGATGTGGGTATTTGGTAGCTCTGAATTTTGATGGAAGAAAAGGGTGGAGAGAGAGAAAATGTAAAATAAATTAATAAGTTGGGATTTTGTCAAATTTTTTACCTTTTTCTTTCTTTCACGCGTACTTTGGATAGTGTCTTTACCCTCCTTGTTAAAGGAGATACTAAATTCACCTGAGAAGAAATTAAGGGGGTAAATAATTACACATAAAGTTAGAGTGTTAAAGTAAGTTATCTAGACAAGTTTAGGGGGGCTTTTATGTATTATCTTATCTTTTTTAAAGCAATTTCGATATTTTCAGTCCGAGATAAAAAGATTAAATACTAAGACAGTAAAAAATATTAATTGGATAACTCAAAAATCTACTTAGTGAGTAGTCTTATCTGGTCTTTTTAATGTCACCATCTTCTCGTGCCCCTCAGAAGTTATTAATGAATATTTAAAACCCATATCTACTCCCTCCATTTCATTTTAGTTGATCCTCTTTCTAAAAATATTTGTTTCAATTTAGTTTTTTC
This sequence comes from Capsicum pubescens, assembly GCA_030864215.1. Lineage (NCBI taxonomy): Eukaryota > Viridiplantae > Streptophyta > Magnoliopsida > Solanales > Solanaceae > Capsicum > Capsicum pubescens. The sequence continues at coordinate 256,871,829 of CM061540.1, read as the reverse complement.
CAATGATAAAATCAAGAGGATTTTAATATATTCTTCCAATAATACCCTTATAATTAAATGGCTAAATAAGTTTTATATATTCAAATTTATATTTTTAAAGCATAATTAAAAAGGCTAATTTGGTAAAATAGACCCCTAATAATTATCTTTCTTAATAGATGTGCCAAGTCTATAGAGGCCAACTCAACTAATATGAAATGGAGGGAGTAGAATACTCTCTCCTTCAGCCATAAACTCGAGACGAGAAACTCAACTTATCTCTCTCTCTCTCTTCTTTATTCTCAATTCTCTTTCTTTCTTTTTTTCTTCGCTTTTATCTCTTTTTTCGGATGAGGATCCTTTCGGATCTCAACCTATCAATATCTTTTCTCGACTGAAACAGATGTTCTGATCCCTTTGCTTTTTTGACATTGCAGGTATGGTTCACTATTGTTCTTTCCTTCTCATCTTCTTCTTTGTATGTTATTTAAATTAGGTATTTACATCTGTTGCTATTAATGATTTACCCATCACCAGTTTCTTATTTAATGAGAAAATTGAAGGAAGGGTGACTTTTAAGTCTTGAATGAACGAAATGTTTCCTTTAATAAAATATACAAAAAAAAGTCATCTGTTGTGAGAACTTAAAAAGCCTTGTTGTCAGTATAATTTTTTATGTCTTTTGTTTGTTACTTTGGTGGTGCTGTTGTTGGGGTTGGTGGTGGTGTTGGAACATGTGGTGTTTGTGTTTTTATGGTGTTAGAACATATGGTGTTGTTTCTTTGTTGTTGATGTTATTGGTGGTGGTGTTGCAACAGTTTCCTCAACTATTGCAATCGATGAATCAGCTATTGGAACAGACGGAGCAACCGTTTAAAGAAATCAAACCAATAGCAAGGCTGGTTTGATTTATTCTAATAGATGATCCATCTGTTGCAACATGTCATCCATTTGTTGCAACAGATACCTCATCGTTTGAACAGATGGGGAATCTGTTGCATCATATTGGTTATCTATCGATTTATTCAATTTTTGTTTTACCCTTTTGTAATGTTCTTTTTGTTCTTCTCTTGTTTAAGATCAAATATATTTCTCTTGTTTGCAAATAAAAGGAAGTGAAACTTGATCAACTTTTGCCCGACCAGCATTAAAGGCTAGAGTAAAGATGGGTCCAGAGGAATAAGCTGCTTGCAGATGGAACCACTTCATATGTGAGAGGTATGTATTATTGGTCAACCTATCATGAAACACACATCCAGTACAATAATTTTGTGAATATTGGTTCTTTACCTATTAGGTGTTAATCCTTCAAACAAGATATGGCATTTTACAGTTAAGATTGTTAAGTTCGAACTAGTAAGGATGAGGGACCAAGTAGGTAGTGTCGATACCCTATTACGGTTTAGTGAAGATTTTGCTAATATTTATGTATCAAGTTTGGGGAAGGGTTAAAGTTTTTAGAGACAGTGTAAATATTCAAATAGCGATTGCACTGACTTTAAGGGTTCAATGGACTTTTGAAAGGCCTTAAAAGACTCGCACTGCTGCAAGCAAGAATGAAAATGAATATAGTTATTGATCTGGTCCAAATTTATATGGATGGGTTGTTCGAGGAGATTATTATACAACATAAGGTTATTGTAAGAATACTGTGGGAAGAGGGAGGTGGAGAAGACCATATATCAAATCAGACCTTATTAAAAAAGAAACACAAGGTAGGAAAGGAAGTGTAGTCAAATTGGCTAATGAAATTAACATGAAAAATGAAAAAACTGAATGAGCTGCGAATGTGAAAGTGTATCCAAAAAATAAAAATCCATAAGTCATTCTTGAAAAAGAAAAATGCTCAAGTGGACTAGAGCTGTGCACTTTATTAGGGGGCTGCAACTAGCTAGCGTGGCCTGAATGAAGAACCACAAAATACAGGACCAGAACTCTAAAGAAGCAGCTTCACGAGCACGGGAGGTAGTAAGATTGTCCGTCAAAATTGAAACCTGAACAAACCACTCCTGAATAAAAAATAAGGGATCAAGCCAAAGTGGCAATTTCTCAAGTTAAACTTGCATCCCATGCCTTCTGTTTATGGCTCTGGTCAGGTCAAAGGCAGTGGAAACAACAAGGCATGGGATTTCTGCCCAATTTCATACCTTTTTTTTCTACTGCCATTGACCTGATCATAGCCATAAACAGAAGGCATGGCATGCAAGTTAGACTTTAAAAATTGATGCCTTGGCTTCCCTTATTTTTACTTCTGGAGTTATTGGTTCAGGTTTCATACTTGACTGAAAATCTTATCAATCTCCTGTCTCGCAAAGCTTCTTCCTTAGAGTCGTGGTCCTGCTCTTTGAGAGTCTTCATTGAGGCTATGCTTGCTAGTTGCAGTCTCTAGCAAAGTGACCAGCTCCAGTCCTCTTGACCATTCTTTTTTTTCTTCAACGACTAACGAATTTTTATATTTGGATACACTTCCACATTTGAAGCTCATTCAGTTTTTTTGTTTCTTATGTTAATTTCACTGGCCAGATTTGCTAGAAGTTCCTTACTTTCTTCCCTGTGTTTCCTCTTAAATAAGGTCTGAGATGATATATGATCTTCTCCACCTACCCCTTCCCGCACAGGTATTCTTCCAAGCACCTTCTGCTATATAATAGTCTCCTCGAGCAACCCATTCATGTAAATTTAGACTAGGGAAATTTCTATTGGTTCCATCATTATTTGCTGCAGTGCGAGGCTTTGGAGGCCTTTCAAGATGTCCATTATGCCATTAAAATTGGTCCACACTATTGGATATTTACACTGCCGCCTAAAACTTAAAACCTTCCCCAAACTTGACACAAAAACATGAGTATAAACCATCATTAAACTGTACAATGCAGGATCTTGTTTGAAGAATCAATGTCTAATCGGTAAAAAACTACATTCACAAAATTATAGTACTTTATGTGTGTCTGTCATGGTATCCTGATCAATAATACATAACTCCCACGCAATAAAGTGGATTCATTCATCTACATGCACTTTATTCTTTCTACCCCATCAAGACATATCAGACAGTGTTTATTCATTTGCACGCATGTGATGACTATTAAAAAAAGGTGGAGAGTCATGACTTTTTATCTAACACGTTCAAAAAGTTGATGAATCAAATTCTACATCTGTTGCAACTGATGAATCAACTATTAGAAGAAACAAAACATCTCTTCCAACATATGGTCCATCTGTCACAACAGATAATCCATATATTGCAACAGATGTTACAACAGATGGTAAATCTATTGCGATAGACCAGACAATATTTATTCATCTGCACGCATATGATGACTATTAAAAAAGAGGTAGTTGTGACTTTTTATCTAACATATTCAAAACAGCTAACATATCAAATTCACCATCTTTTACAACTGATGAATCATCTATTAAAAACAATAAAAACATCTCCTCCAATAAATGGTCCATCTGTCGCAACAGATAATCTATATATTGCAACAGATGGTAAATCTATTGCGACAGATTAGACAATGTTTACTTATCTGCACGGATGTGATGACTATTAAAAAAGAGGTGAAGAGTCATAACTTTTTATCTAACACATTCAAAACAGCTGATGAATCAAATTCTCCATCTATTGCAACTGATTAATTAGCTGTTAGAAGAAATCAAAACATCTCCTCCAACAGATGGTCCATCTGTCGCTACAGATAATACATATGTTTCAACAGATTTCTTATTTGTTGCACATACAAACCATCTGTTGCAACAAATGGTAAATCTATTTTGACAGACCATCTATTGCACATACAGACTATCTGTTGCAATAAATGGTAAATCTATTGCGATAAATATACGATTTGTTACAACAACTCACTAATAACGGTTGTTATCAAGTCTTAAACTGCTTTGAAAAGGTGAGAAGTATTAATGTAAAATAAAAAATTGTGACTTTTCACAGAAAACAAAATGCCACCAGTTTGAATGTAATTAATACAATGGAGCTGAACAGTCGTGCCTTTTAGCCTGACACATCCAGATTCAATCCTTTATAAATAGGTCCCTCCTTAATCTTTATTCTACTTAACTTTATTTATTTCTTGTATTTTTTCTTTTCATGTGACATCTTCAACCACTTCTTCAAAGAGCATATTCCTTTCTCGTTGAGGTAAGTTTTTTTTGGTGTAAATCTACCTGTTGGTAGTATATGTTGTATTATATTTGGACTCTTTTCTTTACATTTGTCAATTCATGCGTGTTCTAGTTATGGTTGATCCTATTTGGGACATTGCTATTCTGTGCGACACGGTGCGAAAACTTCAGAGGCAGGTTAATGACCTGTAGAGGGAGTTGGTCGCCGTGAGAGCGGCCATGTTCATAGAGATGTAGAGGTTGATGAGGGCCCTACCGCTGCGAGTTGATTGGCCGGCTGTCAATAATGATGATGATGATAATAATAATTGGAATGTGTTTTTTCTTTTAGCGTATGTATTTTAATTTTTCTATATTAGATCTATACCTAATGTATTTTATTTTTTGTTTAATGAAAAAATTAATTTTAGTCGACTTTGACTTTTTAATTCTTATTCAATTTTTATTCTGTTTATTTTTCCTAAATATACATGTTAACATGTCGATGGTTGGAGGCAAGGAGCAATTTTGAATCCAGTAGCAATAATAATTTTGACTTTTGAGTTCTTTCAACAGATGGACCATGTGTTGGAACAGATTGGTCATCGGTTGGGTTTCTGCCAACAGATTATCCATTTGTTGCGATAGATTTGTCATCTATTAGAGAAAAATATTCCAGTTTGATAGAACTGTGTTGTGTTCTTCCAGCTAATGTCCATTTGTTGCCACAGATGGATAATTTGTTGAAAATAATTGTGGTCTGCTGTATTATTTAGTTCATGTATTGCCTCTTTTTATTGAAGCACAAGTTATTAAAAAGATATTTTATATATAATAAATAATAACATTACGTTCACAACAAAGAGTTAAATATATAAAATTCCACAACAAACAACAACATAAGTTTTTGCAATTACAATGATCATGGTGGATTACGATCCGGGTATGTAGGTCTTTTGTGGCTAGCGCGCTTACATACGAAGAACTTGTTTCTTCTTGATGAAAATGATTCTCCAACTCTACGTCTCCTCTTATGTGGCTTTCTTACCGGTTTGATAGTGCTTGGGTCAATATATGAAGGAGGTATTAATCTCCCCAAAAGCTCTGCAGGAACAACCCAAGATTCTTCAGGAGGCACCAGAGTAATATGCCCACTATATGTAATTTTATATTTTTTCACCAAATAATATTGAGAGGAGTGCTCGTAAATTTTAGGTCCATATTTTGGACCGTATTGAGCTCGAAGCACTGCCGTAACATGTGGACAGGGTATTTTGTCCAAGTCAAAAACTTTGTACATACAAGATCTTGTTTGAAGATCGACCGTGGCAACATCATCATGACTGGTGATACTGAATTTGTAATCTACTATTTGATAAGATAATAACCTATTCCCCAAATTGATATTCGTTGATATTATTTTTTCAATTTCTAGAACAAATGGGGTTCTTCTTGGGCCCTCAAACTGCACACGCCTTTCGTTAAAAATTCGGTCATACTTCTTATTTATTATTTCAAATAAAGCCTTGATGGAAAATTTTCTTTCATCACCAAACAATTGTAACGCCCCGAGATCCCATTCCGAGACGTCACACGATGCTTATGACCCCAAAGGACCACAAGCTAACCCTTTACTGATATCTGTACATGTACACTGCATAATATCTGAAATAAATGCGGAAACTATCTATAAGGTTCAACACATCTATGAATACTCATAATACAGAAAACTGAATACTAATACAACCGTCTGAAAAAACTCTAAACTGTCTGAACTGTGGAGTTGATGGGATAGGTCCCCAACTAACTCCATCAATTGTAAATAAACAAAGACTAAAGCAATAATAGTAAACTGAAATTCGTCCTTGAAAAAAAAAGGACTCACTGTTACTGCTGCTGACTGGGACTGAACTGCTAAGGATACTCTGGATCCTGTGCCTCTGAACCTATGGTGTCAAATAAAATACCATAGCGCAAATGCGTCAGTACAGGAATGTACCGAGTATGTAGACGAGGTAGGCTAATGCAAGGGCTTATGTATGCACAATATCTAAACTGAATAATCATGAAGATGCCGCATGAGAACACATATATGAATGCACAAACCATGAACAAAATCATCGCAACTCTAGTTATTAAAACTCGGATACCACTTTACTGCAGACTGAACTCACTACTGAAACTGAGATACTGAATCACTGACTCATCTGATACTGATAACTGAGAGTCTGCATGTACTCACATCAAGGATTGAATTTTGAGCTTACTGCTTTCGACTGACAGGATTAAAGATCAACTTTTCTAACATATTATTCCGGAAGCGATTATCAAAGATAAAAAGTATGATCATGTCCGAATCTGACAATAAGAATACTCAACAGAATCTGAGATGGAGATCAAACCTATCTGACGGGAGATCTCTAGATATGATAATAAGAATACTCAATATGGTCTGAGACTGAGATCAAGCCTCTCTGACGGGAGATCTCTAGATATGATAATAACTATTTGTATATGAGACCAAGCCTATCTGACGGGATGGTCCATGAATCAATGGAACTATCTGAATTTCTCACTGAGATAGACGACTGTACCACATAATCCTGATTTCTGAAGATTGATACTGAAACTGCAACTGTGGGAAGTAGTTACTTAACCGAAATGCTCAAACCTACCACAGGTGGGATCCAACCTGTAACCCCATCTGGAAGGGTGTCGATACCGTGCCATGGGTAAAGACCTCTCTGGTCAAGCCTCTCTGACGGGATGACCCTCGCAGGAAGTCAGCCTGAGGTAATATAATAGTCAAACCTCTCTAATGGTGACAGCCTCTACTGACGGGGACTCTTGCATCCTGTGCTGGCTACGCAGTTTGCTCCTAGCGACTCGGCCTCTCTGACAGGAGAGCCGACATCCCTTCCCTCGCTTGGTGCTAGCTTCTACTCCCAACTAAAAGACTCTGAACTGAATTCTCAACTGAACTGAATCTGATACTGATCATGTTTCTCAAAAGATCTGACTGAGTTACGCTGAGATTACTTAGTTCCGTATCTGACGAAAAAGTTATCGAATCATGGTATTTGACTGACGATACAGAGCTTGAATAGATTACTCGAATCGCTTCTGAGATTAGAATTGAATCACTTGAATACTATTAGATCTGAGCAGTTTACAGGGCTGAGGCTAGATTACTAGCGATACAGAGATAACTAAGATTATTGAGCTTTCTTAAGTTCTGCACTTGTCTGAGGATACAGAGTTCTATAGTTCACTGAGTTCTGAGAATCATGGCTCAACTAAAATTATCGAGAAACTGACATGGGCTCTAGACAACAACTCTATTTTCGGGTATAACTACTACCAGGACTCGATAACATAAAAGTAAAGTATAATCAAATCATTACTCCATTATCACAACCATTCATTCATCATCATCATCACAATCATTCATTCATCATCATCATCACAATCATTCATTCATCATCATCATCATAATCATTCATTCATCATCATCATCATAATCATTCATTCATCTCATAATCATTAAGACATCATCATAATCATTAAAGCATTTTCACAGTCACCGAGGGGTCACTTTAAGCATCTCAAAATCATAATCATATAATAATGTAGGGGAAATATGCTACTAGATCATACTCCATTCAACAAGATTTTACCTCAACTATTTCATACCCATATCAATCTTGACATGTGTTTGGATATCACATGGCTTGAGGAAACTTCATACTATCATGGAATAATTCTTTTACTTGGGCATTTTATCAAACACTAGGCATGCATAAACTAACTCACAATTTGGGGTTTCATCTTCAGCATGCTACAATGGCTCTTATGCTTTACCTAAGCTCTTTATCAAACCTAGGGGGAACATGCTTCGCTTATTCAACCATTTCTATACCCATTCGACATGAACACATTATATAGAAAGCAACATAAGGAAGATTCATCACAAATATCACATGGATTCCACCTACTAGGGTCAAGGCTCATAAATCTTGTAAACAAACATGAATCAAAACTCAACAATACATGTAACATCAATTTCAACTCATACAAATCATTAACAACTCATAAAAATAAAAATCTTTGAGTTTTGAAAAGGGTTCTTGAGCTTCTTGGATGAAAGGGACCCAAGAGTCAACATCTACATACCTTAATCTTTGAAATTGGATGAATTCTAATGCTTGAGACTCTATCCGCACTTGTAATAAATAATTCTTAAAGCCCACACTATGAGGAACTTGATTCTTGAAGAAATCTTGAAGATTTATGGATGATTTTTGGAAGTTTAGGGTTCTTGAATTAAAACCCTAAGTATTTTCTCTTAAGAGAATTGGAATAGAAGATGGAGAAATTAGGGTTTAGAGGTGGATTCTCATGTTTATAGAGGATTCCAAATAATGGGAAATGACCAAAATACCCTTGCAAAAAAGTCCTTAAATTTTTGGAAAAAAATAACTGACGACATCCGTGACAAGCCGTCAAGTTGGTGATAGGCCGTCACGAATTATCGTCACAAAAGGGTGAAATTTTGAGTTTCTGGTTAAGGTTGACGACATTGGTGATAGGCCATCACGGGAGTGACGTCTTGTCACAAAATGTCGTCACCAGGGTCAGAAATCTTCCCAGGTCTGACGACATTGGTGATAGGCCGTCACGGGCGTGACGGTTTGTCACAATTGTCGTCACCAGTTTCCCAGCCAGACATGCTGGAGTAAAATGGGCATAACTCTTTGCTCCGATATTGGTTTTTGACGAAATTGGTATCGTTGGAAAGATGATTCAAAGAGATTTCATTTGATATATAGTAGGTCCTCTAATTAGATATATACAAGGAGTTATGACCAATTGAAGTTAACCCAAATTTTGACAGTCACTAAAACTTGAATGATAGGAAAGCTTTCAACTCGTCCTTGAGTTAGGGGACCTCTATGATCTTAATTCATTCTCAAATAGATTCCCACACGATTCAAAGTATTTCATACTTGGAAAGATATTTCTGAAACATTTAGACCCGGATTTTTTGTTTTACCAAATACGCTCTAAGGCTCAAACTGGAAGAGAATTTTGCAGGGCATTACAACAATGAATTCACCGATTCAGCTATGTTTGATGTCATAATATTGTACCTATACAAAAGAATCACTCAATACGACATCATACTAAACTTATAACTCAAATAAGATATTAAATTCATAAGAATGTACCTATTTGCCGGGCCATCTCTCGAAAATGATACGTACGAGAAGTTCTGCTACCTTAGGATGCACATCCGTTATTTGATTGAAATAGTCTAAAAACTCCTTTCTACTATATGCTTTAGTTGCTCTATAAAAAAGGATCATGACCCTTTCGTTGTGATAGTTAGTCTGAATATTCTCTCCAAGATGTCTGATGCAACAACCAAAGTAAGCTAAAGTGAAGAAATTTGAAGCCATCTTTGGAATTCTTGGATGCCTATCCGAAACAAGCACAACTCTTTGGTATCTTCGACGCAGCTTCGCAGTTGTTCAAAAAAATCTATAAAAGGCATCACATTCCTTGTCCGCTACACAAAAAGCGACAGGAAAGATGTGATTCTTCGTATTCTGCGCCACCGCCGATAGCAGAACTCCAATATACCTATTTCTCAAGAAGGTACCGCCGACGGCTATGCCTTTTCTCAAATGTCGAAAACCTTGAATCCAAGCACCATAGGATACAAAAAAGTACTTGAATCTTCCGTTTTCATCAACATGCAATGTCGTCTTACTTTCGGGATTTGTGGACTCAATCATGTAACGGTAGAAATCTAGGACTGCATACCCATGCTCGTGTGTCCCCCTAACCAAGTCCTTGGTAATCCCCATGGCCATATATATCTTTTAATAACTTACCAAGACACATAATTTCGTAAGGAGTTGATTGGTCATAACCCTTGTAGAAGGGCCTTTGCCATCGGGGAAATAACTCTTGAAATATTCACCGAGGACCTTTGCCGCGGCGTGAGGATTTTGGCTCGAGATATGCTCTGAACCAGTTGTGTGATATTTTTATGTTTATGAATGATGAATTTTTCAGAACTTACATACTTCACCTCTCTCAACCACCATTGGCAGTTCGGTTTAGCACATTTATAGCAAAAGACACTGCTCGAATTAATCACCTTCTTTATTCTGGAATCTTTTTTCATGAAAGAAATAAACAAAGTGGTAGATAGTTCATTCTTGTCCTTGAATGACATTCCATTGAAAAAGCTGGTCTCGTCGTCTTGAAGATTGCCAGACTTTGTCGATCGAGAAGAACTGCCTACCGTATTGGTCGCATCAATGGGCGTAGGTGTTTGATCATCATTTGGAATATTCATGTCTAGGTAATCTAACCTATCATCAAAGATGTCTTGTTGTTGTTCTTATTCTACGTTCTGGTTCTCATTCTTTCTCGTCTTTTCAACCACGTACACCCTTAACACTGGCCTGGATGAATCATTAAGATAAGCACGCAATCGAACCTGATCGGTTATCTTTAAAGGTAGTACCCTCTGATATTCAAAGAAGTTGTGCATGTAGCTGAGGACGAGTTCTTTCGATTGACAATTCAGTCCACAATAGTTGATGATTAAGTTCATAAAATCATCATACAAAACATCACTTTGGACTGTCATAGCTATCGTCTCTAGCATTTCACCCTCCTTACAACGCCATACATATCGATTGCTCTTCTCGATCCATTAACCATGACAATTCACCCCTATTGTTATTGATCCATCCATTAGTGGTACCTAAATAAAGTCATTTGTTAAAAAAAGTTAATAGTGATTTCATAGTGCTGTAAATGAATCCCAACAGATGTGTAATCTGTTGCAACAGAAAAGTGATCAGTCGCAACAGATTACTTACCTGTTGGGATTCATGTTACACTCTTGAAGCTGATTTTAACAGACGAGTCAGCTATTGTAACATGTGAATCATATATTGCAACAGACTATATATCTGTTGTAACAGATGAAACGCCTTTTGGAATAGATGTTACGGTACTAAGGCACCTTTGAAGTTGATTTCAACAGATGAGTAACATGTTGCAACAGATAATTAACCTATTGCGACAGATGACTTACCTGTTGCAACAGACGACAATCTGTTGGAATCGAGGTCAGGTTCTATCGCAACAGGTTACTAATATGTTGCAACAGATATTTACCGTCTGTTGGAATCGAGTTCAGGTTCCGTTGCAACAGGCTAATAATATGTTGCAACAGATATTTACCCTGTTCAGACAACACGTCTGTTGGAATCGAGTTCAAGTTCTACTGCAACAGGTTATAATTTCTTGCAACAGATACTTATCATGTTGCACCAGATAACTAATCTGTTGCAACAGATGACCCATCTGTTCGATTCATGTTACGACACTATAGAACCATAAACATTAATCCAACATATGAGTCTTCTGTTGAAACAGATGTCTCATCTAACGCAACAAATGATTGATTTGTTTAAACAAATGGCTCTTATGTTGCATTCATCTTTGCGTGCTAACTATTGTTGAAAAAACAGCATAATAGCAGTTACCCAAATGACAAATTCAACTAAAAATCATAATTTGGCTTACCAAAGTCTCCTATGAAGTAATGTCAAAGTGGAAAGTGATGTACGAAATAAAATTTGACCTAAGAAATTGGTCAAATAGCAACAGTAGCAGTAACAACAACAACAACAACAATGGTCAACAAGAAGAAGATGAAGATGATAATGAAGTAGAAGATGATGAATAAAGCAGCAACAACAATGAACAACAAAAATCGCTAAGAGAGAGAAAACAACAATGAATGAGAAGAGAGAGAAAGACGTTTTTTTTTTCCTTCGTTTTCCGTTATATTAGGTAAATATTTAGATCAAAGTGTAAATTTAAAAACTTCTGGGTTATTCTCAAACTTACCCAACTTTCTTAATCCATAATAAAGTAATTGTCACCTCCTAAATTATTAAAATTTTTGTCACATACACATCATTTTAAAACTTGTATCACCTACACTTTATTTTAAAACTCTTTTATCACCTACATCTCAAAGCCGTAGAGAGTAATTAATGGTATTTCTTACCAACCAACAGGACACAGGTGTGTGGCATGAATGGAATTGATGAGCACCTTCCGAAACAGAAAAAGATGGAGAAAAAGTTTTATCCTTGGCTTGACACGTAATTTGAGGATCGATTAGACTGAGCGTTCTCGTTTAAGTTTCTAAAATAAGATGAATTTATTTTCTGAATTAACAAAAAATATGTTATTTTCTTTTCTTTATTTACTTGACATTTTTTTTAATTAATTATTTATTAAAAAATTATTTTATCAAAAATTTACCTTATCAATTATACTTTAAAATTTTAGGTTCAACGATAGCTTTCATTGATAGAAAATAATAAATTTCTTTTTATTCGTTAAAATGAACAAGAAAATTATATTTAATAAATGAAACAAACTTTTTTTATGTACTTGACATTTTTTTAACTAATTATTTATTAAAAATTATTTTATTAAATTTCCCTTATCAATTATACTTTAAAATTTTAAGTTTAACGATAGCTCTCATTAATAGAAAATGATAAATTTGCTCTCATTGATAGAAAATGATAAATTTCTTTTTATTTGTTGAAATGAACAAGAAAATTATATTTAATAAATGAAACACAATATAATGTACACCATAACATAAATTCCGTATTACAAGGATGAAAAAATGTGAGTAATTCTTGCATCCTTGTTTGTCTTGTTCACGTAATTCTGGTGCCGTTGTTGTAGCCTATATGGTTGGAACATTATACGTGAGCAATTAATCAACAATAAATTTAGAGTGTCTGGTCAATAAAAGCAGTAAAATACTTTTAAAATACGTTTTAAAAATCAAAATGTTTATTTTAATTTTTCAACAAGAATTAAATTCCAAAACGTTGTGACAGGTGGAGCAGTATACTACACCCTTGCTGTAGCTGTACCATTTATATTAGCAATAAATAAAACACATTAATTTTAGTAAGGCTAGCCAACAAAAAATGATAACGTCCCCCCCCCCCTTCCCCCCGCCCCACAAAAAAAAAAAAAAAGATAACAACTTCAATTTAATGTCGTCGTGTTAACTATTATTACTAAACAAAAATTTACTATACTAACACTACTTCCCTTGGTTTCTTTTTAGTTTTCATGTTAAGCATTTTAGGAATTACTACAACAACAACATATTCAGTATATTCTCATCAAGTAGGGTCAGTTCATACTACTACCTCAAATGCGAAATAGAGAGATTATTTTCGTTAGACCCCCAGCTCAAAATAAAACAATCTAAGATAAGATAAGGAATAGTAATAGAACAAGATACAATAAAAATTAGCACATTTTATAATACCAAAAGCAAGATACTCCAAGTACATAAAAAAACATACAACATCCTAACTAAGACTAACCTTCTACCCTAATTCGCTTCCTCCACAACTTCTTATCCAGGGTCATGTCCTCGGCAAGTTGAAGTTGCTCCATGTCATGTCTAATTACCTCCCTCCAATATTTCTTCTGTCTACCTTTACCTCGCTTGAAACCATTCCTAGCCAACCTCTCACACCTCTACACTGGGGCATCGGTGTTCCTCCTCATCACATGACCGAACCATCTCAACCTCATTTTCCTCATCTTAGCTTCCATCGAAGCCACTCCCACCTTATCTCGAATAACCTCATTTCTAATCCTATATTTCTTATCATAATCGCAAGCATTCTCATCCCCGCCACCTTCATCTTTTGGATGTGGGTCTTCTTAACAAGCCAACACTCCGCCCATACAACAAAGCTGGTCTAATCACCCCTCTATAGAACTTGCCTTTAAGTTTGGGAGGTACCTTTTTGTTACACAAGATACTAGAGGCGAGCCTCCATTTCATTCACTCTACCACAATCCGATTAGTAACATCCTCATCAATCTCTCCACTCTCCTGAATCATCGATCCCAGATACTTGAAATTATCTCTCTTACTGATAGAATGAGTGTCAAGCTTTACAACCACATTGGACTCATGAGACACCTCGTTGAACTTACACTCCAAATATTTCATCTTGGACCTACTCAATCTAAACCCTTTAGAATCAAGAGTTTGCCTCCAAACCTCCAATTTAGCATTAACTCTCCACTATGTGTCTCATCAATCAAGACTACATCATTCGCGAAAAGCAAATAATAAGACACCTCATCCTGAATGTTTTGCGTCAAAACATCCATCACCAAGAAAAAAAAATGGATTAAGTATCGATCCTTGGTGTAACCCTATCAAGAAGGGAAAGTGCTCCGAGTCCTCTCCCCCGGTCCTAGCCCAAGTCTTGGCTCCATCGTACATATCTGTAATCGCCCTAACATACACTATAGGTACACCTATAGCCTCCAAACACCTCCAAAGAACCTCCCTGGGAACTATATCATAGGCCTTCTCTAAGTCGGTAAACACCATGTGCAAATCCTTCTTCCTTTCCCTATACTGCTCCACCAGTCTCTTGACGAGATGGATGGCTTCTATATTCGTGCACCCTATCATAAATCCAAACTAATTTTCAGAAATAGTAACAATCCTCTCCAACCTCAACTCTACCACCCTCTTCAAAACCTTTATACAACTTGATACCCCTATAATTATTGCAATCCTGAATGTCGCCCTTATTCTTATACAAAAGAATTATCATACTCCACCTCCAAGCTTCAGGCATCCTCACCGTCTTGAAAATTATGTTAAACAACTGAGTCAACCACTCCATACCTACCCCTCTTGTGCACTTTCAAAAATTCACCAGAATCTCATCTGGCCCTGTCGATCTACCTCAACACATCCTACTAATATCCCCCTTAACCTCCTCAACCTTAATGCGCCTACAATAGCCATAATCGCAGAACCTCTCGGAATGCTCCAAATCCCCCAACACAATGCTAGTATCCTTTCCTTCATTCAAGAGCTTATGAAAGTAAGACTGTCGTCTCTTTCTAATATGACCCTCCCCCACCAAAGCTTTGACGTCCACATCCTTAATATAATTCACCTGATCTAGGTCCCGATCCCTCATCTCCGTAACCTTGGCGAGGCTGTACAACTTTTTATACCCACTTTTACTATCTAACGTTGTGTATAAACTCTCGAAAGCAGCATCCTTATCCCTCTTGACTGCTAACTTCGCCTCTCGCCTAGAAATCCTTTACTCCTTTTTATTCGTCCATTTATCTTCTTCATCCTTACTCTCCGCCAATTTTGCATAGGGTCTTTTCTTGGCCTCCACCTTCCCCTTCCCCTTTTCGTTCCACAACCAGTCCCTTTTGTACTTGCCCGAACGACCTCTCGAGACCCCCAACACCTCTCTAAATTTCTCCCTGATGCAATTGACAATCTCATCCTACATACTATCTACATACCCTCCACTTTCCCAAGCCTTCCTCGCTATCAACTTATCTCCTATATCCAGTGCATTGGCCAAGTCAGACTGGCCTATCTAATCCTTGGTTGATCCTTCTTACCTCTCCTTCTCTGCTCCTTTATGATCTCCAAGTCCATCACTAAAAACCTATGCTAGGTCGAAAGACACTCACTCATTAAGACCTTACAATCTTTACAAATACCCTTATCTCCTTTTCTAAGGAGCAAGAAGTCAATCTGAGCTTGGCCACCGAACTAAAGAAGGTAACCAAGTGAACTTCCTTATTAGGAAAGTTTGAATTAACTACCACCAATCTAAACTCCCGAGAAAAATTGGAAAGTGTCACTCCTTCAACATTCCTTAGACCGAACCCATGTCCTTCATGCACATCATCATAACATTTCGATGAAGTGCCCGTTGAAATCCCCTCCTATGAAAATCTTCTCATTATTGGGGACACTCCTCACCATCTCGTCCAAATCCTCCCAAAATATCATCTTTCCTTCATCACCCAAGCCTACATGCGGTGCATACACACAAATAATATTCCAAGAAGACCCTCCAATAACTAGCTTAATTGACATCATCCTATCGTTGACCCTCTTAACCTCTACCACTTGCTTCTAAAACTCATTATCTACTAAAATACCTAAACCATTTCTATTGCTCACACTTCCTAAGTACCACAACTTATAACCATCTACTACCCTCGCCTTAGAACATACCCATTTGGTTTCTTGGAGACAAGCTATATTAATTCGCCTTTTCCTAAGAATTTTCACTAGATATAATGACTTCTCCGATAAAGACCCCATGTTCTACGATCCTACTCTCAACCTATAGTTATCCTTAGCCCTTTTATCCTTCCTACCCCCGCCCCTGCCTTCGCCCTAGTCCACGAAACCAACACCGACCCCGACCTAAGCCTTGCCCAAAGACATGACCCTATGCCAACACCATCAATCACAACCACCAGAGGCAGCAGTGAACAATAACACTAAGAGCACAAAGCTTAGACAACAATGCAGATTAAAAAAGTACTATAAAGTCCACATTTCAGAACTACTAAGAAAAACAAAAAAGACAAAAACGCAAATAAGATTAACAAGTAAAACACTACTATGGAATACAGAAATCAACAAGTAAATTATCACCCACAATCAAGATAGTCATCCAAGATGCAAAAAAGGGGTCGAAATAGGAATAGTAAACAAGACAACCAGTAGCATCCACTAGAATCAACAAAGCTATACACACAACTAGAAGAGATAGAGCGAGTGCAGCTGATCGAAGCTGGGTCGGTTTACTTGGTTGAGTCGCCGAATTTTGGTAATTTACGACGGAAATTGGTCACTAGAATCGTGTTGTCACCACCTGAGAAGATGTGCCAAATCTGAACTTGTAATACTTGCAAGGGATTAGAAAGAAATAAAAGAGAGAGGTCACCAAAAATTGGTCGCCAAAAATGGGCGTCGATACCTCTGCGATGCAAGAATGAGTCGCCGACAGAACAACCCACTGGAGAGGCCGGTTGCAGCAGCGGCTTGCAGTAGCATTGACCCCTAAGTAACAAAGAGGGTCGCCGGTCGTTTGGGTCTGATCGAAATCAGACGATGGAGCGGTTGAGTAAGATCTCATCGACATCAGAATTGGAGTCTATTTTGATCTCGCCGGCGTCGGTCGTCGGAGTAGGTCGGAATTGTTGTTTGCAGTTGCTAGTGTTCTTGATTGAAATTTGATTTTTATCTCTTTTAGGAATTACTAATTTAACTAATTTTAAAGTTAAGTACATTGAATCGCTATTTTAAGACTAAAATTTAGATATTCAAAAACTATACAAAAAATATTATAAGTTATAATTTTTCTCATATCAATATGATAAAAATGATATTTTAAAATATTTGTCAAAATTTATCTTATTTGATTCTTAAAAAAAATCGTGACAACTAAAAAGAAACGAAAAGCACTTTCTCACTCACTTTTATTATTATTATTTCACTTCTCGAAGTCAACCTGCATAAACTTTAATCAATATTTTAAGATATATTTTTTCATCATATTAATATGAGAAGGATTGCAACTTATAACATTTTTCATATAGTTCCAACTATCTAAATTTAAATTTAAAATATTAAATTATACATCTTAAAATATTAATCAAAATTTATATAAGTTGATCTCGAAAAGTAAAATGGGATAAGGATCCAGTAACCTTCGAACTATGTCCGAAGTTGCTACGACACACTCCAGCTTCACATGAGTCATTTTACCTCCTCAATTCAATTTTAGCATATTTTTGTCACTCTTTTGTGCTAATGTGACACCTTTATTACATAAAATGAGATTCACGTTAAAGGTGTCACATCAACTAAAAAGTTTGACAAAAGGTGTCACGTTAGCTAAAAAGATTAATAAAAATATATTAAAATTTAGTTCATGAGGTAATAAGACTTCGTGAAGTTGGAGCATGTCGTAACAAATTTTGCCATAGTTCAGAGGCTATCAAATATTTTACTCAAAGTAAAATAATGATAAGTAAAAATAAATGGAGGAAGAAAAGAAAAGACTTCACATTTCGTACTTCCATGAATTTAAGTAGCCGTTTGGTCATGAAAATTATATTTTTCTGGAGTTGAAATTGGAGTCACTACTAAAAAACTAAAAAAAACGATCACCCAAAACCGACCACAAAAAGTGGTCGGTTTTTTAATTTTTTTAATTTTTTTTTTATTAAAAAAAGCTACCACATGTGGTAGCTTTATAATTATAAAATATCAAAATAAATATTTCAATTATTTTTATATTAATTATTATATATTTTAAAAATTAAAATTTAAAAAAAATAAAAAAAACGACCACAAGTATTCGGTTTTAAAAGAAAAAAATTTAAAAATATTTTGAAAAACTGGCCACAGGTGGTTGGTTTTTAAAAATTCTTTTTTAATTATTTTTAAAAACCAACCACTTGTGGTCGTTTTTTAAAATTTATTAAAAAAAGAAAATATTTTAAAAAAAGCCACTACTTGTGGTCGATTTTTATTTAAAATAAAAAGAAATTAACTTTTTATTAATTAATTTAATAAAAAACCTACCACTGATGGTAGTTTTTTATTAAATTAATTAATTGATTTAATAAAAAACCACCATTGATGGTAGTTTTTATTGAAATCACAAAATAAAATAAAATTTAAAAAATGACCACTTGTGGTTGTTTTTAATTTAAATAATACTAATAAAAATTTTAAAAACCAACCACATGTGGTTTGTTTTGGAAATAAAAAAGATAAAAACAAAACAATTATTTTTATAAAATAATTATATAAAACGTTGTATATTAACTTTATGTAATCTAATTATTGTTATTAGTAAAAATAATATATTACATTACATATATAATATATAATCTAATTTACTATTATTTTTTAAAATTATACTGATTACATGTAGTCAATAACCGATATAATAATACTAAAACTAATCAATCTAACGTGAAAAAACTTACACTAAACAATATATCAAATATAATTTACAAATTATGTATAACGTAATCTTTATGTTTTACTTATATTTCAATATATAAAATAAATATTTTCCTTTATACATACGTTAAATGACGTTAAACATGCATAATCTTTATATAAAGAATATGTGTGTGTGTGTGTGTGTGTGTGTATATATATATATATATATATCATACCGTTGAGTTAGACCATTCAAATCTGTCGTATACGTAATTGAAAGATGAAAACTAATTTTTATAGTACGTATTTGAAAGACGGTGTTTTATAGTACGTATTTACAGGCATAATAATGTAACATATAACCGATAATTCATCAGAATACAATGAACGTGTTCTATTATAAGTTAATATACACTTGTGGATGCGATATATATCATACGAATTCAAAAGTTTATGTATATATATATATATATATATATATATATATATAATTTTGGATATTTATATATGATGTAGTGATCGATTGATGAACAATGTAGTCAAAACCTAGTTTATTAACAAACATAATATACTTGTGTACGTATGTGTGATATATATAGTACATATTTAGAACTTGATATAGTCGATAGTGTGTATATGTGTGTGTGTATAGGTATATGTATATACTATATACATATTATACAGTAAAGGTATATTAATGACATAAGATAATGTAATCTATAATTCATTCAAGTATTTGTGAAATACGATGTATATTATTATGGGGGAGTAAAATCGTGTATGTGATGTTTATTGTACACATTTTAAAGCTGATAGACAATCAAATATATGTTTATATACGTATATGTCGTGTAGTGACGTATGCAGTAATCAAAATCTAGATAACTGAATCTATCTATCAAAATAGTTTGACTGATATGTTGATATATATCAAACTATTGAGGAAGTATAGATATACTATTTTCGGTCAATGTAGACACGCGTATGTTTTAGAAGTTGTAATAACGCAAGACTAGTATTACGAGGTATATGAGAGGGGGAGGAAGGAAGCAGGGGAGGGGGAGACAGAACATTGAACGATCATGCCAAATAACGTAATACATTTAATCGATAATTATTTGATTAACCATTGTATTACGAGCGAGGTGTATAAATATATCAATAAATTTTATAAATTACGATAAATTTTTGGCTAATTAGCTTTTAATTACGATATTTTATATATATATAAATATATAAAATATCATAATTCGCAAAATTCATTGATATTATTATATTATTGAGGAAATATACTTGTCCTATTAATGTGTTGATAAAATAACCAAGTATCTGATTTGTACATATTCGCATTGCGTTAATATATATAGTGATAACATAATTAATTATATGATTTAATCATTTTATTAAAATTGTGTACATGTGATTGGTTTTCGATAATAATTTGTATAAAAGCAAGTCGAACACTTATATTTTACTTTGTGATCATTTTTATAAAATTTGAATTAACTTAATTAATTAATTAATTTTTTAAACTATATTATAATTTTATTTAACAAATTAACAATTTTTTTTTACTAATTAATGAAAACCGACCACTTGTAGTCGATTTTCATTAATCAGTAAAAAATAATAATAATTCATTCAATAAATCAACCCGACCCGGCCCCAACTTAAACCCTTTTAAATAAAAAAAACCCAAATCAATCCCCCACCCTCAAAATCAGCAAAACCCGATCCCCAACTTCTCTTTGTACCTACATTTCTTACTCCAGTGTATACGAGCCACCGACAGCTCTGCCGGGATCATTAACGGCCACGGACTTCCTCCCATTACAAGATCTTCAACCCGGTGAGCTTCTCTCTTCCTCCTCAAATCCTAATGTTGAAGCTATACCTACACAAAATGCTCTTACACAGTCGTGAGCCATTTTCATGTCAATGCACCTATCCAAATCAACCTTCATTGTCCTTCTCTTTCGTCCTTTATATTTCCTTATCCACGTTAATTGCGATCGACTAATCGTCGGTCCAAACTAACTCTACTGTAATTTCAACAATATGTGTATCAGTATTTGTATGGTTGTACTTATGTTATCTTTTTTGCTTGTTTTACTCTTCTCGTCTAACTAAGCTACCTTTTCTCAGAGTTTAAAGCTTTCTTCTGAAGATAATAGTGGTTGCTAGTGATATGGGGGGATTACTCTTCTGGGTCAACTTTGTTCTGAAGCATTAAGGGATACTTGTAAGTTGTGTTGCTGCTTCACGGTTATTTTTGAATTTGTACTTTGATGTGTTTTAAGAGAGATTGAGCTAGCCGGAGTGGTTACTACTAGTTTGATGGCTGCAGTATGTAATTTGATGGATCTTAATCAGAACCATAACAAATGTGGACCCTATATATCTCCAATTTGTTTATATTATGTAAAAAAAAGGTCAAAGAATTGTGCTGACAAGATACCTTTCCCAATATCCTTTAACTCTTTATTTTTCTTGTTAGATACTAGCTAAAGTATGTATTTTAGTTTGCTCAAAGTAAATATTTTTTTCATATTTGGTAGTAGCTAAAATTTCTTTTGTAGTAATTTTAGTTAGCTCAAAGTATATATTTTTCATAGTTGTTCTAAATATTATGCTTCGTTACATAATTTTAGTTAGTTGAAAGTTAAAAAAGTAATGAAAATTTAGTTGTAGTTAGTTCAAGATTCAATTCTAGTACAAGAAATTTCCTTTTAGTTAGTTCAAGATTCAATTTTAGTTGAAGAAATTTCCTTTTAGTTAGTTGAAGATTCAATTTTAGTTATTATGATTCATTGCATAATTTTAGTTGGTAATTTCCTTTCAATTCTAGCAAGTAATTTAGGGTTTATTTTTATTGATACGCCATTGTAGTTTTAGTATGTTGGTGGTTTGTGTATGGTGATTTTAAGCTAAAATATGAGAAAATAAGGATGCCAAGATTTTTGTTATTTTGAGTAATGATCAAGTTTTTAAATTCTTCTAGCCTAATGGGTTGCTTGGAATTTGATGTTACCGTTGACAGAATCCGAATTCAGGAAAAGAATTACTTTGCTATTTTTCCAGTGACCGCTTATCTCTTTCACCTTAATTTAGGCCAAGCTACAGTAAGTTGACTTCTCTCTAATTTGTTATAATGAAACCTTGTTATTTTCTATATTGAAGTCTAGTGAAGCCGTGTGTGGCCTTGTTCAATTCACTAGCATTGTTCTTATCTTCTTGTTATTCTTCATATTAAAGTCTAGTGAAGCCGTGTGAGGCCTTGTTCGATTCACTAGCATTGTTGTTGACATCTTGTTGGTCTTGTTGTTGCTTGTTTCTTATATTGTGAGGATTTTTTTATTTTGAATGTGGTTTTATTTTGAGACTTAGTTGCTTGAAAATAGTTAAGTGTAGGAACTTTAAAGGGGATTTTTTAGTTTTGAATGTGGTTTTATTTTGAGACTTAGTTGCTTGAAAATGGTTAAGTGTAGGGACTTTAAAGTAGATTTTTTAGTTTTGAATGTGGTTTTGTTTTGAGACTTAGTTGCTTGAAAATGGTTAAGTGTAGGGACTTTAAAGGGAATTTTTTTATTTTGAGACTTAGTTGCTTGAAAATGTTTAAGTATAGGAAGTTTAAAGGGAAATTTTGTGTTTTGAATGTGGTTTTGTTTTGACACTTAGTTGCTTGAAAATGGTAAAGTGTAGGAACTTTAAAGGGGATTTTTTTGTTTTGAATGTGGTTTTATTTTGAAACTTAGTTGCTAGAAAATGGTTAAGTGTAGGGACTTTAAATGGAATTTTTTTGTTTTAAGACTTAGTTGCTTGAAAATGGTTTAGTGTAGGAACTTTAAAGGGGAATTTTGTGTTTTGAATATAGTTTTGTTTTGACACTTAGTTGCTTGAAAATGGTTAAGTGTAGGAACTTTAAAGGGAATTTTTTTTGCTTAGAATGTGGTTTTATTTTGAGACTTAGTTGCTTGAAAATGGTTAAGTGTAGGGACTTTAAAGGGGATTTTTTTGTTTTGAGACTTAGTTGCTTGAAAATGGTTAAGTGTAGGAACTTTAAAGGGGATTTTTTAGTTTTGAATGTGGTTTTGTTTTGAGACTTAGTTGCTTGAAAATGGTTAAGTGTAGGAACTTTAAAGAAGATTTTTTTAGTTTTGAATGTGGTTTTGTTTTGAGACTTAGTTGCTTGAAAATGTTTAAGTGTAGGGACTTTAAAGGAGATTTTTTTTGTTTTGAGACTTGTTGCGTGAAAATGTGAAAGTGTAGGAACTTTAAAGGGAAATTTTGTGTTTTGGTTGGTTAGGTGACTTAGTCGCTTGAAAATGGTTAAGTGTAGGAACTTTGAATGGGATTTTATTGTTTTGAATGTGGTTTGTTAGGTGACTTAGTCGCTTGAAAATGGTTAAGTGTAGGGACTTTAAAAGGGATTTTATTGTTTTGAATGTTGTTTTGTTTTGTTTTGTTTTGAGACTTAGTTGGTTGAAAAAGGTTAAGTGTAGGGACTTTAAAAGGGATTTTTTTTGTTTTGAATTTGTTTTGTTTTGATTACATAGATGGAACCTGATTATAGCTGGATATATCACCGGAACAATGATAACCAAATGGGTATTAGGAAGGAATTTGTTGAAGGTGTCAAAAGATTTGTTGAACATGCTAAGACACTTGATGTTTGGACACGTTTTGGGGTTATTCGGTGTCCTTGTGTTAGATGTGATGGTATAAATCTTCTAAGTGAAGAAGATATAAATGAACATCTTTATTGAAAGGGGTTTCACGAGGACTTTTTAAGATTGCGGGGGATTCATGGCGATGTTGCGCAAAATAACTTTGTTGTTGGAGAAAGTAGTAGGTCTGCAGGGCATAATGAATATCAAGATACTAGGATAACAGAAATGGTGCACGATGCATTTGGGATAAAACACGGGGTTGACTTTAGGAAAAATGTTGAAGATGTTCCTAATAGCAAAGCAGGCAATTTCTACGAAGAATTGCAGGCTGCCAGTCATCCTTTTTTTGACGGGTGTTCACACTCTCGTTTGTTTGTTGCTATTAGATTATTAAGTATTAAATCTGACTGGAATATTGCGGAAGGAGGAATGTACTCAATTATAGACTTTATTAGAGAGTTAGTTCACCCCGGCTTGGAGGTTCCTGATTCTTTCTATAAGGCAAAAAGATTGGTGTCAAAGTTAGGTCTCTTCTCGGTTAGAATTGATTGTTGTGAAAATGGTTGCATGTTATACGTTAAAAGAGATGCTAACCTAGAGTTCTGTAAGTTTTGTCAGCACCCTAGATATAAGCGTGGTTCTACTGGGAAGCAAATTGTTATTAAGGCAATGCATTATTTACCTCTTATACCAAGGTTGAAGAGGTTGTATGCTTCCTACAGCTCAGCTCCTCATATGAGATGGCATAGTGAAAATAGAAGGCCCCCTGGTGTTATGTGTCATCCATCTGATGGAGAGTCATAGAAGCATTTTAATGCAACTTATCCAAATTTTGCAGTTGAGCCACGAAACATTCGATTGGGATTATGTGCGGATGGGTTCTCTCCTTTTTCAATTGGTGGTGCGCCATATTCATATTGGCCTGTATTTATCACTTCTTATAATCTTCCTCCTGAAATGTTGATGACTAGTCTCTATATATTTCTGAATTGTGTTATTCCTGGCCCGTGTAATCCAAAAAGCAGAATAGATGTGTACTTGCAACCTTTGATAGATGAACTTCAGATTTTATGGCATGAGGGCGTTGAAACATGGAACATCTCTCTCAAATAGAATTTCAATCTGCGTGCATATCTAATGTGGACTGTTAATGATTTTTCTACTTATGGAATATTGTTGGGGTGGATGACCGCTAGAAAGATGGCTTATCCATACTGCATGGAAAAAACAAAATCTTTCACGTTGAGACATGGCAGGAAAAATTCATGGTTTGACTGTCATCGTTGTTTCTTTTCACTTAATCATGAATTCAGGAGACTCAAGAATGCCTTCACAAGGAATAGAAGGGAACATGATAGTACACCTCTAATGTTGTCTGGTCATGTCGTCTGGGAAATAGTTTAGGATTTGCCTAAAGTCAGCGAGGAACGATTGTACAGGATTGATGGATATGACGTTTCGCATAACTGGACTAAGCAAAGTATATTTTGGGAGTTAGAATATTGGCCAGATAATTTACTTCGAAATAATATTGATGTCATGCATACTGAGAAGAACTACTTTGACAACTTGTTCAACACAGTTATGGATGTCACCGGTAAAACAAAGGATAATCCTAAGGCCAGACTTGACTTACCAGAATATTACAACCACAGAGAATTACACTTACAGCAGGAGCCCAATGGCAATATTCTTAAGTCCAAGGCTAGTTTTATATTCAAGTTGGACCAAAAACGTCAAATATGTGAGTGGGTTTAAAGTTTGAAGATACCCGATGGATATGCCTCAAATTTGGGAAAGAAGGTTGATATGACACAAGGAATCTTGCATGGAATGAAAAGCCATGATTGTCATGTTTTTATGGAGCAATTACTTCCAATTGCTTTTATTGGTTTACTTGAAAATATATGAAAACCAATAGCAGAGATCAGTTTGTTCTTCAAAGACTTATGTGCCACCACATTAACAGAAGAAAATCTGGACCGAATGGAAAGTAATATTGTTGCTATCACCAACAAGCTGGAGAAGATTTCCCCGCCAGCGTTCTTCGATGTGATGGAACATCTTCCCATTCACCTTGTGCACGAAGCTCAGCTAGGCGGTCCAGTTCAAACTAGGTGGATGTATCCATTTGAACGGTAAGCATTTGCAACAAATTTAAATGCATATATATCTTTTTTAAATATAGTAAACATTTAACCTTAAGATTGTACAGGGCAATTAAAAAATTGAAAAGGGGTCCCAAAAACAAATATAGGGTGGAAGGCTCTATAGTTGAGGCATATCTTGCAAGAGAAACTTCTCAATTTTGTTCATACTACTTTCGTGATGAAGTTGCTTGTTCAAGAAACCAACCGAATCGTCATCAGGACGATGTGAATGAGCCTCATTTGCAACCGATATCAATTTTCAATCAATCTGGTTGTAAGTCTAAAAAAACCATACCTTGCCGGCTCACTCCCATAGAGCGAAAATTAGCAACTTTGTATATCTTGCTGAATTGCCCCGAAATTGAGCCCTTTCTAAAGTAAGGAGATTTAAATTTTAACATATCTTGTTTGTTTACTCATTCCCTTAAAGAAACTAATTGTGTATCCCATGTTGGATGTTCAGTTCATTTAAGACTCAATTCCACGAAAATCAAGTGTATGCATCCTTTGCATCATGGTTTAAAAATGAGGTTCGACAGTGTATTAATGTTTCTACAAAGTTTAACTATTCACACATTCCTCAACTAAAATATATATATGTATGATATTTTTAGGTACACCATTCACCAAATGTAGCCGTATACGATAATCTCTTGAGAGATATTTCTTTGGGTCCAGTTGAAGCTAATGCAATGTCCCAATACAAAGTAAATGGGTTTAATTTTTCCACCGAACAACACTCCAGGTCAAGGAAAACAAACAATAGTGGTGTTTGGGTTAAGGGTGATAATGATGTTGATTACTTTGGCATCATACATGAGATCTTAGAACTAGAGTATGTTGGTTTCCCATTAAATTTTTTTATCCTATTTCAATGTAAGTGGTTTGATCCAAG
Source organism: Capsicum pubescens (assembly GCA_030864215.1). Classification (NCBI taxonomy): domain Eukaryota; kingdom Viridiplantae; phylum Streptophyta; class Magnoliopsida; order Solanales; family Solanaceae; genus Capsicum; species Capsicum pubescens. Next base: position 256,845,117 of record CM061540.1, on the reverse strand, counting down.
CACAGCAGGCACAAGAGTACATAAGGAGCATAACATCATTGAAGTGAAGCACAATAGGTCGTATCCTATTTACGATCCATTTGTTCTAGCGAAAAATGCTAAACAAGTATTTTATGCTCCTTATCCATTGCGCAATGATAAGTCTGATTGGTGGACTGTAATCAAAACAAGGCCTATAGGGAGGATTGAAGTTGAGAATGTGCTGGAGACTGTGTATCAAAATAAAATGCAGATTGATCACCAACTAGTGGACGTTGAATTAGTGGACGGTTTGAATCACCCGAAAAATATTTTTGAAGAAGTTCATATTGCGGAAGAAGGGGCTGAGTGGGTAGGAGATGAGGAAACCTCCGAAGAGGGTGAATGGTTTAGTGGAGAGTATTCAGAAGAGGAGGATTAGTTGTATATGTTAAATTTATTATGTATTGATGTCCTTTTGCTTTGTACTACATATTTACCTTTATGTTTATTGTTTAAGATTGCTATGTAATATACTGTTTAAGTTTGTTGTTTCCACTTTTCCATGATTTATATAGTAATAAAAATATTCTTGTCTATATCTTATGTTGTTGGAGCGATTTGAAGTGTGAATGAGTAACTTGACATTAGTTACTTGAAATATTTTCTTATATATTCATTTTGTAGGAACTAACAACTTGTTAAATTCACATAATTTAGATGTCAGGCAAAAGTGACAAAGGTAAGGAAAAATTAGTTGATACTACGAAATCAAAAAAGAAAAGAGAACCTCTGCCTTATAGACGATCGGCAGGTATTCATATATCTGAGGGTCGGTTTGCTGACGCGCCAGCACGAGCCTTATATTATAGGTCGCCCGAGGATTCGATACCTACCCCTACGCATGTGGGGCGACTACATGGGTCTACACCGACCCATTCTGCTCCTATGACCGTGCCACCGCCAGCACAGTACTATCGGACGGCCGATGGCCTCTCCAGACATCTACCATCATCGATACCCTCCTGCAGCAGTCACGCAGCTTCGCACAATGATTCTACTGGATCTATTGGGTTGTCGAATCTTCAGCTTGGAGGCACTCCATCTGGTGCTTCAGATCTGCCCATGCCAGTGTATCCATCATCGCTTACTAGGCAGCCAGGAGACAGAGATGATTCTGGGAGGATTTATATTGTTCCAGTTGCGAGAGGGTAAAATTTCTAAATATAATAACGTTACTCATTTTTTCATTACTATTTTTTTGTTCCCGATGAAATTACTGTTTGATCTTGTGTTGTAGGTTTAGGCCGAATGTTGGAGTTGGAAAAATGGCGCGAATATGCATTAGTCGGCACTTCAACGGCTACTAGACGAGCTGGCAAAGGGTTCCAGAACTTGACAGGGAGAGAATGTTTGAAGAATTTAAGGTAAGGATTTAACTTATCGACTACTTATTAACAATTTGTTTGAACACAAGATTGAATATTATATTTTGGTTCTAGAAATTTTACTGGTGGGATGATGCAAATCAATTTCTTATAAAGAAGAACTTTTTCAAAAGATGTAGAGACAAATTTAATGATCTTTTGGATTATGCTCGAAAGAAATCAGTAAAACCTAAGTGGATTCCTGAACCCTTATGGCCATTGTATCAGCGCCACTGGAATAGCCCAGAATACCAATTGTTGAGGAAAAAAGGAAAGAGGGCCCGGGCATCATCCAAGGGTGGCTCCCTACATACTGCGGGTGCCAGAAGTACTCTTGTTGTGAAGGAAAAATTGGTATGTAACTTTTACAGTTTTAATTCTTTGTTTCTATTTAAATTTTTTTATTATTTGAATATTTATAATTTTTTTCATATGCAGGAAAAAGAAAAGGGTAGGGAACTATCAACTGATGAGATTTTTTAGGCGACTCATCTAAGAAAGAAAAAAAACCCGACTGATGAAGATGTCTGGGTTGAACCTCGTGCAAAGGTTGTCCACGTAAGAAATAAATTTTGAATATATGAATCTTTTTCTCAAAGTTGATATTATTCAATTATAACTTTAGTATTTTTTGACTGTTAGTATTAACTTTACCTTGAATATAGGACGAATTTATGCGTCTTGTTGGTGAGTATCGTAGTAGTCTGCCTCCTGAAAGTCAGGGTGACCCAATACCCCAGCATGTACGAAATGAGTTATGGACAAAAGCTTCGGGTCCTGCATATAGAGGGCATTTCTACGGATGCCACACTGAATTTTTTGGCGATAATATTAGGTGTTCGTCCGGTCCTACATACTCTAGCTCTTCGGTTGATGCAGAAACCATTGTACGCCTACAAAATATGATTTCTCAATTCACTGAAGAGCTTGATAAACAGAGATAGAGGTATGTTGAACAGAGTGCGAGGCAGAAAAAGACGGATGAGGCAACAACATCACAAATCAGGATGCTGCAGCAGCAGTTCAGTTCTTTCATTCAGACTGGGGGTTATTCCTCCGTGTCCTGGTGATGCAATTCGGGCTACAAAAGGTTTAGGCCCCCTGGATGATTTTAGCACGGATGATGATATGGAAGACGGGGACGAATTCGATGATGATGCCTGTTAGTTTTTTCATTTTTGTATGTCTTGTACTTTAAATTTAGACATTTTGTTGTTTGAAAATATTGTTGTAGTATTTTCGTACTCACCTTTGTTGGACATTTTGTATGTGTTGTACACTTTTGAAAATTTCCATTTTTTTTTTTGTTGTTGTAGTTTCATTTTGGTTACTGCTATATATTATTGTTATGGTTGCATGCAGTATTTGAATTTTCATTTTTTTTAAATTCTCAGAAAAATCGACCACATGTGGTCGATTTTTTTTTGTAGAAAACCGACCACAAGTGGTCGGTTTTTATAAAATTAATTTATTAATTTAACTAAAAACGACCACATGTGGTAGGTTTTTTATAAAATTAATAAATTAATTTAATAAAAAATCGACTACACGTGGTCGGTTTTTTTAAAAATTAATAAATTAATTTAATAAAAACCGACTACACGCGATCGGTTTTTTATAAAATTAATAAATTAATTTAATAAAAAACCGACCACGTGTGGTTGGTTTTTTTTTTTTTTTTTTAAATTTAAATAAAATAATAATGAATTTTAAAAATGAAAATATATTTTTAAAAAAACCGACCACACGTGGTCGATTTTTAAAAAGCTACCGCTACTTTTCCAACCAAAAATTTTGGTCGATTTTGTGATTGGAAAATGGGGAAAACCGATCACTTGTGATCGATTTTTGTGGTTGGTTTTTCCTTTTTTTTAGTAGTGAGTTGAGGATGAAGTTGGAGTCGGAGTTGTGTTTGACCATGTCTTTTTGAAATTTATTTTTAGACTTTTGAAAAATCTTTTTTAAATATGATTTTATGCCCTCAACTTTTAAAAATTATCAAAATCACTCAACTACTAATTTACCTACTAACATGCAACCAAATGTTGAGAAAATAATTTATATGTCTTCAATTGATAAAATAATTAACAACAAACTAATTATTTTGATTGTTATTCTTCTAAAATTTGAATAAAAATATCACAAGTACGAGCTAAATAAGTTTATCTAACCATAATTGATTGAATAGAATAAATATATTTTGATAAATATGATTGATGGATATAAATATATTTTATATATTTTTAAATTTGTTGATGAAAATTCTTAATTACTCTCACTTGAATTAATTATTTTATTGAATTTGGTCTTTTTAAAAATTTTTACGATGGATTATTTCTGAATAGATTAGTGCTAATTTTTTGCTTTTTCTTTATTGATGATATTGATTTTTCTTGAATATTATTGTATCGTAAATATGGATAGTTATGTTATGTTTGATATGCGACTTTATTGACCATTTTTTAATAATTTATTAAAGTCATAATGGTTATTATATGACATATACAGAAAATTAGAATGACAAGAAAAAAATATTAAATTTCTCACTTTTAAATAACATTATGTACTAGGCCTTATATTTCTATAATATAGTTCATTCAAAACAAAGTTGATATATTTCCGCCATAGATTGTCATTTATTATTTTTTACTTCACGTTAGTAAATTTTGATTAAAAGAAGAAAAAGAGATTAGAATATCTGTAACAATTAAAAATGATGTTGTACCATAGAAAATAAATAATAATTTTTTTCTTGGTGGTTGGTTGTAGTTACAAGAGGTGTTTGTGTAAAAATTTAAATATTGGAGTTATATGTAATAATAATGAAAGTTGAAAATGGGAGTGGAAAATTGTGAAAATAACAAAAAGTTGTTTTCATTTTTTGAAATCCAACTTTGAAATAATTTTCTGAATTTTTATGGTCAAACACCACAATTTTTGGAAAAGTGAAAAAAATGAAAAAATATTCCGTAAAATGAGAAAAAAAAATTATGGCCAAACGGGCCCTAATTTTTCCAACCGTAAGTCATTTATGATGTTATATAAATTAAGAGTGATTTTTGATTATTTTATTTTTTCTATTTTAAAATATACTATATCTTATTATATAAATATATTTTTGCATGATGTTTCAAAATTATAAAAACTACTTATTACTCTCTCTGATCCATTTTAGATGTTATAATTAGTACAAATAATTGATCAAAAAATTTGAAATATTAGAAATTGAGAATTAACGATTTTTTCCCTTCTTTATACTTCATTAGAGGGAAATTAATATGGTGAAAAAATAGTATTAATTGAGATTAAAAAAAGTTTAACTTAATCTAACTCTTTTAGTTAATATTTTTTTGAGAGATAAAAAAAATGGTAATTTGCATAAATTTCGAATTTTTCATGGGCTGTAACATTTTTTATTATAACTTTGTTAAATTATAAGATTCCAGATTTTAGTTTTTATGATAGATATTCGTAGTCTTGATATATATGTATTGTGATACATTTATAGTTGAGTGGTTAGTTAAATAAGAAAATAACTGATTTTCAACTATTACGGAGAGTAAATCACGCGCAAATCGTGACATAAATACATGTGGTTCCAAATGTATCATAATAATATATCTAATTTCAGATGTATCATAATAATACATGTGGTAAAAGTTACTCAATACCAATTCAAAATTTAACTTCACACAAAAATAAATAGTTTACATACATCAAACATATGTTAAATGTATCAAATATTTATAAAATGAATAAAAAATATGAATCATAATAAAAAAGTATATGGCATATGTATCACTAATATTCTAACAAAAAATGTATTACTCATATCTATCACCAATATACTGACAGCAAATGTATCACTCATATTATCACCGTCCATAGTACAAAAAGTATCAAGAAATTAACAATATTATATATATATCAAGCGTATAACCAAAAATATATGTATGAATGCCAAATTAATAGAAATCTTTTAGCTATGAGATTTTTTTGCTTTTAAAGTATGAAGATTCTTCAAAAGAATACGAATGTTTGTTAACACGAAACACACAATAAAACTTTCAAAATTTTAATGAAATAAAAATTAATAGAGATGGAAAAAATTGAACAAATTGTAAAAGATAAGATTTGATGAAAATTTTTTAATTTAATTTTTTTTTTTAGATATTTAAGAGATTTTCTCTCATTATTAACTCTCCTAAAATAAATGCAAATATGTTACTTCTTTATTTAATATGTATCAAGAGGGAAAAAAGAAATTCGAGATTTTGTGAATTATTTTAAAAGATAAGAGATTTTATATATTTATGTGTTTTTATATAATTCTTCCTAAAAAAAAGAAAAACATAACATGAAAAGTAGTTAGAAAAATGTATTATATAATATTCACATATTCAAATTTATCATATATGTTTGCAAATTTCATTTTGTGGTCCAACTTTAAGAAATATCAATCGGTTTGAATCCAGAATGCGCATATTTCGCTCCTTAATATAATTTAAACTTCATTAAGCATAATATAGTAATATACGCTTCAAATTATATTATGTTTTTAAAAGCAGAGGCAGATTATGAATTTAAAAATTTTGAGTGTCACTTTGCAGTAAAATAGGTGTATTGCAATTTATATTTTAGTGTTTAGTGAAAATTTTATCTGACCCTTATACAATATTAGTAAATTTTTATTATAATATAATGAATAAATTTATCTGACACTTATACAACATTAATATATGATACTGATATAGTTCGATAAATTAGTTGAAAATGGGATATAAATTCTATCAAACTATCATATTCTAGATTGTCTCTCTTTAGAAAAGTTAGAATATTTGGTGCTTATATGCAGATTTAGCAACTAATAAGGAGTCGATCAAGGGATAAAAAACAGAAAGCTATAAGGGAAAAATAGATATATGGAGTAAAACATCCAAATTTGAACCCACATACCTTACTTTTTTATTTTTAATTAATTTAGTATTATCTTAATATGGAAATGCTACGAATAGTAAAGTTTATCTCTTACTATATTTTTAATTTTCAGCAGTGAAAATCACAAATTTACTTGTTATAACACTTCTGCATGTTTTAAACCACATAAAAAATATTCTTTATAAATAATCTCAGAAAAACAATATAAAAAAAAAAAGACTAGAATAAAGCTAAAACATACTCACATAAATTCAAATTTTAAGTTTCCAAATTTGAACCCACATACCTTACTTTTTTATTTTTAATTAATTTAGTATTATCTTAATATGGAAATGCTACGAATAGTAAAGTTTATCTCTTACTATATTTTTAATTTTCAGCAGTGAAAATCACAAATTTACTTGTTTTAACACTTCTGCATGTTTTAAACTACATAAAAAATATTCTCTATAAATGTTCTCAGAAAAACAACAGAGAAAATGGCCAAAAGTTCCCTAACCTTTACCCCAAATTTCAACTACACACTTGTATTTTGTGGGGGTCTTATGATCCCCCTGAACATTTTTAAAGTGAAATATTTACACCCCTAAAAGCTCATGCCCAGATATTGTTTCAGACAATGAGTTGCACTCGCTGCCACGTTATTTTTTTCTTTTTTTACTCTAAAAAATTAATTATTTTACTTTTCTCTTTATTCTTTAATATAATATATATATATATATATATATATATATATATATATATTCTCTTTTTCCATTTCCCTTTCCATTTCCCTCCTCTGTATATATATATTCTCTTTCTTTTTTCCTCCTCCATAATTCTTGTCGTTGCTTTTAGTTTTCCGGCAAATTTTTTTTCCGATGAACTGTACAAAAAGAAAAAGAAAGAAGCTAACATCTTCAAGAAATAAATGAAACCAAAAAGTGTTGGTTTTCTTGTCTGCTCCAACCTCCCCACCTTAAAAATCAAGAAACACACACAAACATCAAATTCGTTGGTGAACTCGCCAGTTGGAAACACACAAACACCATTTTTTATGAACTGCTCCAACCATTTTTGGTGAACTACTCCAACCGTTTTTTTAATGGAAAAAGTGTGTGTTTTCTTGTTGGTTTCGACGAATGGATATCCTTTCTTCATTTCTTTTTCCTGAAAATGAACCAACCAAAATTCGTTTGTAAACTCGCCGAAAAATTGATTGAGATCTTCTGATTGTCGATGAGCTCGTCGGTCGTCATATTATCTTTTGTTTTTTTTCTTTTGGTGATAATTGTTGTAAGTATTGATTGTTGTTTTGAATGTTGATTTTCATTTTGAAATTTGAAACAAAATGAAATTGGTAAAAGACAAAAATGGTAATTGAGAAATTAATGGTGAGAAGATGAAATTGGTAGAAGTATTGAAAATGTGATTTAGATTCCGACATAAATAAAGATGAGGAAGATAAAGAGATTGGCCATAGGGGTGTGCGTCGATCGGTTCGATTTTATATATTATCGAATTTTGATTTTTAAATATGCTAAATCAATAATCGAATTAATAAAATATTTTTTATTGATTTCTAGCCCTTAACGGTTTGATTTTCGGTTTAACCGATAAGAAAATTCTCATAAAATAAAAATAGTAGTAACTAACATGAATTTTTTTTTGTAATTTTAGTTGTAACAAAAAATCCTACATGATGTATTTTAATTTGCACGAATCGTCAAATTTTGACTAAATGTTATTAAGAAAAATTAAGAGTTTGTATTATTGTAATAATAAATTTGTTAATGTTTAGAAATTAAAAAGAAATATATATATATATATATATATATATTGTCGATAACTCAATAAGAAAAAATCAAATCGAATCAATAACTCAATAATTTTTTTTATAAAATCATTAACTCAATAACAATAAATCAATAATATTTTTATCGATTCGATTTTTGCACTCCTAATTGGCCATGATAGCCATTGAGGATGGTGATGAAAAAGAAAGAAAATAAAATAAAAAGAAATTTTATATATATATAAATGTAATTTTTTCTTTTTAATATTTTCGGATTACTCATTCTCTCAAAAAAAAAAAAAAATACACTCTCTTATAAAGTAATATTTTCAAATAACTCATGCTCTCAAAAAGAGTGAAATAGGTTACAGGAGTGTAGTTGTGATTTAAAGTAAAGGTTGAAAAAGACTTTTTAGCTATTTTCTCAAAACAATATAAAAAAAAAGACTAGAATAAAGCACATACTCACATAAATTCAAATTTTAAATCTCCCATAAAAGTTAAAAAGAAAAAAGCAATTAAATACATCTCTTGTATACCCAAAAACACCCCAATCTCCTAATTATTCAGGAAATTAAAAAAAAAAAAAAACAAGGAGAGAGGAAATTGAAAAAAAAAACACAAATTTATCATGCAGTAACTCTACATAATAAATTCTCCCAAAGCCACGGTCAAAACTAGTGCAGCGGCTGACATAAAGACAATTGATGGAGTAAAAGCCTTTACTGCAAATGAATTTGGAGTTTCTGGTGCGCCTGCTGGTGAATTAATGTCCGCCGGAGTATTGCCGCCTGGACCACCAGCAATACTTCCTGGTGCTCCCACCGATGGTCCTCCTACCCCCGGTGCTAATGCACCTGCAGACGGCCCTCTTGCAGGTGATAACGCACCTGTAGACGGTCCGCCAGCTGGTGGTAATGCACCTGCAGATGGTCCGCCTACAGGTGGTAATGAACCTGCAGATGGACCTCCTGCTGTTGGTGACATACCACCAGATTTACCGCCTGCCGTCGGTGAAATACTTCCTGATGGACCGCCTGCCGGAGTTATGGATCCTCCGGTAGCAGGAGATGGAGGAGATACGTTTGAACCGGCAGGCGTAGGGGATGAGGCTGGTGTTACACCTGAACAGGCGACACAATATAGATGATTAATAAATTCAATTAAGACCGTAAATTCATGGATGAAATTTCTAATTTCTTAAAAATAAAATTTACATATTTGGATTGACAATTCAAGATATTTAAAAGATAAAAGAAAAAATTATGGTTAAAAAAGAACACTTATTTGAATTTTAAAATCTGAAAAATGCCACAAACTGAAACAAAGATAATTAAAATTTTAACCACTATGAAATTTTGAATTCTATCATTTTAGAAGTACAATATGTTAAGTGGAAAGAAAATTAAAAGTTGAACCTATCAATTTATATTTAAAAGTTGTACCTGCTGGAGTAGTAGATACTGGTGCCCCACTGGGTGATGATGTACTTGGTGTGGATGATCCGGTAGGCGGAGCAGCGCCCGGAGAGGATGCAGAAGGAGTAGAAGATTTGGGTGGTGGAGTAGTAGAACCTACATTAAATTATATAATAGTATTTTTCAGTACAAACCTAAATCAAATCAATTAAATTTAAATTCTAAATCTATTTACCTCCAGAAGGAGATGGTGTAGTAGGTGAAGATGATCCATTACTAGGCGGAGCAGCCACGGGTGTCGGAGTTTGTGGTGCTGGTGGAGTAGTAGTAGGAGGTTTCCTAACAGATATTACAATGATTTGCAACTTTTGTCCTTTGTCACAATTATCTTTGTTGCCACTAATGAAGTAAAAAGGACCAGAACGATCAAATGTGAAAACGGAATTTCCATCCTCCATTTTCTTGATTGGATTGGCTGTGTTGCACTTATCATAATCATTTTTACTCACCTCCAACACTGAATCTGCTCCTTGTTTATACTTGAACACTACAAAATAAACAAATATCAAATGTTGTAACACATAATAACTAATTATCAATGTTGTTTAAACTTTTCGAAAATATTATTCGCTGATGTCTGTCGAATTCTCCAAAACTACTCATATTTGGAAGCAAACTGCCTATTTTGAACACTAAATAATTACACAACAAAATTAACGAATGTTAACACATAACTTATATGTTATGTTGCTCGAATTCTTCAAAAACATTGTTAAGTTTGTCGGATCCTCCAAAAACTATACATATTTGGGGAATTCAATATGAATATGGCAAAAGAGGGCTCGAGCATGATACCTTACCAATATATGTTCCTACTTTCTTATTGTATTTTACCTTATACTACCCTGCAAGCTGTCTTATTTTTCGAACAAAAATTTTTGCTTTTTATGATTTATTTTTTTTGGATGTGTTTTTGACATGAATTGGGAGGGAGGAGAAGACTTACAAACAGAGTCATTGATTTGGAATCTCATACGTTGAGACCAAGTATTGTAATTTTCAGAAGGGCTAGGAATCCAACCATCTTTGCCACCAATCATAAATTGATAAGAATATGAAGATGTAAACAAACAAGTCAAAAAAAGTAACACTATGTGTTTCTGCAAAGCCATGACCATTAATTTTCTACTCTCTGCTTCAAATGGAGCTCAATATAGGAACAAAATATGAGACTTTTGGTGTTGATAAAAGTATATGTATAGTACACAAAAAGAGTCACGAGAAACAAGAAAAATGAAAAAGTTTGTTCACGAGAAGTCTAGAAGAAGAAAAAACAGATATGAACTTAAGATTTTGATAGTAGAAGAAAATATTAAAGGGAGACAACAAAGTTTATATAGACATTGCACTACTTGTTAGTGTGTAATTAGAAAATACGATGCATTCATTAGTTAATGTATATTAATAGTATTTTATTTGATATATTTTTTTATTTATATATAATTAATATAAGTATTAATTATATATTTTGTTGTATATTAAAGTTTGTATTAGTAATATATTTTATTTTTTATGTATTAGTAATATAAAGACTTTTAATATATGCATTAACTTATTAAATGATCTTAATATTTCTTAATTTTCCTCTCAAAATATTTTACAATTTCTTTTTCTGTTATTTTAATTTTCAACAGTAAATTTTCTCAAAATATTTCATAATTTCTTTTCCCATCATTTTAATTTACAACAATGAATAATTGATTTAAATAACCATAACATATTTTCACATTGCTTTGAGGGTTTTTAAAAGAATTAAATTTTTTTTTGAGAATATTCGTTAATTTTATATCTTGTATTTTATTTTTATTTGTTTTATGTTAATCCGTGTCGGTATAATATTTCATGCACAAAAATGAAGGTCTTGCAATTAATCATAAATCTCTATATACTTGCTCAACAATACTAATTATGTTTAAGATGACAAAAAAATTTTGTTGCAAAAAAAATGTATAAAATTAAAGAAGAATATTTTCATAAACAAACACTTCTTTTATATAAATTATATGAGATATATTATTTTTTATACATCAAATCAAATAATATATAAGAAATAATATATGTATAATTGATACAAACATAATTAATATATTATATTTTTGATTGCTCTTATATAATCTAACAAACAACCCCAAAAAGAGGACCTAGCGGTAGGCCATTGCATTAAGATAAAGGTTACCGTTGCAATGACGAACAAAATATCTGCTACCAAGAAATTATTATTTCTTCGTTTCACAATTTATGTAAGCGCATTTAACTTAACACAAATTTTGAATTATTACACTAAAGATTAAATGAGAATGTAAAGTTAAATTTTTTATATTCTCTCTTTTTTTTTTAATATTTATGTGACACTTTTTAATTTGATATAATTTATTTTTAAAAAAAGCAAAACTTTTGAAATTTGATTTAAAACAAACCTTATGAGGTAGAACTTTGGTTTATTTAGCCAAGAATCCTTTCACTTGGCGTTGAATGATTCACGCTAATAATTATTTCATTAACGATAAAAGTTGAAAGAATACAATAAAATTATTTATGATTAAATTCATGTGATATTTTTTTTTAAACAACATAAATATGTGCGACATAAATTGACTTACAATGAGACTACTAATGATTAAAAAATGACTTTTTATTATTTGACTAATAAAAAAAAGAGTCACATAAATTGAGATTATTGAGTAGTTAAATTTATATTAAAATAAGGAAAAAAGCATTTAGGAAAGTACTCTTGTAATTAATAAATATAAATATTCAATTACAGTTTGTGTGATAGCATATTTCTCTTTTAAAATTTCAATATGTTCTAAGGAGAATGACACCTTTTTAAATTCGAAGATATTAACTTTTAACACTTAAAGACTCTTTATTAATGAAACTTTTTATCATCACACAAACACAATGACATTTCTATATAACGTTTCAAATATCTTTGTTTTCATTTTTATATTTTTAATTTTTTAAATTATGTCATGTAAATTGAAGCGAATAAAAACTCTCTTCATCAGTGCCAAAACCTTATTCTATCGTTCAGTTTTATGTCACATTATATACTGATAACCCTATATTTTAAAAAGAAGAAGCTCCTCAAATTTTAAATGTGTCGATTGATGTAATTTAATTCTAATTTAAAAGAGTTTTTATATCTTATCCTAATAAATGATACTTCCTTCATTTCAGAATAAGTAAATTATTGGGGTATTTATTGGTATTTTAAAATAAGTGAATCATTAATTTTTTTTTTAAATTTATCCTTATGATTTGATAACCAATTAACTTTTGAAAAGATATTATAAGATTAACTTTTTTTTTGAAGTAAAAATAAAAAATTATATTAAATTTATGTCTTTAATATTTTTTTATTAATTTTTATATCAAAATTTAATAATTTATTTATTATGAAACGGAGGGAGTATAAGAAATAATGTACTGTAAAGGGAAGGTAGATAAGAACAGTAATTTAGGAAAATGTGAGGACCAATAAGGAGAGGCAGAAATAATATCTGTACCTGTTTTCGAGTATGTTTGGAATCAGATGGATATATATAAACGTGGAGAAACGTTATCCACGTATGTTATCAATATAGTTGGTTATCGATATAGTTGATTATCGATATAGATTTTTGAATTTTGTGGCCTTAAATTAAAATAATGTTAAATATATCAAAATAATTTTTAATTTTGTGGTCATAAACATATCATGTGAAAAGTTGAAATTGAAGTATTGTCAAAAAAGGAAAGGAATCATTCTTTTTTAAACAGACTAAAAAGAAAAGTAAGTCATTCTTTTTTAAACGGAGAAAGTACCTTTTATGTGTCGCTATTTAAGCGAACATCAAATTTAAGAAATAAGTGAAGACTTTATAAAGTTTGTAAAATTATTTTGTTTTAAATTTATTTTAATATTTATTTTTTTATTGTCTTTTCTTTATAAGCGAGACTTACTAAGAATAAAATGAGAATAATGACACTAAAAAGTTAACAAATAAGAAAATGTGATATTTTTTTGAGACGAATAAAAAAAACACGACACATGAAATGAGACGAATCAAATATATATATCAATATAGTGGTATTTATATTTATTTTAGATGTACTCAAAAAGTTATTAATCATAACTTTTCTCAAAGAAATAAAATAATCACTATACAAATACTTTCTCAGTTTGGTTCTTACTTGAACTTATTAACTCGACTAATTCTTTAAAAACTTTAATTAAAAATGTATTTTACTAAATTAGTCTTATTATTAATGATATTTAGAATTTTTAAATTTGAGTATTATTACTTTATGTAATTATTTAATATTAAAGAAAGAGAGAAAAATTATAACAAAATTCTCTTTATTTATTATAAATTGAAATAATTATTTTTAATATAAAGAATAAGTAAAATAAACAGAGAGAGTACAATTATAGCACTATTCTTGAATATTTATTTGATAGATGTTATGCCTAGTTAAATCTAGTTAGAAAAATTCATTGAGAAAAATGATAGTGAAGGAGGAGTAAACATTACTGCTATTAAGAAACGCGAAGAAGCAGACACCTTTTTATTGACGTGCCTGCTTCTTCCGTAATTTTATTGTATTATCCTTAAATAATTATTATATGTTATTTGTCTATTTAAAAATTAATAATATTTAATAAAAAAAATAAAATAGACAATTATGACATATCTGCTTCAGTTGTTTCAATCGTAATTTTACTATATCACCCCATAATTATTTATTATAAATCATCTAGGTATTAAAAAATTAATAATATTTAATAAAAAATAAAATAAAAATAAAATGATAAATTAGCTGTTGATGTTTTAAATTACTTGACATCTTATATGAGACCCACCTAAAAAATTTTTACAGAATTTTTTTATAGCAATTTTGTTATTCCACTTCTAATTAGTTATTATGAGTTATTTAATACATGTCTGATTCACCACATCATGATATTTGGTTGGATCTTACGTATTAAAAAATTAATCATGTTTAATAGAAAAAGTAAATTAGACATTTATAACATGTCTGCTTCAGTTGCTTCAATCGTAATTTTATTATATCACACCTAATTAATTATTATCTCATCTAAGTATTAAAAAATTAATAATATTAAATAAAAAGAAAAAATAGACACAAATTAACTCTTGTTTTTTTAAAATTAACTTGAAATCTTATATGAGACTCATTTAATTTTTTTTTGGTAGTAATTTTGCTATATCATTTCTAATTAGTTATTATGAGTCATTTAAGACATGCTTGCTTCGCTACTTCAATAGTGGTATATGATTGACTTTTGAAATTATTTCAGTGCCACTTAAATAAGAATAGAAGAAAAGGTATTATAAATCACAATAATTAAAACTTAAACTATTTTAAAAATATAATTGACTATCAATGCCACAAAAATTCGAACAAGGAGAGTAACATATATTATTTGAAAATTACATAAATATTATTATAAATTATAATACTTGACAACTTAAATATCTAAAAATATGATTATCTAAATTCTATCTGTGTCACATAAATTGAAACAAAAGAAAATATATATTGAGCTCGTGCTGGCACGGGTCTCGATATCTAGTATATATAATAAACATGACTGTCTCATTAAAAATTGATGAAATAACACAAATTTCACTAATTTGCTTTTTAATTATTCTCTTTCTCAAATTTTTTAATAAATTTTGTCTCTTAGGAATTTTAATTATTCATATACATAACCGAATGTTGATATACATAATTATCTTATGTATCAGATATAACTTTCTTAATGATATTTAAGAAGATAAATCAGGTCTAATAAATATTCAAGATTGCACCTTATTAATACGTGATTAATGAATCCCTTAAAATCAGTAATAACTTTGAATTTCAAATTTTGAAACACCAAACCAAGGTAGTCGATCAAACAACATCAGATTTTATATTTTCGATCAAAATTTTGCTATTTTCTCAAGCTCTGCCCTTCATTTTTTTTTTCAAGAAGATGAACATTTCAATATCGTTGAGGCATTCTGGTGTATTTTATCTCCTATAATAATATACATTGCAAATTTATATCAGTTTAATATGCAACAAAATTTAAACAAAATTTTTCAATACTGATTAATACAGATAAGCAATGGCTAAATTTTTACATATACATAAGTATGCTATGTATATAGGTTGAAATAACACAGTTCAACAAGTTTAACAGAGTCCAATACATAACTATGATATATGTATGTTATGTCAATATAGATACGTGATTGCTTATGTATTTCATATACATAACATACTTATGTATATGGGTTAAAATAAAACAACTCAGCAGTTTGTATGGCCTACATATACATAACTCTATTATATATATAAGTTTAGAATAAAAGAGCCCAACAATGTCTAGGTTAAACGTATACATAACAAAGTTATGTATATGATTTAAAATAAAACAACTCAGCAGTTTGTATGGCATACACATACATAACTCTATTATGTATATGGTTTTGAAGTAAACCAACCCAGCAGCGTTATGTCAAACATATACATAACATAGTTATGTATATGCTGCGGCATAAAAATTCTCATCAATATTAAATGTCATATATATACATACCTATGTTGTGTGTTAAATTATAATGTCTTCACTGTTTTAATCACCCATATACATAACATAGTTATGTAAATGGATTGAAATAACAACTTATTTTGATAGCTGATTCTGATGCCTTCATCGCTATGGTGGTTGCTAGGCGGAGTAGTAGCCAGTCAGAGAGGAGAAGAAAAAGGCGGAGACTGCCAAGGTTCATCGACTGATGGTATTTTTGTGAAAGGGATGAAGAAGGGAGAGGAGGTTTAGGTGGTGATTGAGAGATGAAAGGGATTGGAGGTGGCGTTGACGTGGTTCGCCGACAGAGGTTGACAGAGGTGTGTTTGGTTGTGGTGAATGCGGTTGGTAAAGGGAGTTGCGATGCTAGTGGTTCACCGACTAAGATCCGCTGATAAAAGGGTGTTTGTTGCTATTGAGCAATTTGAGAAGAACATATTTCTAAATTCAAAATTTGAAAATCACTTGATGTATATGAAGTTTGGAGAGAGAAAGTGTCAAAAAGAATTATTTGTAATTACTTTTGGTAGTAGAAATTTTATGTAATAATAGAAACTTAAATTGTAGTTTTAAGTAATTTAAAAAAAAAGTTACAAGAAAAATCCAGTTGACAAGATCTTATAAGAGAAAAAGAGTACTTCACGCATTAACTTCTCCTGATGAGAATGTCAATTCAAAAATTTACATTTTCATATCCTAATCTTGTACTTCATCTTCTGAAAAGTTGTAGTGAGTAAAGACATGGAGATTTAATCAATCATATTATCACACAAATGAATTCATTGTATGTTGATATCACTACTTTATAGAGATCATGGGTGTTGAAAGGTTTTGGTAAATATGTCCTTCATTTCATTTCCTTTTGTTAATTCTCCTTTTAATTGTGATGTGTGTGCTGCATTATCTTCATATAAATTGTGAGTATTTTATTACATCTTATACCATATTTTCTTATATGAAATTTATTATTAACTTCAACCACACATATTCTCGACTTACTTCATGAAAAGTTATTAACTCAACATGATTTGACTAAGTAACAATAATAGACAACTTTGTAGATCACCAAAATTGCATTATCCCCATATCTGAACACATATTTCAGAAACTGAGCTCTTTATGGATCAGATAAACACCTTGCATCAAAATTTTAATTGTTACAATAAAAAATAAATTCATATTGGTAGTCCTTTTTAGATACCGTATATGTATTTGATTTTGTTTCAGTATCTTTTGATAGGGGTGTTGCTCTATCTTACTAGTAAATTAATTGAAGAATGCTATGTCAAATTTTGTAGTATTGACAAGATATATTAACTGCACTGAAATAAGTACTTAAGACCAAGAATTTTCTTATTATTTTCTTGAGGTCAGAGTGAATCTCATTCACCTCAAGCGATAGAATGACAATCAAAGTACTTAATGAATGTACTTCATCCATATAAAATCTTTTCAATACATTTTTTTGTGCAGACATAATAATGGATAAAAATACCATTTGTTAAATGTTCAATTTGTGAATCAAAACATAATTTTTTTTTCAAAGATCTTTCATCTTGTACTCCTTTAAATAATAAATTGCCTTTCGAAGCTCTGCTGGAGGTCCAATAAAGTTTATGTCATCAACATAAATAGAAAATACAACTAATAATGATGCTTCTTTCTTTATAAAAACACAAAATGTAAGCACAATCATTATTGTATCTTTCAATGATTATTAAGGTAATTAACCACATTATTTAATTTTCTCCATACAAATATTATGAACAGATCTACAGAAACTTGTAAACGCTTCATTTATTTTGAATTCTTCAAAAAATTTATATAAATTTTGTCAAGTGACAACATTCATTAATATTGAAATGTGTGGCATCTTCTAGTGTCTAAAGTAAATGTCCAGTAAGTTATAAACTTATCAAGATGCATCATTTCACTTAGTAATTATTTATATGTCAATAACTTTTGATAGAAATAAAATTTAGATCCTCACAATCTTTTGTTAAACTTCATGTTATATGTATTAAAGATATCGTTGGTGAGATATTAATTGTATAGATTCTCAACATATAAAAATTACTGAGATATAATCACTTTATTATTTTTAGGTATCTGAACATTTGAGAAAGTTTCATTAAGTGTTACATTGCAGGTTCTTCAGAAGCACATTGCCTCATTATATGATTATTCCTCTCTTTTTAAGGATTATTACTCTTGGAATCAATTAGTCCACCTGTTACGATTCAAAACTCGACCATTATGACACCCATCACACCCTCCATGATAGATAAGCCAAATCTCACACATACACATATACTGATCATGATAATAAGCTGAATAAGTAAGAACAATAATAAGTCGCAATTGATTTACATAAACTATCTCATAAAGACATTACAGGCAATAAAATTTCCAAAACTTGATAGCCATAATCCAAGCCTCTAAGAAGAAAGTACAATCAAAATATCTGGAATATCTATAATACAAGAAAAATGACACAAAGAAATGTAAAAGAAATCTAAGTGTAACAATCATAGTTGTGATTTTCTTATACATTTTAATCATTTTGCACTTTTTCGTAGTTTTTACGTATTATTTGTGAGTTGTGAAAATAGTTTACATGGTCTCCGAAGCATTTAGTAGTGATTTGAGAGAGTTAGAGATCATTTAAGACTTTAAACGTCATTAATTTGACTTCGATCAATATTTTGTGTTTCGAGTGCTGGATGATGATTTGAAAAGTCCTATTAGATTTAGAATGTTGATTTTGAGTTAGTAGCGGGGTTGATTTGAGTTTAGAGCCCTTATTTTTCATTTCGACCGTTCATTCGAAAACTAGTTAAAATGAGCTTCTAGGAGTCCCGGGGACTAATTTATTGTAAATGATCTCCTATTAAAAATTCAAAATTGTCATTGAGTTTGAAACATTGAAATAGCCTAGTAGCACATATGGTTTACTTCTGTTGGGTTCCAAATAAATTTCGAGGGTCCATTTAGAGAACTTGAAAACATGTAAAATAAAAAAATTACTGATATCTGGTGCATGTATACTTTTTTCTTCATAAATGTGGGCCCTTGACTGCAAACATGGAGAAGAAAAATCTCTTTCATTGTGATCACGAGATGATGGCCGCGCTGGCGAAGACTTATTGAGTTTGGTCCCTCTTCATCGCAAATGTGATTGGACCATTGCATTTGCGATGTGTTCGGGTTATCAGTCTTTGCAAATGCAAAGGTCTGATCATGAATGCGAAGACCGTTTAGCTGGTCTGGTCATTGTTGAACCTCTCAAATGCGAGGTGTTGACCACATTCGTGAGGTACTATTCATAGAACAGTATAAATACTCCATTTTCACGATTTTTACCATTTTTAGACCTTGGAGCTTCAAGAAGACACATTTTTAGGGTTTTTTCACCATCTGAGCTTGGATAAGCTCCAAACTCTTATTTCCACTAATTTATATGAATTTCATCTTTAAAGTATCTTCAAAACCTTGATTTCATATTGGGGTATTTGTCGATAAATTCTTAAAATATTTTTTCAATGATTTGAACATCGATTTTAACTCATTTTTGTGTGGGTTTTAAACTTTAGAATCCTTTTGACTTGGTGAATATGTTTCTAAAATAAAATTTTAGTTTTACCCCTTTTATTTTTGAATACATTTTTTGAACTAATATTGGGCCCATTTTAAATTTAGCTAATATGGGTATCATTAGCTTTTTTTGAAGCGTAGATTATATTTTTGATAATTTTAGCTCGTGTTAAGACCATTTTGAAGGAAAAACTCAATGTTGAAGGCTTATCTTGGACTTTTGGCTTTTCGAGGTAGGTTATGACTTTACTTCCTTCAAATTGGGCTGGGTAATTAACTTTCTTGTAAAGCAAGCCATGAGTCAGGAATTTAGTTGAGGGTGTAGGATTTCATAAGTATTATATTATTATCATGTGCCTGTATGAGGCTTAGTTGCATATTGTTGTTTACTTGAGAGAATATATTTGTAGTGATGCCCGAGAGGGAGCTTTATTTTTTATTTTAGACTTATTTGTGCATTAATTGCCATTGTTATTATTGTGTTGGTTTTGCAGGGGGGGGGGGGTTGTTTCAATATTGTAGGACTTTCTAAACATTATTTGCCTTTACATGATAGTAATACCCGAGAGAGGGGATTTTTGAGATGATATTACTGATGTCTACATGACTATTCACTTTAGTGGTGCCGATGAGGGCTTGTAACATGGACTATTATCATATTGAGGAAATTCAAGCTCATTTATACTATTTTTGGGATGATTCATTATCACCATATTGACTTGGTTATTAGCATGCATCCTCATCTTATTCATTCATATTCATGGAAATTGGTACAATTGAAAATATTTTATATAATTCTTGATTCGTGAAAATTAGCCGAAGAGGTAACTGGGACACTTTATAAAACCCTAGATCCAGGAACACTATCTGGAAAAGTGAATTGAGATATTGAAAGGTATACGGGTTGCGAACCTCCAATGAGAGTTTTCTTGAAGTGCTGAGGCTCAGAAAGTGTATACAAAAAGCCATGTGATGTCTTACATTTATCTTTACCACATCATCATTTCATTTCATTGCATTGCATAAAATTGTTGTCTTTCCCCTTATGTGTTGTTGTTGCGTAGTTAGTTTCCTTTTTATTGTCCTTATATCTTTGAACTATTAGTGAAAATGCTGTGAGCTACCGTTTGGGAACTTTTTTATATGCAGGTGACGTGCTCATAGTATATTTTTACTGTTATTATTTTCTGCTTTACTCAGTCTCCCTATGATACCTACTGAGTACAAATGGACCATATTCACTCCTACTATGCCTTTTTGGTGTAGATCCCATGACACGACCCAATCCAGGGCCTTGTCATAATGGGCGTCCCAAGTTCGACCGGGACCAGAGACCACCCTTATTACCCAACCCAACCTCCAGCCGCCTACCCTGAGTTAGCTGAATTTTGAACATATAACAACATAGCGTAATTGCATAGTGCAAGACTCTGGGATAGGTATTTAATCGAGACCGACCCAACTGAGTCTAACCGTCCGAACCCAACCAATAGCCAAACCAACCAAACCATAACCATCTGAGTTCCGTAATAATTATATATAATTCCAAAATGAAAGAGTATGGAACAACCAACAAACCCGTCAACCAGTGTCAGCCCCAATACCAGTACTAAAACTAAGGCTAACACCAATACTGATCCCGCCCATACAAACCCATAGTAGTTACACAAAAGCCTCTATAAAAAATAATATCAAAATTCGATTGGGACATGCCTCCAACCATAGCCAAAACTAATATCTATAAATAAACCAAAGTATGAAATAATATCTATAAAATGGAGCTTTCCGAAAAGATGGAAGCTCACCACTTCAATCCAAAATCTGACACTGAATGTCCAAATTCTAAGAAGGAGGAGTAGAACGGCCTGTTTCTGCATCACGTGGGAATGCAGCCGCCCGAAGATGGGTTAGCAGGTGAACGCTAGCATAAACTCAGGATAAGGATAAAATAATGCCATTTAACAAAATCAACTAAACCATACATATGAATACTAACCATATATATATATAACCATATCTGGAAAGGGAACTGGATTTAGCATGCATTTGAAACTATTTACCTGGGTATGTGTAATACCTCGTATTTTTCTATCTTAAATTCGTTCCTAGAATGTTAAGGAATAGCTTCCAAAATGGAGAATATTTATTTCATGTGAATTTTTAGATTTAGACTTTCTATTATGTGGAAATTGAATAAGCTTTCCATCGATACCAAATTCGCCTAAATCCGATACGCGGTTGAAAAGTTATGGCATTTTTAAGTTCACAGTGTGCCACCTGGGCACTTAGCGCGTCGTGGAGAAGGATAAAAATATCAATCGTCAATTCCAGTGGACCCCCGCAATATTGACGCATTGCGGAGTGGTCTATTTTCCCATTTGTCAAAATCCAGTAGCCCATCGAGATCTTACCGCATCGTGTTGGTGACCAAAATGGCATTCTAAAGGGGCAACACGATGGCTCCGCATCATGGAGTCTGCCCAGTTCCCAATTGTCCAAATTCCAGTGAGCCACCATGATAGTGGCACGTCACGGTGGCTTGCCTGTTCGTAAAAATGTTGCGTTCTTCAGTTCTGACTTAGAGTTTAATAGAGGTATTTTGGTCAATCCCCAAGGCCCCAATTCATCCAAAACAAGGAATTAATCATATTCAAGGCACTTTATGCCCAATTTCATCCATTCTCTCTCAAAGCAAAATCCTAGAGCTCCAAAGATTCTTCTCTAAGAAATCAAAATCCTCCATAGTTTCTCCAAGAAAGCTTAAGATTGAGGATTCCCAAGACAAGATAATCAAGAACTCATCTTCAAGAACTCAAATAGGAATCAATAATTTAAGTTTCTCCATCTAATCATCAACCAAGGTATGTGGGGTTTATGAGCAAGGATCCTCTTCCATCCTTGTTCCCCAAACCAAGCTTTTATTTAAGAAATTCATATGATTTTGAATGATCATACATGAGATTTGAATTAGGGTTTATACCCTTTATTGCTATTTGCAAGATTATGAGTTTTAGAGAGAATTTGAAGATAAATAACATGTCTATTTTCATGTTTTCATGCTTATGGCAGTAATTTCCAGATTTTGAGTTTAATTATCACTGATTTCACTATCAAACATGATTATTATGATGTTTTGACATGAGTTTGATTCATGGGTTATTAAGCCCCAAGTTTATATATTGATATTTCAAGAAAGATGATGCTTTAAGCATCCTATGAGCTGATTATTTCAGATTTACAATAAAGTTTTGATCTTTTGATCCTCAAATAAGTTTTGGAATCCACTTTACAAATTTATTACAGATTACATAAAGAAAAATAAATTTATTTACAGATTGATTCAAATTAGTGCATAATTGGTTTCATAATAGACCCTTATGCTAGTTTTAAAGTGGATTTCCAATAAGATGAGCGTAACAAACTAAAGGGAGTAGTATTTAGCACCGAGTTGGGTACGATTCCAAGGTCTTATGCCTCAGAACTATGTGTCACCATAGAATTGAGATTAAAGTACCTATAGTGGGCTGAGATACTGATCACTTAAGCTGAGGTTATACTCCCTGGCAAGAGTATGACACCTCTCCCCAACATGAGGTTTCTTCCTTAGGACAACGAGACATTGGACTCCATGTTTCTCACATGGTTTATGTTGGTTAGAAGAAACTCTCCAAAGCCTTAAGATAAAGTATTTTCCTATATCTTAATGGTAATGGTATTTAGAATAGTTTCATCAGAAAAGAATAACAGAAAGCTTTTAGAAATCTAAGTGTAAAGGCTCACAACTTTATTCAGATTATGCTTTACAAAAAGATATTAGCTATAGATTTTTGCTTTCAGATTTCAGATTTAAGAGTGAGTCCTCTCTACACTTAGACAGTATGATTTAAAAAGAGAATACAAGTACAACTTTTAGAACTAAATGTTATGACTCATTAGATTTATAAAGTATGATTTTTTCCTTATTATTTCAGTATTTAATATATTCCAGCTCATGTGAGTCATTTACATTTAGCATGCATTGTTTTATAAATTATGATGATGAGATGATATTTTACTTATGCATTTCATCCCCCACATACTCAGTACATCCTCAAAGTACTGATCCATAAATACGTCTATGTGCTACATTATCTCATAATGTAGATTCAGGTGCTCAGTATCTGTAGCGTGAGTAGTTCGAGCATCTTCATCTACATCCGATAGTTGGTGAGTCCTTATAGTTTGGAGACTTATTCATTCAGATTCTGCAGCTTAGTAGTTTTATATAATTCAGTATTCTTTTAAAACAGTTCGAGTTAGCTGGGGGTCTGTCCTAGTGACTCTCTAGTATTAGTAGTAGAGGCTTGTCAGACTACTAGTTTTGATTCAACTTATTCAGTATTGAGATTTCAGACATTATTTCAGATATTATATTCAGATAGTTTTCCACATTTAGAATGGCTCTTATGTCTATATTTTCCTTATTATGAGATACAGATTTAGTAACAGGTAGATAGGGTTAGCTTAAGGCTACTCGTAGTTTTGAGCACCGCGTGATATTTTGGGACCAGGTTTTGGGGCATTACAGTATTTGTAGCTTAACCATTCTTAACCATCCACGGGCTATATGGGTTTAGTGTAACCCCTTGAACGGGCCCTGATACGTGTAACCGCATAAACAAGAGATACTATTAGAGTAGGGGATTCCCATGTACCCTTACCCTCCATGATACATATGTACAGTGTACTTAAAGGATTTCCTTGTACCTCATAGTATTATATATAGTCTCCATGACCTACCCCTCATGTCGGAAAATATGAGATTCCAGTGTTCATTCATTGAACTTCCACCTTCACGGTTAGCTATCACACCCCGTTATTATTTCCCAATTTAAACTATTTCAAACGAACCAAACCATTGTACCGTTTATCATTTACCAACGCTATTAATAGTGGTATCTTCATACCGACTATAACTTGCAAGTATTGTCCTTAGCCAAACTTTTTTACGGTAAAGGGATTCCGGTGTACCTATTTACCAAGTTAACTTGGGGGAGTCCCATGTACCCTACAAGTGTTCCATTATTATGGTTACTTGGGGGATTCTACTGTACCCCACAAGAATGATTGTTAAATCCAAAACCATTCTATTTTGACAATTACAAACCATTTAAACCATTTAGGGTTCCATTACAAAATTTAAACCATGCATAAGTTCCATTAAAATCCAACAATCTAGTGAAAACATTTTCATAGGAATTTTATCAAACATATTGGGGGCGTAGTATTTCCCAAACTAAAGCCAATTACAAAATAACCATTCCCATGCAACCAATTTTCCAGAACCATCATTGAAGCTTATAAAAGCATAATTAAAACATGGGAAAATCATAACCAAGCATTTATAATCAAAACCCCCATATTATATTTGAAAATTGAAAACCATACAATAATCAAACCATGAAAACATTGTATAAAATAATACCTTTAGTTGGAACTAACAATGAGGGAAGAGAACATGCCTTAAACCAAGAAAATAATGGTGAAAAATCACCAACAAGAGCCCCAAATTAATCCTCAAGATGAAACCCTAGCCTTCCTTTACCCAAAAGCCTTAGAGAGAACTATAGAGTGTTTAAAAGAAGTTTCTAAGTTTTAATGAGTAGAATAATAAAGCAAATAACCTCCCAATAGGAATATAAGTAGTGGAGCCTTATTAGGTTTGTAGGAAAATGTCCAGATTGCCCTTACTTAAACTCCCCAAAATCCTGTTAGGTGGGTATGACTATCTATACCAATCGTAACCTCCAATACGAATGGTACCACCACTCGTACCCAAGGCCATCTCCCTTGGACCCAACTGTAATACCCCGTACCTTTCCTAGCCCAATTTAGCACAAAAAATGTTAAGGGTTAGCTTTAAAATTGAATGACTCTTGATACATCTAGAATTTTCAAGATCTAGACCTACCAACATGTAGATAATTGGCTCAGCTTTCCAACAATACCAATTTCGCCTCAATCCGATACTCGATTAAGAAGTTATGACAATTTTAGTGAAAATAATAGGGCACCACGATAAGCACTGCATCACGGTGAAGGACAGATTCGTGATTGTATGATTTCCAGTGGAGTACTGTGATTATCCCACATCATGGTGAAGTTCCAGTTTCTATTCATACCATTCTAGTAGCTCACCGCGATTAGCCCGTATCACGTAAAAAATTCCCAATTGGACGAACACTGTATCACGGTGGAATGCAAAATGACACTCATCTTTTTTACAGTGACACAACATGATTTCACCGCGTCGTGCCAGAGACCAAAATGGAAATTATCGCTTTTCTGATAAGCCACCGCGATAGCGTCGCGTCGCGGTGGGAGACAAAGTCGGGATTTTCAGTTCCGAGTAAAATTTAAAAGGGCAATTTAGTCTTTTACCAAGTCCCCAAATCATGTAAAACACAAAATTAATCCTATTCTAACCATTATATGCATATTTTCATCAAATTACTCTTCAAGGAAACCCTAGAACTCAAACCTTCATCCCCAAGAAATCCAAATTCCACCATTCTTTTTTCAAGATAGCTCAAAATTAAAGATTCCCAATTCAAGAACTTCATGAATCTATCTTCAAGAGCACAAATAGGAACTCAAAGTTTAAGTTTCTCCATCTAATCATCAAATAAGGTATGTGGAATTTTCAACAAGGATAATTCTTTCATCCTTTTTTCCAAAACTAGTTTTTAATTACAAAGTTACATGAATTTACATGAGTTTCAAATTAGGGTTCATACCCAATATTGTTATTTTCAAGATTATGAGATTTCAAGTGAATTAGATGTTAAATTGTATGACTACTTTTGTATTTTCATGCGTATTGCAGAAATTTCCAGATTTAGACTTGAATTATCAATATTTTCATTACTTATCATGAGTTTTATGACGATTTGACATGAAATAGATGCATGGGTTATTAGCCCTAGTTCGAATGTATTTATTTTAAGAAGATTATACTTTTAAGTATCCCATGATTTGTTATATTCAGATTTTGAACAAAGATTTGATCTTTTGATCTCAGCTTAGTTATGAAATCCACTTCACAGATTTAGCTACAATTACAGTAAATAGATTTACAAGCGGTTTTCATTGTAAATCCTTATTATTAATTTTTAAAAGTGGATTTTTAACAGAATGAGCATACAGATTAAAGGGAGTAGTATTTAGCACCAAGTTGGGTATGTTCACATGCCCCAGAACTACGAGCCAATGTAGGTTTAGATTATTAGATTATTCACATTTCTCTATGGATGACAGATACAAATGTGATCACTTAGATTAGGTTATACTCCTTGGCAATAGTAAAGACTTGCAAAATAATTTTTAAAAGTATTTCCCTACAACTTATAAAAAAGAGTAAAGAATAACAGAAAAACTTTTAGAAACTAAGTGTAAAGGCTCACAAATTTTATTTAGATATTGCTTTATATGAGGCATTAGTTACAGATGTCAGCTTTTAGATTTCAAATATAAAAGTGAGTCCTTTCTACACTTAGATAACATGATTTAAAGATGGAATACGAGTACAACTTTTAGAAACTAAATGTTATGACTCACTAGATCTATGCAACATGTTTGCTATTCATGATTATGATTTTCAGTTTTCAGATATTCTAACTTATGTGAGTCATCTACATTTAGCATGCATTCTTTTACAAATTTATAATAATATTGAGATATTGATTTACTTGTGCATCCACCTCCACATACTCAGTACAATCCAAAAGTACTGATCCACATATACGTCTATGTGCTACATTATCTCATAATATAGGTTCAGGTGCTCAGTTTCAACAACGTGAGTGATTTTAAGCATCTCCATCTACATCCCGACATTTGGTGAGTTCTCATATTTCGAGGACCCAGTTATTCGGTTTTTTAGCTTATTAGTATAGATGATTCAATATTTTCAGACAGTTCGAGTCAGCTGGGGGTTTGTCCCAGTGACTCTCTAGTTATTAGTAGTAGAGGCTTGTCAGACTGCTAGATATGCTATAGATTTTCAGTATTAATTGATCAGAATCTTGAGTTAGTATTTTCAGATATTATATTCAGATAGTTTTAGCTTAGCTCATATAGAATTCCGCATTTTAGCTTGATTATATATATATATATATCCATACTTTTCTATTATGAGTTTCAGATTTAGTAGATAGCTTACAGGGTTAGCTTAAGGTTACTTATAGTCTTGGGCATCGTGTGATCCCTCGAACCCATTTTTGGGGCGTTACACCAACACTATCCAAGGTATCACTTACCCTAAACCATGTCGTATCTAAGTATACGACTAGTACCCTCGACCTATACCCCTGACAGAGTAGAATCCCAAGAGGATTGAATACTATCCACCATACAGGTTCATGGTATGACTCGTACCCTGGCTTACGACTCTTGGTGAGCCACTCTTACTCAGATCCAACTTAAATTAACAAGTCTATGATTAAGTAAAGTAACGAAAAAACTTGTATCCATCCGTACGATGCGTACCAAACAAATCGTACCCATTCCAAAAACCAAATCCAACACACTAACCAATACTGGTCATCATACGACTAACCGATACCACTCGTATCCCAGTGTACGAGTCATTTCCCCTAGTCGTATCTTGTTTAGTGACCAGAAATCTAGAAAATTTTCTAAGGTTAAGGAACCCAGGAATCCAGAGTGTTTAAGTCTCCCCCACTAGGAACATTTATCCCCGAATGGCGGACAAAGTAGTACATGCACGACTTACACCCCATAGATACCTCTACCCTTACCTTTAAGACAAAAATCAAAGATTTAAGAAAATTAACCTTTCCTTTAACAAACTCAGAGAATAAAATATGTTTAAGAACGCATACCTTACGCACGAATATCCGGAGCAGAGAACAAACATGGATACTTAGACTTCATGTCCACTTCCATTTTCCACGTAGCCTCTTCCGCCTTGTGGTTCCGCCATAGAACCTTTATCGAGGCCATACCTTGGTTCTTAATAGATAAACCTGCCAATCTAGTATCTCAACTGGGACCTTTTTCTAAGACAGAGAATTCGAGATACCTAACCCTTCCAAAGGAACAACCGAAGAAGGATCACTAAGACACTTCCCCAATATGGAGACATGAAATACCGGATGAATGGAGATCAAACTAGAAGGAAACACTAATTCATAAGAAACATTACCAACCCTCCACAAAATTGCATAATGACCCAACATACCGTGGACTGAGCTTCCCCTTCTTTCCAAACCGCATCACTCCCTTCATGGGAGACACCTTGAGGAACATCCTATCCCCAACCTCAAACTCCAAGTCTCTACGTTTAACATCCGCATAGGACTTTTGGGCACTTTGGACAGCCTTAAGCCTCTCCTGAATTACCTTCACCTTTTCCATATCCAGATGAACCAAATTTGGACTAAACATATCCGCCTCACCAAGATCAAACCAAACAATAGGATATCTACACCTCTTACCATACAATGCCTCAAAAGGGGCCATACCAATACTAGAATGCTAGCTATTGTTGTAAGAAAACTCTATCAAAGGTTAATGCTCCACCCAATTACCACCATAGTTAATTACACATGCCCAAAGCATATCCTCCAATGTCTGAATAGTTCTTTTCGCTTGCCTATCCATCTGCATATGAAAAATAGTACGATGACTCACCATAGTTCCCAATCCCTTCTGAAAAGACCGCCAGAAGTGAGAAGAAAACTGCATATCACGGTCAGAGATAATTGAAATAGGTACCCCATACAACTTTACTATCTTATGAAGATACAACTATGCATAATCCTCCGCTGAAAAGGTAGTCCTCACTAGCAAGAAGTGAGTAGACTTCGTCACCCTATCCATGATGACCCAAATCGAATCAAAGTGGTTCCGTTACTGAGAAGGACTGGTAAAGAAATCCATGTTAATCACCTCTCATTTCCATTTGGGTAAATCAATTTCTTGATACAACCCTCTAGCCCTCATGTGCTCAACTTTGACTTGTTGGCACACCATGCACTTGTCTATAAAATCAGCCACATCTCTTTTCATATGATTCCACCAATATATCTCCTTGAGATCATGATACATATTTATTAAACCGGGATGAACAATATAGCGCGATTCAAGTGCCTCAGCCAAAACCCTTTATCGTAAACCATTGACATCAGGAACACACAACCTCCTTTAGTACCATAAAGTACCATCACCAATGATCTCGAATTCCATTACCTTTTGCCCACCAACATCATTCTTCATTTTTATCAAGATAGGACCTTGGACTTACTTCTCCTTAATCTCTGCACCAAGAGACGACCGAACCACTTTCTGTATCATCACACCACCATCCTCAGAGTCCAATAGACGAACTCCAAGATTGGCCAAGCCATGAATATCCTTCACCAATTCCCGCTTTTTCTTTTCCACATGAGCCAAACTCCCCATGGACAACCTGCTAAGAGCATCAATAGCCATGTTAGATTTACCTAGGTGGTAGTTAACACTCATATCATAGTCCTTGAGAAGCTTCAACCATCTCCTTTGCTTGAGATTTGGCTTCTTCTAAGTGAACACATACTGCAGACTCTTATGATTATCAAAGATGTCTACGTTCACTCTATACAAATAATGACACCATATTTTTAAAGAAAAACCCACCGGTAAAAGCTCTAAATCATGAGTAGGATAATTCCTCTCATGCACCTTCATATGCCTGGAAGCATAGGTAATCACCTTCCCATGCCGCATCAAAACGCTACAAAGTCCCACCCTAGATACATCACAAGAAACCACAAACCCCTTATTACCTTCAGGAAATGGCAAAATCGAAGCTGAAGTCAGCTTATCCTTAAGCTTCTCTCAACTCTCTTCACATGCTTCTGACCAACAGAACTTTACCTTCTTCTGAGTTAACTTAGTTAAAAAAACAGCTATCAAAGAAAACCCCTCCACAAACCTCCTATAATACCCAGCCAAACCCAAGAAACTCTGAATGTCGGTTGGTGTCGTAGGTCTAGGCCACTTTTTTACCATAACTACCTTTTGAGGATCCACCATGATCACCTCACTTAAAATAATATGACCTAAAAAAGTTACAACGTTCAACCAAAACTCACACTTGGAGAACTTGGCATACAACTGCTATTGTTTCAAGGTCTGCAATACCACTTAGAGGTGATTGGCATGATCCACCTCACTTTTAGAATAAACCAAGATGTCATCAATGAACACAATGACAAAAATATCCAAGTATTGCCTGAAAACCCTTTTCATCAAATCCATAAATGTCGTCGGGGCATTAGTCAAACCGAATGACATAACCAAGAATTCAAAGTTCCCATACCGAGTACGATAAGCTATCTTAGGGAAATCCACATGCCTAATCTTAAGTTGATGATACCCAGACCGAAGGTCTATCTTAGAAAAGAACTGGCACCTTGCAACTGATAAAAAAAATCATCTATCCTTGGAAGAGGATACTTGTTCTTAACTGTTACCTTATTTAACTGTCGATAGTCAATGTACATCCAAAGGGAACCATCCTTCTTGCGCACGAACAACACCGGTGTACCCCACGAGGATACACTAGGACGAATAAACCCCTTATCCAGAAGATCCTTAAGTTTCTCCTTAAGTTCCCTCAACTCATACGGAGCCATTCTATAAGGAGGAATAGATTTTGGACGAGTGTCTGGAACCAAATCAATACCAAACTCGATTTCTCTATCCGGAGGAACACCAGGAAGATCATCCAAAAAGACCTCAGGAAACTCATTTACCATCGAAATTGAGTGAAAAAAGGACCCTCTAAGTTAGAATCTTTAACTTGTACCAAGTGATATAGACACCCTTTAGAGATTATTCTCCGAGCTATAATATAAGAAATAAACCTCCCCCTAGGAGCTAGGGAACCACCCTCCCACTTTATAATCGGTTCACCAGGGAACCTAAGGACAACCTTATGAGTTCAAAAATATAAAGACACGTAACAAGAGAGTAACCAATCCATCCCAAGAATAACTTCAAAATCTAAGGTATCCATCTTAAACAGATTTATCAAGGTCTACTTTCTACCAAAAGATACCACATGCCCTCTATAGACTCTTTTACCAATAAGTGAGTTACCTATTAGTGTAGAAACAGAAAAAGAATCCAAAACAACCTCAGAATTAAAACCAAAACATACATCCACATATAAGGTCACATAGGAAAGAGTGGACCCCGAATCAAGCTGACAATATACGTCACGAGAAAAGAGTTATAACATACCAGTAACGATATCAGGTGATGCCTCACATTCCTGCAGAGATGCAAGAGCATACAATCTATTTTAGCCTGTGCTGTACTAGAAATAAGAGCAGACACAGAAGTCACACCACTAGGTGCAAGAGTAGAAGATGTAGCAACTGGAGCTTTGACGACTCCCAAAGTACCTTACCAACTGGACAGTTTCTGAGAATATGGCTTGGTTAACCACATTTAAAACACCCGTCCCTCTACTTTTCACAAAATCCTCAATGAAGAAGACCACAAAACTGGCAAGGAGGACACGAAAAAGCCAACTGTGCCCCACTCACCTGAGATTGGGTACCTTGTGCTCGAAAAATATCACTACCTTAAGAAAATACTTATCACCCGACTACTTTGGGTAAGGATCTCTAGTAGTAGAGAAGGAACCAAAACTTCCCTACTTTTTCTTCGGCCATTTACCTCCATCCCGACAACCCTGCCGCTGAGCACCAACCCGCTTAGAGAACCTGATCCTCTTACCTTGCCTTCCCCAAACTTTACCTATTTTTTATTTTCATCCTTCACCTACTGCATGTGGACAACCAACCTCAAAATATCTATATCCTTAATCATCAAAGCAGTCTAGCTTTCAAAGAGCAAATCTCGAGATAGCCTAGAAGTGAACTTTCTCATCCCCGATCTCATATCAAACACCAAGTCTGGAGTGTTCTTGATAACTGATGGAACTTTAAGGCATATTCCTTGACAGACATTCTTCCTTGCTTAAGATTTACACTACTCCATCTTCTCTCCCCTCAGCTTCTGAGGAAAAAAACGATCTAAAAAAGCATTAGAAAAGGTCTCCTATAAGGATAACTCTTTAACATCAGCTTTATATTTATCCCACTCCTCATACCATTGATACATATTATTCTTGAGCTGATAAGATACAAAGTTTACCCCTTCCACATTTGTGGCCTGCATCACCCTGAATATTTTCTCCATTTTATCTAAGAAAGCCTGAGGATCCTCCTCCACCTCTACTCCAGTAAAAGTAGGAACATTCATCTTCATAAAATGTCCAACCCTTGTGGCCTCAATAGATAAAACAAATAATGCATCCTGCTCATCCTGAGCAACAACCAACTGAGAAATAGTATGAATCGACTAACTAAATTCCACATTAGTTACCTCACCCTGAGGAGGACTAGTAGCAACTAGGGGAAATCTATAACAATCAGGGATATGATCCGTAGATCGAGTACAAACTCCAGGTATAGGGCGTACTCTATCAACATCGTCCTTAAATGGGATAGAAGGATTTTCTTATGTTCCAGATCGACGAGTATTGATATGAAAAACAAACAAACAAGGATTGGAGAAAATTTCTAGACTTAGACTCCCGCTTGAAAATAGAATACCAAGAAAGTAAAACATTCCTAAATGCCTTGTAACCTCTCTCTTATGAGTGTGACGCGCTATACACCCCCAAAAAATTTCTACTAGATATGGATTTGTGGACTCCCAATTGACCATATACCTAAAACTCTGATACCAACTTGACATGACCCGACCCAGGGCCTTATCGTAATGGGCATCCTAAGTCTGACCGAGATCGAAGACCACCCCGTTGCCCAACCCAACCTTTAGATGCCTGCCTTGAGTTGGCTGAATTTCGAACATATAAAAAGATAGCATAATTGTATAGTCCAAGACTCTGGGATAGGTGTAACGCCTCAAAATATCATCCCGAAATACCACACGATGTCCAAGGCTACACGTAGCCTCAAGCTAACCTTTTAAGCCAAAACACTACCCTTGGGTTCCAACATAACAACATACACGCTACACTAAGGATATATATATAAGTACATATCATATTACATCGCACATGGCACGGAATATCGCTAGACTGTACATATATGGAATGTCTATACACAAACCAACCCAACAATGCACTAGTCTGACATAGCCTCTATACAGAAAAATCAATGAGCCATTGGGACAAACCCCCAACTGACTCAACAGACCAAAGAGATCACAAAACAACAACACCAAAACTAGCAACTTGGTCCTCAAACCATGAGGACTCACCACTGAAGGAACGTAGAAGCGACACTCGAATATCATTGTCGCGGCTGTGGCTGAGTACGTGAACCTACATCATGGTAAGAATGTAGCCCATAGAGAAATATGTGGGTCAGCACAAGATACGTACTGAGTATGTGGGGGCGCATGCAAACTATAAATAATATCATAAATTTCGTAAAAACGTACATACAGACCATAATGACACACCTGGCTTGAGTGACATTGAATCATGCAACTCATAACATCTTAGATAGGAAATATAAGAGAAAAACCTCATAAATTATTATAGATCATCATAGGCAACTTGAGTTACCACATCAAAACTCGGAGTGACTCGATATTTCAATAAACATGACTCTTATGGACAAGGGAGTTTCCTATAACCGACAACCCCACGTGAGCTACGTGGAATACCAACGTTTGAAACCCCCGTTCGCAGGAGCGTCATACTCTTTGCCAGGGAGTACGACCTTAAAACTGCAATAATCACAATCGGGCTCTCTGGCCAATAATATCATCATCAAACAACCCTACGGTGGCACATAGGTTTGGGGAAATACCAAATTTCCCTCTCGGTGCCAAGTACTACTCCCCAATAAGCTCAGAACGCGTTAGGAAATCCACCGCAACATCACAAGGTTCAATCATAAAGACCAAATCAAATCTCTTTCTCATTTATCAAATCATATCAATTTGTGGATTCCTAACTCAACACATTTTAGCTCAAAACATTTTAATCTTCCTCAACATCAACAGGGTATCAATGCATTGAACCATAACCGACTCAACATTTGGACAAGGATATGAAAACTCAATACATAATATTTTCAATAATTTAACTCATCAAAACCATCCAAAAAAAACCAAGACTCATTGCAACTTCAATATCAATATTTCTCAATTTGCCATCCAACTTTCATTTAAAGGTACTTAAGACATCAACCCATAGTAGGGATATAGAATTTTCAATATCAATTATAAATTCATAATAAGGAAATAGTGAAATGATAGTATAAATCAAGGCTTAACAAATTAAATCATCATACTCTCATAATCAAATACTTTTTGGACATAATTCCATCTCAACATCATACAGATATCGGATGACATAATCCCATAGCTCATGGACAATAATATAAGATATAAAATCATATTTCCAATTCATGGTAAAACATATAAAATCTCATGTCAATATAATTCAACAGAAATATCGAGCACAAGATCGAAAGGATAATCTTGTTGAAAGCCCCACATACCTAAAAATGGAAGATAAATATGAACTTTCGACTCCGAAACTTTATTCACGAAAATAAAGGGTGCTTCTCGAAGAACTTAACATGATCAACTTGAATCCAAAATCAATTTGAAATTTCTACGGTTCAATCAAGAGACATAGACGGATGAAATTTGAAGTAGTAGGGTTGGGGTTTGAGCCTTAGGAAATTTTGGAGAAAAATGAGCTATTGAATGCTCTTAATGGACTTAAATCCATGGTTTACCCGGATGGATTGGAGTGGGAATGACCAAAATACCCTTAAAAATCAAATAATGTCAAATCTGTCCTTTGGTGGACTATTTTGATAGGCTGAAGTAGATCGACCATAACATTTTGCTTTGATGGCCAAATTGGATGAAACCAATTTCATTGGATATAGGACATTCAGAGCTTTCTGATGATATATAGTATCTCACCCAGATCATTATGTACAAGGAGTTATGATCGTTTGAAGTTGACCCTAAAATTCGCCTGGCCTTAGTATTTTTTTGTTGCACATTTACTGTTCACCACTATTCACAATTAGATCAGAATAATCATAACTCATCGCTCGAGTTTCCATTTTGGATGATCCACATATTGTTGGAAATTCTTATTCGATGCTCTACGCGATGATGCGTCGGATATCCAAAAATTCCACACAGAAAAATTATTAATCACGATAAAGAATAGAATTCAACACATTTGCGTCCGATATTTTAATGTAAATTTTTTTTCGGGGCATCACATCATCTCCCCCTTGGAAACATTCATCCTCGAATGTTGATAAGTAGGTCAAGAATACTATGAAAATGTGTATATAGAGAAAAATCATCTTGCCCAAGCATATACTGCATTCTAGATTTTTTTGGATATCGTAGAAAACACACAAGCCAAGATAAACATAGCAATAAGGATTAAATCAAATGAGAATGATACCTTTGACATGCTAAGGATTCGTAGGAAAGAGGTGGGGATATTTGGCGTGCATATCCGCTTCGGTTTCCCAAGTAGCACTCTCCACGGATTGATTTCGCCAAAGCACTTTAACCAAAGGAACTTCCTTGTTTCTTAGCCTACGAACTTGAAAGTCAAAAACCTCAACCAAAATCTCTTCATATGAAAAACTATCTTGAATACCCGAGCTTTCGGAAAGATCAATCACAACAGAATCACCAATAGACTTCTTAAGCATAGAAACATGGAAAATCGGATGGACGTTAGATAACTCCGCGGGCAATTCAACCTTATACGCTACCTTTCCAATGCGATCCATAATCTTATAGGGACCAATGTAATGGGAACTTAGTTTCCCTTTCTTCCCAAATCTCTTCACCCCTTTTATGGGTGAAACTTTCAAGTACACTAAATCACCAACATCAAATTCAAGGTCTTTCCTCCTTACATCTGCGTATGATTTTTGACGACTTTGGGCGATTTTCAACCTTTCCTGAATTAACTTAACCTTCTCCATGGCCTCAAACACCACATCCGGTCTAGTCGAGGATGCCTCACCAACTTCAAACCAACCAATAGGTGATCTACACCTTCTACCATACAAAGCTTCAAACGGGGCCATTCCAATAGTAGCATAAAAACTGTTATTGTAAGTAAACTCGATTAATGCTAAGTGCTCATCCCAACTACCTTTAAAATCAAGCACAGAAGCTCTTAACACATCTTCTAAAGTCCGAATGGTCCGCTTGGCCTAACCATCTGTTTGCGGATGGAAAGCAGAACTTAAATGAATTTAGGTACCGAGACCCTTCTAGAAAGATTTCCAAAACTGAGAGGTAAACTGAGTACCTTTGTTAGAAATAATAGCCAAAGGGATTCCATGAAGTCTGACGAGTTCCCGAATATATATTCTAGCATAATCTTCAACTGTATACGATGAATGCACATGCAAGAAATGAGCTGATTTCGTCAGTCGATCTACGAAAACCCAAATCAAATCATGATGGTGACGAGAAGGAGGAAAACCAACTATGAAGTCCATATTCACTTCTTCCTACTTCCAAGTAGGAATTCTAAACTCTTGCATCACGCCACTGGGCCTTTGATGCTCTATTTTAACCTGTTGACACGTGGAACACTTCGCCATAAATTCTGCTATGTTCCTCTTCATACCGTTCCACCAATAGATTTCCCGCAAATCATGGGACATCTTGGTAGCACCAGGATGGATGGAGTATCGCGTACCATGTGCTTCAGCCATAATCCTCTGCTTCAAGTTATCAACATCAGAAACACATAATCTTTTTTGGAGTCTCAAAACGCCATCTCCTCCTTGGGAGAAAACCTTCACCTTTTGGTCTTTAACTGACTCTTTTGACCTGACCAAGGTAGGATCCCTGTCTTGCTTCTCCTTCATTTCCAAAACTAAAGAGGATTCGGAACCGCTTTGCACTCTTATACTACCCTCAGCATCACCAAACAACCTAACCCCCAATCTAGCCAAACGATGTACCTCACGGGCCAACTTCTTCTTACCAATCTCCACATGTGTTACGCTACCCATGGACTTCCGACTAAGGGCATCTGCTACTACATTGGCCTTGCCCGAATGATATACCACGCTCATATCATAATCTTTCAACAGTTCTAACCATCGTCTATACCTAAGATTCAACTCCTTTTGGGTGAATACATACTGCAAGCTCTTATGGTCCGTGAAGACGTTGACATGTACACCATGCAAATAATGTCTCCAGATTTTCAAAGCAAAAACCACGACAGCTAATTCAAGGTCATGGGTAGGATAATTCTTCTCGTGAGGCTTTAGATGCCTGGAAGCATAAGCTATAACCTTGCCCTTTTGCATCAATACACAACCCAAATCGACTCTGGAAGCATCACAATACACCACAAAACCATCAGCACCGTCAGGCAAAGTCATCACAGGGGCTGAAGTGAGTCGAGTCTTCAACTCCTGAAAACTCTTCTCGCAAGATTCGGACCACCGGAACTTTACTTTCTTTTGGGTCAAACGGGTCATAGGAGACGCAATAGATGAAAACCCTTCAACAAAATGACGATAATAACCAGCTAGACCCAAGAAACTTCAGATATCAGAAGGAGAAATAGGTCTAGGCCAACTCTTTATAGCCTCTATCTTTTGAGGATCAACTCTAATACCTTTGGAAGAAACAACACGACCCAAGAAGGCTACAGAGTTCAGCCAGAACTCACACTTACTGAACTTAGCATACAACCGATGAGTTCGAAGAGTTTCCAACACCATTCGAAGATGATCCGCATGATCACCCTCATTTCCGGAGTAAATAAGAATATCATTAAGGAACACTATTACAAATAAATCCAGATATGGACGGAATACACGATTCATAAGATCCATGAAAGCCGCTGGAGCATTAGTTAACCCGAAAGACATCACTAGAAATTCAAAATAACCGTAATAGGTTCGGAAGGCTGTCTTGGGGATATTACATTCCCTAACCTTAAGTTGGTGATAACCGGATCTGAGGTCTATCTTCGAAAAGTAGCTCGCACCTTACAATTGATCAAATAAATCATCAATTTGAGGAAGCGGATATTTATTCTTGATAGTAACCCTATTAAGCTGCCGGTAATCAATACACATCCGCAAAGAACCATTTTTCTTACGGACAAACAGGACAGGTGCACCCCACGGGGACACACTTTTGTCTAAAAGATCTTTCAATTGCTCCTTCAACTCTTTAAGTTCCGCGGGAGCTATGCGATACGGAGGAATGGAAATAGGTTGAGTATCGGGAAGAAGGTCAATCCCGAACTCTATCTCTCTATCAAGAGGTATTCCAGGGAGATCTTCCGGAAAGATATCAAGAAACTCATTAACAACATTAATTGACTGAATGGTCGGGGTTTCAGACTTAGTGTCTTTAACCCGAACCAAATGGTGGATGCAACCCTTGGAAATCAACTTCCTAGCTTTGAGATAGGATATGAAACAACCCTTAGGAATCACAGAACTCCCGGACCATTCGAGGATAGGTTCATCAGGAAATTGAAACTTGACCACATGGGCACGACAATCAATAAACGCATAGCATGAGTGAAGCCAATCCATACCCAAAATGATATCAAAGTCAACCATATCTAGATTAATCAAATCAGCATACATAACCCGATGAAAGACAGTAATGGGACATTTCTTATACACCCGCTTAGCAATGACAGACTCCCCTACCGGAGTAGAAACTAAAATAGGCTCAGAAATTAGTTCAGGATCCGTTTTAAAATTTACTGCAACCAGAGGTGTCACATACGAAAAACTCAAAACGGGGTCCATCAACACATAAACATCAAAATAGAAAACACGGAGCATACCAGTGACAACATCGGGAGAGTCCTCCTGCTCCTGACGGGGTGGTATAGCATAGAAACGATTCTGGCGTTGACTGCCAGCAGTACTAGATGAAGCACCCTGAGGAGGAACTGGACGGGCTGCGGGAGGCGGGGAACTGGTATCCTGACTCTGGGGACGGGTATCACGACTCCGCTGTCTGGCATACGGGCAATCTCTAAGTATGTGGCCCAACTTGCCACAACCAAAATAGCCCCGCTGCCCCATATAACACTCCTCAAAATGGTCTTTACCACACTTAGCACACGAAGGAGGATGAGGCCGGTTTCTTACACTATCCTGAGACCTGGAAGATACCGACCTATTCCCGAGCTCCTGCCTGCCCCGATATACGGAAGCACTAGCTGAGGAAGGAGTAGGTATAAATGGACGTCTCTAAAACTGAGGGCGACTCCCTCCGGAGAATCTAGTGTGACCAGACCCCTGTTGCTCCGATCTGACTCTCTTAATCCCTCTTACTCTTTCTCTTTCCTTTATCTTGTCTGACTCAATCTGTTGGACGTAAATCATTAACCTAGGAAGATCAATCTCCCTGTTGATCATAGCAGATCTACATTGTTCACCACATAACCCGACACCCCAGTTAGAAACTTGCTCATACTAGTTCTCGAGTCAGCCATCATATTGGGAGCGTACTTCGATAGCTGATTAAACTTAAGACAATACTCCTTAACCGATATTGAGCCTTGTCTCAAATTCATAAACTCCTTTATCTTAGCTTCCAATAACTCAAGAGGAAAGAATCTATCCAAGAAAGCATCTTGGAACAATTGCCAAGTCACCGGAGCGGTATCTTTCTCTCTACCCTTATTCCACATCTGCACCTAGTCATAGGCAACATCCTTCAACCGATAAGAAGCTAACTCCACACTTTCTTCCTCGGTCACGTGCATAATTTATGTAATTTTTTTCATTTCATCAACATACATCTGCGGGTCCTCACCTGCTCTCGACCTATGAAACTCTGGCAGATTCATCCGCATAAAATCACGAATTTGTGTTGCTGCTGAATTATTTTCTTGCAGAGGTGGAGCGTTGGCCTGAGTATTGGCGGTAACTGCCTGGTCTAGCGTCTGAAAAGCTACCCGAAATTTGGCATGGGATACCATCTCATGTAACGGATCAACGGGTTGAGGTTGGTTGCTGTTTCCGCGAGCTCGACGTGGAGGCATTTTCTATCGTAAGAGCGCACGAATTAACATCAGAAGAAAACAGTTGTAAGCATGATAGACTCTTGTAGAAAGAAGCTCAGAACGCGTTGGGAAATCCACCACAACATTACAAGGGTCTATCATAAAGACCAAATCAAATCTCTTTCTCATTTATCAAATCATATCAATTTGTGGATTCTTAACTCAACACATTTTAGCTCAAAATATTTTAATCTTCCTCAACATCAACAAGGTATCAATGCATTGAACCATAATCGACTCGACATTTGGACAAGGATATGAAGACTCAATACATAATATTTTCAACAATTTAACTCATCAAAATCATCCGAAAAATACCAAGACTCATTGCAACTTCAATATCAACATTTTTCAATTTGCCATCCAACTCTCATTTAAAGGTACTTGAGACATCAACCCATAGTAGGGATATAGAATTTTCAATATCAATTATAAATTCATAATAAGGAAATAGTGGAATGATAGTATAAATCAAAGCTTAACAAATTAAATCATCATACTCTCATAATCAAATACTTTTTGGACATAATTCCATTTCAACATCATACAAATATCGGATGAAATAATCCCATAGCTCATGGACAATAATATAGGATATAAAACCATATTTCTAATTCATGGTAAAATATGTAAAATCTCCTGTCAATGTAATTCAACAGAAATACCGGGCACAAGATCGAAAGGATAATCTTGTTCAAAGACCCACATACCTAAAAATGGAAGATGAATATTAACTTCTGACTCCAGAACTTTATTCACGAAAATAAAGGTTGCTTCTCGAAGCCCTTAACATGATCAACTCGAATCCCAAATCAATTTGAAATTTCTACGGTTCAATCAAGAGACATAGAAGGATGAAATTTGGAGTAGTAGGGTTGGGGTTTGAGCCTTAGGAAATTTTGGAGAAAAATGAGCTATTGAATGCTCTTAATGGACTTAAATCCATGGTTTATCCGGATGGATTAGAGTGGGAATGACCAAAATACCCTTAAAAATCAAATAATGTCAAATCTGTCCTTTGGTGGACCGTTTTGATAGGCTGAAGTAGATCGACCATAATTTTTTTCTCCGATGGCCAAATTGGATGAAACCAATTTCATTGGAAAGAGGACTTTCATAGCTTTCTGTTGATATATAGTATCTCACCCAGATCATTATGTACAAGGAGTTATGATCGTTTGAAGTTGACCCTAAAATTCGCCTGGCCTCAGTATTTTTTTCCTGCACATTTACTGTTCACCACTATTCACGGTTAGATCGGAATGATCATAACTCATCACTCGAGTGTCCGTTTTGGATGATCCACATATCGATGGAAATCTTATTCAATTCTCTACATGATAATGGGTCGCATATCCAGAAATTCCACACAGAAAAATTATTAATCACGATAAAGAACAGAATTCAACATATTTTTGTCCGAGATCTTAATGGAATTTTTTTTCTCGGGGCATCACAATAGGTCTATAAATGAGATCGACCCAACCAAGTCCAATCGTCCGAACCCTAGACAAACCAACCAATCCATAACCATATAAGTTTCGTAATAATTATATATAATCCCAAAATGAAAGAGGATGGAACAATAAACAATCTCGTCAACTCGTGTCAGCTCCATTACTAATACCAATATTAAGGCTAATACCAATACTGATCCCACCCATACCAACCTATAGTAGTTCCACAAAATCCTCTATCCAAAAGAATACCAAAATATGGTCAGGACATACCCCCAACCAAAGCTAAAACCAATATCCATAAATAAACCAAAGTATGAAATAACGTCCATCAAATGGATCTTTCCATAAAGATGGAAGATCACCACTTCAATCTAAAAGCTGACCCCAAATGTCCGAATGCTTACCAGGAGGAGTAGAATGACCGATTCCTATATTACGTGGGGATACAGCCGCCCGAAGACGGGTTAGAGGGTGAATGCTAGCATGCACTCAGGATAAGGATAAAATAATGCCATTTGAAAAAAACCAAGTAAACCATCCATATGCATACCAACCATACATACATATATATATAACCATTTTGGGAAAGGGAACTGGGTTTAACATGCATTTGAAACCATTTACCTGGGTATGTATAACTTAACCATTTTTATCCACCCGGGGCTATATGCTCCAGTGTAACCCTCTGAACGGGCTCTGATGCGTGTAGCCTCACGAACTGGAGATACTATTAGAGTATGGCATTCCTAAGTACCTTTACCCTCTATGATACATATGTACAACGTACTTAGAGGATTCTCTTGTACCTCATAGTATCATATAAGGTCGCCGTGACCTACCCCTCATGTTGGCAAATATGAGTTTCTATTGTTCGTTCATTGAACTCCCACCTTCACGGTTAGCTATCATACCCCGCCATTATTGCCAAATTAAAACCATTTTCAACCAACCAAACCATTATACCATTTTTCATTTTCCAAGGATACTAATAGTGGTATCATCGTATCGACTATAACTTGAAAGTATTGTCCTTAGCCAAACCTTTTTAAGGTATGGAGATTCTCGTGTACCCATTTACCAAGTTAACTTAGGGGAATCCCATGTACCCCACAAGTGTTCCATTATTATGATTACTTGGGGGATTTAATTGCACCCCACAAGAATAATTGTTAAACCCAAAACCATTCCAT
The DNA here is from genome assembly GCA_030864215.1 of Capsicum pubescens. Lineage (NCBI taxonomy): Eukaryota > Viridiplantae > Streptophyta > Magnoliopsida > Solanales > Solanaceae > Capsicum > Capsicum pubescens. The sequence goes on along the minus strand of CM061540.1, from coordinate 256,801,555 downwards.
TTTGACCATTCCAAACCATTTAAACCATTTAGGGTTCCATTACCAAGTTTAAACCATGCCTAAGTTCCATTAAAATCAAATAAAGTAGTGAAAACATTCTCATAGGCATTTTATCAAACATATTGGGGGCATAGTATTTCCTAAACCAATGCCAATTATCAAATAACCATTCCCATGCAACCAATTATCCAAAACAACCATTTAAGCATATAAAATCATAATTAAAACATGGGAAACCATAACCAAGCATTTATAACCAAAACCCCCCATATTATATTTGATAATCCAAAACCATACAATAATCAAACCATGAAAATATTGTATAAAACCATGCCTTTAGTTGGAACTAACAATGAGGGAAGAGAACATGCCTTAAACCAAGAAGATGATAGAGACAAATCACCAACAAAAGACTTAAATTAATCCACAAGATGAAACCTTAGCCTTTCTTTACCTAAAATCCTTAGAGAGAATTATAGAGTGTTTAAAAGAAGTTTCTAAGTATTAATGAATAGAATAATATGGCAAATAACCTCCCAATAGGAATATAAGTCACGGGGCCTTATTAAGTTAAGTAAGGAAATATCCAGATTGCCCTCACGTAAACTCCTAAAAATCCCGTCAGATGGGTATGACTATCCATACCAATCATACCCTCCACTACAAGTGGTACCACCACTCGTACCCAAGGCCATCTCCCTTGGACCCAACATTGTCCAAGGTATGACTAAACCCAAACCATGTCGTATCTAAGTATACGACTAGTAACCTTGATTCGTACTCCTGACAGAATAAAATCCCAAGAGAATTGAATATTGTCCACCATACGAGTCCTTGGTATGACTCATACCCTGGCTTACGACTCTTGGTGGACCACTCATACCCAGATCTAACTTAAGTTACCAAGTCTAAGATTAAGTAAAGTAACAAAATAACCCGTATCCATTCATACGACTGTTACCAAACAAATTGTACCCATTGTAGAAACCAAATCCAACCCACCAACCAACACTGGTCAGCATACGACTAACCCATACCACCCGTATCCCAATGTACGAGTCGTTTCCCCTAGTCGTATCCTATACAGTGACAAAAAATCCAGGAAATTTTCTAAGGTTTAGTAACCTAGGAACTTAGGATATTTCATCCCAATGGGAGATCTAGCTGATCTTTGGAGTATCTGGTTAGCTCTCCGTTTGGAGCTATGTTCCAGTCTCTGTCCCTCTTTACTTTGATAATTCATAGTAAGTGGGGGTCTGTACACTATATACGATATTTCTTGTTGATTATTTTTTTTAAGAGAAGTATTCAGTAAAAGACACGAAATATCCTACCATGTACATACATACAAAAATCAAGCACACACAACGCCATCTATCATTAACTTCTTTTTCTGAAACATCAACTTCTATAACATCTTTAGTCAAAAAATCTTTTATATCATCATGACCTTAAGGTGATGTACTGGTGGAATTATATGAAATGGGATGTAGCAAACTTTATGTCTTATTATATTAGATGTCAACATCTAAAGGTGGAGCACATGAGGCTCGGTGGGCAATTTCAAGATGTTTTATTAGTATTTAGAGAAAGACTTTGTATTTTTGATTTCCACACTATGTATTAGATGCTCTTTCTACTTATGACACTATTTCTAAAGATTTACGTATGTTATTCAGATTCCACTATGCTATACATATCATAGCTTGACTTCATTCTAGATGTCTTGCCTTCTATCATATTTTGCTTATCTTTTCTTGTGTGGAATTTAGCTTACCTGCTAAGGCTAGTTCTAAAGTAGGTGCCATCATGACCATAACTTTAGGGACGTTACACTAAGAATCCACAAAGCCATTGTAGCTACCTTTGAATCTTGAAATCCCAAAATCCTTACTCGAAAGAGGCTGAATCAAGTCCCTGGAATGACTGGCTAAGTACCTTCTATAAAGTGCAAGATTAAAGAAGTGTGAGTACATTAAACACGTGTACACAGTAGGAACATCGGCCGACCTTAATTCAAAGTGATAGAGAGAACCATCCAAACTCTTAAATACACAATATAATCTACAAGAAGCTGGAAACAGAAAGGCCATACCTAGGCTAGCATATAAAGAAAATCACCATGATTATATATATATATATAAGTGAGTATGGTCTACTTGTACGCAGTTGGAATCATTTTCCTACTGAGTAAAATAGAAAACTAAACAAGTAAAGAATACCATGAACATATTTCTACCTGCATTCAAAATTTTTTCCAATAGTGGCTCAAATCGTATATCCTAACAATTCTACAAGTATAATATCCATATAAGGATAAGTTCTCACAAATTTGTAGAACAAGGATAAATGTGCCACATTAGACACAGAAATAGAAGTGCAAATAATGCAAAACAATGTAATGAAGTAGGATGATGATGTACGCCATCACATGACCTCGTATACACTTTTTGAGCATAAGCTTCTAGTATAAGATCTATATGGTGTTCACAAGCTATCACATGACCCCATATACACCTTTCTAGCATAAGATTCTAGGATAGGACCTATAAGGGGTTCACAACTCATAAACTTTCTGATTCTCAATCTCATATCCTAATCCACCTTGCCAACATACCTTGCCAGCATAATCTTTGATCAAGAGTTTTATAAAGTGTTCTATTTCTTTAAAAAATTGGTGTTTTTCGGTGGTACCAATTCCATGTATATGGATGAATAATATGAGGATGTATTCTCAATAACAAATATGATATCATATATAATAAATCAAGTTAATGATGGTATAAAATGAGCCCAACTCTTCTCAATATCTCAATAAATTATGACATAAGCTATCACATGACACCATAGTAATGAATAGTTATGTAAGACATTAATATTATCAAATTAAGCTACCACTTGAGAATAACAATAAAGATAAATGACATATAATACTAAAAAAAGACCAATATCAATCTCCACTAGGGTATCACCATGACAATCATATCTCAAGTCAAATAAGATATTCACTTAAGCCCCCACTAGGGCATCACTACAACAATAATCTCTCAAGTCAACAATAATACTCAAAAAGGCCCCTACACGAGAAACAAAATAATATAACTATCTCAAAAATATACGAGCAACAAAATAATATGACTACCTCAAAAATATGGTTCTCACTATAATATCCCTAACCCATAGCATGCTTTACAAAATTGGTTAACTACCCAACTCAGTCTGAAGAAAGTTAAGCCTAACAACCATAAAAAAACTGAAACACGAGTCTGGACCCTTTAACACGAGGCCGTTTCCTTAAGAGAAACTTTGGGATGAACCAACTCTATCAACAATATAATTTACATGTTGAAAGGAGTCTAAAATATCCCCATATTGACAACTTTCCTTTAGGATCCAAATATAGTGAGAAAACGACCCCGAAGGAAAAAGGATATAATCAAAATTTTATTCAAGAGTATATTTCCCATACTAAGGGGTTCTAAATCTGAAAACTCACTAAACAATGAGTTAAAAATTAGACTTGAAATCGAAGAAAGCCAATTTTACACTTTACCAGGTAAAAACCCCCAAATCCAAGTTGGAAATTAAATATTTCAAGTTGTTTTGAAGATGAAATCAATAGGAATGATGAAAATAAGAGAGTTTACCCACATGAGATTGATGAATAACCCCTTTAAAATAGCCAAGAACCAAGGTCTCAAATATGAAAAACGATGAAAATAAGGTTTTGCCTGAGAAATGATTTTAAATCTGCCCAAGTGTAAAATACTCTTCGCGAATGCGAGCTAAAGGCTGTGAATGCAAAGACCAACCTAACTCGAGCCCTTTAATTACAATTATGCCTTCGCAATCATGATGAAGGTCGACCCAGACTCAAAACAGAACACAAATACCCTTCATGGGCATGGTTATTACCCAACGATCGTGATGAACAACAAGGACAACCCTTCGCAAATATGGTCCCACCATTGCATTCATGATGGAAAATACTTTTTCTTCTCCACAAACGTGACTCAAGGCCCGCGAATTCAAAGAAGGATTTATGTTGTACCAGATATCAACAAATATAGAAGCAAAATGATCTAAAATATTCTAAATATGCACTCGAGATTCATTCAAAACCCTACAAAAATAATTTATATGCTACTAGGCTACCAGACTCAATGGAACTATCAAATTAGTAAAAAGAGGTCGTTTTAAACAAGTTAACTCCTGAGACCCTTTTTAATCTATTTTAACTAGTTTCTTATCTAAGAGGTCAAAACAAAATATAAAGGCTCGGTACCAACCATGTTATTAAACCAAAATTGATATTTTAGATCTAATTGAATTGACAGAATCGACATTCAACACTCGAATCACAAAACATTGACTAAAGTCAAACTAAGCACTTTAAAGGCTTTTCAAAAGCTCAAACTCACCTAACTCACTTTGGAATGCTTCAGGGACCATTCCAAAAAATCCCACAACTCATAAATAGCATATAGCAAATATGAAAGAGGAATAAAAGATAAAAATACAACGAAAGCGAAATAAACACAATAAGGGTTATCACAGATCCATGAGGGACTCGCGAGGGCCATGTACTGAGTAGACATGCCACACTTTTTCCAATATAATATTGTGTAGGCATGCAACTTTTAGTATTTATATTTAAATAATGTACAGGCGTGCAACTCCGATCTCAAAGAAATGCAATGTACAATAGCAGGCGTGCTACTCTGATACTTAAATACAAATTACAATATCAAACAAAGCATTACATATCATAAGTCAATTCAATTATTTCATTTCAATTTATATCTTTTGCATTCCACAACTTGTATAGACTTATTCGTAATACTTAAATAGAAAAAATCTGAATATTTCCCCAAATATCACCATAATCAATCTCACACTCTGAAAGAGGGATAAAATCACTAACTAGAATGCACGATAATTCAACTTTTAGGTACAATACACAACAATCATGCAAATCAAATAGAGAGAAAATAGTTCAACAAATCAATTAATTGCTTTTAGTCTTTGGATGATACCGATACCCACATAGATATTAATTATCTCATTTATACTGGACCATAAAATTTCCATTACTTCCAAACACACTAACACATAATGCTTTGAAAAAATTTGTCAAATAAACCTCATATGCAGAACATAAACTGATCAAATACTATCAAGATATAATACTGAAATAATATTTAATATGTTTGAAACTGCCGATAAAACTAAAAACAAGTCTGAATATGTAAATATCTAAAAGCCTCAGGGACATGAAGAGTTAATGGGACATGACACGACCCAAACCCCAGGCCATGTCATATGGGCACCTCAAGCTCACATGAACCGGAGGTTGCCCCGATAACCCATTCCAAATATCTCATAATACCATTGGAGTCAAAGAAACACCACCTCACATAGAGAAATTAATATTATAAGTCGACATTGGATTCATAATAATAATAATAACTACACCCAAGTTCACAGTTATTCCCAACACTTTTATACAAAACCAAATTCAATACATGTATGTGTCAGGATAAGCCCTCGACTATAGCCAAACCAAGTCTTAAAGAGACTAAGCCTAAAGATAAGGACTAAGAGATGGAGGTATTCCAGATGTAAGGATGATCACCCCTTCAAGTCTATGTACGGACCTCTTGATCATCTAATCACTGCGCAGGAAAAGAAGAAGATGCTCCGACGCCTATGATGCGTGGGGACATAGAATCCGAATACGGTTAGCGATTGGAATTCTAGCATGTAACTCAAATATAAGTGATAAGATAACATCATCAATCAACAAAAAATCAATATATCATATTTCATCACATTCATACACTTATTCATACATGTATATATACGATATATCAACCAAAATATCAAGGTTCATCAACATTCTCAAACATTCACTCATTAGACGTAAAGTAGAGGACTACCACCTCCAATGCTTATAGATTCATCATGCTTTATATACCAAGGACTTTAGCCACATTCACATTATCATTAGACCGGGGACTTCCCCCATGTACACAAGTTCAATATACTAAGCACTTTATCTATACATACCATCACTCAACAAGGGACCTTACCCAAACACTTATGCCATTCAACAAGGGACTTTACCCACACACATAGGTGGACTTTACCACAATCCATGGGTGGACTTTACGACAAGTCATGAGTGGACTTTACCACAAGCCATGAGTGGACTTTACTATTAGCCTCTTCATAAGGCGAGGTCATTTGACCTCAAAGGATATTTTTAAGCAACAAACTTTACCTTAAATTTTCATCGAGCGAGGGACTCTAACTCCAAGTCATATCATGGGCAAGGGACTTTACCTTCAAGCCATCACAACCATCATTTTTTGACATTTGGGACTTTAACCTCCCTTCTATGCATCAACACACATTCAATACAACATTTAGGGACTTTAGTCATTTAGCCAATTTTAACACTATACAAGACCTCATGGTCATCATGGGAGCCTTCATTTCTTAACCATTTCAATAAGCCAATGCCTTCATTCAATTCATCACGTAAATCATTTTATGGTCCTCAAGACCTTCAGAAGACATTCATATTTCAATAGCATTCTCATGCCACACTTTAGTTCAATACACCATTCAAGTTCATTTTCATATTATAGTAAGAGACTTCTCCCTTTTATTAGCCACTAGCTCAAAAAGATAATTAATTACACATTACATGGCTCACAATACTCTTATCACAACATTTATCAAACATTCATGCTCATTGGGCCATTTACCTAGTTCAACACATCATCAATAATTGACTAAATAATTCATTTAGACATTTTTACAAACACCTTTTGTGCATACTTACGACAAGGTCATTTTCATGGTAGAAATTATCAAGACTAGGGTTAATCAAGACCCTCATGTTAAACAAAATACAACAAGCACCCACATATGCAATCTACCATCAAATACATATATCAATACAAGTATATAAAAACAACATCATCATTCTTTTCTAGGTATCAAAACCCTTTTTATTTGATTCAAAACCACTATGTACACTTACTAATTCAAGTGTGAAATACATGGGTTTAGAGTTATTTAAAGTGAGGAAGAGATACATTCCTTAAACAAATTGAATCACAAAAAATCTTTGCTCTTCTTTCTTTCCATAAGATGAACACCTTCAAACCCTAGCCTCCAATCTTGTTTCCAAGAGCTTTTAGAGTGTTTAGGATATTTAAGTCTTGCAAATGAAGACTTATGAGGCTACCAATAATTATATAGGTCAAGTACTCAGGGATTTAGGCAAGGTAAATAACCAAAATATCCTTGGTTAAAAGATGGAAAACACACACGTTCAGGGGTACGACTCCCCCTCACGGTTCACTTGGCAATAGTAACCTAGGGTATGAGTGGTACCCTAAATCATACCTTAGCTTTATCCTAGGGAAACAATAATTTTTTGAGTATGAAAAGGAACCTTTGATTCATAACCAAGGAGTAAAACTCACCCACTAAGTCGTAAGATCAACTCATGACCAAAATGGTCTACTTCTAGGTTAGTTTTCCCTCTATATGGTTGAGTTATTTACGATTCGTAAGCATGGTTATGACCAAGGGATGACCTTGTCATATCAAGGATAATATATTAACCTAACTTACTTTCTAAGATACAAAAGGAGAGGTCATGGTGGGTATGAGTTGTAACCTAGGGTACGACTCAAGTACCTCCAACCGTATCCACTCCAAAGACATTAAAGAGGTTGTTGTCTTCTTCTAGAGTTCAAGTCTAAGTTCTTCAACTCTCTTCCACTATGATAGGTAAGTATAGATACAAGTTAACACCCCAATATTAACCTAAGAAGTCTTTAACCAAGTTGGAAATAACACACAATAAGGATACAACACAACACACATATCATGATCGTTGCTATCCAACCAAAAATTTTGCAAGGTCACATTCTTGAGTGTTTTAGGACAAGCCCCCAACTAACTTCGACTGACTAAATTAAAGAAAATACTGAAAATAACTGTAAATATTTATCCTCAATGGATGAGGACTCACTCTAACTGCTGCTGAGTGGTACTGAGATGACTAAGGGCAATCAGGGAACTGAGCGTCTGAACCTATATTGTGAAATTAATATAGCACAAAAGAGAGTATGCGGTCAGTACTTTGAATATAATTGTACGTAAGATAGGGACTAACTGAAATGCATAGGTATATTAAACATGAATGCATGAACACAAAAAATGAATGCAAGACCAAGCATAAACATGTGCTGAAATAATCTGTAAAATAGAGTAACAGAATAGCTGATAACCTGAACATTTGGTCATGCAAACCTTAACTGATATAATCTATATACTGGACTAAAAATATGGCAATTATCAAATAATCGACACACCCTAATCTAAGCTAATTGGGGTCTAACCTGTAACCCTAGTTGAAAGGGTGTCAGTACCTTGCCACGGGCACTGACACTGGCTGTGTAGATCCATTAATTTGATGTTCCCAAGGACTAGGATGTCACCCTCTACTGGAAGGTTCCCCTAAGAGAGTGTCAACCTTCAACTAGCAGGAATACCTCTCAAAACTTACGCTGGCTACATAGATTTGGAACTCAGGGACAACTACTAAAGGTCACAACCTCAACTGGAAGGTGAGCCCACATCCCTGGGTTCATTCGGTGCTAAATCCTACTCCGAACTGACTGACATTGGTTCTGATTAAAGTTACCTGGGCATCACAATTGATAAGTTCTCAACACAGCTATAATAATCTGGATATGATGATAAGAATCATGATCTGACTGACTTGTTACTTGAAAATAAAAAAATTCATAAACAAATAGGTATCGAGTGTTCATAACCCTCCAGCATTGAATAATGATATTTAAACACCATGACATCATCAAAGTCTTGTAAGCAAATTCATGATTTGTAGACTCAAAACATAGTATATCTCTCACTAAACTAGTGAAGTCCATGAATTTGAATATGGGGATGGGTTAAATTTGGAAGGATAACATGCTCATGTGTTTTAGTTCATAACTTGATAAATTGACATGGAATCACTGAACATGATATGGATAAATAAGATTATATGTCATGTAAGAGTATAGTTCACATGGGAAGCACAATTTCATTGTTTGTATTCAAAACTATTAAAAGAGAATCAAGTAAATTCATGCTTAACATTGAAATTTTCATAGCAGGAGGAATGGAGATTTACACTTGAATAAAAGGGATTTTTGGAACCCAATGGGTGGAAGGAGTCCATTAATGAATACCCCACATACCCGAGTTGCTTTAATTCGTGAAGAAAAGCTTGGAATTGAGACCTTGAATGATTGAATCCTTGGGAGAAACTTGAAATATGTGTTCATAAGAATAAAGATGATTTTTATGTGGGTTACTGATGAGGAATGGGGCAAATAATGCCCTTTTTTGGCAGGAAAAACCAGCCTCCATGGCACAGAGGCTATGGAAGAGACTAGTCTCTGTGAAACAATGTGTATCGCAGAGTCTAACCTCTGTGACATGCCGTGTATCGTGGAGATCAAGCCTTCATGACATGCCTAAATCGCGGAGGCATTCTGCCTTAATGGTCCAAAATCACCCCAAACCTATTTGAAAAATTCCAAAACTTTTCTTGATGACCATTTTAACATCCCTAACATAATTCAACTCAAAAATCAATATTTCAAACTCGGGAAGGTCAAAAACAAAATGTTCGCATTCTTGGGGTCTTAAATTTGCTAAGTACTTGAACTTCGTGTAAAATAAAGGCCTTGGACTCCTTTAAACATGTAACTAATAGGTGGAACTTGGCTAGGATCTTGCGGGTTATTACAATAACTCCCCTTTGGGTTCATTCATCCCTGTATAAAACTGGTTCAACTGAGATAATAAGAAGACTGAGATCATGTACTGAATAATCATGAACAGAATCATGGTTAAATAACTGAATTTTAAACATGATACATGAATTGAATTGAATTTTTCTATAACATGAGGATGTTTATATAGATGATATAGAAAATAAAAGAATCACTTAAGAAGAACCATTACCTCAAGCTGTCTCTGAATTCGTAGAGAAGAGATGGAGATACTTTGCTCACATTTATGCTTCTGCTTCCCAAGTAGATCCCCCATGGAATGATTTTGTGATAGAACCTTAACCAAGGTAATTTCTTTATTCCTTAGTCTATGAATCCGATGATCAAGGATCTGAACTGGGGCTTCTTCGTAAGAGAGAAAACCTTTCAAATCCACATTCTCTAAAAAAATAACAGAAACTGAGTCACCAATACATTTCTTTATCAAAGAGACATGACACACCGAATGCACTGATGCCAAATCTATAGGCAACTCTAACTCATATGCTACCTTTCTAAAACTACTCAAAATCCTGTATGGGACAGCACAGTGGGGACTGAGATTTCCCCTCTTCTTAAACCTCTTCACCTCTTTCATAGGTAAAATTTTTAGATAAACCAAGTCACCAACATCAAACTCAAGATCTCTTCTCCTCACATTCGCATAAGATTTCTGATGAATTTGGGCTGTCTTCAACCTTTCTTGGATCAACTAAACTTTGTCCATGGCCTCATAAACTGAGTTTGGCCCTATCAAAGTAGCCTCACCTACTTCAAACTAACCAATAAGATATCTACATCTTCTTCTATAGAGAGCCTCAAATGGAGCCATCTAAATACTAGAGTGATAGCTGTTCTTGTAGGAAAACTCAATAAAAGGAAAGTGGTCATCCCAACTACCCTTAAAGTCGACAACAAAATCCCTCAACATGTCTTCTAAAGTCAGAATCATCTGCTCTTCCTGGCCATCTGTCTTAGGATGAAAAGCCATACTGAGATGAACTTGGGTACCAAGACCCTTCTGGAAAGCTTTCCAAAAATGAGAAGTAAATTAGGTACCTCTATCTAAAATGATGGTTAATAGAACCCCATGCTACTTTACCAACTCTTTGATATAAACTCTAGAATAATCCCTGACTAAATATGAAGTATGAACTGGAAAGAAATGGGCTGACTCAGTCATTCTATCCATAATAACCCAAATCAAATCATGCTAACGACGCGTACGAGGTAACCCTTTTACAAAGTCCATGTTCACCACTTCCCACTTTTATGTGGGGATGCTAACCTCCTGAAGTGTACAAACAGGCCTTTGATGCTCAACCTTAACCTGTTGACAGTTTGAACACTTAGCCACAAACTCCGCAATATCTTTCCTTATAACACTCCACCAATAGATTTCCAGCAAATCCTTGTATATCTTAGTGGCTCCTGAATGAATAGAAAATCACGCACCAAGCTCTTTAGCTAATATTCATTATCTCAAACCATCAACACACAAACCACATAACCTTCCCTAATAATAAATCACACTATCTACCCCTTAGGAGAAAAACTCAACTTTCTAATCCGTAACTATCTCCTTCAACTTGACCAAAATAGGATCCCTATCATGCTTTTCTTTCACTTTGGCAACCAGTGAAGATTTTGAGTCATTCTGAACCCATATACTACCTTCAATACCTAACCTAGCAAGCTGATGAACCTCACTGGCTAACTCTTTCTTATCTTCTTCAACATGCACAACACTCCCTCAGACATTCTACTAAGGGCATCAACCACTATATTAACCTTACCCAACACACTCATGTCATAGTCTTTTAATATTTCCAGCTACCTTCTCTGATAAAGATTTAAATCTTTTTACCTGAACACATACTATAAACTTTTATGATTTGTAAACACATCTACTTGAACCCCATAAAGGTAATGTCTCTAAATGTTTAGGGCAAAGACAACTGCTGCCAACTCAAGGTCTGGGTTGGGTAATTCTTCTCATTAGGTTTAAGCTGTCTAGAGGCATAGGTAATGAGCTTACCTAGATACATTAACACACAACTAATACCAACTCTAGAAGCATCAAAATAAGATATAAACCCATCTTAACCCTCTGGTAAAGTCAAGACTGGAGCAGAAGTAAGTCGAGTCTTAAACTCCTGAAAACTCTTCTCGCAGGAATCTGACCACTGAAATTTGAATTTCTTTAGGGTTAGTCGAGACCTGGGATAAGAAATAGAAGAAGAACCTTCAACAAATCATCTATAGTAACTAGTTAAACCCAAGAAACTCTTAAAGTATAATGGAGAGATGAGACTAGGCCAGTTTCTTACTGCTTCTGTGTTTTGTTGATCAACTCAAATGGCATCACCAGAAATGATGTGACCAAGGAAGGCTACTAATCTCAACCAGAATTTGCACTTGCTGAAATTATCAACTAACTAGTGATCCTTAAGGGTCTACAATACAACCCTTAAATGATTTTCATGATCACTTTTACTATGGGAATAAAAGAGGATATAATCTATGAAGACTATGACGAACATATCCAAGTACTGCTTGAATACCCTATTTACCAAGTCCATCAAAGCCACAGGAGAATTCGTTAGTCCAAAAGACATAGCTAGAAATTTAAAGTGACCATACCAAGTTCTGAAGAATGTCTTTAGGATGTCACATTCTCTGACTCTAAGATGATGATATGTGGATTTGAGGTCTATCATAGAGAAATAGATTGCACCATGAAGTTTGTTGAACAAGTATCAATTCTAGGCAGAGGATACTTTATTCTTGATGGTGAATTTGTTTAACTGACAGTAGTCGATGCATATTCTAAGTGAACCATCTTTCTTGAGCATGAACAGAACTAGAGCACCCCATAGAGAAATACTAGGACTGATAAAACCCCTATCTAAGAGGTCTTTTAATTGTTTCTTTAGTTTCTTAAGATCAGTTGTAGCCATTCTACAAGGTTGAATTAAGATAGGTTGGGTATTTGGGAGGAGATATATTCCAAAGTCAATATCCCTTGGGGAGGAACTCTGGGAAGATCTTCAGGGAACACTTCCGAAAACTCATTCACTACAGGAACTGACTCAAGACTCAGAGTTTTAGGATTTCAGTCCTTGACTTAGATGAGATGGTATATACATCCTTTGGATATCATCTTTCTTTCCTTAATATAGGAGATAAACTAACCCTTAGGCACTGAAGTACTACGCCCGCATTCAATAATGGGCTCATTAGGAAACTGGAACTAGACAATTCTATTTCTATAATCAACTAAGGCATAGCACGAGTGGAGCCAATCTATACTGAGAATGATATTAAAATCAATCATCTCTAACTCCATAAGGTAAACTAAAGTAACTCTCTGAGACACTAGGATCGGACAATTTCTGTATACTCTTCTGGCTATAATAAAATTACCCACTAGGGTAGACACTGAGAAAAGCTTTGCTAATATGTCGGTACTGGCATAGAAGTCTATAGATATATAAGGAGTTGCAAATAAAAGTGAAGCTCTAAGTTCTAATAATGCATTAACATGAAGATGAAAGACTTGTAACGTATCCATATCCACATTAGGAGAACTCTCCTGATTATGTCAATTCTGGAAAGTTTAAAGTCGATTCTGATGATGCCCACTAGTGGCACTAGAGGTGGCTCCCTATTGAGTCGGGCGACCTACTCGAGATGTTGAAAAGTTAGAATGAACCTGTTGACGAACATCCTTTCCCTTCTGGCCAACCACTGGGCAATCCTTGATCTTGTGGCCTGGCTTGCCATATCAAAAATGCATATCACTGCCTTCTGTTCACTCTCCCTGATGATTCTTACTATATTTCATGCAAAATGGATTGGTACGACCATTTTTTGTACTCCCATGAGACTTAGAGCTTAGTGCTCTATCCCGATTGCCCTGCCTGAACTTAGGCATCGGTGCACTGGCTGAAGATGGGGTTGACATTGAAAATTTTTGGTGGAACTGAGAATGATTTCCACTATCAGAACTCTGTTGTAAGAAGTTAAAGCTACCTATTCTTGCCTTCTTATTCTCTTTTTTCTTCTCCTTCTCAATATGCTGAGCATGAACCATTAGCCTAGAAAGACTTATATCCTTAATCAACATGGATGTTCTATACTCTTTGAATACACCATCAAATACACCAGACATAAACTTATTTATTCTATCCCGAAAATCAGCCACCATATCCGGAGCATGCCTCGCCAACTGAGTAAACTTGAGTGAGTTCTCCTTCAAACCCATGTTACCTTACTTTAAATTGATGGACTTCTAAACCTCAGCCTCCCTCAACTCTATTGGGAAGAACCTATCTAAGAAAGCCATGGAAAACTCTTCTCACTCTATAGGTCTTGCCTTGACACCTCTATCCTCTTTACACTATTTGAACTAAGTGTAAGCTACTCCCCGAAACTAGTAAGCAGAAAAATTATCACTCTCACTAGAAGAGATACCCATAATGTTCCTCACATTCTATACACCATCAAAAAACTCCTATAAATTCTCCCAGAATTAGATTCGGAGAATAATGATGAATTCATTTGAATGAAGTCTTGGATCCTAGCTATAACTATATTCATTACTAGATTGGCTGGGGACACGACCTGCTGGTTATTCTGGGCAGCCACTAAATGGGCTAAACCTTTGAAAGCGGCTCTGAATTTGACATGAGAAACATATTCGTTTAGGGGATATTTCTTAACAGGTGGTGCGGGATGATCCCCATTTCTCCTTTCGTTGTTTATTTTGGGAGGCATTTTCTGTAAACAGATGAAGAATGGGTTGAAAAAAAAAGAAGTTCAATAGAGCTCATGCTCTTTCGCATGACATAAACACAGAAAGAAAAAAATCCATCCTAAATGTCCTGTAGCCTCTTGCCCATAAGTGTGGCGTGCTTCATACCCATGCACAAGACTCTACTCAACATAACTTTCAGATACCCTCGAACACTTTAAAACCTTAGTCTCTGATACCAAGTTTTTTCATGATCCAAGGCTACCTCCTAGTCATGACACGATGCTTAAGGACACAAGTGACCCCAAGCTCACCCATGATCTGGTATCTTCCGTGAACACTAAACAAAATAATACTAAGACATCATGTGCGGAAGATAAACTAATCAAACACTGTCAATATATATTACTGAAATAATATTTAGTATGTCTGAACCTACTGATAAAAATGAAAATTTATCTGAATATCTGAATATCTAAATATTTGTAAGCCTATAAGACATGAGGAAATGATGGGATAAGCCCCCAACTAACTCTGATAGACTGGAATAATGGAAATACGAAACATAGCTATAAATACTTGTCTTCTATGGATGAGGACTCACCATAACTGCTGTTGAGTGGTACTGAGCTGAGTAAGGGTGATCGGGGAACTAAGCATCCCAACCTATATTATGAAATAAATATAGCACAAAAGAGATATTTGGTCAGTTCTTTGAATGTAATGTTTGTAAGATAGGTACTAGCTGAAATGCATATAGATACTGAACATGAATGCATGAATATGAAAAATGAATGCAATCTGATAAGCTGAACATTTGGTCATGCAAACTTGAACTGATATAATCTGGATACTGGACTGAAATAGTGGGAGCTATTATGTAAGTGACATACCCCAATCTGATCTAATTGAGGTCCTACTTGTAACCCCAGTTGGAAGGGCGTGAATACCTTACCACCGACACTAAAACTAGCTTTGTAGATCCATTAATCTGATGTTCCAAAAGACTAGGGAGCTACCCTCTACTGGTAGGTGCCCCTAAGAGAGTGTCAACCCTCAACTGGAAGGAAGACCTCTCAAAAGCCTATGCTGGCTACGTAGTTCTGGAACTCATGGACTGCGACTAAAGGTCACACCCTCGATAGGTAGGTGATCCCCCATCCCTGGGTTCATTCGGTGCTAAATCCTACTCCCAACTGAATTGGCACTAGTTTTGGTTAAAGTTAACTGGACATCACAACTGATAAGTGCTCAACATAACTATAATAATTTGGATATGATGATAAGAATCATGATCTGACTAACTTTATACCTGAAAATAGAAATATATATAAACAAATAGGTATCGGGTGTTGATAACTCTCCATCACCAAATAATGATATTTTAAATACAATGACATCATCAAAATCTAGTAAGAAAATTCATGATCATAGACCCCAAACATAGTACATCTCACTAAACTAGTGAAATCCATTAATTTGAATACGGGGATGGGTTAAACTTGGGAGGACAACATGCTCATGTATTTTAGTTTATAACTTGATAAATTGACATGGAATCACTGAACATGACATGGATGACTAAGATTATAAGGCATGTAAGAGTATAGCTCACATGGGCAGCACAATTTCATGGTTTGTATTCAAAACTGTTAAAAGAGAATCAAGTAAATTCATGCTTAACATTGAAATTTTCATAACAAGAGAAATAAAGATTTACACTTAAGTAAAAGGGATTTTTGGGACTCAATGGGAGGATGGAACCTGTTGATGAATACCACACATGCTTGAGTTTCTTTAATTCTAGAAGAAAGGCTTGGAATTAAGACCTTGAATGATTGAATCCTTGGGAGAAACTTGAAATTTGTGTTATTTGGGATTGGGGATGAGTTTTACGTGGGTTACTGATGGGGAATAGGGAAAATAATGCCCCTCTTGGGGTTTTAATTCATCAGTTGGGTGATTTGAGAGAGAGGAAATGACCAAAATTCCCCCGTGGATGTTTAATAATAAGGCAAGAAAAACCAGCCTCGTGGAGGCATTCTGCCTTCGTGGTCCAAAAACACCCTGAACCTATTCCAAAATTTCCAAAATCTCCCGAATGACCCTTTTAATATTCGTAAACACATTTTAAGTTAAAAATCAATGTTTCAAACTCGAGAAGGTAAAAAATAAAATGTTCGCATTCTTGGGGTCTTAAAATGGCTAATTCCTTGTACTTAGTGTAAAATAAATGCCTTGCACCCCTTTAAACATATAAATAATAGCTAGAAATTGACTAGGATCTTGCGGGGTATTACAAAAGGGGAATCACAAAGTAAAACCAAAGTCTTGGCCTTACGAAGAATCTCTAAATGAGCCAAATCTTGTAAAATATAAATTTTACGTAAAAGGATAAATTTATAAACACCCATATTGCTATAGTAAAATTTAAGGGTCTATGAAGTCAATCCAAAAGTCAATCCCGAGTTTCCAAGGACAAAATTGGAGTTTTATTGAAATTAATTTTCCCATGATTTAAGGAGTTCAAATCTAAATCTCTTCAAAAATAGAGTTGAAATCAATTTAAAAATCCTCAAAATACCATTTCTTAACTTTATGGGAAAAAACCAAATTCTAAAGTTGAAAGACCAAGATTTGAAGATAAAATCATGAAATAATTATTTAAAAATGTTAGCATATTGGTTTAGAAACTTACCCAACTAATGCATTTCGAACATCTCCTGTTGAATCTCCCAAAATGAGTTCCCAAGCTTAAAAAATTGAATTACAGGGTCTTTGATTGGAAAAGGAAATTTAAAAATAGTGACATCGATCTTTCTTCGTGAATGCATGCCCTCCATCTTATTTGTAATGCTTCTTGATCTGAACTCATCATAATCATAAAGAAACAATTATATTCCGCATATGAAAATGGACCGACCTAATTAGATACAATTCCTCCTTCATGATCGTGATCAAGCCCCCTGCGATCACGATACATTCATGAATTGTTTGTCCTTGTTCCACGATCCCGAAATATCATCGTACTATCAAAAAAATCATCTAGATGTTAATATGAGTAAAACAATACCCATATTGATATTTAAAAATTCAGACCTAAAATCGGGTAAAAAATAGGCCCGTGGAGCCCGCTAACAGAATTCCAAAATTTAATTTGTCATGAGGATGTGAGCTCAAAAGTTGAGCATGGGTGGATCGCAAATCAGGGTCCAAATCATCCCCATAAGCTCAAGGAAACTAACCCTAAAATCAAGACTTAAATTAATTTTAAAGATGAAATAACACAAAAATAATATAAATTGAACAAGGGATGATAGGGTAACATACCTAAGCTCAACAAGATAAAAGCCCAATAATTTCCAAACTGTAAGGGCCACTAATGTTGGAAAAAGGGTTGGAAATGAATGAAAAATCAGGAAAGAGGGGGTTATATAGTTAAAAAAATGCCCTTTGTGAACGTGTGAATGATTTTTTGAGGCAATGCCAACCCGAATTAGGCCTTTGTGATCGTGTCTAGTCCACTGTGAACACAATGAGTAAAAGTTGAGCTAGACAGACTGTCTTACTCCCTACAAACGTGAAAGAAAGCTCACTAATGCAAAGTTCAAAATTTCTTGACCCTCACAAATACGGCCAAGTCTCACGAATATGTAGGAAAAAACTTGTCTACACTAGATGCTGGTAAACTAGTAAGGAGCCAAGTCCTTGTGGACTTCGATTGGGTGCTCAGGATTTATTTGGAACCCTATGTTTGCAAATGAACTATGCTACCATACAAAATTTGACATTTCAGACTCAATGGAATCATTAAAATTTCCATTCGAGTTCCTTCTGATCTAGTATAGGTCCCACACCTATTGTTCCTTTTTCATCTAAGTCACGCAATAGCCTAAAATGAGTTTAGAAGCCTCTAGACCTAGACTAAGGGTTCCCTATACTAAAATAAACATTCTAGAGCTAACGACGCTAACAAAATTCTCATCCGAGGTTGTTTACTAAAAGTGTTAGTCTGAGACCAATTTCTTAACTTCAAAAGCTCTAAAATAAGGAATGGGCTTAAACCCAAGAAAACTACTGGAAAGTTGAACCGGTGTTTCTGGAAAGTCATAAATGACCTATAGCCTCTGTGAGAAGGTACAAAATAAAAAAAACATATGGAAATCAAGAAGATAGCCTAGAGGGTCATTATAATATCCGCTACTAAAAGGATATTTGTCCTAGAAAGTCAAAGGATATAAAAGCTCAAAATCTCAAAAAAATGAGGTATTGGGCCTACATGCCCCGAGCAAGACTCTGTAGATAACCTCTATGGCTAGCTAACACTTCCAAGGGATTTTGCTAAAGGTATTACTTTTTCCTTCATAACCTAATTTCACTTCCCAAACAACTAAAAACTCAGCCTTAAGTCAACTAACTAGCATCGAACTAAATTGAGCATGATTGAAGCACGTAAACATAAATCACACTATGCTGACATCACACTAATACTAGCATAACCAAGTGATAACGTAACAAAGCTAAAGAAAATCCAGAATATGAGCCGTTCAACCAACTCCAACTCCAAATATTGCATTCTCTTATCCTTCCATCTGATATCTACTCTAAATTACACAGAATCTCTCCTGCACATCCGAGTCCTGACCATGTAATCACATTGCATTGATGTTGAAAAACTAAAGATGACCCACAAAAAATCCATACAGGCTATAATAGGATCAATGCCTAATAGGTCTACCTAAATACTCAAATGGTGATGACCAATGTCTATGATCTCTGCCAAGCCACTTACTGGTCTAGATGACCTTTAGCATCAATGGTCATGAGTCTGATGCAAAATATCTCAAAACTAAATGATTCTTTCTCTAATTTTCCACAGATTATAGGTGAAACCATGCTAACCAAACTTGGTTACACATCTTCCACCGAGAAGGCTTCCAAAATTCCAACAAAAACCGAGAAACAAATTCAAAAACAAAAAAAACCAATACCATGTGCCAACAGACCATCTTTCAAACATCTATGAAGTATAACTAATCTGGACTTACAAAAACTGAGCTGGTAGATAACAAGTAGGCCTACTCAATTTTTTAGCAAACTTCCAACTAAATCAAAACCTAAAAAATGAGTTTCAACCAAGCTGCACAACTCATTGCTATAATGTTAACACCGAAGCTGAACTACTCGACCTCAGCCACCCAAATTGATCCTATTGGCGAGCAAGCATCCCCATACCAAAATCAATCGCCAGTCCCAAGTCGTTATTCAAGATAAAAAAACATAACTGGAGTTAAGAAATATTCAAGAATATCAAGTATCAAAATCAATCTCACTTTAGAGACTAAGCATATATGTAATAGTTCCTGCAAGGGCTGAAACTAAAATATTATCCAAGAACGTAATCACCATAGAGCAAGACCACCAACTAAATATACAAGTTATCAAATCCATATTTTCTAGGAAAGTATAATACATCAAGGCACAACTAAGAACTTAGTAAGGTCGGAAGGAGTACTAGTGGTAGCCAAACCTTGGGCACCTCAGAAAAGTATGATTTAAGTCTGAATCTGGTAAAACAATACTCAATCTATGGCAATGAATACTCACTCTTTAAACCCGCTTTAGATACCAAAATCTAATACTCTAATATGATCTAAACCAGGGCCTTATCAGAATGGGCATATCAAGTTCAACAAGAAATGGACACGACCCTCGATACCCAATCCAATCAAACAACATATACCCTGAGTTGAATAAATTCCGAACATATAACAAGTTGTGTAATTCAAACTGTAATGACTTTAGGATAAGTCTATATCTGAGACCAACCCAACTAAGTCAAACCATCCAAACAAAACCAACAACCATAACATAATCATTCCATTCCATAACATACCCAAGTCCACAGTTTGTCCATTTAAAGCCTCTAAAAAAATCTAAGATAATCTGATCGGGACATGCCTCCAACCATAGCCAAAGCCAATATCCAAGTCTAACCAATAAAGAGAAAAGAAAACTCAAAGAAAAAATAAAAACTTTTGAAGTAAGGATGCTCACCACTTTAAGTCAACACAAGCCGTCCCCAAATCCAAGTCACTGAGCAGGAGGTGTGATAGTATGACTAGTCCTTGCATTGCATGGAGATACAACATCCAAATACAGTTAGCGGTTGGAACGCAAATATGTAACTCAGAGATAAAAATAGAGTAATGACATTATTCAAAACCAATCAACAAATGCATGTAACCAATGTAATACATACATATATATATACATATCATGCTGGGATAGGGAACAAGATTAACATGAACTTTGAAAATATTAACCTAGGCTATTTAGCATAAACATTATATACCAAGTCACTTACGAGCTATATGAGCCCAGCTCTCCCCAAGCTGGAAGGGCCCCAGTGCGTGTAGCCACACGAACCAGAGAATATCCATAACCGTATATACCTATATGGGGGACTTGAACCTCCTGGCATAATCAAAGTGACTTAATCACCAATACATATATTAAGGGGGGCTCGAACCTCCTATTTATATATTCATTCGGGGGACTCAAACCACCCGGTCATAAAGACACCCACACCGGCTAGCGCAGTTTCTAGTGTTAGTCCTTCGGAAACCACTTTCACGGCCTGGCCACATATCCCACTTTAAAACTAAACTAAAACATCTATTCAACATAGACAACCATTAAATCAATTACTTAACAAGGCATCCCATTGGAATCATCATACCAACACCACTTGCAAGCGTACCATATACCATTACCTTTATTATTTAATTATTTTTTTGGGGCTCGAATCCATTGTCTAACAAGGATATAAATTCAATTCAATGTGTTGGGACTCAAACCCATTTAGCCAATTAAACCACCAAGGTTACAATTTAGATCAACATATCACCAACATGGCCTTAACAAAACCATTTATCAATGATTCAAAATCTTTAGGCCAACGCCTTAGTTCAAATCATGATTCAATATATGACTAGTATGTTCTCACTAGTATGTTCTCTTAGATATTTTCAAAAATAGGTTGAGGGCATACCATTACCAAGACTAAAACCATCAATTTTAGGGTTAAACATGACCCAATTGTTAAACCATAATTACCAAGCACCCATATGTGCAAACTCATCATTAAAACATATATATTCACAATTTTAACCAAGAGTAATAATACCCAACAATTACTCAACAAGAGTAATAACATGCCTAGAAAGGGAACCGGGTTTAGCATGCATTTAAAACCTTTAACCTGGGTTGTGTATCCTGATCGTCCTAAAACCTCCCACGGGCTATATGGGTCCAGTGTTACCCTCTAAATGGGTCTCAGTGTGTGTAGCCGCACAAACCAGAGATATACTAGGGGCAGGGGATTCTAATATACCCTTCGTCCTCCATGATACATATATACAAGTATAAACTTAGGGGATTCCCGTATACCCCACAAGCATATGGTCACCATGACCAACACTTATGTCAGCAAAAATGAGTTTCTAGTGTCCGTCCATTGGACTCACGCCTTTATGGTTAGCAATCACAACCCGCCATTATTGCCCAATTTAAACCTTTAGAACTTAACTAAACCACCAATTACAGAGTTAATTACTAAGGCATTATGAACTAGTATCGTCATACCGACCATAGCTTGCAAGCAATGAGATTAGCCAATCCTTAGGGGATTACCATGCACTCTACATGATTTCCAATTTACTAAAACCATGGCCACCAAGGCATTACTAAATTATTTAAAATCATTTAAACCAATTTATCTTCCATTACCAAATTATACAATGCAATAGTTTTCATAAAAGTCAAACTACGTGGAAAAACCATTCTCATTGATATTTTATCAAACATGTTGATGGTATACAATTTCCAAAACCAAAACCAAATACCAATTGACCATTCCCATGGAACCACATGTTCAATTACACATCTTCAATTACAATTCAAAACGAATAGTAC
Organism: Capsicum pubescens; assembly: GCA_030864215.1. Classification (NCBI taxonomy): domain Eukaryota; kingdom Viridiplantae; phylum Streptophyta; class Magnoliopsida; order Solanales; family Solanaceae; genus Capsicum; species Capsicum pubescens. Next base: position 256,778,953 of record CM061540.1, on the reverse strand, counting down.
CCACAAATAAATCATGAAAACTATCCATTAAAATATGAATTTAGTTGAACTAACAATGAAGGAGTAGTAACATGCCTTAGATACCAAACAAGACGGAGACAAACCACCCTTGAAAGCCCTAATTGACCTCCTTAAGGAAACCCTAGACTTTTCCTTAAACCAAAATCTTGACAGAGATTTGAGAGAGTTTAAAGTGTTTTTGACTAAGAATAATACGTTAAATAAAGTCCTAATATTGTTTTAAGTCATTGAGTCAAAAGAAGTTAAGAGGGGAAATGTCTAAAATACACTCAGCTAAAAATCTAAAAAATGAACACAGGTGGGTACGGTTTGGGCACCTCACTCGTGCCCCATCATAAGAGTAGTACCTCTAACTCGTACCCAGGATAGTAGGTTGGAATTCACACTCGCCTTGCCTAAGCGTACCCATTCCATATGACTAGCACCCTCAAACCATATTTAAGATAGAATTAAAGGGGTTGGATACTAGACAACATATGAATAGGACTATACCACTCATAACATCTCCATATGACCTTTATGATGTATATTCGTACCTTGGATAGAAACTAACAAAAACCACACTGAACAACATATGACCAAGACCCCCAAAACCATACCCACATCATACGACTAATAACCTTGAGTCGTATGATTGACAGCGAGTTCAATGTTAGCCTTCTAGTATTATGTTTTATGTTTTAATAATGACAAACTAATGATTAGAAATTTGTAGGATATTTCAGGATCTTCACTGATGGACATAAGGCAAGGAGATATGCTGAAGACTGAAAAGATCTTTGAGAAATCAATTAGAAGATCCAAAAAAAGAAGAAAGGAAAGGAGAATCAATCAAATCATCAACTTCCCAGATTCATGGAAAATGGATCAAAGGCAGAAGAAAAGAATATCACACAAAGATTGAAGTAACTTTCATCACGGACCATCAATTTCCCAGATTTATGGTAAATGAATAAATCAAGACTATTACAAAGGAAAGAAGATCACACCCTCTACATGGACATATCTGATATAGACATGCACCACTATAAAGGGTGCACCATGTATGGACATATCCGATTTGGACATACTCTATGGTGCAATCCCTTAATCAAGGAATCACACACAAATCCTTGATTGAGAAAAAATATCTTGGATTTCCATTTGAAGTGTAGCAGCTGAAGCTAATAAAGAAGAAGAATAAAGATTTACATAGGTTATACAACGTCAAGAAGAAATCTCAAAGTGTCTCAATCTTAGTCTCACAAAGCTTTATGATCTTTAGCTTACAATTGTTATATAAAGAATAGCATCGAGTCAACTTTGTAATACAAACTGATACTGTGTCACAAGATCCGAAGAAGAAAATAAGTCTTCAAAACTTATTTCTCATCATTGTACTCAATACCAACATTGAGAGATCTAAGGAAACGTTGAAACCCAAGGGAACTAGAAGTAGGCACCACATTGGTGTTCCAAACCAGGATAAGTTTTTGTGTTCCATACTTTAAAGTCAGTTATTTATTTATATGTTTTTTTAAAATCTAATCTGTTTTGTGAAGTATACTGATCTACAGGCAAGTCGACAGTGAGGAGTCAATAGTCAATTCACAGAAATTTTGAATTCACCCCCTCTTAAATTTTATTCAAACCCCAGGAAATTCCAGAACCTAAGGTGTTTCAATCAAGCAGACAATTTACATTACAAAAGAATAGTTTCAAAATACCAGTAACAATATCAGGAGATGCCTCAAATTCCCAATGGGTAGAAAAAGCATAAAGATGATTTTGACTAGTGCTAGTATAAAAAGCAGCACCCTTTGGTGGAGGAGCTGATGAAATGGCAACTAGAACTTTATTAACCTAATGGCTGGCTTAGCTGAAGGATAATACCTCTGAATATGACCTGGCTGGAAATATTTAAAGCGCAAGTTCCTCCCCCAACATAATAACCACAATAAAGCTAACCGTAAAATCGACAAGGAGGATAGGGTGGGGCTGACTAAAATCTACTAGCTTGAGACTGGGCACCTTGTTCCTTAAAAGAACTATCATCCTGAAAGGGAAAATCACCAGATGACTTAAGACATGGAGAAATAGCCGTCGAATATGAGCTAATGTTTTCCCAAGTCCTCTTCTTACCACACTACCTACCATCTCTACCACTATTCTGTTGGCCTTTACCTAGCTCTAAATATCTGAACTTCTTATTCCACTTCTCTCCCATTTATAATTTTTTCTTGTTTTTATTTTCAACCTGCTGTATATACACTACAAGCGTAGAGATATCTATGACATTATTCAATATTTTGGCCTTACACTCTAGTACCAAGTCTTGAGACAAACCCAAAGCAAACTTTATCATTCTCGCTCCCATACTAGACATAATCTCTGGGGCATAATGAGATGGATGGTAGAATATCAAAGCATACTACTTCACAGTCATCCTTTCTTGCTTCTAGTTCACAAACTCCTCATCTTTAGCTTTCCTTAACTACTAAGAAAAAAAATGATCCAAACAGGAACCCAAAAACTTATCCCATATAGCCGATTTTGCATCATCACCCCTTAACTACTCCTAATCCTCATACCTTTGATATGCCATATCTTTTAGCTGATATGTAACAAATTCCTCATATTTAGAGTTAGAAGCATGCATCACCCAAAAAATCTTTTCCATATCATTAATAAACCCTTGAGTATCCTCCTCAACCCTAGAGCTAGTAAAGTTTAGAAGATTCAACCTTAAACTATCCAACTCTAGTGACCTCAAATGATGGAGCAACAAAACCAATATAGTCAGGAAACCAAGTCTAAGAAGTCACCAACCGAGTCAACAGATGAATAGATCGCCAGAACTAAAAATAAAAAATATCTCCTTAGGGTAGTGGTTGAAGGAACATTATCAGTGTATAAAGCTGAGAAAAATTGGTATGGACCAATGGAACTCCATGAGAGGTAGTATAGTCAGGAGCAGGAACCCTAGACTAGGTATGAACTCTGTAAATAGGGGGAGTTCCATCCACATTATACTCATGGGGTACAAGATGTTTCCATGAGCATAAGATCTTTGAGGAGGCTTGATCTAAAGTTCTAGCAAAAGAAAATTAGTGGAATTTTTAAAACCTTAGACTCTATGACCAAAAAAATAGATCATAAGAAAGGGAAAAATTCCTAAATGCCTCGTATCATCTTCCTTATAAGTGTGGCATGTTATGTACTCCTAATAGAGATTCTACTTAACATGACTTTGGGGACACCCAATGACGATGAACCTAGGCTCTGATACTAAGCTTGTCATGACCCAAACCAGGGCCTAGTCATGATGGGTATCTCAAGTCAGCGAAGATCAAAGACCACCCTCATTAGCCTAGCCAACCAAAAAACAATATTGCTAGGGATGGATGAGTTCCAAATATATGATATGATAGAGATGAGTTTCAAACATATAACAATATATGGATGAGTTTTGAACATATAACAAGATAGATAAATCAATAATAAGAGGGATCTAAGAATCTATAGCACAATCCACTCACACTTTGTCCACAAAAGCCTCTAAGAAACCAATCATCAACCTAAGTTAGGATATGCCCCCGACCATAGCCATAAAAACCCCCCAAAATAGTCTAAGACATAAGTAAAGATACCAGAAATGAGGGCCTTTTGAAGAATGGAAGCTCACTACATCAAAGCTAACTCATAGTTAATACAAAAATCACCTATAACTGCACAAGGAAATTGAAGTGTATTTGGACCCTTCATCACGTGGGGATACTATGTCTGGGGGCGTTTAGCAGGGTGAGCTCGAACGTGTAACTCAGGGAAGGAAAAAATAATGCCAAGTTCCATATCATAGTAAAATTACATGCACACAGTGTACGTACATATATATATGAAATGCCGGGACAAGGAACAAGGTTTAGCATGAGATTTAAAACATTAACCTGGATTGTGTAGCTTTAACTGTCATAAAGGTACCCACAGACTATATGGGCCCGGCTCCTCCACCAGAAGGAACCCAGTGCGTGTTAGCCATATGAACTATAGGTACCAAGGTAAACCTGGGAATACACAACACTTTGACAATCTATGATAAATATATATATGGTGTGATATAAGCACACATATATTAAGACTAACCCCTACATAAAAAAATATTGGTTTCTAGTATCGATCCCTCGGAACCTCCATTTTAATGGCCAGCTACACAACCTCCTTTTAAGCCCAATTAAAATAATTATTCAATCCTATTCATTAAATCAAGGACCATCCATTAAGGCACCTACTATTGGTATCGCCATGCCAATTATGATTGCAAGCTAATATCATTATGCCACTTCCATTAACCATCAACTTAGGGGAATCCATGACCTACATGGTCTAATTATTCACTAACTTAGGGTAATCCATGACCCCCATGGTCCTATTATCCGTTAACATGGGGGAATTCACGACCCCCAAGGTTCAATTAAAACCATGTAATAGCCATAAAGGCCTTTCAAAGCTATTTGTATTTCATTATCCTTTTATGCAATGTAATAGTTTCAAATTTGGTTTCAATATACATATATCCATATTTCAAAGTCAATTTGATAAGGTTGGGTTGAAGTTATTACCAATTCAATTATAAAAATCCATTAAGTTTGGGGTATCCAAGACCTCTGAAAGTTTATCGAATCAATTTGGAAGATTCCTCGAACACCTATTCCTATTTGCCATGTCTATGCACCCAATTAGTTCAAAGGCACCAATTCAAAACATAAATAATTTATAAAAGGCATGGGAAATACAATTTAATAAATAGTACCCAAAAGCCCTCAAGCCAATTTCCAAATCAACAATTTAATCACATGGGTAATAATCTTAAATACATAATTTTAATAAAATAAGATTTAGGGAAGAGATAGATGCCTAGGATACCAAGAAAATTAAAGAGAAACTATAAATTAAAAGGTTGAATGTCCAATCCCTAGAAAACCCTAGTTGTTCATAACTTGGGGATTTTGAGAGAAGAATAATGTTTATGTTATGAAATTTAATGATATTAGGGATACAAGAGTATTTTATGTCATGGAAAATAAGTTTGATGGAAGAAAAGACCGATTTGCTCTGAATGAGAACGTGTAGAAAAACTATCCCCAGTCGCTACAGTCACGTCACAACTCGTGACATCTGGGTACAAGCATTTCCTAGACTCATTGACTAGGAAGTGACTCAGGGCAACCCTACTAGTTTGTGCATGAGTCATTCCCTATGACTCATGACCTCACCTTATAACTCGTAAGGGACCAATCATGACATCAATAGAAACTTAGGCATTCCTCACTGGTTTACCTGCAATTTGAGCCCTTTGACTCATAATGAGTCTTCACAACTTAATAGGTGAGTCATTACCTGGGTAGTGAGCACAAAAGTCAAGAAGTTTTTAGAGGACAAGAATCTAGGTCATTATACTTGTATGTTGTACTTGGTAGACCAGAGGCTTAGGCTTTAGATGCTATGATCACAGGTATGATTTTCATATGCCATCATCTAGCTTTTACTTTATTTGATCTCAGTTCCATATTTTATATGTTTCTGCTTATTTTGCCTTGCAGTTGGGTTTATGTTTGGAGTCTTTATCTTTGCCATTGTATATAGCTACCTCTTTGGGTGATTCTTAAGTAATGGATCGGTTATATAGATCTTTTTTGGTGATCATTTAAGATTTTAATACTCAGATTGATCTATTGTTCTAGATACGGTAGATTTTGAAGTAATTCTAAGCATGGATGGGTTATCTTCTTACAATGTAATCTTAGATTATTTTTCTAAGATCATTACTTTAGCCTTATCTAGCATACCCCTGTTGTGTGGTAGGGTTCTGTTAGCCACACGCCGGTGGGGATTATTTCTTATATTTAAGCTAGGAGACTGATATTCAGAGATTGTAAGTCATTTCTTGCTTATGTTCAAGATGTTGATTCTGAGAGTCCATCGCTTGAATCTATCCCTATTGTTCGCGAGTTTCTTGATGTGTTTCTGACCGACCTAACTGGCTTTTTGCCTGAGCGTGATATAGAGTTTATTATTTACCTTGAGCCAGGTACTTGACCTATTTTTGTGGCTCCTTATCATATGGATTTTGCCAAGTTGAAAGAGCTGCATTGCCGTCTTTAAAATCTTCTCAATAAGGGTTTTATCAGACTTAGTATATTGGCATAGGGTTCTCCAATTCTATTTTTATAAAGAAAGACAACTCTATGTATTTGTGTATCGACTATTGGCAATTAAAAAAGGTGACTATGAAGAATAAGTATCCTATACCTTGTATCAAAGATTTGTTTGACTAGATTTAGGGTGAAGAAGTGCTTTATAAGATAGATTTAAGGTATGGTTAGCATCAGTTAAGTGTTAGGGCCGTGGACATTCTTAAGACAACCTTTAGGACTCATTACAGACATTATGAGTTCCTGGTGATGCCTTTTGGGTTGAAAAATGCCCCAACAACTCTTATGGATCTGATGAATTATGTGTTTAGGTCATATTTGGACTCTATTATGATAGTATTTATTGATGACATTCTAGTATATTTGAGGAGTAGGGAGGAGCACGAGCAATAATTGAGGAATGTGCTCCACACTTTGAGGGATCACCTAATTTATGCCAAGTTCTCAAAGTATGAGTTTTAGCTTGAATCTGTTGCTTTATTAGGGTACGTGATGTCCAGGGACAGTATTATGGTGGACCTGACAAAGATTGAGGCTATTTATAGTTGGGCGAGGCCTATGTCACCTTCTAAGGTTCGTAGTTTTATTGTGTTGGCAGGTTTCTCTCGCCGGTTCATTTAGGGATTTTCTTTTATTGTAGTCCCTATGACCAGATTTACCAGGAAAGAGGTTTTGTCTTAGTGGTCTGCAAATTATAAGGCGAACTTTCTAAAACTTATGGATTTACTTACTTCAGCTCTTGTTCGCACTCTTCTGATTGAGGGTAAAGTATTTTCTATTTATTTTGATGCATCTGGTATTGGTATGGGGTGTGTTATGATGTAGCGGGGCTATTTTATTAAATATGAATTAAGGCAGCTGAAGGTGCATGAACGCAACTACCCCACCCATAACTTGGAGTTGGCAGCGGTAGTGTTTGGGCTTATAATTTGGAGACATTATTTGAATGGTATTTGGTGTGAGATATTTACTAATCACCACAGTATTCAGTATATTATAACCCATAAGGAGCTTAATTCAAGGCAGCATAGGTGGATTAAATTGCTGAAGGACTATGATATCTCAATTCTCCACCATCTGTGCAAGGCAAAATGGTAGTAGGCGCCTTATGTCAAAAGTCAATGAGTATGGGTATCTTGGCCTTTATTTCAGTTTCTCAGCTACCATTGGCTTTGGACATCTAGTCCTTAGCTAACTTGATAGTTCAGTTGGATATTTCTGACCTTCGGAGGATTATTTCTAGTGTTAAGGCCAGATCTACTTTGGTGGAGTAGATTAAGGGTCATTAGTTTGAGGATAGCAGGCTTCATAGCGTGTAAGGGAAGGTTCTTAGAGGTGAGACTCAGAGGGATATCCTAAGGTTTGACAGTCCTATTTATGTTCAAAGGGTTGGAGATTTAATTCAGTTAAGGCGCTTATAGCTCCAGATACTTGATTTAACTTGGGAAAGCTAAGATGTATAGGGAATTGAGTCAACATTACTGGTGGAGTGGTATGTAGAGAGATATAACAAGGTTTGTGGATCGATGCCTTTGTTGTCATTAGGTAAAGATCGAGCTTCAAAGACCTGGTGGATTGATTCATCAACTACCTATTATCGAGTGGAAGTAGGAGTGAGTTATTATGGATTTCATAGGTGGATTTCCTCGCACTTCTTGTAGTGTTGATAACATTTGGGTCATCGTGGATTAATTGGCCAAGTCTTCTAATTTTATCCCTATTCGAGTTTCCTACAGTGCTGAGAGGTTACACATGTTTATATTCAGGAGGTGGTGTGACTGCATAGGATCCCTGTGTCTATTATTTTAGACCGAGGCTCTCAGTTTATTTCTAACTTCTAGAGGATGTTTCTAGAGGATTTGGGTAACTAGGTTGACCTTATCATTGCATTTCACCCCAGACTGATGGGCAGTTTGAGCGGACTATTTAGGTCTTGGATGACATGCTCCACACTTGTGTGTTGGATTTTAGGGGTCAGTTGGACCAGTTTCTACCTTTTTGTGCAGTTTGCATATAATAATAGCTTTTATTAGAGTATTCTGATGGCGTAATTTGAGGCATTATAAGATAGACAATGTCGATCTCCTATTGTCTGGTTTAAGACTTTGGAGTGTAAGCCTTGTGTCATAGATCTACTTTATGAGTCATTAGATCGAGTTCGGGTGATTCAGGATAGGCTTTGAGCAACCCAGAGTAGACAAATGGGTTATGCTGATTGTAGACATCGTCCATTAAGTTTCAGAGTTGGTGACAGGGTCTTCCTATGAGTATCTCCCGTGAAAGGTGTGATGAGGTTTAGGAGTAAGGGAAAGCTTATCCCTAGGTATAGTAGACCCTTTGAGATTCTACGGACAGTTGGAGAGGTAGCTTATGTGTTGGCATTACTTCCTTCCTTCTTAGCCATTAACCTAGTGATCCATGTATCTATGTTATGACAGTATATTCCAAATGAGTTGCACGTGCTGCGTGGGACTCGGTTCAGTTGGATGAGAGGTTGGCCTTTGTAGAGGAGCCAACATCCATTTTGGCCTAAGATGTCAGATTGTTGTGCCCCAAGGACATTATAGTGGTTAAGGTTCAGTGGCATCACGATCTAGTGGAGGAGGTTATTTTTGAGATCGATAGTGATATGCACACCTAATATCCCTACTTGTTTGGGCCCTCACGTATGTCCTTGTGCTTTACTTTCGTAGACGAAAGTCCTTTTAGTAGTGGATGTTATACTGAACCTCACAGTCATTTTGTTGTATTTTCATAAATTTTTCGATGTCTAGAACTTTTGTATAACTGTCCCAAGTTATTTATCACTTGTTGGGACTGATAGATCAGTTCCCAGACAGTTCGTTTGATTAAATTTAGTGATATCTAGTATATTGTGAAATATTTAATTTAAAATGATATTTTGTAGAAATATAATTTATTACCCTTCTAAAATATTTTTTATATTGACAAAATTCTCTAAGTTATGGTATGTTTATGTTATTTTATAATAGCTTTTCTATAGTATATTAATATTTTATGCGTAGATAGTAAATCTAAATATGTCAAAATATTATTATTATATAATAGAGGGCTTATTAAAAATAATTTTCTACTAATTATGATATATTTAAATTTTATGTTTATTTTACCACAAACCTATGCAATCCTGAATATATATATAATGGGATTAAATTTATTAATAAATTTGTATTAATATGTATGTATACGTGACAAATGTCACATTAGGTGTCAAACCCTGTTAAGTGTCAAAACATAAATGCTTGTAAAAGTTACTGGTTAGGCCACTTCTAGTTAGTATCTTTCTTTTAAGTCGACACTTAGCATTTATATATATATATATATATATATATAATATGTTAATTGTGAAGGGATTTTGAGTTCTTAAACACTTGTCAATCTTTTAAGAATATATATATATAACCTGTACTCATTATATATCATTGTTCTTTAAAGAAAGGCTTGCAAACATTCAGCACTCTTCATATCTTTTTAGAAAAATATGTACTTTAACATTATATTTGATTTCCAAAAGAAATCAATTTATTCAAGCCCGAGTTCTAGTGACATTATTCGGAGGCTTCGTGGAAAGATATTTTAGTTTTGACGTTCAGGTAAGCTACGCTGAATCTATCTTTATATTGAGCTTATTTATGTAAATTGTGTACTATTATGTTAGTTTTAGAAAAGTACTTGTACTTGTACACCATTATATATATATATATATATATAACTTACAATATTTATCCAGATAGAACACCGTTCTAGTATATTTTGATATCTTACCTTTAAGTATGATATAACATCTATCACGTTAGGGCGTGAAATTAGATTACGAAACCTAGAATTTGTCCCTTTTTAATCAAGATACGCGACTAGCAGATTAAATGTATTTTAGTTTTTGTATAGGTTCAGCAGGTACTTTATTTCTTCTTTATTTGTAAATTTTTGTACCACTTTGGCATTTGTTATGGTATGATTTGGATTTTAATATTATAGTTGGGTATGGTTAGTCTGAGTTCTGGTTCGAGTCCAGTATCTAGTTATATGATTTGGTAGTTTTGGTACGGATTATGATTTTCTGTGAGTTGTGATTTCTCTGAGTTCTGTTTTGAGTTCGGCATTTGATTATGAGTTCCGTTGTATATTATATATGTGGCCTCTCATTATTACCCACTATTTATGATATGAATCCAGCATGTGTGCTATCGTTATTATCCACCACTACCGATTCAAGATCGGCGTCTGGCCTCTCATGACTACCCATTGGTGCTGGTTCAAGCCCGGTGCACCTGTGGATGAATACTATGATTTCGTAGGATGAGATTTGGTTAAGGATTATTTATGTTTATTTTCATTAATTACTTCTTGTGTGTCCCACCAACTTATGGGGGTACGATTAGTTAATTGTCATCTTCAGTGTTCCGAGCTGGATTATTGGGGGCCAGTTAGGTTATATTTGATTTGTCTATCATTGGTGAGTTATTTATTTTATGTGTCATTTATAATTATTACTTTACCACATTTGTGTAGCTTCCTTTATTAGAAGAAATTTCCATTTGTACGGGAAGACAGTGTGAAGAGAGGTTCCAAAAGCTCAAAACCTTGTTTACTTCAATCCTAATACTAACCCTGTCTATTAAGGTAAGGAGTTCATTGCATAGTTGATACATCACAGTTGGGTTTAGGTGCTTTTTTGATGTAGTATCAGAACATTATTGCTTATGCTTGAGACAACTGAATTGTTGTGAGAAAACCTATCCCATGCACGGCTTAGAATTGGAAACGATGGTGTTTTATTTGAAAATTTAGAGATATTATCTCTATAGGGTGAAGCGTGAAATGTTCACCAACCATCGCAGCTTGCAACACATGCTCACTCTCAGGGATCTAAATTTAAGATAGAGAAAATGGATGAAGTTTATGAAATACTATGACATCTCAATTCTATATCCCCCAAATAGCCCATATAGTGTTAGACGTAATGAGTCAGAAATCAGTGAGCATGGAAAGTTTAGCATTTCTAGAGGTGTTCAGGCATACATTAGCGAGAGAGGTGAAGTATTTCGCTAACAGTTCTTTGAGATTGTAGGAGACTGGTGAAGGAAGGGTGTTAGCAAATATATGGGTTAGGTCCATATTCTATGATCCAATAAAAATAGGCAATTTGGGGACAAGAATCTAAGAAACCTCAGGGAAAAAGTATTCCTAGGGGACGAAGGAGAGGCCATTCTTGATAATAAGGGGGCATTGAAGATTTGGGGAGTCCTTATACGTATCCCAGGTAGGCAATTTAATTCCAATTATTATGGTGGAGGCTCATAATTCTGAGTAGTTTATACACCGAGATGCTAACAAGATATATGGTGACTTAAGGAAACCTTATTGGTGGCAAAAAATTAAGCATGACATTGTGGATTTTGTAACCAAGTGTCAAAACTGTCAACTAGTTAAGTGTGAACACTAAAAAATTGGTGGTACATTTTGGAGAATGCCCATTCTAGAATGGAAGTGGGTTTTACAAAATCATGGAGGAAGTCTAATTCTATATGGTTCATTGTGGGTCAGTTATGTAAGTCGACTCATTTCATTTTGTTTAGAGTATATTACAACGCAGGTAAGTTGGCCAAGATTTTTATGAAAGAGATAGTAAGGCTACACAGACTGCCCATTTCTATTTTGTTAGATAGAGGTACTCAATTTACTTTCAATTTTTGGAAGAAATTCTAGTCGGAGTTGGAGGTCTAGATTTGATTTAAGTACAACTTTCCATCCACAGACCGATGGCCACTCAGAGCAAACTATATATGTGTTTAGGGATATGCTTTGGACATGTGTTATGGACTTTGGGGGTCAACGGGACCAATACTTACTATTTTATGAATTTTCCTACAATAATAGCTATCGATTTAGTATCGATTGGACCCTTTGGAGGCCTTATATGGTAGGAGGTGTATGTCTCTAATTTGGTGATTTGATGAATTTGAGGTGAGTTCTTAGGGCACCGATATGCTTAAGGACTTGATGGAAAAAGTGAGATTCATATAGGAAAAGTTTGTAGCGACTCAAAGATAGTAAAAAAATATGCAGACAACAAGGTGAGAGATGTGAAGTTTAAGAACAGAGAGAAGGTACTCTTAAAGGTATTGCCTATGAAGGGTTTAATATGGCTTGGCAAGAAACACAAGTTGATCTAAAGATACATTGGACCCTTTGATATTTTAAAGAGAGTGGTTGGTTTCATACAGACTGGCTTTACCTCCTAGTATGTTTGGGGTTCACCTAGTATTATATGTGTTTATGCTAAAGAAATATCATAGGATGGAAATTACATAATTCATTGGGATCCTCAATTGATGGATAAGGACTTGACTTTTGAAGAGGAATCAATTTCTATGTTAGCTAAGGAATTGAGGAAGTTAAGAAACCAATTCATTCCTGGTGTGAAGGTTCAATGGAGGAAACATACTATTAAATAGGCTACAAGTGAGATGGAGGAAGGCATGTACCAACAATATCCACACTTATTCATTGAACTATGCTCTATTATTTTTCCATGTTATGTATTTTTGGGTAAATTGTCATTTGGACACGAATGTGTAGTAAATTAGTATCTAATGTAATGGCCCAAATTATTGTTACACTGAAAGAGGGGGAAAATTGCAAAATCACACTTAGTTTTCCCTTAGCCAATTTTCTAGAATTTTAGGGCTAATCTAGCATTGGACTTTTGTAGAAGGTGTGTTAGTCAAATGAAGTATGGTAGTGGTGTGATGGTTAGTAGTGGTAATTGATATGATAATTACATAGAGAATGAGTTTGGGGAGCCATAGCAACATTTGACATTTGAAATAGAGTTATAGAACTCTAGCTATAGTGATTACCATGGAGGGGTTGGTTTGCGATGCCGTAATTTATGAAGTAAGTTATAAAATGAGCATATCTGAAGAGAGGTCCCAAGTTTTCACTTAAACAAATATAATAGAAAAAGGTATCACTGTGGCACAAACCACTGCATCGATAAACTAACTTATGTATCGGCAAATCAACTACTGTATCGGTAAATTAACCATTGTAGCGGTAATATGTAGAATTTGATAGATTTAAAAGCCCAAACATTTTTCATTCTCTAATTTCTAAGTAATTCAAAGGATATCTAGGGAATTTTGAGTTTTTCATCCATGGAGGTAAGTTATTACACCCTAGGCTTGAAATTACTTTTTATAACCGTAGAAAATCATTAGAAACGAATTCATGGTTGAATTTGGGGTTTATCCCTAGTTTATAAAATTAGGGTAAAGTGGTGAGAATGAGTATAAATTCAGTAAATAATGATCCAAAGGTGTTAGAAAATACCAATACTTGTAGAATTACGGTTGTTTATGTAAATTCAAATAAGGTTTACGACGTTTAAAAATAGAAAACTCTAAGATGATGAAATAGATATATTTCATGGTTAAAATTAGTCAACATTGATCCCTAGTAGTTAAAAGGAAATGAATTATTGAAATGGGTGTGTGTTCTTGTTGTTGTAGATCGGTAACAAGTTAAACAAGAAGAAAAAGGATTTTTTTTTCTTAAAGGTGTCTTTGAGAAAGTATTTGAGGTGGGTTATGGTTTATTGAAGAAATTACACTTTCATAACTCTATTCTTATTTGTGAATTGAAGTCCTTTGAGAACTACTTATTGTTATTAACTGCATTGCATATTCATTCATACTGATATGGTTGAGTTGATAGTGATAGTTATGATATTGATATGCACCCCATGATGTTCATGTGATTTGGAATGATTATGATGTTGATGCAAGGATGCTGATGTTGATGAGAATGACAAGAGCAAGTAATGACGTGTACATCTTGCATTTATACATTCATTCATATGTTTTGAATGTTTAGTTATGATCATATGTTGTGAAGTACTTGATGACCAAATATGACTAAGAGTAAATGTACATGATTGTGAGATTATATTCTCCTTAAGTGTTTTGCATACTTGATAGTCAATCATTGATTATAAGTTCTGTAATGATCGCTTTACATCTATTTTATTTACTTAATTGTATGTTGTCGGGTCGAGTCGGCCTATGATGCCTACCGGTATGTGTTGTTGTGCAAATACTACTAGTTCTCTTATTTTTGTTGAGTGTAGAGAATGTTGCGGCATCTGACAAAAAACCTCTCCTTTAGTTACCATTTCCAAATTCATCTTCAAAAGTGAGTACTATGACTGGGAAACCTTTGGACCTTTAATTTATCATTCTCGTCCCTTGTGTTTGGACTAAGACATTCGTATTGGTTTCTTGTTTTGGACAGTCATTTATCCTTTAGACTTGTTTTTTCTCTTAGATATTCTTGCAAAGTGACTTTAGGTCCTAGGGATGGAATAAATATAGGTTTGTGCACTCCATTAGTTTTTGAATATTGATACCGGTTTTAAGATATGGAATGAACACCCTTTTACACTTCTTTAAAGCTAAGATTTAATAAAGGTGAATGCTAAAGTAACACTTGATTTGGTGAAAGTTGAGATTAGTATGGTTCTCCAACTATTGGTTAGGGTGGGTCTAAATCATAATCACTCTCTAGTTTTACCAAATTCCACTCAATAGCCCAAAATGAGATTGGGAGCCTCGAGACCCAGCCAGGAGTCCCTCAATCCTAAAATCCACATTGTAGAGTTTATGGGGCTATTAAAATTTTCATCCAAGGTCGTTTACTAGAAGTTTTTGCCAAAGCCCAATTTCTCAACTTCAAAAGCTCCAAAATAGGAAAATGGGATTGAACCTAAATGGACTACCCAAGAACCAAATCAACGGTCATAGCAAGTCATAAATGATTTGCAGCTATTATGGAAATGCTTGAAATGTAGAAAATGCACAAAAGTAGAGAGAATGATCTAGATAGTCATTACAACATCCATTACTAAAAGGACTTTCATCCTCAAAGTCAAGGATTATATTACCCCATAATATTGAAAAGATGAGATGCTAGTCCCACATGCCACACCAAGGCCCCCGGATAACTTCCAATGCCAAATAATGCTTCCAAGGGATTCCACTAAACATATCCCTTTAACACTCACTTCCTTACTTCACTTTTCCATATAACCATGAACTCTTCCTCAAAAGTCGACCTCCCTCCATCTTAACTGAGGTCGAACGAAGTATGCAAGACCAAAACTAAAGCATACTGAAATCACACCTATAAGAGCACAACCAAGTGAATACTCAACCAGGCTACTGACAACCCAATGCATAAACCATACAACCAACTCCAAACTCTAAATCTTTTATTCTCTTATTTTTTCAAACGTGTTATCTACTCTGAACTACATACAATGTCTCCAACATCATCCAAGTCCTTTCCAAAAACAACACCACACTATCCTTGAAAGAATAATGTTTTTCCATCGAAGAACCAAATGGACTAGTACATGAATAATGCCTCAAAAGGCTTCATTTGTAATCAATTATTAGTGGCTAACAAATTCAACTTCTTCCACAACCGATGTAACAACCCAAACTAGGCCTATCCGTGATGGGCATCTCAAGTCCCACATGGATCAGAGACCACCCCCTACACCCAACCAAGTGAACACAACATCCCAGGGTCGGTCAAATTTTGAACATATAACAAGATATTATAAAAATAAACTTAATGATATTTAAATCATGTCTATAACTGAAAATCCATAACCGGCCAAACAACCTACTAACATCACCCAAGTCCACAGTAATCTAACAAAGCCTTTATGCAAAGAAAACCATAACAAGTCTTGGTCGGGACATGTTCCAGACTCTGATAATGATAATGATAATGCTGATGATAATGAAAACTCTTAATTCTAATCTATGATAATAACAAATGAAATATCTAAGTCTTCTGGACAATGGAAGCTCACCACTTTACCATAATGAATCGATGAACCGAGTCGATCCACCTAACTCTATGTAGGAAAAATAGAGGTATCTCCGGCGCCTACATCGGATAGGGATATAACGTCCGTAGATGGTTAGTGGGGTGAACACTAGGATATAACTCATGGATAAAGATAACATAATGTCGTGTTGAACAATTCAAATCATTCAAATCCAATGCACATAATCAAATGCATATACAAATAAATATCGCATGCCAGGAAAGGGAACAAGGCTTAACATGCACTTTAGTACTTTTAGCCTGGATTGTGTAGCTCATCCATCATAACATAAGAAGACACCCACAGGCTATATGGGTCCAACACTTCCCCAGCTGGTAGACCCCCAGTACGTATGGCCGCACCAACTAGAGGGTATACATATGCACTACGGGAGACTCGAACCTCTTGGCATATAGAGGTGACACAAACACCCAATCATTTAACATAATATGGGGGACTCAAACTTCCCAATCACATGATAATAATAAGGGGGACTCGGAACACCCGATAATTTAGACCCCTACATCGGCAATCTTGGTTTCCAGTATTGGTCCTTCGAGACCTCAACTTTCACGAATCAGCTACACGACCCTCATTAAAGTCCAATTAAATAATTTATCAGACAATCTCTTCATCAAACAACATTACACATTAAGGCATACATTGTTGGTATCACCATACCAAGTACACTTGCTAAGGTAACATCAACATGCCAAAACAATTACATTACTAGGGGGAATTCACAATCTCCTTGGTTAAATAATACATTATCTTGGGGAATTACACAACCACTTAATGTTCAATTTGAAAATCATTATGCTTCATTAACTAATAACATTATGAAATAGTTTAAGAGTAGTTTAATATGAATACTTTTCATATTCAAAACCACTTACACATTATGGAGTTAAGTTCATAACCACTTAAAAAGTCACAATTTTTGGGAAATCACAATCCCCTTGTTCATTCACCATACCCCTATATCAAGTCGATTTTAAAACCACCATTTAAATATAACCCATGCATGGACAAACATGAAATACCACATAAACAATAACTATTCAAAACCCTCAACACATGCTTCAAACTAACACCAATGACATACTAAAAACACTTTAAAACATATGCTTTTAACAAATTAGTAATTTGGGAAGAGTAACATGCCTGAAATATCCAAGTTTGTGGAGAGAATTCCATCCTTTAGTCCTTTGATGATCTACTTTTTGGAAACCCAAAGTTTGGTTGCTTGAGAGACTTGAAAGATTTTTTGGAAGTGTTTGACTATGTTATGAATGAGAAATAACCCTCTTAAGTGCTTTATGAACGTGGGGTTTTAATTGGGCAAGAAGAAAATTGTCCCAAGGCCCATAATTTAAAAATTGGAATTTAGTCGTTAGTGACTACGGGTCACTATACAATTCGAAACCACAAGTCATTGCCAAGTCAGTTTCTAGGGCACCCATACACTGTTGACCTAACGAATCAACTGGTACGACTCATAATGGGACCCCACAACTCGTAGGGTCCAGTCGTAGTTAATACAAAACCTATTTGGGATAAACACTGGACATCATAAAATTTGCACCCAACGACTTATAACAAGTCCTTACAACTCTTAGTGAGCCACTCATACTCAGAGAAGAACGTAGCCACATGCACACTGTTTAGGATATGATTGGGTCCCAAGGATCCATCAAGACTCTCTACGACTCATAAGGGTAATTCGTAGTCAAGACTGTGAGGATTAAATTTCATAAATTTTCAAGGACCAAAACCTTGGGTGTTACATACTCCCCCTTAGTATCATGCTTCCTTGAATGATAGGTCAAGGCATTTATTAGCATGTTTTGAATCCAAACAAAACCACACTTACCTTTAATAAAGACTGAAAACAAAGATACCAAGGAAATAACAACTTTCTTTAAAAAATTCAAAAAATAAGGATGTTAAGGAATACACATACCTCAATCATGATATTTTGAGGCGGGGAACAAGAATGAATATTTGGAATTTATGTCCTACTCGGCTTCCCAAGTAGCTTCCTTAACCTTTTGGTTCCTCCAAAGAACCTTTACCATAGCCACATCCTTGGTTCGCAACCGATGGACTTGTCGATCCAAAATCTCAACTTGGACTTCCTTGTAAGACATGGAATCTAAAATTCCCACATTTTCCAAAGGAATGACCGTCGAATGATCCCCTACATATTTTCTCTACATTGAAACATGATACACCAGATGAATGGAGCTCAAAATAGAAGGCAAATCCAATTCATATGCAACATTACTAGCCCTTTTCAAAACCAAATACAAACTAACATAATAGGGACTGAGCTTTTCCCCTCTTACCAAATCACATCACTCTCTTCATGGGAGACACTTTCAAGAACACCCAATCACTAAGACTAAACTCCAACTCCCTTCCCCTCGCATCCGCGTAGAACTTTTGGCAACTTTGGGCGGCCTTAAGTCTATCCCAAATCACCTTCACCTTCTCCATGGCTTGGTGAACCACATCAGGGCCAAATAACTTATTTTCACCAACCTCAAACACCTTATAGGATACCTATAACTCCTACCATATAAGGCCTCAAACAGAGCCATACCAATGCTAGAGTGATAACTGTTTTTGTAGGCAAATTCTATGAGAGGACAATAGTCAATCTAACTTCCACCAAAATCAAATAAACAAGCACAAAACATATCTTTCAAGGATTGAATGGTCCTTTTCACTTGTCCATTCGCCTGCAGGTGGAAAGCGGTACTAAGGGTTACCTTAGTCCCGAAACCTCTATGGACCTCCAAAAGTGACATGAGAACTGGGTACCTCAACCAGATATGATAAAAGCTGGAGCACCATGCAACTTCATGATTTCCCAAATAAATAACTTGGTATAATCCTCAGAAGTGAAATTTGTCCTCATTGGCAAGAAGTGAGCAGACTTAGTCATCCTATCCACAATGAACAAAATCTAATCAAATTGCTGGTGAGACCGCAAAAGACTCATAATAAAATCCATATTAATTATTTCCTATTTCTATATCGGTAGTTGAATTTCTTGAGTCAACCCATTAGGCCACAAGTGCTCCACTTTCACTTACTAACACATCGTGCACATATCCATAAAATTGGCCACATCCTCTTCATATTATACAACTAATAAATCTTGTTGAGATCATGATACATTTTTGTTGAACAAAGATTAATAGTATATTGTGACTCATGAGCTTCGACCAAAATTCATCCTCGTACCCATCAATATGTGGAGAACATAATCTACCTTAGTACCTCAAGATAATATCACCACCAATCTCGAAAATCATTACCTTTTGCCTACCCACATCATTCTTAATTTGCATCAAGATAGGGTGCAACACTTGTTTCTCTTTCACCTCAGCACCAAAAGATGACTTCGCCACATCTTGAACAATTATACCACCATATTTGGAATCCAAGAGATGAACTCCTAGATTAGCTAAATGGTGAATATCCTTTACTAAATCCCACTTCTCCTCGTCCACATAAGATAAGCTTCCCATGGACAGCCTGGTAAGAGCATAACAACCACGTTAGCTTTACTTAGGTGGTAGTGGAGACTCATTTCGTAGTCCTTAAGCAACCCAAACCATTTTCTTTGCTTGAGATTTTCTCTTTCCGCATGAAGACGCATTGTAGGCTCTTATGATTAGAATAAATATCAATGTAGATCCCATAAAAATAATGTGATTAGATCTTTAATGCAAACACCACAACCAACAATTTCAAATCATGAGTTGAGTAATTTTTCTTATGGACTTTCAACTACCTAGATGCATAAGAAACCATCTTTCCATGCTGCATCAACACACAACCCAATCCCACATGAAACGCATCAAAATAGACAACAAAACCCTCAATTCCCTCAAGTAGAGTGAAGACCTAAACCGAAGTTAACTTATCCTTCAACTTCTCAAAAATACCCTCACAAACATCAAACCATAAGAACTTCACCCTTTTTTGAGTTAGCTTAGTCAATGGGGAAGCAATAAAAGAAAAACTTTCCACAAACTTTTTATAATAACAAACTAAACCGAAGAAGCACCGAATGTCGGTTGGGGTCGTGGATTAGGCCACTTTTTAACCACCACCACCTTTTGTGGATCTACCATAATACCTTCACCAGAAACAACATGTCCCAGATAACTCACAAAATTCAACCAGAACTCACACTTATAGAATTTACATACAAATGCTTATCCTTGAGGGTCTGCAACACAAGGCGAAAGTGATCAACATGATCTGGCTCACTCTTGGAATACACCAAAATATCATTAACAAAGAAAATGACAAACAAGTCAAGAAAATGATGAAAAACCCAATTCATATGATCTATAAATACCACTGGGGAATTTGTCAAATCAAAGAACATCACTAAAAATTCAAAATAACCATACCGACTGTGGAAAACAGTCTTAGGAATATCCACCTTCCTAATCTTCAATGATGGTACCCAGTCCAAACATTAATATTAGAAAAATACTTAGCGCCCTAAAGCTGATCAAACAGATCATCAATCCCTAGATGTGGATAGTTATTCTTCATAGTCACCTTATTCAATTGGAGGTAGTCAATACACATCTAAAGGAAACCATCCTTCTTATGGATGAAGAGTATAGAATCATACCACATAGATACACTTAGGCAGATAAAACTCTTATCCAGACGATCTTTCAACTACTCCTTGATTTCTTTCAACTAAGCCGGAGCTATTCTGTAAAGAGGGATTAAACTAGGATGAGTGTCTGAAAGAAGATCAATCCCAAACTCAATTTCCCTATCAGGAGAAATACCAGGAAGATCGTCAGGGAACACCTTGGGAAATTCACAAACCACAGGGACAGTTGACAAAGAAGTACCTTTAAATCTAGAATCCTTAACATGCACAAAGTGATAGAGGCACCCTTTAGAAACCAATTTATGGGATCTAAGATATAAAATGAACCTTTCATTAGGTACTTGGGAACTACCTTCCTATTCAATCATCAAATTATTAGGGATATGGAAACTGACCCTTCGGGTCCGACAATCAAGAAACGCAAACATGAATTCAACAAATCCATCCCTAAAATAACATCAAAGTCTATCATATTTAGCTATATCAGATCCAAAAAGGTTTCCCTACCATGGACCGACATCACACAACCCCTATAGACCCTTCTATCCATAATAGAGTCACCCACCAGGGTGGACACTGAGAAGGGATTAAAAATATAGTCGGTATTAAAAACTTAATTAATTTTCATATATGAGGTCACATAAGAGAGGGTAGACTCGAGATCTAGTTGATAATTCACCTCATGAGAGAATAGTTTGAGCATACCAGTAACAACAATGGGGGATGCCTCAGAATCCTGGTGGGTGGCAAGAGCATACAGACGGTTCTGTTTGATGCCGAAGCCAGAAGTAGTAGTAGTACCCTTGGGTGCAGAAGCTGATAAAGTAGAGACAGGAATCTTATTTTCCCAGAAGAAAACCTAGAAGGAAAATCCTTCTGCATATGACCAATCTAACAATATTTAAAGTACTTGTTCCTCCCATCTTCACAAACGCCATGATGAACCTGGCCACAAAGTTTTCAAAAAGGATATACCAGAGCTGGCTGAGACTCACTAGACTGTGGTTGGGCTCCTAGTTATCTAAACTTACTATCATACTGAGAACGACAATCACCTGAAATCTTTGGATAAGGAGCACTAGCTGTAGAGTAGGAGTAAGTGTTGCCCTACTTATTCTTAGAACACTTTTCACCTTCTCTACTACTCTGCTACTGATCTCCATCCTAATTTGAATATCAAAACCTCTTACTCTATCTTTTAGTTATCTTTTCTTGCTTTTTCTTTTTTACTTTCTCTTGTTGCATATACACCATAAGTCTAGAGATATCCATATCCTTGTTCAACAAGGCAGCCTTTCTCTTTAAAATCAACTCATGGGACACCCCAAAAGCAAACTTCTTTATTATAGCCCTAATGATAGACACCAACTTAGGAGCATAATATGATATCTGATGAAACTTCAAGGCACACTCCTTTATTGTCATCTTGCCTTACTTCAAATTGATAATTCTCAAACTACACCTCTCATTGAGAATGTAAGCAATCGTTGTTAATATAAAACCCAACTAGGTTGGGGTCCAATCCCTAAGGGAATATGGTGTGAACGTAAGTTATTTGCAAATTAATCAAATGATAGTTGGATGTTTCCAGAAATAGGGGGTTTTAGTTTAACAAGAAATTTTTGGTTATATCAGTTTCAGTGTTCGTAATCAAGAGTTTCTGAAAAACCAGAATTATGTTCACTAGGGCTTCTGGTACTTGACAAATGCTAATGGTGGTTCAAGATTACCTCAGGTTAACCAACCTTGTTACAACGCTGATTATTAAACAGAGTATTTCCAAGTCCCTATCGATAACTCACTTCCCACTATATTTGATTTCTTTCTCAATCAAACCAAAGCAGGTGTTATCTATTGTTTACAACCAACAGATGTTAATTAAAACCTCAAAATTATCAAGAAATCCTACCACCTTTTGAATCTTGAACACTTAGCACCTTATCAAGACCTAACCCTAGATCCCATAATTCAGGTTTAAGAAATTTAGCCACTCATAATTCTAAAATCAAAACAACAAGTTGTATTCATGCTTTGAAAGTTAAACTTACCACAAGAAGAATAATACTTAGTGAATCACAGATTAGATTACGAAGGAAAATCCCAGAATAATGATAATAATCACTTCAAAGTATTTGCTTTTTCAAGCCAAGAAATTAGAGAGAAAATATCACAAGTATTGTCAAAACTCAATGTACGACACTCTTAAGAAAACCCTAAACAAGGCTTTAAATAGTTCACCCTAATTATGGAAACAAAATGATAGAATTTAGAAATCCCTCGGATTAGGTGATGATATTTGTTATAGCCTATCAGGAGGCTGACGACTTATCACAAATGTCATCAACTCCTTCTTCACTTTTGGATCTTCCTATTTAAGGCTGAATACAAACTTGACAACTTATCATCTTCGTGACAGCCTATCACAAAATGTCGTCAAAGCTCTGCTTTAGTTCTCCTATGTTGCCTTAGGCTGATGACATTCTTGAAAGCTTATCAGACCTTTGACGACTTATCAGAAAATATTGTCACATCTTTCAACTTAGGCCAA
The DNA here is from genome assembly GCA_030864215.1 of Capsicum pubescens. NCBI lineage: Eukaryota > Viridiplantae > Streptophyta > Magnoliopsida > Solanales > Solanaceae > Capsicum > Capsicum pubescens. The sequence goes on along the minus strand of CM061540.1, from coordinate 256,755,617 downwards.
TTCTCTATTTACTGCTGACGATGAACTTGATAACTTATCACCAGTCTGACGACTTATCACAAATGTCGACAGACACTCTTTTCTTCAGATTTCTTTAGATTTTAACTTCTTTTCTCCCATTCTTGTTGGTTCTCTATCATATCAGCTCAAACTACAAAATCAAAATAAACCAATCAAAAATGACAAAAGTTGCTTAAGACGTCGTAATTATTCTTAGTTAAAATCCTCAAATGTGTTAGCATTAGCTCACACATCAACACCCTCAACTTAAAACAATTGCTTGTACTCAAGCAACTCAACACAACGAAGAGAATACAAGGCACATTTGACAGTCAATCATCCATATTATCTCAAAACACTTTCACCATCTCCAAGGTCACTCAGTTCAAGAATAATGAAGAACATCAATGCAACACACATGAATCAAGATACGACATTAATTCAGTAATAACAACCATGTATATACCATTATTACACTACCCGAACAAGTCAGTAACAAGCAATGTAACCAGTGTGCCCTCACAACAAAGACATCCCCTTCATCTCATATCAGGAATTATATATGTAACCATGGGGACAATTAAAACACTCACTCTCAGAACGAAGTTTCAATCAGTGTATGCCAAGTACCATAGGCTTGCCTTTATATACATTACCTAGATCTTCTGATAGGTCATCTAGGATTACTATAGGACTTCTCTTAGGCTTGTAATGCAGGCTAGAGGCTGGTATAATACTCGATGGTATTTAAAGTGACTATGACTCCTTGACACTATAATAGCTTTTTGGGGTTTCACTCATTAGACTTTTCCGCTCTTCTTATTTCTTGATCATACTTATTTAGGATGGGTGAAGTCTTTTCTCAATTACTTAATCTTTTTCACAATTTTTCTTTTTCTTGCTCTTTTCCTCTGCACCCAGCTTTTTATTCTTTTCTTACATTTCTTCATACTCATTCTATATAACATACCCCTATGATATCCATCCTTAACTTAGGCTATTTGCCTACGTCAAGGTGCACAGTATACAAGGAGGACCAGGGCCAAACCAGGTTTATTATGATTTAAATGGGAAAGTGACAGGTGTCATACAAAGAAATAGGCTAATTAGGCTCAAAACAGGGATCAAGGGATATTATACACATAAGGAAGGTCATTTAGTCTTAAAGTGAGCTAAAATCAAAATGGCTTATGATCCTTTTCTAACCCCTATCCTTTAACCTAGGTAAGACTATCCGAGCAAGTTCTGGCTTCAACATACAAAGGGAACTAAGTAGTTGCTCACACACACATGGACACACATATATCACAAGCTATGACTCATTCAATTTATACAGCTGTTTAGTAATGATTATTATGTTACTAAAACTAATGCCATACAAAGATGCACAGTGGTCACACTTGAATGCAAATCACACAGTTAAAGGAGTAGACCACTTGAAGAGGTGTACAAAAATCACAAAACAATTCAACTGCCTCAAGTACAAGTATTTTTCCTAATCGACTATAAAATTTTATATCAATAATTTACTCTACACCCTCAACTTAAATCAAGGAAAATCTGAACTAAGGGTTAGAGTATACTTGGAATGTATCAATCCCGGGGGTCATGGGTTACTGACACTGCTGCTGTATCTCTATCAGAAGCCTCTAACTGTTTAGGTGCAGCTGGTCTATCAGTCTCTGAAGGCCTACAGGTGGAGGCACCTACTGCTTTCTCTCGGATAGCTGCCTCCCATCTCTCATTGTCCTCCAAGGACTCAATTCTTTCCTTCTTCATCTCCTTTTTTTCAGACTTCTTTCTTGCCCTCTTCTCTGTTTTTCTTTCTTCATCACTGTCGGGCCTCTCTTTATTTTTGTTGACTTTCTTCTTACTTTTTTTTTCTTTTTCTTCATCGGCTCCTCTGTGAGATCAAGCATCGGGATTTCTCTCTCAGACTCCTTAGCTACCGATTCTACTGATGCCATAAAGTGGTGATGCTATAGTTTTCCAACCTACGCCTTTACTTTATCTAGTTCTGATCTAAATAATGCCATCTCTGGAGTAGACCTCTCTCTCAACTGAGCATTAAAATAGTTCTCCAATTCATTAATCCGGCCCGGTAAAGCCTTGTAAGGCTCGAGTGTAGCCTTAACTCTCTTGTCCACTGCAACTGCAAATTTCTTGGCAAAGAGTTTAAGATGAGCCTCGCACCACTTGGACTGTTTTGCTACTCTTCTGAAATTTATAAGGTTGAAGGCAAATTCTGTTATAGGCATGCAGCTGGAGGAATTGTCTCAGTTCTGGGCACTGATGATTCTGCCATTGTTCCAGATGTTGGAGGTACAGCTGCAGAATTAGGCATCTCTACATTAGGCACTGAACTAGTACTTATGACCGGTGGGTCAGTGGGAATATCTGTGCCCCTGTCAAACATTAGCCTCGGATCATTTTTCTCAGTTTTGATAGGATTATGGGTCTTCTTGGCAAGGAGTTCTTCTTTTAGCCCCACAATCTTCGGTACATTTGCTGCCCTGCACAACTATGTAATTAAAAAGGGAAGGGATATGCTGTATCAGACCTCAAGACACGAATTCTTATCTCTTTAACAATAATCTCTCCAAAATTCAATTTGAGGTTAGCCACAAAACTTGCGACTAATATTGCTCTATCATCCTTGAGAATATTATCACCATCTGTGGGAATCAACCAAGTACGAATAATACCCCATCAGAATCTTTCCTCTGAATTCAGAGAGGCATTGAAGATCCTTTCACTCGAATTTGTTAGCCATTTCGGTTCTCCATCGACTATGAGTGTGGCTAACCAATTTCGCTAATTTTCCCAATTCTTCAACCGGGCATAGAAAGTTGGTGAAATGTCCTGAGGAGTGAAGTTCAGGCCATGAAGGAATCTATTGATTGTTTCTTCAGAAATATCCACCATTACACCCCGTACCGGAACTTTGTCAAACAAAGGTTGGTCAACAACTTTCTCTCCGTCTCTACACATGTTATCCAAGCGAGCTTGGTAGTTTGCATAGAACTCCCTAACCAGTGTAGGGCAAAACGAATTTCCTCCTCGTGTAGTCCATCCCAAATCATAGCCATGAAATTTTTGCTCCACTTCCGTGTACCTTCTTAACCCCTTAGTGTTGATTCTCTTCTCCTCAAAGATTGGCCTTTTAACAGCTCTCCTGTTGGTTCTGTGAAGCCCATCAAAGAAGATTTTCTGAGCTTTGGAATTCTTCTATCTAGTGCTATCTCGGGCTTTAAGATTCTTGTATTTGACCATAGTTCCCCAAATCGGAGAGTCTTCATCATCTTGTGGCTCAGCAGAAGGGGACTCAGTTGATGGTCCCTCAGATTCAGGTTGCCCATACTCATGTTCCTCAAACTTAGGCTGATCTGAATCATGCTCTTCTGATGAAGCATGTTCAGACTCTTGTTGCTCAGAGGGCGACTGCTCAGAAACTGTATGCTCGGATGTTGTTGGCTCAATGTCACTTTCTTCACTCTCTTCTACCTCAACTGGTGGGGGTGGTAGAGTTTTTCAGATCTTTGCTTCTTCTTTTTCTTCTTGAGCAGAGGCTCTTCCTCTTCATAATCAGACTGTTCATTAAAGAGTCTCCGAGATGCACTTTCTTTGGTCATTTTCTTTATGGATTTTGAGTTCTTTCCTTTGGGTTCCATTTCAAGACCTGTAGTAAAATAAAAACCATTAGTTGACCCTTAACAGTACAAACACATCGATCATTTAAATTCCACACCCCTTGAAAGGGTTTATAATACTTCAGGTCCCAGGTGTGATGACATTTCTTAATAAGCCATCACAAATATGATAACCTATCATATATATCATCAGCTCTAAATAGAACTCATAAGATTTTATCAACTTCTGATGACATTTCTGATAAGCCGTCACAAACGTGATAGCCTATCACAAATGTCATCAGCTCTAAACAGAACCTACTTTATTTTTAGCAGCCTTTGATGAAATTTCTGATAGCTCATCATGAAAGTCGTCAGCTCTTATCAGAACTTCACTTTGAATTTGACTCAATTTTTAGTCCCATTTTTCCTTAAAATCCACTTGAGTTTCATTTTTGAGATGAGCTTATAAGCCTTAGGCTTGCACAACAAACCCTAGTTCTATTTTTTATTCCTTTTTGCAAGTTGAACTTGGTTCAAGCTTCTTGGGAACTTGGGTTGTCATCAATCTATCACTTACCATTAGAAAAGAAAAGTTAAATTTTGAGCATACCTGATGGGAGCCTTCAATGTGATTACACGAGCAACAGGAAGTAAGAAAAAGTTCTTGATTTAATTGCAAACCCACACACACAATGAACTTGCTTCTTGTTTTACTTGGAAGGAGTTTAAAGAAGGGAAAACATATTCTAAGTATGGAAGGAAAATAACTTTAAGGAATTAAAAACTAAGTGGGAAGGTGGAAAGGCCAAGCTGTGGGCCGGGTCGGGTCTTTTTAATTTGGCCCACAGTTTCAGCTAATGTTGGGGTTTTTGTGACGACATTTATGATAAGCCATCACAATTGTGATAGCTTATCACAAATATCGTCAGCCATGGCAGACCCTTCTTCAGAGTTGAGGTCTCTGATGACAAATCTAACAGCTTATCACAATCATGACAGCCCATAAAAAATATAGTCAGGGGCACTTGGCTGAATACATCGATTCCACCTTCTTTGAGCTATAACCTACTACAAAAATAAATAATTTACTAGAGTATAAAAATTTTGGGTTGCCTCCCAATAGCGCCTGATTTAATGTCATGGCACGACTTGGTTATCTTGACAACTCAGACTTCATCAAGACAACCTGTTAATACCCCTTTACCATCTTCATAAAATACATCAACGATTGAGAAAACACTCATCTCTTTTCGCTGAGTCATGGATTAGTGTATTTTGAAGCGTGGTTCTTTGTCATTGAGCCTGAACTTCAGCTCATTCAGCTCCATGTCTACTATCACTCACCCAGTTGAAAGGAATGGTTTACCTAAGATGATGGGCACTTCAAGGTCCACTTCGCAATCTAGGACTACAAAATCAGCAGGCAGAATGAAATCGGCTACCTTAAACAAGACATGATGTAATATGCCCACAGACCACTTCATAGACCTATCTGCCATCACTAACCGTATGTTTATTGGAGTAGGATCCCCCAAACCTAGATTCTTATACACAACAAGTGGCATTAGGTTTGTACTGGCCCCGAAATTGCATAGTGCTTTTGTAAAATTAAGGGAACCAATAGTGCACAGGATGGTAAACTCTCCCGGATCTGCCTTTGTCTGCACTAAAGACCTTGTAGAGATAACACCACAATGAAGGATAATGTCCTTCGGTTCATGGCTAACCTTCTGTTTCTTAGTCACAAGGTCTTTCATGAACTTCGCATATCCTGGCATTTGCCCAAGTGCCTCAACCAAAGGCACATTTATTATCAATTGCTTGAGTATTGCCATGAATTTGCTAAATTTTGCCTCGTCCATTTTCTTCTTCAATCGTTGAGGAAAGGGAGGTGGTGGTCTTGGGATAGTTTTCAGCTTGAACTCTTTCTCCTTCTCTTTACCTTTCTCCGGAGCATCATCTAAATTATCCAGCTTCTCAGACTCCACTGGACCTTTTTCTTTCGGTTCATCAACAACTACCTTATCAACAACAGGTTTTCCCACAGAAGGGTCAGGTAATATCTTACCACTTCTAATGGTAATGGCCATGCATGATACATTATTCCACGTATTCTGGACCGTATCACTTGGTTACGTTCTGCTCTTCCTCTGGTTGAATGCTGCGGAGAGTTGGCTCATCTGCTGCTCCAATTATTTAATTATGGTAGAGTGTGACTGCTTCAACTGACTGATGGATATCAGATCGGTCTTCATGGTGGTCACACCAGAGTTGGTAGCCTCCACTCTCTTCAACAACTTAGCCATTATGTCCTCCATATAAATCTTTTTAGAACTTGTTGAAGCAACCTCACGATTTCCAGGAGGAACATATAGTCCGCTCCTATAATTGTTATTCCTCCAATTTCCCTGCTCCCTATCTTTATAACCAGACTTATCATAAAAGTTCCAACCTTGATTTCCTAAGTTATTTCCTTGAAAGCCCCCTGATTATTAACATAGTTAGTCTCTTCTTCTGCATCAACCTCAATCCTATCCTGAGATCCCACAACTTTCACCTTCTCAACCTTACCTGATAGTAAGTACTTGGTTAGCAAGTCCATCTATGTTTTCAGGTGAGCCATGTATTGGTTACACTTCTCTTCTCTTCTACGTTGTTCCGCAGTAATACCTACAGAAGCAGTGGGGCTGGCCATCATAGAGTCTCTGGTATACCATGCTTGACTCTATTTGGTCATTCTGTCCAGCATCTCTGAAGCCTCTGGGAATGTAAGATCAACAAATGAACCACCATCAACATTGTCTACAATTGGATTTGTAATAGAGTTAAGAGCCTTATACAAAGTCTCCATCAAATGTATGTCCGTCATGTTGTGGTATGGATACTGTGTCATCTTCTTCTTGAATCTTTCCTAGGTTTCATGCAAGGCTTCAGTCGGGAGCTGCCTAAAGTTGCTGATCTTTTCCCTCAACTGTACCCTCCTGGAAGGTGGAAAGAACCTTTCTAGTAAAGCTCCTTTCAACTGCCTTCAGTTGGTTATAGAATCGGGCGTCAGCTTATTTAGCCATAAAGTTGCCTCTCCAGATAGAGACAATGGGAACAATCTCAACCGGATAGATTTTTCTCCCACTCCTAAGTTATCAAAAGATTTACTGATGGTGAAAAAATTCACCAGATGCAGGTTTGGTTCATCCCCAGGAAGGCCACCAAACAACCCTTTCAGATTGAGGAGTTAGATCATAGTACTCGTAATGTTGAACTTGGCCCCAGGTACCAACGGTGGAGGAATGATTGCACTAGTTGCACCTTCTCCGTCTATTCCATAATCATCATCATTAAGATCATACTGGAACAACTGGTACTCTTGTCTTTCTCAGAACGGACGGCTCCTGTTAACATTACACCATACTGGTGCAACTATCTACTCTGCACGCCTTGGATTACCAGGATTCAGCAACTCCTCGTCTCCCAAATCTTCATCCTCAGGGTTTGGATGTCATTCTTGTTGCCCGACATTTTGCACATTCACCTGAGCTCAAGCTAAGGATTCCAGTCTGTCAGCCTCTTGCTGTTCTTCCATTCTTTCAATTCATTGCGGTTTTGAATTACGTGGTAATAATGGCTCACCGGAACTTTTGGTTCTTAGCATACACTATAAAGATCCTGCAAATAAACAAAAACAACAAATAAGCATAAAACTAGGAAACTTAACTAACAGTCAATTTGCGCACATAAAATTCAGTTTACAACCGTATTCCCCGGCAACGACGTTATTTTTGATAACGCTCAAACTACACCTCTCAATGAGAATGTAAGCGATTGTTGTCAATATAAAACCCAACTAGGTTGGGGTCGAATCCCATAGGGAATTTGGTGTAAATGTAAGTTGTTTGTAAATTAATCAACTGATAGTTGGATGTTTCCAGAAATGGGGTTTTTTTAGTTTAACAAACAATTTTTTGTTACGTCAGTTTCAGTGTTCGTAACCAAGAGTCTCTAAAAAAATAGAATTATGTTTACTAGGGCTTCCGGTACTTGAAAGATGCTAACGGTGGTTCAAGATTCTCATGGTAGGTAGGACAACAAGTTATCTTTATCGACGTTATGCTTAAATGTCTCTCGACCTACTTAAGCATTTAATTACCTAATCCTCTCGGACCTAGGGAATTTATATTCTCTGCCCAGATTTTACCTCAGGTTAACCAACTTTGTTACAACGCTGATTATCAAACAGAGTATTTCCAAGTCCCTGTCGATAACTCACTTCCCACTATATTTGATTTCTTTCTCAAGAAAACCAAAGCAGGTGTTATCTATTGTTTGCAACCAACAGATGTTAATTAAAATCTCAAAATTATCAAGAAATCCTACCACCTTTTGAATCTTGAACACTTAGCACCTTATCAAGACTTAACCCTAGATCCCATAATTCAGGTTAAAGGAATTTAGCCACTCATAATGCTAAAATCAAAACAATAAGGTTTATTCATGCTTTGAAAGTTAAACTTACCACAAGAAGAATAAGACTTAGTGCGATTAGATCACAAAGGAAAATACCAGAATTATGATAATAATCTCTTCAAAGTATTTGATTTTTCAAACTAAGAAATTAGAGAGAAAATATCAAAAGTATTGTCAAAACTCAATGTGCGGCACTCTTAAGAAAACCCTAAACAAGGATTTAAATAGTTCACCCTAATTATGGAAACAAAATAATAGAATTAAGAAATCCCTCGGATTAGATAACAACATTTGTGAGGCTGACGACTTATCAAAAATATCGTCAGCTCCTTCTTTAGTTTTGGCTCTTCCTATTTAAGGCTGACGACAAACTTGACAACTTATCAGCTTCGTGATGGCCTATCTCAAAATGTCATCAAAGCTCTACTTCAGTTCTTATGTGATGCCTCAGGCTGACGACATTCTTGATAGCTTATCAGACCCTTGACGACTTATCACAAAATGTCGTCACATCTTTCAACTTAGGCCAATTCTCTGTTTACTGCTGATGACGAACTTGATAACTTATCACCTGGATGACAACTTATCACAAATGTCGTTAGCCACCCTTTTCTTTAGAATTCTTCAAATTTCAACTTCTTTGCTCCCATTCTTGTTGGTTTTCTATCATATCAGCTCAAACTACAAAATCAAGCATAAACCAATCAAAAACGACAAAAGTTACTTAAGACTTCGCAATTATTCTTAGTTAAAAGACTCAAATGTGTTAGCATTAGCTCACACATCACAAATTCATGAATTCCTCAGCCTTCGCCTCCCTTAACTCATGAGGAAAGAAGCGATTAAGGAAAGAACTAGAAAAATCATCCAACAAAGAGGACTCACCATCATCGCCTCTAAGCTGTGCCTGCTCTTTATACCATTGGTATGCTATGTCCTTCAACTGATAAGCTGCGAACTCTATGCCCCCACAATAGTATAATGCATCACACGAAAGACCTTTTCCATCTTATCAATGAAATTTTGAGGATCTCCCTCAACTTTAAAACTAGTGAAAATAGAAGGACTCAACCTCATAAATTGGCCAACTCTAGAGGCCTCAAAGGATTGAGAAACAGAAGAAACCCACTCAGTATGGGAGGCCACCAACTGGGTAAGCAAATGAATCAACTGGCGATACTCAACATTAGACACATTAGATTGAGGTACCTGAGGAGGGATAAGGGGAACCTATGGAGAACCATCAGGGCAATCAGATGAAGCGACCTTAGATCGGGTTTGAACTCCTAGAGTAAATGATCTCCATGCACATTGTTCTCAGATGAGACAGAAGAGTTTATATGAGCATCAAATCTTCTAGGAGGAATGATATAAAAAGAGAACATATGAGAATTAGAGGAGATTGAAGACCTTAGACTCTATAGTTTAAAATAGAATATCAAGAAAGGAAAACATTCCTAAATGCCTCGTAGCCTCTCCCTTATAAGTGTGATGCACTACTCACCCATAAAAGTGACTTTACTTGACATGGATTTGTTGGACATCCAATGAAACAAAACCTAGGCTCTGATACCATCTTTGTCATAACATAAACTAGGGCCTGTCCATGACGGGTATCTCAAGTACTACTTAAATCGGAGACCACCCCTGCTCCTTACCATATGAACACAACATCCCCAAGGTCGGACGAATTCCAATCATATAACAAGATAGCATAAGAATATGCATAATGAATTTTAAATCATATCTATAACCAACAACCGATAACCAACCAAACAACCTACCAATATCACCCAAGACCATAGTAATCCAATAAAGCCTCTATGTAAAGAAAACCAAAACCAGTATTAGTCGGGATATGTCCCCGACTATGACAATAACAATGATAATGTTAATTATAATGAAAACTCTTAATTCTAATCAATGATAATAATAGATGAAATATATAAGTCTTTCAGAAAATGGAAACTCACCACTTCACCTTAACGTATCGATGAACTGAGCCAATCTACCTAACTTTGTGTAGAAAAAGTAGAGGTATCTCTGGTGCCTGAATCGATTGGGGAGACAACGTCCCGAGAAAGTTAGTGGGGTGACACTAGTATGTAACTTCGGGTTAAGGATAACATAATGCCGTGATCAATTGTTCAAATAATTCAACTCCAATGCACATAATTAAATGCATATATATATATATATATATTTATATACATATATATATCGCATGCTGGGATAGGGAATAAGGGTGAACATGCACTTTAAAACTTGTAGCCTAGATTTTCTAGCTCAACCGTCATCACATAAAAAGGAACCCACGGGCTAGATGAGCCCAACTTTTCCCAAGATGGTAGTGCCCTAGTGCATGTGGATATATAAACGAAAGGGTATAGATATGCATTATAGGGATCACGAACCTCCCTGCATATTAGGTGACACAAGCACCCAATCATGTAATATAATATAATGGACATAAACATCCTAATCATATGATAATAATAAGGGGGACTCGAACCACCCGATCATTTAGACCACGTATAGCCAACCACAGTTTCTGGTGTTGGTCCTTCAAGACCTCAACTTTCACGACTAAGCTACACAACCCTCATTAAATCTTAAATAAATCATTTATCATACAATCCCATTCATTGAAACACATTACAAATTAAGGCATACATTGTTGGTATCGTCATACTAACTATACTTGCAAAGTAACATTAACATGCCAAACCAATTATATCTCTTGGGCGAATTCACAACCCCCTTATTTCAATTATACATTAGCTTAGGGAATTACACAACCACTCAGGTTCAATTCAAAAATCATTAAGCTTCATTGATTTTTCACATTGTGCAATAGTTCAAGAGTAGTTTAATATGAATACTTTTAAAACTACTTTTGTAATATGGGATTGAGGTTATAACCACTTCAAAAGTCAACAGTTTGGTGAAATCATAATATCCTTGTTCATTCACCATGCCCATGTATCAAATTGGATTTTAAACCATAATTTAAACATAACCCATGCAGGGGCAAACATGAAACATGACATAAACAATAATTATTCAAAACCCTCAACCCATGGTTCAAACCAACATAAATACCATACGAACAACACTTTTAAACATGTGTTTTTAAAAAATTAGCAATTAGGGAAGAATAACATGCTTGAAATATCCAAGTTTATTGAGAGATTTCCACTCTTGAGTCCTTATATAACTATCTCTTGGAAACTATAAGTATGGCTGCTTGAGAGACTTGGGAGACTTTTTGAAGTGTTTGATAATGTTATGAATAAGCAATAACCCCTTGAGTGCTTTATGAACATGGGGTTTTGATTGGATAAAAAGGGAATTATCCAAAGTGCCCTTCATTTAAAAACTGAAATTTAGTCATCATTGACTACAGGTCACTATACAAATCATAAGGTTTTATTATAACTCATCACCATGAGTCGTAGCTGACAGCGCCCAAGCACATACGCAAGTGTACGTGGTCTTATCAAGTAGTAAAGTGGCCTAATGAGTAGCCAAGTATCGATCCCACAGAGACTTTATTTAACAACAATTCTATTTTAGTTTACGATTTAGATTAAGTTGGTGCAAGAGTAACCAAAAAGAGAGTTTGGAAATTTTGCAAGTAAAGTAAACAATGCGTAATGTAAAGATCTACAAAAAATCAATAGGAGAAAATCCAGGGTTAAAGCACTTTCGACAATCATACTATGTTATTGAATTTCATTCGTTAAATTTCTTATTTTGGTTGTAGATTCATAGGGTTAATTGCATGATTATGGCTTCCCAACCTCTAATTCTTTACCTATGTGGAACCTTACACCAACATTGTTGAGCGGGGATGTAATCGTTCAATTATGTTCATTTAGCTATTATCCTACGTGTGATTCAAGTAAGGTATCTAAGTACATCCCTATCCTAAATACTATTTTGAATTCCTTATTTCATAAAGAAATACAAAACATACTTGTCATCTCCATTTTCTATCCCCTATTCCCTCTCCCGAGAGTAAAAGGTAGACAATTGATGTATTCTAAGGGTCGCAAATCCTTAAAATAGTTAAATCAAAGATGAACATACAACCAATAATGATAATAGAACTAAACGAACTTAATTAAAAACAATGGTACTCATGTCTTTGGATTTAACCCCAAAAAAAGGGAGTTTAGCCACTTATAGTCATAATCGTAATCACAAAGTTGTAACTAACAACTAAATCATGTATAAACTAAATGAAAATAATAAAAACCTAAGTATGAAGTTGTATCAGCCCCTCTTAATTCTCCAATACATTCCAAGATGAATAATAACAAGTACAAAGATGTATTTATAATGGACAATAAGTCACAATCTGTCTAGGATTCAATATATACTCTTTGGCCGTGTCTGAAGTGGACCTTGCGATGCACAATCTGGAGACGTTTGTAGAAGTCACATAGCGAGCCTTGGATATGTGTGCATAAGTTACATTGCGAGCCTTGGAGATGACTGCAGGATTCGCATCGCGAGCCCATCACGATAGCTCTCAGGAATTTGCATCTGGAAATTTGGTTAAGAGTTGAGTGTTCCTCTTTCTACCCAAGTCTTTGTGGTGTCTTTCCAATGGTTTTTCAGACTCCAAATCATCTATATATCATCATATTTTGCTCATAAAACATCCTACAGGAACACACCACACGAATTAGATGTTCAAACAACACAATATCCATCACGACAACTTAAAAACACGAGCTTAGACTAGGTTGATCTCCATAATCTTCCACTACATGTTCAGACTCTTTATTTGGCTCACTTGAAATTTGTACACTACTAACAAGTTGTTCCATATATAATAACGCCCTTAAAACCATTTAGAACACAGTATACACAATAGAATCCAACAAAAGAGACTAGACAAGCACTTAGCTTAAGCTAGTAACACTAGTTTCATCGGTTGAACTCTATGTGATTAATCAACCCAAACTTGTTTAGAATACACTTTTCACATTGAAAACATATGCTTTAACACTTAGATGATTATTTATATCAATATTAACACCTTAAGCACTCAAGTTATCCTCAAAACAAGGCTAAATAGGCTAGAATAATGACACTAGAATGTATAAATACACTCAACATCACTACCCCACACTGAAAGCCTTGTTCGTCCTCGAATAATTATTAACTATAAGAATCATGTACAAAAGAGACTCCATACTTATACTAAATGTAAGACACTCAAGCTAGTACTACAATGACTACACAGAATGCAAGTTTCTCAACGAAGCATGTTATATACACAAGCTCATGAACACTACTCTAAAACATCCTAGCCTCAAGGATTGACTCACCTAAATGGCAAAATCATGATTATCATTCAATCAAGGAAATCATACAAATCACCCACATTCATCAAACATGTGCCCCTCACAACAAAGAGAGTTCCCCAAAATCACTCACAATAATGCAATGAATAACACAATGGGAACAAGAATCAAATTACGCTCACTTTCACAAAGAATTCACAAGTAAACATAATGAACCATAGGCTTTCCCTTAGTGTTATGCTCTACTAATATTAGAATGTCAAGTATATGATTAAATAGGTCTTTTCAGAGTTGTAATGTAGGCTAAGGGATGGGTAGGAACTATTTGGGAATAGTGACTAACCTCTCTAAGAACTTTAATACACTACATTATACATTTAAAACCAATCTCCAATAACCAATTTACACCATATTTGTCTACCCCATTCTTTTTTCCCCCCATCTGTTTTAAGCATTTTCACAAGCACATGGCGGGTGTATTACTTATTCCTTTAAGATTCAATTTTTTATTTTTCTACAATCATGGGAATATTTCTAACCCCATTTTTATCACTCCCAACAACCACACAACAAATATAAAGACCAATAACTCTTACCTTGGGGCATCAATTTCATCCTTTTCTTTTTGTATTTCTCAAACACCTTACTAAATCAAATTTTCATTAAAGCACTTAGGAGCTTTTAGGATCAAATTATGGTCTATCAAAAAAGGGGATTAGGAAACATATGAGTTAACCAAAGAAAAGGCTAAAGGCTCAATAGGGGTAACTAGGATAATGCAAAAAGGGTAGGACAAATAGAAGGTCTAGAGCAAGGCTAGCAAAGAAATGACTAAATCATCTCCTAAACCCACACTCTTTATTTCGCTTTACACACACCGAGAAAGTTTTAGACATCACATGCAACAAGAATTATACAAAAATCTCACTCGTACATGGCACATGCTCAACTCAATAGGATCATCATAGACTCCCAACCAAACAATAGCATGAATTCAAATTTAAGCCAAAAAGTATAAGAGTCTAAAAAATGATCCTAAGAGTCTTAAAAATAGTAATTCACTCATTCAACATGATTTTATCAAACAAAATACTCACACCATGCAATAAAAAATAGCACCAACAAGAATATCTTACACCAAAAATTTTAAATCAAGCCAAAATTTGGGAATTTCTCCACCCCACACTTAAAAATCTACTTTATCCCAAAGTGAATTTAAAATTAAGAGATAAAAATACTCCCTGAGGCTTCTAAGCTTAGGTAGTAGCATCTTTAAATATCAAGAAGGTCCAGGGACCCCATACTCAGTTTTTGCCATGCTTCTTAGCTCAAGTTTATGGTACTCAACCTTCCCATAAACCTTACCTCAACCAAAAACAAAACTACGTGAAATAAAAACTAAAAACAAAAATTGAAACATACCTAATTAACTTGGGTTGCCTCTAAAGCAGCGCCTGATTTAGTGTCACGACACGACCTAGCTAACGACTTAGTCATTTTCTTTCATTTTTTTCTCACGCTTCGTCTTTATCTTCTTATTCTTTTCACCCCCATTGGGTGATAATTTTCAATAGAAACTGGTTCTTTAACTTTAGCATTTTCAGGCTAATCAATTAGCATTAAATCAGGCTTAGGTGATAGAAGCTTAGGCTGCTCAATCCGATAGACCAAAGAGGTCTTTGGTGTACTTTCCACCCCACACTCGTCCCCTTCAATCACATTGATCATAAACAAATCTTTATTTTGGGACGTTACATTGGGTGCTTTGTAAACATCAAATATCACCCCTTTATCCTCTACCCTCATTTTGATCCTGTCTTCTCTAACATCAATCAACGCTATTCCAGTTACTAAAATAGACGCCCCAAGATAATTGGTACCTATTCATCTGCCTCAAAATCAAGAACAATAAAGTCAACAGGAATAAAAAATTTACTAACCTTTATGAGGACATCCTCAATTATTCCTTCTGGATGTATCATGGATCCGTCTCCCAGCTGTAAAACAACCTTGGCCGATTTCGGCTTTCCCAAGCCCAATGTGTCAAACAAAGATAGGGGAATAAGATTTATGCTCGCCCCTAAGTCACTCAATGCATGGACAACTTTACTTCCAATTTGGATAGAGAGAGTAAATTTCCCCGGATCTCTCAATATCTTGGGGATTTTCTGTGTCATCACCGCGCTACATTCTTTAGTGAGTGTTTTTGCCCCCACATCCTAAAATTTTACCTTATTGGCAACCACATACCTCAAGTACTTTGCATACTTAAGAATACCCTTCAAAACATCTAATAAAGGTAAATTAATGAGAAGTTCTCTGAATATATCAAAGAACTTCTTGAGTTTAGCGTCCTGCTTTGCTTTAATTTGACACTGAGGGAAGGGTAATGGAAGTGTCTTCATCACTTCTGGTTCAACAACTTTTTTTATCAACTACTCAGACTTCCTTGATTTTTTAGAAAATTCTTCATTTACCTGTTCAGCCACCACATCAGCATCTACCTCCTTGGTTGCCTTTGGATGTTCTCCTTGAAGCTCTTTACCATTCCTCAAGGTAATTTCCATACCCTTATTTGGATTTTCTATATCTGCTGGACGACCACCTTGAGGCCTAGTATTCCATGCTTGCTGTAACTACCCAATTTGAAACTCTAATCTTCTCTGGGCCACTTGCAAATTTTTTAAGTCTGTAGCAAACTGTGTCTGGTTATCTAAGAGTTGTTTTATCATCTCTTCTATGTTGTTTGTTGACTGATTGCCTTGTGCCTGTGGTTGCTGAATTTGTTATTGTTGGGCATTCCACGGCTGAGTCTTCCACTTCATGTTGTAAGCATTACCATAATTTGGCCTTTGAGCGTTGCCTACATACATTACGAATTCCAGATTTGAAGCACACATGGCTGCAACATGGCAACTATTTTTGCACACTTCATACCAACCTGCAGCTTGTTGGATGGCATTAACTATGGTTGCAGGTTGTGGAGATCCCAATTTTAGGCTGCTGAACTGAGTGTTTATCATATTCTGTAATGCTACAACCTAAGCTGATAAGGATGTGAATTTGTCCACTTCCAATACACCCACAATTCTTTTTGTAGAACTTCTAGAATCTGAATGCCACTCTAGATTTCCTTGTTCTATGCAGTTCAACAATGTGTACAACTCATCATAAGTCAACTCTAGCACTTGACCACCTGCGGCTGAATCTAGCATAATCTTCGTATTGTGATCAAGTGCTTCTACAAAAGTATGAGAAAGTACCTCATTGGATTGTTGGTTATATGGAAAATCCTGAAGAAGGGTCTTGAAGAGTTCCCAAGTGTGATATAGATTTTTATTATGATTTTATTTTAAGCTCACTATCTCACTGCGAAGTCTCACATTCTTGCTTGATGGAAAGAATTCGATGAGGAACTTTCTAGCTAAGTCATCCCATGAAGTGATCGAATTAGCCGGATCCGCATTCAACCACCTTTTATATTTCCCCAAAAGTGAATGGGGAAACAATGTCAGCCTCACAGTCTAAACTCACTCCCGCCGGAATGAATGTGTCAATAAGCTCAATGAACGTCTGCAAGTGGACTTATGGATCCTTGTGTGAAAGACTTAAAAACTATTCACTACTGATGAGAAGCTACACCATATTGTGCTTTAACTCGAAATTCCCTCCAGCAGCTGGTCATTGAATTGGGGAAGTCAAGTCGTTGGAAGTGGAACTGCCACCTCTCTAATTATCCTTCGTGCTTATTGTTATGCAACCATTATAGCAGGATTCTATTGGTATTCTTAGATTTGAGTAATTCGGGGGTAAAGTATTGCTTTTCTGCTTCATTGATGGTAAAGTTGCTCGGGTTCTGGGCTGGGTTGAACCAACTCCTTATCCCTTGCCACCTTACGAACCAAAAAATCTATTTCCTGCAATCACAAAACCAAGACCAAGCATACAAACACCAAATAAATCTAAAAGTTAAACTAAAATAAATAATTTTCAATTAACAAGTCCCCAACATCGACACCAAAAACTTGACAGCGCCCAAGCGCCCACGCAAGTGTACGTGGTCTTATCAAATAGTAAAGTGGCCTAATGATTAGCCAAGTATCGATCCCATAGAGACTTGATTGAATAAAAATTCTATTTAGTTCACGATTTAGATTAAGTTGGTGCAAGAGTAACCAAAAAGAGAGTTTGTAATTTTTGCAAGTAAAGTAAACAATGCGTAATGTAAAGATCTAGAAACAATCAATAAGAGAAACCCCAGGGTTAAAGAACTTTCGATAATCATACTATGTTATTGAATTTCATTTGTTAAATTTCTTATTTTGGTTGTAGATTCATAGGGTTAATTGCATGATTATGGCTTCCCAACCTCTAATTCTTTACCTATGGGGAACCTTACACCAACATTGTTGAGCGGGGATGTAATCGTTCAATTAAGTTCATTTAGCTATTATCCTACGTGTGATTCAAGTAAGGTATCTAAGTACATCCCTATCCTAGATACTAATTTGAATTCCTTATTTCATAAAGAAATACAAACCATACTTTCTCATCTCCATGTTCTATCCCCTATTCCCTCTCCCGAGAGTAAAAGGTAGATAATTTATGTATTCTAAGGGTCACAAATCCTTAAAATAGTTAAATAAAAGATGAACACACAACCAATAATGATAATATAACTAAAAGAACTTAATTAAAAACAATGGTACTCATGTCTTTGGCTCTAACCCCAGAAAAGGGCGTTTAGCCACGCATAGTCATTATCGTAATCACAAAGTTGTAATTAACGACTAAAACATGAATGAACTAAATCAAAATTATAAAAACAAAAGTATGAAGTTGAAGAATCCCCTCTTAATTCTCCAATACATTCCAATATAAATAATAACAAGTACAAAGATGTATTTATAGTGGACAACAAGTCCCAAGCCGTCTAGGATTCAATATGTACTCTTTGGCCATGTCCTAAGTGGACCCTGCGATGCACCATCTGGAGACGTTTGTAGAAGTCGTATCGTGAGACTTGGAGAAATGTGCAGAATTTGCATCATGATCCTTGGATACAACTGTGGGAGTCGGATCACGAGCCCATCGCGATAGCTCTCTGGAATTTGCATCTGGAAATTTGGTTGTGTTGAGCGTTTCTCCTTCTACCCAAGTATTTATGGTGTATTTCCAATGGTTTTCCAGCATACAAATCATCTATATATCATCATATTATGCTCATAAAACATCCTACAAGAACACACCTCACAAATTAGATGTTCAAACAACACAATATCCATCATGACGACTCAAAAAGACGAGCTTAGACTAGGTTGATCTTCATAATCTTCCACTACTTGTTCCAACTCTTTATTTGGCTCACTTAAACTTTGTACACTACCAAAAATTTGTTACATATATAATAACACCCTTAAAACCATTTATAATACATTAGACACAATAGAATCCAACAAAAGAGACTAGACAAGCACCTAGCTCAAGCTAGTAACACTAGTTTCATTAATTGAACTCTAGGTAATCTAATTAACCCAAACTTGTTTAGAGTAAACGCTGCACATTACAAACACATGCTTTAACACTTAGATGCTTATTTATATAAATATTAACTCCTTAATCACTCAAGTTATCCACAAAATAAGGCTAAATAGGCTAGAATAATGACACTAGGATGCATAAATACACCCAACATCAGTAGCCAAGACAGTTTCCATGGCACCCACACATTATTGAACCTATGAATCAACTGGTATGACTCATAATGGGACCCTACAACTCGTGGGTCCAGTCGTAGCCAATATAGAACCAATTTAGGGTGAACACTGGACAAACTACGATTTGCACCCAATAACTCATAAGAAGTCTTTGCGACTGTTAATGAGCTATTTGTACTCAGGGCAAAATTTATTCAAACACACTGTTTTTGAAATAATTGGGTCCCTAGGAACCATCAAGACTCCCTACGATTCGTAAGGGTAAGTCGTAGTCAAGACAGTGAGGATAAAATTTTAGAATTTTTCAAAGACCCAAAACTTGGGGTATTACAGCCAACAACTGGTCCCAATAACCGTTGAAATTGAAATCATAAGTTCAAAGCTTTGCCTTGAAAATATAAAATATCCACTCTAACAGAATGTAAATAAAAGTAGTGGAAAACGACCCTAAACTCATCTCGAATGCCCATCTCCCTTTGACCAGACTTCTAAAAATCTAGATATAAATTAAGAACCATGGTCAGAAGTAATAGAAATTATACCATGTGTCCACAAACATCCATCTCAGTCAATTTCTCTGAATTAATTATAATTAAACCGATTGGTAGTGAGTAGGCCTAGTCAATCTGTCAATAGTGTCTCAACTGAATCAAACCTTGAAAGCTAGGCTATAATCAAGTTACGTAATCCATAGCAATAAGTTTGATACCAAAGGTAAACTACTCAGCCTAAGTTTCCCAAATCAATCTCACCGATGAACAAGCATCCAAACACAAGACTACTACAACACCTAGGCCTTTATGTAAAAAATTCAAAATCACAACTAGAGTTGATAAGTCCGAGAAAATGTAATAAAACAAGGATAATCTCACCAATAGAAACTATGCATATACACGTCATATTGTACGGGATGAAACTAAGGTGTTGTCGATGAACAGTACCATAAATGGGTAAAACTATGGGCTAAATGCATGAGAAATCAAGTTTGCCCTTGCTATGAGACACAACCTACCAAGGTATAACTAAGAACTTATGGGGATATCAAGCGTTTTAAATATAGCCAAATCTCGAGCAACTTAAGGAACATGAACATACCTTTAATCTGACACCCAATACCTAGCGATAAGTACCCACCCCAAATAGACACCTGCTCTAGTAATCAGAAATTGATATACAAGTACAGTTGTGTCCAAATGCATGATACGCCCAAATTACAACTCACTTACAAGAGTGTTAGCAGTTGCTGTCAAATATAAAAACCAACTGGGTTGGGTGTCGAATCCCATAGGGAATACTGTGTTCACCAATTATTGTGGCTGTTATTAGACTGTTGATCAAAGGTTCCAGAATAAAGGGGTTTTTGATTTAAGTATGAAATAGTAATTTTAGTGTAACAATGAAATAATATGTGTAATAGTAGTTGAATATAGAGAAGAACAAGCTAGGGTTATTTCCACCTTGTAGTTTTTAATATCTTCTAACTATGGGTGTTAAGAATTCATACATGCATGCACTTATAGAGAAACATATTCTAATTCTCAATCCAAGTGTTTCTCAACCATCAAGGATTAATTCACTTTAGTTCTCTTGACTCAAAAGAAACTCTCCAAACTGTTAATCCTGTTAAGGCATTAACGTGTGAAATAGAGGTTGGAAACCCTATTTTCTTGTCACTACTATATTTTCCAAACATTAACCTTTCTGTCGAACAAGTTATGTTCCAATGGCATATTCTCTATGTTTACAACCATGAGAATTAAAGCATAACCCTAACCAATGAGCTTATCTATTCCTGAAAAAAATGTAAATCATCATAGAAATATTCATCATACCAAGCTAGAAGATGATCTTGATGTGCTAATAGTGAAAATAAGAGAAAAAACGTTTTTCTTTTTCCTCCCAAGCTAAGCCGCCCTTGCCTTGTTCAAAAATTAATACAAAATAATGAATAATGATAAAAATTCATCATCAAGTCTTTTTAATAATATTTTCTCTCATATTTGCCTTTTAAGTCCCTGAACTAATTATAAATGACAAATTAGTCTTGGCCATAGTTTCTAGGCGCCACATTTGGTCCAGACTGCTACTCTCTCTTGTGTCATATGCCATCCGTATTCCATAGTCCCATTATGTCTCCATATACCTCCTTAATACCTGAAATCATGATAATCACATTGGTTAGCTCAATCACATAGAAGTAGAGTAAAAAAATATGAAACTAGGCACTTTGTTCTCCAAACTTAGCTAAAATATGGGTAAGTTATGGTGCTTAGGCGTATAAATACACCCAAGATCAATGCACGTACAAGTGTACATGATCACTCAAGCAGTAAAGTGGCCCTTGAAAGCCAAGTATCGATCCCATATGGAATTATGATCAGCTACAGTCTAATTCTAGTGTAACTAAAAAGATTAAACAAGTGCGAGATTAACCAATAATGTTTAAGATTTGAGAATTAAAAGTAACCATAAACAATGTGATATTATAAAGCATTGGAGACAATATTGGGGGAGAATCCAGGGTCAAGACACTACAAATAATCCTACTAAGCTACAAAATTGAGTTAGTTTAGTTAATTATCTTTGTTGTTGATTCACGGGGTTGATAACGTAATTAGGGAATGATCATACTTTAATAGTCAATCTAACTTAGTCCCACAATTGCATTATTGAGTGGGGATGTGAGAACTAAGTTAGAAGTATTTTTATTTTATCTCATATATGAACAAACAAACATGATAATCCACTTAAAAAAACTCAACTGAAATCATAAGTATTCATGTTCTTATCCTCAATCCTAGAACGAGGGTGTTTAGTCACTCATGGTCTTACAACAAATCACAAAAATGAAATTCATGTATAAAAAACAAAAAGTAAGCTAAAATAAAGATTAAGAACCTTAATTTCAGTCTCCTCAAGTGTATTTTCATCCCCAAAAGTCTTTCTAGGTGCTTACACCAAGACCCAATGTCCTATTTACAATATGAGTAAGTTGGGACCTTTATTGCCCTTGGGTGTGTAACGCCCTTGAATTGGCACTATTAGGGGCGTGGCACACCGTACTTATAGATTCAAACTATTTTGGAAATGTTTCATTATGTATTGGGGCATGTCACACCTATATCTTAGAGTTTCAAGGCTGTGGCACGCCCATGGCCTAAAAATTCTAGATTTTGCCATCTTAAACACCTTCTTTTTGCTTTGATTCCGTCGTTTGTTGGATTTATTTCCAACATCATTTGACTTTGTTAATCTCCAAAACATTGCTACTATCATCTGACATGGTCTCCTATAACATCAAACACCACAAATTAGTGCACACTACATAAGAGAATTCGCCGAGATACACTAGAACATCACAAAGCTTAAGCTATTTACACTAGTTTTCTTGTCAAAAATCTATGTGGAAACTTTGATTCCAAACTTATTTTGGACACACCTTAAACCCTATAACCATGTAGTATAACTCATAGATGGTAAATCAAATCATTACCAACTCATTATGAAAACAAGAAGACCTCAAAACTAGGCTTAACATACATAGATAATAACTCTTAGGTGCATAAATCCATCTAAGATTATCACCCCATGCTTAAAGACTTGTTTGTGCTTGAACAACTCTTTGTATTAAGAATGAAACAAGGAAGACTCCAAAATTAGTACCACAATCAAGACACTCTAACTAGCAGTACAATGACTAAATGAATAGCAAGTTCCACACCAAGCATTCCTTATTACAATTGAAAACTCATAAACGCTATTTAAAAATATACAAACCTCAAGAACTGACTAAAGTTGGAAAACTCATGCCTATTACTCAATCAAAGAGATCATACAAGTCACCTAAATATCCTCAAACATACGCCCTTACTACAAGTGAGTACCCATAGTCACTCACAGATAAGTAATTCATTACAAGAATTGATATAAGAATCAAATATTGCTCACTCTCACAAAGAATTAACTTGCCACATAAGATGAACCATGTGCTTAACCTTAGTATAGTACTCCACTAATATTAGCATATCATGGCCCAAGAACAAATAGAACTTTAAGGGTTTTAATTTAGGCCAATGGATGGGTAGGAACTATCTTAGCCAGTAATGATGACTATTTTCCCTAAGCATTTTAACACATCACACTATACATTCGGTTCCTCTCTAAACAACCAATTTATCCACTTATATCTTTCCACTTCACTTTAGTTTTTCCCCATCTCTTTAAGCTAGTTTACCTATAGTATGGTGGCAGTATTTTCTATCAACACATGATTTTATTTTGATCAATTTTTCTCTTTTCATTACACCCCTCCCAACCCCATCACCTAAACATTTCACACTAATAGCTACTATTTTCTTAAGGCTTCACTTTCACCAATTTCATTCTTAAATTTCACACTCCTTAATCATATTAATTTTTCAACTAAAGTGCTTAGGAGCTTTGGATTAAATTCAGATTAATAAAAAAAAGGGTATAGCCTATATATGAGGCTACCAAAGATCAAGCTAAAGGTTATACAGGGCTAACTAAGATCATGCAACAAAGGAATACAAAGAGGGTATGAAACATGGCCATCAAAGAAATGTCTATCATCTTCTAGACCCAGCATTCTTATTTCGCTATGCACATACACCCAACAAGTTCTAGACATCAAGATACAAAAAGGAATACAAAAAATAGCCTTACTAACACATGGAACATGATCAAATAAAGTAGGATCATTATAGACTCTAAACCAAGCAATAACAAGATTTCAATATTAAGCCAACATAGCACCAGAGTCATAAAAATGAGCCTAAATTTCTCAAAAGTAGTCATTCAATACACTCAACATACTTTTTACAGTAAAATCCACTTGCATCATGTTATTATATATAGCAACTAGCAAGAGCATCTCACTTATTCCTAATACAATTAAAATTTACTCCTAAAAATAAAAAAGGGATACTGGGATCAAAAAGAAAAAAAACAAGGGATGGTTAAAGTACGCTCCTAAAAGTCTGACACCAACAACAAAAGATAAAAACAAAATAAAGAGAATCAATTTGTAAGTTTTCAAATTTAGTCAAAAACTAGAAAATAACTAAAATAGAAATCCTATAACAACACTTCACTCTAACCAATCGGAAAATTATCCTACCCCACACTTAAAATCACACTTTTTCACCAAAGTATATCCTTAATTAAAGGATAGAAATACTCCCTAAGGCCTCCATGCCTAGATAGCAACATCTTAATTATCAAAGAGGTCTGGGGATATCGTTCTCAGTTTTTGATACATAGAATTCCCGTCAACCTATGACTCAAAACAAAAAAACAACAATGATATAAATGAAAAACAATAAAAATAAAATGCCTACCGTAACATGGATTGCAACCCAAGAAGCTCCTGATTTAGTTTTACGGTACGACCTACATCACTTCTCGTTATTCATATTCCTTCAACCTTTTTCTTTTACTCGAAGACCATTTTCTCACTCCTTTTTGACAACTTGAGTATTTACTCTCAAGGTCTGTATCTTTTCAACACTAGACTTTTAGGCTCCTCTTTCAGCTTTTTAACCTCAGGCTCACTTGGTGGCTTGGGCAACTCTATGAGATAGTCTGAAGAAGTTATTGGTGGTTTGCACTCCACCACCACACAGTCATACACTTCCATCATTATGATCATCTAAAAATCCTTATAGTGTGAAGTGGGTGAGTATTTTTTATACCCTGAAGACCACTTCTTCATCATTCAATCTTATTATTAGATTGCCCTCTCTAACATTAATCAATGCTCTTTTGATCACCAAGAATAGACACCTCAGTATGATAGGTACCCTATCATATACATCATAATCAAGGGTTATAAAATCATAAGAATAATGAACTTACCAACCTTAATTAGGACATCCTCAAGGATTTCTTTTGCCTGCATTCTTGTTCCATCTACCATTTAGAGCACCACAGAATATGGCCTTGGTTTCCCTATCCCAAGAGTATTAAAATGAGATAGGTGAATTAAATTATGCTCTCCCCCAAATCACTCAAAGTGTGGTCCATATTACTTTCACTAATTTTGGTAAATAGAATGATACTCCCTGGGTCCTTATGATTTTTTGGCTTCTTGCTCATCATAACTAACCTCCACTCCTTAATATATGCTGACGTATCAATACTGACCAACATCTTCTTATTGGTCACTACCTCCTTAAAGTACTTAGTGTACTTAGGCGTACCCTTTAATATATCTAACAGCGGGAGGTTAACATAAAGTTCTCTAATGTGTGTAAAAACTTCTTAAAATATGCATCCTATTTAGCCTTTTTAATCCTCTAAGGGAATGGTGGTGATGGTCTCTCTTGTATATGCTCAGATACCTTGGCTTTTGGGTACTCAAACTTACCCAAATTTTTAGCATCTTTGACTACCGCTTGCTTCTCCTCTACCTACTGTAGGACTAACTCTGTGTTATACCCCTATAATCTTAAAGTCGCTGTAGAACATAATAATCATCCCTCAAGTTATCAAGACTAATCATGAGTTGTATGATGTAGTTGTAAAAAAGACAGTGTGATGTGATTGAAGTTTCTAGTCACTTAACAACTCGACCCTAAGAGTCGTTACTAGATGTTACAAGTTGCATAGTGAGGGTCGTAGGGCAGTAGTGTTGGTTCTCTAAGTTTTTGTCCATGTTATGAGTGGATTGCTACAAGTCGTGGTGACATGTTACGAGTCATAAGATACGACTCATATCCAGACCATTGCATACTATCTTTGTTTCTGATAAGGTTATGAGTTGCTAGGTACACTCGTAACAAGATGTTGTAATTCATGGGGATGACTCGTGATGACTGACATTCAAGTTTTTGTAAGTTTAGTTGAGGGGCCTTCTGGTCTTTTCCCTTTTTAAAACATCCAACCCACTACTTATTACTTAAAAAAGGCATTATTTTCCTCTTTTCTCAGTCAATTAACAACACTTCTTCTCCTTTCATTCTCAAGAACAACAAGGCTAGGGTTTCTTCTATAAGGGTATCCCTTAAGTCTCTAAGTTCAGATAGTCTTTACAAATCAAGTAAATCCAGGTATGTTGGGTTTTGAATAATGATACTCTTCCATCCTTGTGCACAAAAAATTTGATCTTTAAAGGTAGAATTTATATGTTTATTAATTAGGATTTATACCTAAGTTCTCACCTTTTAAAGTATAACATTATCATGCTATTGAATGATTTAAGTGCATAAGAGTTCTTATATATTCATGTTTGAAATTCAAGATTTCTATTTTGAATTAAATTTCATTAGTTTGACTTGAATTATGATGCAAGATTTCTATGAAAGTATTGATCATGATATTTTGTTATAAGTTCTTTAAAAGAAAGTATGAAAGGAAAAGCTTATGCATAAGCACTGAGTTTACAATAAACCTAAGTTTTTAAGCTTCAATTACATGTATTATAGAATAATTAAAGTTCATCTTGATCATTTGATATAAGATAAGACTTGAAATCCACAAGTGTTCTTTTTTATTATGATTTAAGTATAGAAAAGCATAATTGGTTTTCAGTCTATAAGCCCTCATGCTATTTTAAGGTATATTTCTTAAGTATGAGAATATATATATTTTTTGGAGTATTATTTAGAATCGATAAGGGAATGCCTATGAGCTTCTCCTAAATTCCTGGAAACTACGAGCCACCGTCTATTTAAGTCCTAATATGGGTTAAGTTTGGTGATCTCTTAATTTAAGGTTCTAATCCAATGGCAAGGGTAGGTTAGCTCTCCCTAACATGGGTAAGACGTTGGATTCCATGATAGCTCACATGGTTTACATTGGCTAGA
This sequence comes from Capsicum pubescens, assembly GCA_030864215.1. Classification (NCBI taxonomy): domain Eukaryota; kingdom Viridiplantae; phylum Streptophyta; class Magnoliopsida; order Solanales; family Solanaceae; genus Capsicum; species Capsicum pubescens. The sequence continues at coordinate 256,728,663 of CM061540.1, read as the reverse complement.
AAAACTCCCACAATAAAGACTAAAAGCAATGACTTTGGAAACTAAGTGTAATGACTCACTAAGTTTATTTTGTATATCTTATTACTCGTGTTTATTATCATACAACTTTTAGATTTACTCAATTCCAAGGTAAGTCCTCCACACTTAGCATACATGGTTTAAAAGTATATATGTATAAAATTAATTTCTATTTTACTTATGCATTCACCTCCATATCCTTAGTATAGTCCAAAGTACTGACCCACAAATATATTTCTATATGCTACATTATCTAATAATGTAGGTTCTGGTGCTCGTTTCCAGAAATACAATTGATCACGAGCATCACTTCCTTCATTTTGACATTTGGTAAGTCCTCATTATCTAAGTAACCAGCTTATAAGATTTTTATCCTTTGATGAAAGTTACCTTAGTTACTTGATTCTGTTCTCGTTCGGTCATCTTGGGTCTGTCCCAGTGGCTCTCTGGTTAGTATAGAGGCTTCTCAGACTGCGTACCTTTTAGTTTAAAGAGTTTATTTATGACTTCAAGACATCAAGACATCAAGTTGAGAATAAGATTATAAGTGGTTTGCTCTTGTGTTATATGTATGTGTTAGTTCGTTTTTCATAAGAGTTTGAGATTTTACAAATATCAAGGGTTAGATTAGGGATATTCATAGTCCTAGGCACCATGTGATGCCCAGGGAGTACTCTTGGGTCATTAAAAACTTGGTATCAGAGCCAGTTTTTTATGAGTTCTAGGGAGTCAGACAAATTATGTTATGTAGAGTCTTGATCACGAGGGTAAAACGCATCACATTTATGAGTAAGGGGCTATGAAATGAGTTAGGAATCATCTTTATTTCATGAGATTTTATGCTTGCAGTTTTCCTTTATCTTCCTTAATTTGTGTGTTCACATAACAGAATATGCCTCCTCGCTGGCTTAACAATGGTAGAAATGGTGGTCAACCACCACTACACGTACACCCACTAAATGAAAATATCTCTCATGCTAAATTTTAGGCTGCTTTTTATGCTTTGGACCAAGATGTGAATACTAATGTTTAGGAAAACCAACATGCAGCTGTCCCACTTCAATAAAATTGTAACTTAGCTGCAACCAGGATTCAGAGTTTTATGAGGATGAATGCACTTGAGTTCCACGGGTCAAAGTTAGATGAGGATACTTAACTCTTTATTGATGAGGTGAGAAATATTACTTAGATCATGCTTGTTACTGAAGAGGAGAGTGTGGAACTGGCATCTTATTGGTTGAAGGATGTTGCTTATGATTGGGTCATTTTATGGAAGGATGGAAGGGGTGAGAATACAGCTCCTATGAGTTGCTATTTATTTTAGAATGCTTTTTTGGAAAGGTTGTTTATTTGCAAGATAAGAGAGGCCAAGGTGGAGGAGTTTAAGAATCTAAGGAAGGACTCAATGACAATAAAGGAATACTGCCTTAAGTTCACTCAACTAACTAAGTATGACCCAGAGCTGTTATCTGATTTTAGAGCTCGTATAAGTAAGTTTGTTACTAGGGTATCAGATTTGGTGGTCAAAAAGTGTAGGATTGACATGTTGATCAGAGATTTTGATATTGCTCGATTGATGATGCAGGCACAATAAATTAAGGCAAAAAAGTTAAAGGAAAGAGAGAAGAGGAACAAAAGAGATATGACCGAACAGTTAGAGTATAGTCAGCCGAGGTTTGAAGTGGGAAGTCTTTCAAGGTTTCAGGGTCACTTATCACTGCTTGCACCATCCTCAACCAATGCCCCTGTACCTTGGACTAGGTAAGAGTAGTGGGGCAGGACTTTGAATTCCATGTCTCAGAATAGTGTGAGCAGGAGGCTTAGTTATCTGACATGTGAAAAGTATGGTAGGACCCATCCTAGTGAGTGTTTAATGGGCAAAAAGGGTTGCTATAGTAGTGGAAAATTGGGCCACACGATCAAGGAGTATTCATTTTCTAAGAAGGGAATTGGGGATGTTCATCCTCAGACCCAGGCTACAAATTTTACAGTTCAGCTAGGCTGCCCAATCCCTCCATAGGGTGCATCATCCAGTACCAATGACGGTCAATGCCAGTTACAGTTCTATTTTTTTTATAACATAGGAGCGGGAGAGTTCCTTAAATATTGTCATTTTTATGCTTCTTTCTTTTCACTTTGATGTATATGTGTTGCTAGATCCTAGGTTAAATCTCTCCTATGTAAATCCACTCATTGCTGTAAATTTTAGGGTAAGCCTGAGAAATCTTCATAATACCTTCTCTGTATCTACCCTTATAGGTGAGTCAGATATCGCTAGACGAGTCTATAGGGAGTGTACTATTACCCTCCTCCATAAGGTCACAATAAAAGATTTAATAGAGTTAGAGATGGTAGATTTCAATGTCATTCTAGGTATGGATTGGATCCATTCATGCTATGCATCAATAGATTATCATACCAGAGTGGTAAAGTTTTAGTTTCCCGATGAGACAGTTTTGAGTGGGAGGGTAGTTCTGTGTCTCCCAAAGGTCATTTAATCTCCTATATTAAGGACAGGAAATTAATATCGAAAGGGTGTATTTACCATTTAGTTTGAGTCAAAGATATTAAATCTGAAACCCCATCAGTTTAATCGGTCCGTGTAGTAAATAAGTTTGCAGAGGTTTTTCCCGAAGAACTACTAGGGGTACCTCAAACCGAGAAATAGATTTTGATATTGATCTTTTTCCTGATATACAACCCATATCTATCCCTACATATCGTATGGCTCTGTCCAAACTTAAAGAGTTAAAGGAGTAGCTTAAGGATACCTTAGATAGGGGTCAAACCCAGTGTTTCTCCTGGGGTGTTCCAATTTTATTTGTGCATAAGAAAGATGCACTCTCAAAAGGTTCATAGACTATAGACAACTAAACAATGTTACCATCAGGAATAAGTACTCCATTCCTCAAATTTATGATCTGTTCGATCAGTTTTAGGGTCCCTGATAGTTTTCCAAGATTGACCTTAGGTATGGGTACCACCAGTTGAAAGTCTAGGAGTGCGACATTTCAAAAATGGCTTTTTGAACAAGGTACAATCATTTTGAATTTGTGGTTATATCATTTGGACTTACAAATGCTCCTACAACTTTTATGGATTTGATGAACAGGGTCTTCAAGTAGTACTTGTACATGTTCATCATCATCTCGATAGATGACATAATGGTATATTCTCGGACTGAGGAGAAGCAAGTGAATCATTTGTGGATAGTGTCGCAAACCCTTAAGGACTGTCAACTATATATGAAGTTTAGTAAGTGTGAATTTTAGTTGGAATCCTTTAACTTCTTTGGACACGCATTTCAGGGGTTGGTATTCATGTGTACCCTCAGAAAACTAATGCAGTGAAACACTGACCTAGACCCATTACTCTATCTGACATTAGGAGCTTTTTGGGTTTGGCTGGGTACTATAGAAGATTTGTTGAAGGGTTCTTCTCCATAGCTGCACCATTGACTAAGCTGGCATAAAAGAAGGTGAAGTTTGTATGGTTGATAAATGTGAGAAGAGTTTCCAAGAATTGAAGGATAGATTGACTTTGACACTAGTATTATCTTTACCAGAGGGGTTACATGGATTTATGGTGTATTGTGATTCTTCTAAAATTGGGTTAGGTTATGTGTTGATGCATAGTGGAAAAGTAATAGCATATGCCTCCAGGCAACTTAAGGATCACGAAAAGAACTACCCGACTATTTGGAGTTAGCTACTGTAGTGTTTGCTTTGAAGATTTGGAGGCACTATATTTGAGTTGTGCATGTTTATGTTTTCACCGACTACAAAAGTTTTCAGAATGTTTTCTCTTAAAGGGAGCTAAATCTTAGTCAAATAAGGTGGTTGGAGTTATTAAAAAATTATGACATGAATGTGCTTTATCATTCAAGTAAGGCTAATGTGGTGGTCGACACACTGAGTAGGCTGTCTATGGGTAGTGTGTCTCATGTGGAAGAGGAAGAACAGGAGTTAGCCAAAGAAGTGTATAGGTTAGCCCTCTTGGGAATATGTTTGCTTAACACGGATGATGGGGTAGTGGTGGTTCATAACGGTTTGGAATCATCTTTGGTAGTGAAAGTAAAGAAGAAGAAGCGTAATGATCCCATACTTAGCCAAATTTTGGAAGCAGTCCATTAGAAGAAATTCATGTTTTCTCCCAAGGCAGAGATGGTTTACTTTGCTATCAAGGTAGGCTTTTTGTTCCCAATGTAGATGGGCTAAGGGAAAGGATACTAGCCGAGACTCATGGTTCAAAGTATTCTATCCATCCTGGTGCTACTAATATGTACTCAGATTTATGAGAGATTTATTGGTGGAATGGTATTAAGAGGAGCATAGCCGAGTTTGTATGTAAGTGTCCCAATTGCCAGCAAGTTAAGGTTGAACACCAGAGACCGGGTGGTATGCTATAGGAAATCAGTATCCCTACATGGAAGTGGGAGGTAGTGAATATGGATTTTATCATAGGGTTGCCTCGTACAAGACGTCAACATGATTCAATTTGGGTCATCGTCGACCGAATGGCCAAAATGTGCATTTGAAAGTTAGTAAGGCTTCATGGGATACCCTTGTCCATCATTTTAGACAGAGGCACACAATTCACTTCCCAGTTTTACAATCAATTCAGAAAGGCCTTGGTACAAAGGTTAACCTTAATACTGCTTTTCATCAGCAGATCGATGGTTAGGATGAATGCATAATTTAGACATTAGAAGACATGTTGAGAGCGTCTGTTTTAGACTTCAAAGGATGTTGGAATGATCATCTACCATTGATCGAGTTTGCTTATAATAATGGTTACTATGCCAGCATTCAGATGGCTCTATTTAAAACGTTGTATGAGCGTAGGTGCAAATCATCTATAGTATGGTTCGAGGATTGTGAAGCGACGTTAATAGGGCCAGATTCTAGTCTTAAATCTATGGAAAAGGTTTAGTTGATTTGTGAAAGACTAAAGACTACTCAGAGCCATGAAAAAATGTATGCAGATGTTAGGAGAAGAGAGATCAGGTTTGAAGTGGGTGATTAGGTATTTTTGAAGGTGTCACCTATGAGAGGAATCATGAGATTCGAGAAGAAAGGAAAGATGAGTCTATAATTTGTTGGTCCATATGATACAATAAAACCTGTAGGATAGGTTGTTTACAAATTAGACCTTCCTCCAGAGTTAGCTGCGATTCACCTAGTTTTCCATATTTTGATGCTTAAGAAGTTCATTGGAAATCCATCCTTAGTAGTTCCCCTAGAGAGTATTGTGGTTAAAGATAGCTTGTCATATAAAGAGATTTTTTTCGAGATACTGGATAGGGAAATCCGAAGACTAAGGAACAAGGATGGAGCATCAACAAAGTTTTTTTGGAGGAGCTAGTTGGTAGAAGGGGACACTTGGGAAGCTAAAACAGACATGAAGACAAAGTACCTTCATCTCTTCTCTTTTGATTCATTTCCTACCGAAGGTAAATCATAATTTCTGAAAAAATCATTTTATTTAAATCTGTTCAAGTATTGATATATTGTAACTTGTGTCCATAGGTCTTGAAATCCTTGTGATAAGTTATAATCTTGATGGTAAGATCAGTGTGGAAGTGTTGATTCTGTTTTGAAATACCTTTTCGAGTTGAGTCTCATTCAAGGATGAATTTTTCAAAGGGAGAGATATTATTATATACCTGTGTTCTCAAAGTCACTAACGAACTTACGACTCATACCTCAAGTTGTCAAGACTTATCATGAGTCATATGATATAGTGGTAACCAAGACAGTGTGAGGATACTGAAGTTTCTGGTCACTTGACAAATCAACCCTAGGAGTCGTTACTAGATGTTACAAGTCATATATTAAGGGTTATAGGGTCAACAATGTTGGTTCTCTAATTATCTGTAATGCCCCAAATCTGGTACCCAAAATGCTACACGGTGCTTATGACCTCGAAGGACCACAAGCTAACCCATGACTGATATCTATACCTGAACACTGCATAATATGCTGTATAAATGTAAAAATAAAGGATGTAAGAAAGTAAGGTTCAAAACTATAACATAACTGATAAAGCATAACATCTGCAGGGGGTATTGATGTTTGGCGTATTTATACGTCTAAGCACCATAATTTACCCATGTTTTGGCTAAGTTTTGAGGATAAAATATATAATTCTTGCACTTTTAGTCCATTTTCCTTTAAGTGAGCTGACCTATGTGATTAGCATGTTTTTCAGGTACTAATGATGAAGATTTCAGCACTTTGTGGACCTGTGGGCAGCAAAGGAAAACTTCACATAAGAGGGAAGGCAGCTTTTGGACTGAATCTGATGCATGGGAACTTTTTTCCGGGCAAACCCAGTATTTTTAAATACTTAAGGATGCAGTAGCAACTTATTAGACAAGGATGCTATTAAAAACCTTATTGCTGAATTTTTCAGCATCATGATCATTCGACATTATTCATTATTCACGTTGGAAAATTTGGTACGAGTTTTGAGAACAGAAAACGACTCACTTGAGCAAAAGGAGAAAGAAAACACGTTTCATCTCCATAGCCGAGATTTCTCTAAGTTTTGGTATAATGATGATGTCTACTTTGATTTCCGTTGTATTCATGAGTAGCTAAACTTATCTGTTAGGGTTATGGAAACCTCGTAAGATACTATCTATTACCATGAGTTTGTGAATTCTTGATGTGTTATGCTACTTATATCATTACTTTCTTCGTTTTAATTGAATTCTTATGGTTGCAAACATAGAGAATACTCCATTATAGCATTAACTTGTTCGAGAGAAAAGTTACATGTTTGGAAAAGAGAGTGTGACAAGAAAATAGGGTTTCCAACCTCTATTTACACGTTAATGCCTTAACCGGATTAACTTCTTGGAGAATTTGTACCATTTGTTATACACTTTAGGCTCAAGAGAGCTAAAGCAAAATAAATCCTTGATGGTTGAGAAACACTTGGATTTAGAATTAGAATACGATTCTCTATAAGTGTATGCATGTCTAAATTCCGCGTTACTCATAGTTAATAGAGAAGTAGAACTTATAAGGTGGACATAACCCTAACTTATCAATCTATGTGATTAAATCTTACTATGCAAATCGTTCCATCGTTACTTTGATAATATTAGTTCACGCCTAAACCAAACCCCTCTTTTGTCCTTGGAATTTTCGACCAACTGTCTACTAATAATTGCAACACTTAGTGACCAGAGTATTCCCTGTGGGATTCTACACCCAACCCAGTTGGGTTCTATATTTGACAGCGACCACTTACACTTTCTAACAAGAGTTGTAATTTAGGCGTATCAAATTTTGGCACTGTTGCCGAGGAATACGGTTTTCAACTAAGTTTGTGATAGTTAATAGACCCTTTGGTCAAAGATTCTCGAATTTTACTTTTTGTTTGTTGTTTTTGTTTTATTCAGGTTTATTGGAGTGCATGCCAAATACACGAAGTTCTGGTCAACCGTTATTACCTATAAATCCTGAACCACATCTTATTGGCAGAATGGATGCACAACGAAACCTTGAACGGATGGCTTCTCAACAGGAGCAGGAAAGATTAGCTGCATTGGCAGCTGCTCAAGTGCATCAACAGAATATTGATAACCCAGGTCGGGCAACAAATCTTGATGAAGAGGACCTGGGTGATGATGAGTTATTAAATCCAAGGCGTGCTGGTGAGGTGGAAGCACCTATGAAGAAGAGAGATCGTCAAGCTAGAATGAGACCTGAATGCCGAGCTGTGCAGGCCCCTTTCGATGATGATGATGATGATTTGGATGCGGCTGGTGCCATAGGGGCTATTATTCCTCCACCCTTGGCACCCGGAGCCAAGTTCAATATCACCAGTACCATGATCCAGCTATTACAACTCAGAGGGTTATTTGGTGGACTTGCAGGCGATGATCCGAATATGCATCTGATCAACTTTATCTCAACATGCAAGTCGTTTGACAATCCAGGAGTTGGACAGAATGCAATTCGACTGTGCTTATTTCCATTGTCTCTATCTGGAGAGGCAACTCTATGGTTGAACGGGCTGACTCCTGACTCTATTACTAATTGGAGGCAACTGAAAGACGCTTTCCTAGAAAGATTCTTTCCGCCATCCAAGAGAGCACAGTTATAAGATGAGATCAACAATTTTCGATAGCTTCCAACTGGAGCTCTCCACGAAACATGGGAGAGGTTCAAGAAGAAGCTTATGCGGTGCCCAAATCATCAGATGACCAACATCCACTTGATGGAAATATTATACAGGGCATTGAACTCGATGACTAATCCAGCGGTTGATAATGCTGCAGGTGGGTCATTCATGGACCTTACTTTTATTGAGGCTGGTGATATGCTGGATCGTATGACAAAGCAGAGTAGAGCTTGGCATACTAGGGATTCTGAGGTAGCAAGCTCTACTATATCTACTGGCATGACAGCAAAACAGAGGCAAAGAGAAGAGGAACGTGACCAAGATATGGCTCACATGAAAACGCAGATGGACCTTCTTACCAAGCATTTATTATTAGGAAAGACAGAAAAGGTCAAGGCTGTTGTATTACAGGGTAGAGATGAATCCGATTCTGAGGAGGAAGCGAATTATTTGAATAATCAGGGGGGTTTCCGAGGCAATGCCCAAGGAAACCAAGGTCAGAACTATTACGAAAAATCCAGATTAAAGAATAAGACAGACAGGAGTCGTTTGTATGTCCCTCCTGGAAATCGTGAAGCTGTTGCAACTAGTTCCGGGAAGATGTCCATGGAGAACATGATGGCCAAGCTTTTGAAAGGAGTGGAGGAACCCAACACGGGACTAGCTGAGGTAAAAAATGATTTGTCCTCAATAAATCAATTGGTTGACTCGCATTCCACTGCAATAAAATAGTTGGAACAACAAATGAGTCAACTATCAGCGACATTCAATCAAAGAAAAGCTGGCACTTTACCTAGTAACACTGTGCACAATCCATGGAATGATGGATCATGTATGGCTATTACTACCAGGAGTGGTAAGGTGTTGGAAAATCCATCCAAAGGCAAGCAGGTGGTTGATAATACAGAAGAGAATATTATTGAAGAAGATTGTGATGATTCTGTAGAAGCTGAAAATCAGAATGAGAACGTTCATGACACTACACCTAGATTTCACCAGCCTGAAAAGATTGATAATCGGAAGAAAAAACAAAAGGAAGTGGTGGAAAAGACTCTTCCAAATCCACCACCACCTTTTCCTCAGAGACTGAAGAAGAAGGCTGATGACACCAGGTTTAGTAAATTCATGACCATGCTGAAGCAGCTGACTATTAATGTGCCTTTGGTGGAGGCACTGGAGCAGATGCTAGGGTACGCCAAATTCATAAAGGACCTTTTTACAAAGAAAAAGGCAGCGAGCTATAAACTGGCAGATAATTTTCATCATTGCAGTGCCATTGCCACGAGGTCTTTGGTACAAAAGAAGGCAGACCCAGGTGCTTTCACTATTCCTTGCACAGTTGGATCTTTAGATTTTGCCAAGGCTTTGTGTGATTTGGGGGCTAGCATTAATTTGATGCCACTAGCCATTTATAGAAAGTTGGGGTTGGGCGATCCTATACCAACAAACATGCGGCTGGTAATGGCAGATAGGTCGGTAAAACGACCTGTTGGTATCTTACATGATGTATTAGTGAAGGTTTCTACCTTTATTTTTCCTACAGACTTTGTTATTTTGGATTGCGAGGTGGATTTTGAGGTGTCCATAATCTTGGGTCGACCTTTCATCGTAACAGGAAGTGTGCTTATTGATTTACGAGCAAATGAGCTTTTATTTCGGATGAATGACGAAGTGGTACGTTTTGATGTAAGAAAATCAATGAAGCAACCCAAAGATATGAATGTGTTATCTATAGCTGATGTTCATTATGAGGATGAGAAGGAATTATATTTAGAGAAGCAGCTTACTGTTGAGCCATTGGCTGCTGTGCTTTTGAACTTTGAGCGTAAGGATGTTTAAGAGAACGAAGAAACTATACGTGCTTTGACAGGAATGGGGTCGTATTCATATGACCCCAAGAAGCTGGACCTTGACCTTAAGAATCGACCCTCACCACCGGCGAAGCCACCAAATATCTTGATGAAGTTTGAGTTATCGAGATAACTATGTCGTGCCGCGACAATAAATCAAGCGCTACATGGGAGGCAACCCATCATTAGGAGTTTGTTTTGTTAGGATTTTGTGTTTGATAAATAAAAGTTCAAAAAGAAGAGTCGAGACCCGACCAAAACTAAGGCGCTCGGTGGGAGGCAACCCATCCTTCTAATCATTTTTGTTGTTTTTGATTAAGTATAGGTGCAAGATATACAAAGGAGGAGATTAGTCCCAAATTTTGATTTGAAAGTGAGCCATGCTAAAGGTGGTAAGTAAAGAATGATGGAGCAAAGGCTATAGGTTAGGCATTGCCTATGCAAATCTAGGCAACGGACAAGGAAATGCCTATGCCATTGCCTATGCTCACTGCCTCACATAGGCAATGGAAAAGGCAAGACCTATACCAATGTAGGCAATGCTATAGGCGCCGCCTATGCCATTGCCTATTCTCACTGCCTCACATAGGCAATGCCATAGGCGCTGCCTATGCCAATCTAGGCGATAGGCAAGGCGCCGCCTATGCCAATCTAGGCGATAGGCAAGGCGCCGCCTATGCCTATCTAGGCATTTCTAAAGGCGCTGCCTACTTTTTTTTTGTCTCCTAACCCGATTGTACATGGATCAAACCCGACCCATGGCTTAGTATTTAAATAGATCCTCAACCTTAGAACACAATTCCATTGTTTACCCAAGATAGACGACGCCTAAGCTCCCAAATTCTCTCAAAGTTTTTCTTTTTGCTCATCTAATCTTGCAAGTTCATCTTCCGGATCCATCACCACGCAAGTTACTCTTTTATATTCCGTAGTTGTTGCACTACTCCTCTTATAATGGTTTATTAGATTGTGAAGTGGTGTTTGGTGATGAGAATATGGTTGGTTTGTTATGATGCATCTAGTTGAGTGAAAGAATTCGTGTGGGTGTTCTTCACTTTACTCCAACTTGTATTTGATTGGTATTCACTATCGTATTTTTATGAAGTTGAAATTGTGAAGTTAATGCATAATCTTGAAAGTTGTAAGCTTGAATGTTTGAAAGACTCGTTCATCGAAGGTATTGATCATGATTGACCACAAGTATAACATGGTTTGGTTATTTCGATGCAAAAACCTGATAAGATTGCTATGTGGTAGTCTTGTTCAAACATTGCCTTAATCCAATGAAATAAAGTCGGAAAGGATAGTCAAGATTACATGATTATTAACATTGTGCAAACGGATTAAGTGTGGGGTGTTATCATCACGATTTTCTTTTCCGACTATAGTAAATCTTCCATGATAAAACTAACGTAACTTTATTGTGATCTCAGGTAGAATGGCCCCAAAAGGACGACAAGGAAAAGAAAAAGTGTCCACCTCCAAAAAAGGTCAGAAAAAGGCAAGAAAAGATCAGGTTGAATCCTCCTCTTTGCAAGTGCCTCGATGAACTTTCGGGATAAAGTGGGTCCTAGACGAGGAAGGAAAGGAGTGGTACAAGAACAACAAAGTAAAATAATATGTTCACATGGATTTGAAGCAGAAAGAGAGTCTAGCAAAGAGAGAGCCCCGCATTTTGGCTAAAATCATGGCACTAAATCTTGATTTCATTTTCTGAGATATGGGGAAATGCAATCTTGATCTAACGCGAGAGTTTTATGCCAATTGGTCCCCAAAGACTACTGGAAGTGAAGTAAAGATTCGAGGCCAAGTCTTGCAACTGAATGCAGAATTCTTCAACTCTTTTCTGGGCCTTCCATCTGTGGATCCATCACCGCTCAAGGAGTTTTATCACAGACCTCCCTACAGGGCCATCAGACATACACTGTGCGGATCAAGGTCAATGGCACGGTGGATTCGGCACAAGGATAATGGTCGCCACAACACCTACCCGTATGCCTTTTTGAACAGGAAAGCTCGCATAAGGTTAAGGATAGTCAACTCTTGCTTGATTCCTGGGACACAATATACTAAGATCACACGTGATCGAGTCTGCTTGGTGTACGCTTTGATGATGAATATTCCCATCAACATTGGTGCGGTTATACAATCGTCAATGCGCAAGGCTAGGCTGCACAAAAGGTCCCATTTCAGTTTCGACAACTTTTTGACTACGATCTTAAGGAAAGAACACATTGAAGAGGAACCCGCGGATTATAAGCTACCACACAACCCGAAGAAGGTTGATCTCATAAAGGTTAAAGAGCCAGAATCTGGTCAAGGCATCAACCTCACCACTGCAGAGAGGCATGCTCGAGATGAAAGCATTTTTTGCCATCTGTATGGCATGACTAGATTTACACTGATAAATGGGGGTCGTGTTCCGACTGATGCAGAGCTTCAGCAGTTGGACTATGATTACCCGCTTAATGAGCATGCGCGGGACATGTGTGGAGTGGGGGTACATTTTGAGGAACCTCTCGATGATGACGTGCCGACTGACGATGATCACCGACTGCCAGACTCAAACGTGGAGGAAAACTCTGATGACGAAGACTCTAATGATGATTCCGACGCAGGGGGTATGACCCCAGACATAGAAGAGGAGTCCGACTAATCAGGTTTTCCTTATTTATTTCCACTGAGGACAGTGTGTCCCGTCTAAGTGTGGGGTGCGGGTATATTTCTGTTGTATTGTATTTCTTTGCCTATATTTATTCTTGTTTGTTTGAATTAGTCGTAGTTAGTTAGTCGTAATTAGTTAGTTAGATTTTAGATTTTGCATGAAATTGTTCTGATAGACGGCATGGTATATTATAACAACAGTTTGTGCTAAATCATTACTATTGAGACGCTTAGGCTCTAAGTTGTGACTCACTATGTGATAAATTGTTGTGGTTTAATTCATTCATCTGTTGGGTCAAGAATCTATAATGCTCCCAATGAAGTTGACCATGTGCCTTATGTGTGTGAGGATATTGTATATTCTTTGTTGTGACTGATGCTAGAACTTGCCTGGTGTGTGTGTGAAGAGAAATAAAGATTGTGAGTGTAGGAAATGATTTAGGCATTTCTTTGGCAGCCTTGAAATTGTTTACCTTCTTTTTACCTACCTTTGTACATTGTCCTAGTGAACCCCCTTTGAGCCTTTAGCTATTTTCTTTGGCAGCCTCATATGTAGCCTAATCCATTTTTTTTCAAGACCATAATTTGATCCAAACTCCTAAGCGCTTTAAAATTGTAGAATCATGTGGAAAAATAAAAGGAGAATAGTGAAAGTGATGCCTCAGGGTGTATTAGTACTTGAAATTGTTGTGAAAAAGAGTGGCTATTATAAGGATGCTTGCTTAATATAAAAAAAAGAAAAAAAAAAGAAAAAAAAATTTAGAAAAACAAAAAGATAGTTGTGTTTATGATTGAATAACAAAATGGGTAAAAAGGGGTTGGTAGATGAAAGAGAGGTTGAGTGGTTATTAAAAGATAGTGTAAATGGCATATTGTAGTGTATTAAAGCGCTTAGGGAACATAGTCACTATTTCTGGCCAAAATAGTCCTACCTGTCCCTTAGCCTACATTACAACCTGTAAAGACCTATTTGATCCTAAGCTTAGCATTCTGATATTAGTGGAGCATTACACTAAGGGAAAGCCTATGGTCATCAGTTGCAATATAAGAATTCCTTATGAGTGTGAGCGCAAGGAAAATCTTATACCCATGTTTTGAAAAATGCAAAAATATGAGTGTTTATGGGTGATATCTTTTGTGAGCACACATGGTTGATGATTGTTGGGTGATGCAAAAATATGAGTGTTTATGGGTGATATCTTTTGAGAGCACACATGGTTGATGATTGTTGGGTGGTTTTATATGATTCTTTGTTGGTTAACTTGTGTATAAAGAATTGAACACCCTAATTAGTCTATGTTGGAGGCTGAGTTGTTTCTAGTAATGAGCAAGAAACCTACTCTTTGTTAATAATTGCCGTGCATGTCTTGTTGAAAATTTTGTGTTGCTATTGTGAAATTCTAGTTAGGTGTTTGCATGGATGTAATATTTTGTTCGAGGACAAACAAAGCTTTAAGTGTGGGGTGGTGATGTTGGGCGTATTTATACGTCTAAGAACAATAATTTACCCATGTTTTGGCTAAGTTTTGAGGATAAAATATATAATTCTTGCACTTTTAGTCCATTTTCCTTTAAGTGAGATGACCTATGTGATTAGCATATTTTTCAGGTATTAATGATGAAGATTTCAGCACTTTGTGGACCTGTGGGCAGCAAAGGAAAACTTCACATAAGAGGGAAGGCAGCTTTTGGACTGAATGTGATGCATGAGAACTTTTTCCGGGGCAAACCCAGTATTTTTAAATACTTATGAATGCAGTAGCAACTTATTAGACAAGAATGCTATTAAAAACCTTATTGCTGAATTTTTCAGCATCATGATCATTCGACATTATTCATTATTCACATTGGAAAATTTGGTATGAGTTTTGAGAACAGAAAATGGCTCACTTGAGCAACGGAGAAAGAAAACACGTTTCATCTCCATAGCCGAGATTTCTCTAAGTTTTGGTATGATGATGATGTCTACTTTGATTTCCGTTGTATTTATGAGTAGCTAAACTTATCTGTTAGGGTTATGGAAACCTTGTAAGATACTATCTATTACTATGAGTTTGTGAATTCTTGATGTGTTATGCTACTTATATCATTACTTTCTTCGTTTTGATTGAATTCTTATGGTTGCAAACATATAGAATACGCCATTATAGCATTAACTTGTTCGAGAGAAAAGTTACATGTTTGGAAAAGAGAGTGTGACAAGGAAATAGGGTTTCCAACATCTATTTACACGTTAATGCCTTAACCGGATTAATTTCTTGGAGAATTTGTACCATTTGTTATACACTTTAGGCTCGAGAGAGCTAAAGCAAAATAAATCCTTGATGGTTGAGAAACACTTGGATTTAGAATTAGAATACGATTCTCTATAAGTGCATGCATGTCTAAATTCCGCGTTACTCATAGTTAATAGAGAAGTAGAACTTATAAGGTGGACATAACCCTAACTTATCACTCTCTGTGATTAAATCTTACTACGCAAATCGTTCCATCGTTACTTTGATAATATTAGTTCACGCCTAAACCAAACTCCCCTTTTGTCCTTGGAATTTTCGACCAACAGTCTACTAATAATTGCAACACTTAGTGACTAGAGTATTCCCCGTGGGATTCGACACCCTACCCAGTTGGGTTCTATATTTGACAGCGACCGCTTACACTTTCTAACGAGAGTTGTAATTTAGGCATATCAGGTATGAAATACCTAAGACAATTGAAATAACTGATACTGAGTGACTGTACCTGACAGTCTAGGTTCTGATGAAACTACCTAAGTTTCATACTATTCTGAGTTGACTGTATCTGACAGTCCTGAATCCTGTAGAATTATCTGAGTTCTTTTACTAAGACTGAATGACTGTATCTAACAGTCCTAATTCTGAACTGAAACTGTGTGAAGTAGTCCTTTAACTGACATGCCCTAAATAAAATAATATAGCTGAGGTGGATCCAATCTGTAACCCTAATTGGAAGGGTGTCAATACCGGGCCACTGGTAAGGATAAGTTATGGGAAACCCTCATCTGACAGTGTCCCCTAAAAAGAATAGTGGGGCCCTTATCTGACAGTGCTTATCAACCTCATCAACCCTCATATGACAGTGTTGATGTCTCAACCTATGCTGGCTACATAGTTTTGGAATGCAAGGATGACTTCTAAGAATCACACCCTCATCTGACAGTGTGTGTTCCCATCCCTGGGTTCACTCGATGCTAATTCATACTCTCATTTGAATAGATACTGAACATGATTAACTGAACTGGACTAAACTAAATTAACTAATTTCCATTGACTGATGGAATACTACTGAGATTACTGAGTTTTCTTGAGTCATGAGACTAACTGAATTCCATGGATCATGGCTTGATTGAGAGTATCTTGAAAACATGACACTGATTCTAGGAACACAACTAAATTTTTAGGTACAAGTACCCCCAGGACTCGATGGGAAGAAACTAACAAAGCATGACTTTCTTGAATACATGACCAACATCAACAATCCATAATATAATAAGTGGGAGATTTCATGAAGTACAAATTCTAAAGGACCACACTGGCTACATATATATCCATAATTCATTGACTAAGACATGTCATCAAACACTGGACATGCATAAACTTGTACATAAATGGAGATTTTATATAATTATACCAGCATGACACTTTTCCTTCGCATAGGCATTTAATCGAACACATGGAGAGCATACTATGGTTATACCATCATCAATGCATCTAATTGTCATGGTTGCATGAATAATTTTGCAAGTTTGAAGGTTTTATCAAGATTATTATGCAAATCATCACATACTAGGGTCAATCATTAGAATATGTAATTTAAACCATGAACCAAAGACCCACAACATCATGAACATGAATTTAAATTAAATTTAAATCATGAACATTCATACATACAAAAATCTTGGATTTTGAAAAGAGATTCTTGAGTTTCATGGGTGAAAGGGACCATGTATTAATACATGACATACCTGGGTTGTGAGTTTTCTTGAAGTTCTTGGACTTGAAGAACTTGAATCTCTTAGTTTGTTGAAGAAGATTTGGATCTTTTTCTTGGGGATTGTCTTAGAGAGAAAACCCTAATTTGATAATGTAGATGGATAATGAACTTATGAGCCTTGATCTGATATAATTACGGGTTAAAACGGGTGGAAAAAGACCCAAATACCCTTTTAAAAATAACTTTAAAATAACTAAACCAACTATGCGACGGTGGGTGCGATGGTCCATCGCTGGGTCAATGGTCCATCGGTCCTGATCGTTGCACCTACGCAGAATAGGGGTTCATAATTTATCTACTGTGATGGCTTGGGCGACGGTCCGTCACTAGCTCGAAGGTTCGTCATCCTGTGCCATTGCCCTTGGGTAGAATGTGGTCTCACTACCTTTGCTGTGTCAGTTTGGGCATCGGTTCATCCGTAGCTCGATGGTCCGTCGGCCCTCATCATCGCTTCTGGGCAGTTTTGACTGCTTTCTGTAAAACGACCAAACCTTTCTTCCCCGCTACTGGACTTGGATGAAATTGGTATCGTCGGAAAGTTAATTCAATTTCCCACATGACAAAAAGTGAAAATCTTAAAAATTCTACGTATATAAAAGTGGATTCATCTTTCAAAGTAAGTTTCTAACATACTTGGGATGATTTCAAGCTAAGTAGAAGTACGGGGTATTATAGTATCTGTCCAAGTTATAAGTAGTTTGTTACAGGTCATGGTGACCTGTTATGAGTCGTAACATATGACTCGTATCCAGAACAGAGCATACTCTTTTTTTCCTGCTAAGGTTACGAGTTGCAAGGTCCACTCGTAACAAGATGTTACGACTCTTGGGGATAATTTGTGATGACTAACGGTCATATATTTGTAAGTTTAATTGATGGGCCTTTTGGTCTTTTTCCCCCTTAAAGCTTCCAACCCACGACTTATAACTTAAAAGAGGCATTATTTTCCTCTGTTCTCAGTTGATTAACAACACTTCTTCTCTTCCCATTCTCAAGAACAACAAGGCTAGGGTTTCTTCCACAAGGATATCCCTCAAGTCTCTAAGTTCAAATTCTCTTTAAAAGTTAAGTAAATCCAGGTATGTGGGTTTTGAAAAAGGATACTCTTTCATCATTGTACCCAAAAATTTGATCTTTAAAGGTTGAATTTCATGTTTATTAATTAGGGTTCATACCTAAGTTCTCATCTTTTGAATTATAACATTATCATGCATTGAAGGATTTAAGTGCATAAGAGTTTTTATATATTCATGTTTGAATTGCAAGATTTCTATTTTGATCTAAATTTCATTATTTTGACTTGATTTTGATGTGAGATTTCTTTTTAAGTATTGATCATGATATTTTATTATAAGTTCTATGAAAGAAAGTTTGAAAGGCAAGGCTTAAGTATAAGTACTGATTTTACAAGAAACCTAAGCTTTTAAGATTCAATTACATGTATTACAACATGATTAAATTTTAGCTTGATCATTTGATATAAGATAAAACTTTAATTCGCAAGTGTTTTGTCTGATTGTGATTTAAGTAAAGAGAACCATAATTGGTTTTCAATCTATAAAACCTTATACTATTTTAAGGTGGAATTCTTAAGTATGAGAATATATATTTTTTTGGGAGTAGTATTTAGCACCGTGAAGGAAATATGGATAAGTGTATCCAAAATTCCTAAAAAATATGAGCCACCGTAGGTTTAAGATCCAATATGGGTTATGTTCAGCGATCACTTAAGTTAAGGTTCTATTTCGATGAAAAGGTTAGGATAGCTCTCCCCAACATGGGTATGATGTTGGACTCCATGATAGCTCACATGGTTTAAGTCGGTTAGAAGAATCTCCCACAAGTAAGACTAAAACTACTGATTTTGGAAACTAAGTGTAATAACTCACTAAGTTTATTTAGTATACCTTATTACTCATGTTTAATGATCATACAAATTTAAGATTTGCTTAAGTCCAAGGTGAGTCCTCTACACTTAGCATGCATGGTTTGAAAGTATGTATGTATAAAATTAGTTTTTATTTTACTTATACATTCAACGCCATATACTTAGTTGATTCCAAACTACTGGCCCACACATATATGTCTATGTGCTACATTGTCTTATAATGTAGGTTTTGTTTCTCGTTTCTAGTATCACAATTAAAATTAAGTTCCTTATCTTTTATTTAAATAGTACACAATACAATAAAGGCATCATTTTGGAGTAACAACTCCAAAAGGGAGAGAGGTTTCCCCTACCCCGTAGGAGGTTGAGCATAAATTGATGTATTTTTTTAGGCTTAGTTTTCCTATTAGTGTCACATGGAGCATTGGTAAGGGTGATGTGATAGTGGGTTTTCTTGAAAGTAAGAAGTTAAAATGACATTTTCTTTTCTTTCTTGAAAGTTCATCACACTAATATCTCAACACAATCTCCGGTTCTTCTTAGTAAGGGTCCATCCCAGGCTTATTACTCTGAAGGACTCCTGGTTGGAAACTAGGTGTCCCTCCAATACCGACTAGTTTTATTATATAGGGTTAGTAGGATAAGCCTTGGAGGCTCTATTTCATTGGTGTGAACCGGTGGAATATCCATTCGAGGCCATCCTTAGCGTGACCCGTTAGAGTGTGTCATTGGTCTACTTCACTAGTTATCTTTTAATAGTGTTGATCACGGGCATTACTTCCTACATCCTAACATTTGGTGAGTCCTCATAGTCCAAGGATCCAGCTTATTAGATTCTTAGTCGTTGATGAAAGTTACCTTGGTTACTTGATTTCAGTTCTTGTTCGGGTTAGCTGGGGTCTATCCAGTGGCTCTCTAGTTAGTAGTAGAGGCTTGTCAGACTATATACCTTTCAGTTTAAAGAGTTTGTTTGTAACTTTAAGACTTCAAATTGAGAATAAGATTTTAAGTGGTTTCCTCCTGTGTTATATGTATGTGTTAGTTCATTTTTATAAGATTTTTAGATTTTATAGATATCAAGGGTTAGCTTGGGGCTATTCATAGTCCTAGGAACCATGTGACATCCTGAGGTACTCTTTGGTTGTTACACTCTACCTATGCCTCCGTTTTGTTCTTAGGAGATTTGTAAATTAAGTTTCTACCACTTCTCATGGTGATTTCTATTGCCTGCTTTGGATTCTTTATGTCACTTGGAAAACCCCCTTGAGGTCTTGTATTTTAGGCCTGAGCTAACTGTCCCAACTGTGTATCTAGATTATTTTGAGCAAGTTTTCGATTGTTAATCTCAACCGCTATTTGTTATTGATTTTCACGGATTTTTTTCAAGGTCTCTTTATTATTACTAACCTATATGTTTTTATGTTGTTGAAACTGTTGGGTCTGACCTGATTGTTTCCCTATTTGGCTAACTCTGCCACTTATGGTTGTAGGTATTACCATTATTCATATTAATCTATCGAACATTTTCTACAAAGTTAACCGATCTCGTATTCACTTCACATGATTCTACAGAGATACCATTAAACCACAAATCTCACACTAGGCTGGGGTCTATCAGACCGCATTTACTTGTACTTGAGGTTGGTTAACACCTAACTTGCAGAACTATGTCATCATTTGATTCTGAAGAGCTAAAAACTGAGCAACCAGAGTATTGATACTATCTATTTCAGTCATCTCGATAGGCTTCTTCACTACACCGCTGGACATATCAGCTTTCCATATAGGATTACCTTGTGTAATTTAGTTCATCAAAGTTTAAAACTCATAATATGTTTTTTAAAATCTCTACCACCTACACCTGTGTCTAATAAATTTTTATGGTATGGTTAAGATCTTCAATAAAAGTGTGAGCCAATACCTCAATAATTTGTTGATGGTGCGAGTAGTCATTGAGAAGTGATTTGAATCTCTCTCATACATGATATAAGTTTGTGTTTGGTTTTTGCTTACAACTTAGAATCTCTCTCCATAACCTTACAGTCTTACCAGATGAGAAAGTTCTACAACTATTTCTCCTCTTCTCCTAAAAGTAAGAAGGGGATGAGAGTGAGCCTTACATAGTCTATAGAGACTCCAGTTGGAATAAAGGTGTCACTAATATCTAAAACGTTCTACAGATGGACCTATCCTAGAGTCTATAATCTGGAATATTATACTATCTTTTTATATGTTTGAAATTCAACCAACTCAAGGCAGGCGGCTGGAGGTTGGGTTGGGTGGAGGGGGTGGTCTTTAGTCTCGATCAAACTTGGGATGCCCATTACGACAAAAACCTGGGTCGGGTCATGTCAAGTTGGTATCAGAGCTTTTGGTTTATGGTCAATTAGGAGTCCACAAAGCTGAGTCTAGCAAAATTTCTTTTATGGGTATGTAGTTCACCACACTCCTAAAAAAGAGGCTACTGGGCATTTAGGAATGTTTTATTTTCTTGGTATTCTATTTTCATGCTTTGAGTCTAAGTACTGGAATCTTCTATAATCCGCGTTTGTTTATTTTTTAGATCATGCCTCAAATTTGGAACACAAAGAAATTCTTTTATCCCATCTGGTGATGATGTTAATGGGGTACGTCCTACACCTTGAGTTCACAATCATTCTCAGGGTCCTATCCCTGATTGTTCGGGAGTTACCCTTATTTCTACTAGTCCTTCTCAAGGTGAGGTGACTAATACAGAATTTCGCCAATCTATTTGAGTCATCACTTAGTTGGTTGCTGCTCAGGCTGAGCGAGATACATCTAGTGGGTTGTCTGTTGAGGCTACAAGGGTTGGTGATTTATGAAGCTGAATTCTCCTACTTTTACTAGTGTGAAGGTGGAGGACGGTCCTCAGACTTTCTTGGATGAAATAGAGAAGATATTCAAGGTAATGCAGGCTATAAGTGTGGAAGGAGTAAGCTTTATAGCTTATCAACGCAAGGATATTGCGTACCAGTGGTAAAAAGATTAGGACAAGGATAAAGGTGATTTGGAGGAGTTGTCCTTATGTGATGCTTTTTCTGTTGCTTTTCTGGGTTATTTCCTTCCACAAGAGTTAAGGGAAGCGAAGATGGAGGAGTTTGTGAATCTCAAGTAAGTGAAAATGTCTGTCAAGGAATATGCCTTGAAGTTTCATCATCTATCAAGGTATGCTCCTGATTTGGTGGTTGACATGAGGCCGAGAATAAGAAAGTTCACTTCTGGGCTATCTCGAGACCTAATTCTTAAAAGTAAGACTTTTTTGCTGATCAAGGATATGGACATTTCGAGGTTGGTTATCCACATACAGCAGGTGGAGAACGAAAAGATGAAATAAGCAATGTTTGGGGAAAAAATAAGTAAGATGAGTAGGTTCTCTAAGAAGAGTGGTGCTCAGCAGCATAGTGGTCGGGATGGAGGTAATGTCCAACGAAGAGGTGTGAAAGTTCTGGTTCCTTCTCCACTATTAGTGCTTCTTACCCGAGGTAGTCGGGTGTTAGGCATTTGTAAGGTGGTTATAATTTCCAAGCACAGGGTACCCAATCTCATATGAGTAGGGGTTATTTATCTTCTTCATGCCTTCCTTGCTGATTTTATGGTCATCTTTATCGGGGTTATTATGACAAAAGAAGGGACAAGTGTTTTAAATACGGCCTGCTAGGCCGCATGCTTAGAAACTATCCAATTAGTAAAGGAGCTTCAGGAGTGGTTAAAGCTCTGGTTGCTTCATCTTATGCACTTATGCCTAGTGGTGTTGCTTTGGCATCTGCTCCTGCTTTTGGTATCGGCATAGACCAAAATTGGTTGTATGCTCTTGTATCTCATCAAGAATCTGAGGCATTACCTAATGTCGTTACTGGTATGTTACAACTCTTTTCTCATAACGTGTAGTATATTCTTGATCCAGGGTTCACTCATTTTTTTGTGACTCCATATATGGCTGTGTGTTTTGATTTTGATCCTGAGGTTGTTTCGAATCCTCTTTCTATTTCTACCCTGGTCGGTGACTCAGTTATTGGCAAGAGAGTCTATAAGGGGTGTGTGGAATCTATTGGTATCAAGCATACCTTGGTAGATCTGTTTGAGATGGATATGGTGTATTTAATATCATTCTTGGAATGGATTGGTTACACTCTTTTTACGTATCCTTGGACTGTCGGATCCATGAGGTTGTCTTTAGGTTCCCTAGTGAGCCAGTTATAGAGTGGAATAGTAGTTCTCGAGCTCCTAAGGGGAGGTTGTTCCATCCTTTTTCATTGATCTTATGTGGTTATGGTTGGGTTTATAGTTTTTGTTTGGCTTGGTATGGTTGGACGGTTGGTATGGGATGGTCAGACTCGATTGGGTCAGTCTTGATAATAGACCTGTCCCAATGTCTGAAATCTGGAATGTTATGTTATCTTGTTATATGTTTGAAATTCAACCAACTCAGGGTAGGCGCCTGGAGGTTGGGTTGGGTGACGGGGGTGGTCTCCAGTCCCGGTCGGACTTGGGATGCCTAGTAAGACAAGGCCCCGGGTCGGATCATTTCATTAAGAATACTAATTGCAACCTCCTCAAGTGTATTATTACCCCAAAAGTCGTCCAAGGTGTTTACTCTAAGAACCAAGTGTCTTATTTATAACATGAGAATGTTTGGCCCTTTTTTGCTCCTGGGCGTGTCACACTCTTGCATAAGCATGATTAGGGGAGTGACATACCCTAATCATGAATACATACTATTTTGGATATCTTGCATTGTTTCTTGGGGCATAGAACACCCTTATATCAGAGGTTCAAGGGCGTGGCATGCCCATGGCCTCAATAATTCAAAATTTTGCCATCTTAATCTCCTTCCTTTTGCCATTGATTTCCTCACACTGGGTGTCTTTCCAACATCATTTTACCTTGTTATTCCCCCTAAAATTTATCCTAGAATCTCACATAGTCTCCTGTAACATCAAAAACCATGAATTAGTGCACACAACACGAGAATTCAGTGAGATACACTAGAACAACACATATCTCAAGCTATTTACACTAGTTTTCTTGTCTAAACTCTATGTGGCCAATTTGATTCCAAACTTGGTTTGAACATACCTTAAATATTGTAACTCCGTAGTTTAACACATAGATGTTCAATTATTTCATTACTAACTCATTCTCACACAAGAATTCCTCAAAACTATGGTAAACAACTGTAGATAATTACACCGAGGTGCATAAATCCACCCAAGATCAAATACCTAAGCCATTCTTCATTTTCATACACAAGACAAAAGTATCTCACAAGGTCGTCTAGGCCAAAATAAACTGCACAACGACAAGCTACCATACCCATTCATTTAACCTCCCTCAACTCAACTGAACCATGAACATCATCACAGAAAGAATTGAGTACCCAAATCAACATCAATACCAAGACGAAATCACCTTTAGTAATAGACCGAGCAACCTCGGAGAACCATAAACAACACACATCTCAAGGGATAAATAGGAAAATAAGAATGATAGTGCTAGAATTAAAACAAGGCCAGAGAAGGTTAAACCTCCCTTCATACTAATCCTCTCAACAACCAACCCCACCTTACTAATGAAAGAAATCCAATCAACCAACATAGTCGTCTAAGTCAAGCAGACAAGAATCACAAGAAAAATATATACTAACCAGATAATGCTAGTCTTGCTATCTATCTAATAAGGATTAATAATAATTAAGGTATTAACAATATAAAAGGCATATAATACAAGTGGTATGAAAGGAAAAACAATAGTCCTACTCTAGGATCACATCAAGGTCCCTATCCAAAGAAAGAAAATTTACCCAAGCTCTACATCCCAAGGTAATCACAATAAAAATCCACTACTAATAGAAAATATCTACGAAGGTAGTAGTGTATACATATACCTACACAATGGCTCACAACAACAAATGCAATAATTATAGGTCATAGGGAAATGATGGGTATGAAAACCCCAAATCAAATCATATAGAAACCAAAGATAGAAAATCAAAATCATGTCTGTAATGATAGAATATGAAGCCATGAACCTTAACCTACCTAAATATATACAAACCTAAACACCCCAGAACCAAATTGAGCATCTACAAAATTATCTGTAATACCTTGCAATGAATCACACCTAACACTTTGGGGAACACCCCTAATACCTAAGGAATCATCTCTGACCGAAGGTGTTACATCCCTAAAAAACTAATCTTGTTGTACTAGCTACTTGATTATCCCCCATCGGGACACCCTCTATAGATATGATCACTCTCCCAATAATCATATCAACCCTTATAAGGCCTTGTCTATCATAAAATATGTGTTGATCCAAATTAGTTGACCCACTCATATCTAGGACACTTCCTAGACTAATGATAAACCTCTCCAATATCATAACACCTCATAAACTCACTAATTTAATATAGTTACTATCTAGATCCATCGCCATGACTAATAGACCTATACCAAGAACCTCGTGCATCAAAATTCTGCCTATTATAACCACTACAACATGTATGATAGTCACCTATAATCTGAGGTACTACCTAAATAAACCTGGTAACATATGAATTATGGTGACCTCTACAAGGAGAATCCCTTTCTCCAAATTAAATACCACTAAAACTATATTGATGACGGGGCCTCTTGTCGCTACCTTCATATGTCTCAAGACAAACTCACTCTACATTCCTTATGTGATAAATAACTTAGAGAAAATTAAACCTAATTGCTTATTAAATACTCCAATGACACATTAAAGTGGTTAAGTCAATCCTCTGATAAACCTCTGCACCATATCATGCTCTGTATATATGATCATAGAAGTATGTCTAGCCCACTAAAGAAACCTAAAATCATACTCTAAAACTAATAAAGAACCCTGTTGAATACCTATAAACCCAAATCTGTTTGGAGAGCCACTTGCTGTATCAAACACTACCCCTACTAAGATGTATCCTCATAAGGGATAAAAAACCTTAGCATGGTATCTTATGGAACTGAGGTTGTCACAAACCCTACTAAAACCTAGGTTGGCCCCAAACCCTCTGGATGATGTTGTAGATCTTTAGTATAAAGCTTTAAATCCCTATACTAACACATATCTGAGATTCGAGCAACACACGCTGAAGTCCCATTCACACCTATCGACAACCTCATGCTATCCTTTTGAGATAGAATGGTGCCAAAGTAAGCACTTGGAAGTTTATAGAAGTATGGACATATGATCAAGAATAAAGATATGGAATTTCCTAAGAATACCTTATAGCCTCCCAAAGATAGGATATGGACATTATTGTACTGATCAGTAGGAATTTACTAGAAATGTTTCTCTTGTACCAATGACATAGGTAAACCTAGACTCTAATACCAAACTTTCACAACCTAATTTCTCAGGTTAAAATGACACCTACCATAACCTACTAGTAGGTAAGCTTACTTATAATTAGGAATAGTGAGTAATAGGATAATAAGAGAAATTATAACTACAACTAAATAAAAGAGAAAAGAACTAGAAGGAAGAAAATATTCCCCAGACACGGTGTTAGTTGATATAGGCGCCACTAATATAACAAGAGTGAAAGGTTAATACTCTATGTATATATATAAAATAGACCTCAACGTACAAAATAATTATCAGCATAGCATCAAATATAGTAAGAAGGAAATAACTTTTGACTCTAGGAGCTCACCTATAATCTCTTATCCATGAAACAACTCGTGCTATGATCTTGCAACACCTCACACTTTTAAGCTAGAACTAGAACAGTCCTTCATATGTGCATAGAATCAAAATGATTTCTATTTATAGTTACATCTGAAGATCAATTATTTAGTGTTGAAACATCTTTGGAGATAAATTTAGGTCATGGATATCTTCTATCTCAAAGTTGAGTTGAGAACTTTCTTATCGATTTAATTTTACTTGCTATTCTAACTTGGTCAACTTCCAATGATAATTACTCTTAGAATATAATAATTTAGGTATCCTACTACCTATTAAATTAAAGGACTTTGATTATTATTTCCAACTTAATCAACTGTTCATCAATTCAAGTTCGGAGTAAAATGTTATGGGCATTTCAGTGAGGTAATATTCCAGGTATATGTTGTCTAGCGCGGGGTAGATCTAGTGAGTAGAAACTCACTGGAAAGCCTCTGTGTTGGGTTGCACAGTGTGGATTCCCCTCTCTGATATAAAAATATATTTTTCTTTATTAAATCAAGGGCAAACAGGTCCTTTCACCCTATGTAACTTCTCCAATCTATTTTTATTCCCCAAAATTGTCCTAAACTTTGATAGTCATTCTCAAATCCGTAATTCATTTTCTTTCCCAAAATTTCAAATTCCTAATCCTAATGTTTAAAAAAGGGTCAAAAATTAAAGTTTCTTTTCAATATTTTCTCACAAAATTCATCATCAGGGGTATATGGAATAAATCCAAGTCAAGTAATTCTTCATATTGATTTCAAGGCCAAGGATTCAAGATTTTCATAAATTCATAAAAAAGTCACGTCAAACACTCCCTATTTTAGTTACTGAATGAATTATGAATTTAAAGAATTGAATATTTGTTATTATGTTGGTTATTTGTAACTAGGGTTAAAGGTTCTATCATAAGATATTATGTAAATTCTCCTATTTACTTTAAGGTTGGATGTTTAATCATGTGTTTAGGATGTTAACACTAAAATGGTTATTTAAAAAAAAATTCCCTTATATTTTGAAATGGATTATCAAAAGTATGAAACATTTTAGCTATGAATACGGAGTCTCTTAAAAGCTTTGAATTTGACAAAAGTAACATTATTTTCTCATCCCTTGTGTCATTGAATGTACTATTTTTCTTGAAATTGTCTTGTCATTGTTATGGCGAACTCAATAATGATTACATACATGTTTTCAAATTACGGGATAATGGACCTTGAATGTTTTATGATGATGATGTTGGCATGATACTTTGAAAAATAGACCTTATGGTTAGATGGTCAATTGAATAGATAACTTATAAGTCTTGGTATGATGATACCAACAATGGTGTCTTCCCTTAATAGCAAGGAAATAGTTTTGATTTAGTTTAATGATGTGAAAGTGACAAAATTTATGCTTAAATAGAATTAGACGGTTAATCGAGAAAGTGTGATTCCAAGTGGCTCTACACCTAAAACCTGTGTTTTGCCGACATAGGGATGGTTGATCCTAAATTAGACGACCTTATTTTTCCTCTATGAGGATGGTTGTTGGCCATAATGTTTTTAATCTTGATACATGTGGAAAATATGGATTGGGGATTAGGTGGTCGAGCATTAATCGAACCCACATAGATCATGAAGTTTAATGAAAGTCAGATATACCATCTAGTTTAGAACTAAAGAATTGAAGTATGATTTTCTTTTACTTGGATTAGCAATTGAAGTTTTCACATATTATTTTAGGTTTTACTTATAGTATTATATTCATCCGTTTAAAATCTCTACTTGTTTTATTTTCTGTTCTATATGCCAATAAATTCAATGTATTGACCATCTTTAAGTGTCTGCATCATCTCATGATGTAGGTTTGGAGGCACACTCCCATGGTACTATGCAGTAGTAGACCCCTTCCCCTCCAATTACAAAACTGAATATTTTGAGCCCTCAATCCTCCGGAAGGCCTATTTTTTTATTTCATTAGTTTTAAGATGTTATTTTATGTATCGTTGGATCCATGTACCAACTTATATGTTTTACTATTATGTTAGAGGCTCCAAATCCATATGTACATATACCTTAATTGTTTTATTTCGAACACTTGGTTAATTTTTATTAAATTTTAAATTTTTTTCTCTTATGGGTATTTCTTTTGCAAATACTTACTGAAATGCTTATGATGATATTGTAAGGGTTCCTGTTGGGCCTTCATTGGTCTAGGAATTCCATCAAGGCCAGGTCCTGGGCTTGGGTTATGAAAAATTATCTATAGAGCCGTGTGTAGTAGAGTCTTGCTTATGGGTGTGTTGTGCACCACACTTATAATTAGGAGGCTATAGGGCAACAAGGAAATGTTTCCCATTCTTTCATACTCCATACTGTGCATTAGTATTATCCATATGAAAGTTATCCATATTCCATCCTAGATCTAATTTTTCTGGCTGTGTATCATTAACAGGGTCATACAAGTGCGAAAGCTTAGATTTCTAATGATGTGATCCTCTACGATTGAGTCATCAAAAAGTTATGAAACAACATAAGGACTTGAGAAGAGTCGATTAGTACATAAAATCTATCTATTTTTTGCTTATACCCCTATCTTCATAAATAATGTAGGTGA
This sequence comes from Capsicum pubescens, assembly GCA_030864215.1. NCBI lineage: Eukaryota > Viridiplantae > Streptophyta > Magnoliopsida > Solanales > Solanaceae > Capsicum > Capsicum pubescens. The sequence goes on along the minus strand of CM061540.1, from coordinate 256,699,776 downwards.
ATTGAGGTGAGATGGGTATTCTTACCCTCTTTTAAAAATGTTGTTGTAGATGCCATGCTTAAGGGGGAAGATAGGTAGCTAAATGTTGGGGTAATGTCTTAACCTGATGAGATAGTGTTAATTAGAGAGTTATAAGCTTTGAGCAGTAAAATGGTCCAGAGATAAAAAATGAAGTCATAGATTTTGAAGTTTGAGGGACGGTAACTTTTGAGTAAGGAAGGTAGTTATAGTCGTGTAACCTTCAAAGTAAAGAAGGTGGTATGACCTTATAGTGATTGACTAAAGTTGTAGCAGGATTTTTAAATTTATGGTAGATAGCTGAGAAAGTAATTTGTTTTGATGATTTAGAATTTATTTGAAATAGGAAAGGAACTTATGATGGCCTGTCACTGGGGTTGTGAACAGTAGGAGTAAGTGGTTAATTGAAGTATAAAGTGTTTCAGAATTTATATTTAAATTTCAATTTATGGTTTGGGAGGAACTTCTTGATTTTTATAAAACTATGAGCATAACACAATGATATCTCGCAAAGTTACACCTCTATTTGAAGATAAAGAAGTCGATGCAAAATATAGTAACTGAACCCACAAGGAATATGTGAACTATCTATCAAACTTGCTAAAATCATTGCCAGTACAGAAAGTAAATGAGGTGATGTTTTTCTAATTTGTGAAAAGTAACAAGATGTGGAATGCTTTTGGTTGTGATCAATCATAAATGAACACAAGGCTTGTGTTCCCCTAGCTTCTAACTCTGTAGGTTTATCATGCTCAATCCAACTATCAAACTACTATGTATGTAGAATTGACAAGTTATGTATCACCAACAGCCTCTCGACACACATTGGTGAATCTCACTTATCTTCTTTTGGTCTCAAGTGTTGCATTACTAACCTTTGCCTTAGACCCCAGTTTCAACTATCTCCTCTTTTTCTCCAGTTGATTAGATGAAGATAATTATCTTAAGTAGATAAAAATAATTAGCTTATTTCCACAATTAACTTCAAATCACTGTTGTGATCTCTTTTCCCTAATTATTTCCTCCCTCTCAGGATCGTAGTGAATACATGCGGGATCCTAAAGATTGCAACTATTAAGAAATCAATAAGCGCAAAGAAAACCATAATACATACAACAACAATAATCTAAAAGGATTGACCACTTCCCCTATTTTTTTAATCCGCCAGGGTTTCCACAACCCTACATAAGGGAATTAGATGCTCATCATTGTGAAATAATCAATGGAATTCATAATTGAAAGGATTACAGTAATCTCACAACAATTAACAAATAAAATCTAAAATCTCGAATAGAATAATCAACCAAAATCAAGAACATAATAATCCCAAGATCGAAATCAACTATTTGAATAAAATATATGTTTATAAGTATTAAGACTGCATAAACTAAATATAAAACATTAAAAGGGTATTTATAGAATACAAGGAAACCCTAGGAAACCAATCCTAAAGAAAATATGAAAATTAGAGTCAGTGCCCACCTACGGGGCCACCTAAATGGCCTAGGTGGCACCTATAGGGTGTAGGTGGTCCCACTGTAGGTGCCAGTGTCCAAAACTAATGAGAAACACTCTGAAATCCATGGATTCTGACACCTACGGGACGTAGGTAGTCCAACGTAGGTGACAGGCAAAAATTTTCATCTTTTAAATCTCTGGACTTCAATTTTATGGAAAATATTCTGACACCTACTCTATGTAGGTAGTACCTATGGGGCATAGGTACCAATTTAGATAGTCCAAAATCTTTAATTTTCACATTTTTTCTCTTGTTCATCTCCAAAACCTTGTTTTCTGCTAAACACAACACAAAACATATCATATCTAACAAAAAGACCTATGTAACTTTCATATTTTCATTATTTTAAACATCGAATGATCCATGAAACCATAGAACATCATACAAATGTATGTCTGGGTAAGTAGATGTGATATGAAAAAGAAGAATGTGTTAATGGACTCTAATTAGATATGTTGTAAGTTTAAGTTAGACTATTCTTACAATGAGATTTTAGTATGTCCATTGTCTCTTAATTCTTATCTGGCAGTTGTATGATAGACTAGTGTGTAGCAAAATTTGTACTAATTATCTTGGTTTAGCAATTACGTTGCAAAAGGGTTGTTCTTGTAGGGCTATTTTTGTGTAATATAAGGAATTAAGTTTGATTTCCTTATCAATATTTTGATGCTCTAGTATAGTATATGGGATGTTTTATTTTCAATCCATGATTCATAGTAGATAGTAAGTTTGATCTTTAGATGTTAATTGTATTGAAAGAGTGGTAGCTTAAGGATAGTGATGCAACATTTGTTGAAAGTGAGATTAGTAGACTTTATATGATGTATGAAGAGCTTAGGTTGATAACTTATGAAAATATTGAGTGGGTCATTTGATAGATAAGAGTGTTAAGTTTATATGAATAAATTAAACCCAGGTGTATGTTGTTCATAAATCTAAGTTGGGTGAATGTAGATAAACGACATGAGCTCTTATTATAGTTTTGAAAGTTTCATTAAACTATAACTATATTATATTTGAGGTTTTATGCTAGTATACTAAGGAGTGGAAAATGGATTTTAATGTTTTAAGGAGTGCGGATGTGTATTCCCATGAGAGTGTCAATTATAAAGTAATGACTATATAACCTATCAAAAGTTAAGATTAGTATCCCTATAAGGGATGTCCTAGAAGGAATTTAGTGTCCTCATATTATAGTCGTCCGACCCGACCTCCGATTCTTTTTTATCGACCTATTTAACTATCTGGCCATAGTTATTTAGGTGGTACTCCAAGATCGAATTCCTCCTAGGAACACACAAAACAAATATATTAACTTGAAGGGTTTCTTGTCCCATGAGTGGATTCTCAATTTTTTAATGAATCCTAACTATTTACATTTTCAATTATGAAGAGAAAAGCGCCAATGGTGCGTGAAGCGCATGTGGAATGAGAACTGAGAAAGAGAAGTTTAGAGGAGATGGGGTGGTGGTATTCTTGAATGAAGCCTATTCAAACCGAATTAAAACTTATCATATCAGGCTAGGCCTCTTAGTGTCCTTATATTAAAGTTAATTCGGGTGAGTTTAGTATTTATGGGTATAGTGATACCCCCATTGTGCTGAGTGTTGTGCTTATAAATTTATTGTGAGAAAATGTATGCAAATCTAGGAGAGCAACCTTTGAGTCAAGGGGGAGATGATAAACTAAGGTAGTTCTTGAATTTCCTCACGGTGTTAAGTTTTGGGGAAGAGTAACGATAAGATATATTCTTATTCTAGAAAATTCCTCATACTTCAATTTAAGAGAACATTCTACTAATGTTATGTGTATTTAAGCCATGCGTATGACTGAGGTCCATGTTCTCTTTATACTTGGTTTTAAGAAACTATACTTTCTATATGTTACCAATTCATTTTAGGTCATGTCTAACCCTAAAGAAATATTATCTCTGCAAAATCATGACTATTTTCAATCCCCAAAATAAGAGGCAATAACTTTAAACAAAAGTTTGAGTCATATTCCTTGAATTTATGGGTTCCAGCCTTATGTTATACAACTCTAGATTTATGCACTCATGTTTGTCAGTATGCCCAGTCCCAAGAACTCATGTTATGTTAGAACTTTTTTATATTGGGATGACCCTATATTTATGATTGATTACGCTCAATCTACAGCTCTCGTAGGAGTGTAAAGCGGTCGTTAGCAAATATAGAACCCAACTGGGTTGGGTATCGATCCCACAGGGAATAGCTTGGTCAACAAGTAAGTAAAGATTACTAGACTTTTAGTGCAAGTCTCGTAAAAAAAAGGGGGGAGTCTTGTCGTGCAAGTAATGTAACCAAAATAATATCTAAAAACGGCAATAGCAAAGTAAAAAGAGAAAGAATGTTTTGGTGAGATGTAAACAATGAGAATTGAGAAGTTGGGGTTATGTCCACCTTCTGAGGTATACGTCTCTATTGGCTATGAGTGTGTAGAATTCTGACATGCAATTACTTATAGAGGATTGTAGTCGATGGTAAATCCAAGCGTCTCTCGACCTAAACAAGGACTATTTCACTTTAACTCTCTCGAGCTTAAAGCGTATCTAACGGTACTAATTCTCCAAGAGGTTAGTCCAGTTACGGCACTAGCGTTTTAATAGGAAAGGGTGTCCTACTACCTTGACATTATCTCTTTTCCAGACAAATAACTTTTCTCTCGAACAAGTTAAATGTTAGACTGGCGTATTCTTGCGTTTGCAACCGCAAAGAATGTAGATGAAGATGAAGAGAATAATGATATAAGCAATATACGTGCCTTGAACTCACAAACTCACAGCAATAGATAGTAACTCATTCGGCTTCCATAACCCCAACAGAGAAGTTTAGTTACCCATGAATGCGAAGGAGATCACGCTTGACATTGTTGTTATACCACAAGATTGATTAATTTCGTGTAGCGTAAGTGGTAGGCGTGAGGCGTGAATTCCTTAGCAAAGTAACGATTCTCTTGTTGCGGAAATTAAGAATAGATGAATGGAAGAAGAAAACTAGAATTAATAGAAAGATTAGAAGAGTTGTAGAATTATTTGTAGTGTAGAATAATAGAGGAGTAGAAGATGTGTGTAGATGTAAAAAGATGATAGAAGATGAGAGGGATGGAAGGAAGTATTGTGTTCTCCCTCCTTCCTCCCTCCTTGTTTAAAATCTCTAGCATGATAGGGTATTTATAATACCCATATCCTAATCCTACTAAGCTAATGAAATAAATAACCAAATCCTACTAGACTAATGAAATCCTTAACCCAAATGTACTAGGTTAAGGTAACATTATCATAATCCACATAAAATAATGAAATACATAACCTAATTGTACTAGGTTAATGTATCATTGTCAAAATCCAGCTTTGTGTCTGTAAGTCCCCAAAGTCTTCAGAATTGCTGTTTTAGCCCGGGACAGATTTTCCATGCAGCAGTTTTGGTCCCCCAAAGTCTTCAGAAATGCTGTTTTAGCCCGGGACAGATTTTCCATGCAACAGTTTTGGTCCTTAGGCGTGTAAACTCCCTTCCCTTCCTTCGTGAGCTTTCTTTAGCGTTAAGTAAGCCATAAAATGCTGAATTATGCATCATTTATACCTGAAACTTTACTAATCATGTTCGTTAGCTCATTTACAGGAAAAGGACTAAAAGTGCATGAAATATATAATTTGTTCTCAAAACTAGGCTAAAATATGAGCAAAATATATTGATATAGGCGCGTAAATTCGCCTATCATCAACACCCCACAGTTAGAGCTTTGTTCGTCCTCGAACAACATATCATGTCCTTCTAAGCATCAACTTAAGGTTTTTACAGAAACAACACAAAACATTCTTCAAGACAAGCACAACAATTATCAACAAAGAGTAGCTTTCCGATTATAAGTAGAAACAGTTTAACCTCTAGCGTAGACTCGTGATGGTGATCGACTCGCATGCAAACGTTAAGGTGCATAGAATCATATACAACTATCCAAAACTCATCAACCATGTGTGTCTCACCATATAGTACCCATAATCACTCACAAATATAGCATATTTTTCAAACATGGGTATCAAAATTTCCTTGCTCTCACTCTCACAAAGAGTTCATATGTAGCAACTGATGACCATAGGCTTGCCCTTAATATAATACTCTACTAAATGTTGGAATGTTAAGATTAGGATCAAGTAGGTCTTTTGATGGTTGTAATGTAGGCTAAGGGACGGGTAGGACTATTTTGGCCAGGAATAGTGACTAAGTTCCTAAGCTCTTTAATACATCACTTTGTATCATTGACACTTTTTTCTTTCAACCTTTCTTCTTTCTTTTTTCTACCACCCTTGTTCTCCTCTTTTTTCAATTTTAAGCACAACTCACTTTTCAGCTTTCTTTTCCTTTTTTCTTTTCACAACATACCTCTTGTGATAGCATTTTTTTTTTCTTTTTCATAACACATTCAAGAACCATTCCAATTTATAGCATTATACTCACCCAATTTCCTTTTATGTTGTCACATGACTTTTTCACTTTAAAGCACTTAGAGATTTTGGGATCAAATTACGGTCTTGAAAGAAATGGATTAGGCTTACATACAAGGTTGTCAAGGAAATAGGCTAAAGGCTCAAAAGGGTTAACTAGGATGATGTCCATGGGTAGGTAAAACTGAAGGTAAACATGTATAGGTTGCCAAAGAAATGCCTAAATCATATCCTAAACTTACACTCCTTATTTTCGCTTTGCATACATACCAGGCAAGTTCTAGCATCAGCCACACACATAGAATATACTATTATCTCACACACACAAGGCACATGGTCGACTTTATTGGAGGTAATATAGACTCTTGACCCAACAAGTGAAGGAATTGAACCACACAATATCACATAATGAGTCACAACTAGAGCCTAAACGTCTCAATAGTCACAATTGTAGCACATACTCTTGTTATAATCTCATGCTGCCTATCAAAATAATTTCATGCGAAGCTAGAAAAAATTTTCTACTAAAAAAAACGAAACAAAAACAAAGCAAGCAAACATAGATGCGATAGAGAAGTATAGCATACGATACCGCCACCCCACACTTAGTCGGGACACTGTCCTCAGTGGAAAATAAATACGAGGAACCTGGTTGGTCGGACTTATCCTCTATGTCTGGGGTCATACCCCTTGCATTGGAATCATCATCAGAGTCGTCATCCTCAGAAGTTCCTCATAAGTATCCCACTTAATTCCAAGCGTGAGTCGAGGTATTTGCAGCGAGGAGGGTTCTCCTTGGTCCTTGCGACTTCTCTTTTTGCCCTTTTGGGAGGTGGTAGCCTTCTCCTTGCCTTGTCTCTCTTTAGGTGCCATTGTACCTGAGACTAGAAATAGTGTTAGTGGTAGCACAATATCAATGGATACAATCTATGCACAAGCATTAGGGGTACCACCCCACACTTAGTTTTGTTGACACAAATCAGTGAAGTGAAAGTGGTCGATTACTCAGATTTCGTCGACATACGTTTTAGGAGTTGTATTCCGGCAAGAAAATCAGTGATGTATCACTACTTGCAGCCATTGCATTACTTTCATGTTAGATATAACAACACTACTACATAGGGGTTACCACATAATATAGTTACTTTCAACAATCACAACCTCCTATGTCGGCAGGCACTATAAGTCTTATCCCGATGAACGGGATAGCCTAACATGTAAGTATCCAAGTAGCAATTTAAAACAATGTTCAAGACTATAGCAATTCCGCAAATAGTATAACAATGCTATTAAAACCAAATTCAAGTCGGAAACAAGTCAAGATGATTCTAACGTATACGTTCACTCACATGATTTTGCATTAACATTCCAAACACATGAACTTCACCAACAATCTTTCAATATGTAGCAATTTATAATAGACATAGCAACGTAGTACTTACGAGAAATAAATGAAGAATAAGAGAGTACTTACTTGCTTGAAGCTTTTGGAGGTGGTTTTGTGAATTGGAGGAGCAAAAATAGAAAATTTTGAGAGGATTTGGATGAATATGCGGCACCTTTAGGTCACTTTGCAATGTGTTGTGTTATAAAACTAAGTCCCCTTTATATAGGAAGAGAATGGGTCGGGTTATGACCCATTTACAATTGGTTTTGGAGACAAAAATCCCACATATGCGGCGCATAATGCTTGGCATAGATATGACATATGCGGCGCATTGTCTATGGCATAATGGGACATATGCGCCGCATAGTCTATGGCATTTGTAGACATATGCGCCGCATAGTCTATGGCATATGAGATACTGAGACCAAATGCCATAGCATAGGCGGCGCATAGTCAAAAGCATACCTAGGAATAGGCGGCGCATAGTCAAAAGCATACCTAGGAATAGGCGGCGCATAGTGTATAGCACACTAGATTCCGAGACCTTAGGCTATAGGATTGGTTGTGCATCGTTCGTGGCCTAGTTTTACCAAGGCCTAGCCTTCCTCGAAGCCTACTTTGGCGTGAGAAAGGCTCAATCCATAGCCTTATGCATCACCCTTCCTAACTTACCAACTTTACCATACAATGCGTCCAAATCGTCAATTGAAATCAATCTCCTCGTTGACTACTTCTTGCACCTATATTCACTCAAACAAATGAAAACGATTAGTACGATGGGTTGCCTCCCATCTAGCGCCTTATTTATTGTCGTGGCACGACATGGTTACCTCGAGTACTCAGACTTCGTCGAGGTAAATGGTGGATCGTTTGCTGAATGGATTTAGACGACAATGAGGCTTACTTGTAGGAGGGGTACCAATTATATCATCAATAGTCCAACCCATAGCTCTCATGTATCTCTTCAGAGTAGAGATGAGAGCGTCTACGTGCTATTTACTTAAATCATCCGCACTCACCGGAAGTATCTTTATACTTTCCAAGAACACATACCTTAGATAATTGGGGAGCTCTTTCGATTCTAGCATTGGTGGCTCTTCAAGGGAAATCTTCACTGTTGGTGATGGTTGATTCTTAAGATCACGGTCCGGTTGCTTAGGAGTATGGGAATAGGACTCTATTTCTGTTAGAGCACCCATAAGTTCTTCATAATCTTCATCGTCCTCATGCTCAACCTTCAGCAGCGCAGCAGACAATGGCTCAACAGTAAGCTGTTTCTCTACAGATAATGCTTTCTTATCTTCACCATGAACATCATCTACAGAGAACACATCCATATCTTTTGGCTGCTTCATCGCTTTGCATATATCAAAGCGGACCACTTCGTCATTAATTCGAAACAAAAGCTCATTATCTTTTATGTCAATAAGCACACTTCCAGTTGCGAGGAAGGGGCGTCCCAAGATTATGGGAACGTCAGAATCCACCTCACAATCCAGAATAACGAAGTCTGCAGGAAAGATAAATAAAGATACCTTCACCAACACATCATTCAAGATACCCACAGGTCATTTTACCGTCCTATCAGCCATCACGAGCCTCATATTGGTTGGTGTCGGATCGCCTAACCCCAACTTCTTGTAGATGGATAGTGGCATCAAATTGATGCTAGCACCCAGATCGCACAATGCCTTAGCAAAATTCATAGATCCAACCGTGCAAGGAATAGTGAAAGCACCAGGGTCTGTCTTCTTCTGTACCAAGGACCTTGTGGCAATTGCACTGTAATGATGAATATTATTTGCCGGCTCATAGCTTACTGCCCGCTTCTTTGTCAACAGGTCCTTCATGAATTTAGCATACCCAGGCATTTGTTCTAGTGCCTCGACCAATGGAACATTAATAGTCAGCTGCTTTAACATCGTCATGAATTTGCTGAACTTTGTATCATCCGCCACCTTCTTCAATCTTTGAGGAAAAGGTGGTGGTGGGTATGGAATTGTTCTCTCCATGGATTTCTTCTCCTCTTGCTTCCGTTTTTCAGCTTTTCCAGGCTGCACGTTGTGAGGAGTGATGTTAAGGACGTTAGGATCGGCTGCTGTGGCATCTTCCCCTTTCGCCTTATCATCAATTTCCGCTTCTTCGTCAACCACTTGCTTGCCTTTTTCTGAAGTTTCTAGCACCTTACCACTTCGGTTAGTGATGGCCATGCATGACCCATCATTCCTTGGGTTTTGCACAGTATTGCTAGGTAAAGTGCCAGCCTTTCTTTGATTGAGTGCTGCTGAAAGTTGGCTCAGTTGCTGCTCTATTTGCCTGATTGAAGTGGAATGAGAATCAACTAATTTCTTCATAGAGGAAAAATCATTTATTACCTCAGTAACTCCCGCGCTTGTTGCTTCCACTCCTTTCAATAATTTAGCCATCATGTCTTCCATACTTCCAGAATTAGATGTGGTGGTATCACGTCTACCAGGGGGAATGCACAAACCACTCTTTTCATTCTTGTTCTTCCAACTACCTTGGTCCATGTTTCCAGATTTACCATAATAGTTCCGACCTTGGTTTCCTTGGGCATTGCCTCGGAAACCCCCTGATTATTCAAGTAGTTGGCTTCTTCTTCCGAATCAGATTCGTCTCTTCCTTTTAGCGCCACAACTTTCACTTTGTCGGTCTTCCCTGATAATAAATGCTTTGTAAGAAGATCCATCTGTGTTTTCATGTGCGCCATATCTTGATCATGTTCTTCTTGTCTTCTTCTTTGGTCTGCAGTCATGCCAATAGATAAAGTGGGGCTTGCTACCTCGGAATCCCTGGTATGCCAAGCTCTACTTTGTTTCGTCATGCGATCTAGCATATTGCTTGCTTGACCAAAGGTGAGGTCCATAAAATATCCTCCAGCTGCGTTATCCACCACTGGCTTAGTTATTGAATTCAAGGCTCTATACAATATCTCCATGAGGTGAACATTAGTCATGTGATGGTTTGGGCATCTCGCTAGCTTTGTCTTGAACCTCTCCCATGTTTCATGAAGAGCTTCAGTTGGAAGCTGATGAAAGTTGCTGATTTCATCTCTCAATTGTGCCCTTTTGGAAGGCGGAAAGAATCTTTCTAGGAAAGCGTCTCTCAATTGCCTCCAATTTGTAATTGAATCAGGAGTCAGCCCATTCAACCATAGTGTTGCCTCCCCAGACAGAGACAATGGAAATAAGCGTAACCGAATTGCATTCTGACCAACTCCAGGATTGTCAAATGACTTGCATGTAGAAATAAAGTTGATGAGATGCATATTCGGATCATTGCCTGCTAGCCCACCAAATAATCCCTTGAGTTGCAATAACTGAATCATGGTGCTTGTGATGTTGAACTTGGCTCCGGGCGCTAATGGTGGTGGAATTATAGCTCCAGTGGCTCCGGCACCATCAAGATCATCATCATCATCGTCGAAAGCTGGTTGCATGGGTTGGCGATCATACCTAAACCGAGCTTGTCGATCTCTTCTCTGCATGGGTGCCGCCATCTCAGCAGTATGCCGTGGGTTTAGTAGCTCCTCATCGCCCAGGTCCTCCTCATCAAGATTTGTTGCACGCCCTGGGTTATCAATATTCTGCTGATGCGCTTGAGCATCCATCCTTTCAATTTCACGTTGTGCATCCATTGATGCACAGAACAAACCTGAATAAAACAAAAAACAACAACTAAAAGTAAAAGTACGAGAATCTTTGACCAAAGGGTCTAGTAATTATTACGAACTTGATTGACACTTGTATTCCCCGGCAGCGGCGCCAATTATTGATAACGCTCAATCTACAGCTCTCGTAGGAGTGTAAAGCGGTCGTTAGCAAATATAGAACCCAACTGGGTTGGGTATCGATCCCACAGGGAATAGCTTGGTCAACAAGTAAGTAAAGATTACTAGACTTTTAGTGCAAGTCTCGTAAAAAAAAGGGGGGAGTCTTGTCGTGCAAGTAATATAACCAAAATAAGATCTAAAAACGGCAATAGCAAAGTAAAAAGAGAAAGAATGTTTTGGTGAGATGTAAACAATGAGAATTGAGAAGTTGGGGTTATGTCCACCTTCTGAGGTATACGTCTCTATTGGCTATGAGTGTGTAGAATTCTGACATGCAATTGCTTATAGAGGATTGTAGTCGATGGTAAATCCAAGCGTCTCTCGACCTAAACAAGGACTATTTCACTTTAACTCTCTCGAGCTTAAAGCGTATCTAACGGTACGAATTCTCCAAGAGGTTAGTCCAGTTACGGCACTAGCGTTTTAATAGGAAAGGGTGTCCTACTACCTTGACATTATCTCTTTTCCAGACAAATAACTTTTCTCTCGAACAAGTTAAATGTTAGACTGGCGTATTCTTGCGTTTGCAACCGCAAAGAATGTAGATGAAGATGAAGAGAATAATGATATAAGCAATATACGTGCCTTGAACTCACAAACTCACAGCAATAGATAGTAACTCATTCGGCTTCCATAACCCCAACAGAGAAGTTTAGTTACCCATGAATGCGAAGGAGATCACGCTTGACATTGTTGTTATACCACAAGATTGATTAATTTCGTGTAGCGTAAGTGGTAGGCGTTAGGCGTGAATTCCTTAGCAAAGTAACGATTCTCTTGTTGCGGAAATTAAGAATAGATGAATGGAAGAAGAAAACTAGAATTAATAGAAAGATTAGAAGAGTTGTAGAATTGTTTGTAGTGTAGAATAATAGAGGAGTAGAAGATGTGTGTAGATGTAAAAAGATGATAGAAGATGAGAGGGATGGAAGGAAGTATTGTGTTCTCCCTCCTTCCTCCCTCCTTGTTTAAAATCTCTAGCATGATAGGGTATTTATAATACCCATATCCTAATCCTACTAAGCTAATGAAATAAATAACCAAATCCTACTAGACTAATGAAATCCTTAACCCAAATGTACTAGGTTAAGGTAACATTATCATAATCCACATAAAATAATGAAATACATAACCTAATTGTACTAGGTTAATGTATCATTGTCAAAATCCAGCTTTGTGTCTGTAAGTCCCCAAAGTCTTCAGAATTGCTGTTTTAGCCCGGGACAGATTTTCCATGCAGCAGTTTTGGTCCCCCAAAGTCTTCAGAAATGCTGTTTTAGCCCGGGACAGATTTTCCATGCAGCAGTTTTGGTCCTTAGGCGTGTAAACTCCCTTCCCTTCCTTCGTGAGCTTTCTTTAGCGTTAAGTAAGCCATAAAATGCTGAATTATGCATCATTTATACCTGAAACTTTACTAATCATGTTCGTTAGCTCATTTACAGGAAAAAGGACTAAAAGTGCATGAAATATATAATTTGTTCTCAAAACTAGGCTAAAATATGGGCAAAATATATTGATATAGGCGCGTAAATTCTCCTATCATCAATGATCTATATGTTTGATATATGAAGTACTTCATTCCAATTGTATCGTATCTTATGTCAGAGGTCCCACTTGAGTAGTGCAAAAATAGAGTAGTAATTGAACAGTGACAATCCTATTCTTGATGCTCTTACTCTAGTCCCTCAGTTCCATTCCTAATACTGGGATGATAGTGATTATGGGGGCATAATAATGTTTTATTATAAGAGAGTAGATGTTCTTTGTTGTGAAAATTAGGGTGTGGCAACTGAAGCTAAGGTTATAGGTTAAAATAATTGCTAAAGATGAGTTTTTGTTATGTGAAATGGTTAAAAGGGAGGTATATAGTGGAAATCCTTATGAAAGTGATTAAAGATGTTGGTTTCAGGTGTGAAAAAACATAAAAGGATGTGTAGTGATAATAGCCTTAAATGTTGTGATTGATAGATATGCAAATCTTTATGCTATGGGGCTAGTACTCCTTGATTAAGATTTGAGGTTGTTTGATTATAAAGATAGATGCAGTAGTATTCTTAGATGGATGTAAAGTATAGAGCCCTACAACTTAGGCTAGCACCTACTAACTCAGGGTTAGGTTTTAACATGAAAGCATTATACAGTTAGACCTAGACTCCTATAGTTATATGTTTCACTGGGGAATTATAAGTTTAAATGTTGAGATGTGGTAAGCATATTTGAAAGCATAGTTGAGAAACGTCGCTAAATTTAAGGGCTAGAAGTTTCATTTATGGAGGAGAATGTTTCTATCCTTATTTCTTGCGAACATCTTATTTTATATCATGTATAAATATAAATCAGGACCTATGATCATCAAATATTCATGCCTTACATTTTTATGATCAAGTTCCTTAGAACTAATGTCCAAGATCATCTCTATGTCAAGTCGCATTATCTTATGATTCATGCTTACACGATTGGCTTGGTGTTTTCATGAAGCTTTTGATGCTTATGCAAGTTTTGCTGAAAGAGAATTCCTTATGTGAAGTTATATACTTTATTCCTTACTTCTCAAGCTTCAATAAGTTCCTAAGGATCATTCAAGGATGAATAATCCCAAAGGGAAAATAGTGTAACACCACACACTTTTAAGCTAGAATTTGAACCGTCATGTATAGACCTGAACCTATTGACTTCTATTTGGAGTTAAGTGTTAATATCAATTATTTAGAGTGGAAACATCTTTGGAGATCAGTTGGTGTCAGAGAAATCCTAGATAAAAGTTTAGTTGAGAACTTTCTTTCTCATTGACTTTTAGTAGATGTTCTAACTTGGCTCAACATAAAATGATCATTAATCCTAGAATATAATTATTTAGGTTGTCCTAGTAGCTATCAAATTAAATTTATTAAAGTATTATTTTCAATGCAACCAACCGTTCGTCAATCCATGTCCAAAGTAAAAAGTTATGGATAATTTAATACGACAGTATCCCAGGTGTGTGTTGGGTAGCGCGTGGTGAATCTGGTGACTGGGAACTCACTGGAAAGCCTCCGTGTTGTTCTGCGTAGCATGGAGCCCCCTCCCCGACATAAAAATATGCTTCTCTTATTACATAAATCTCAAACTGGTCCTTTCACCCCATGTAATTTCCCCAATCCATTTTTAATCCTCAAAAATTTTCTAAACTATGAGAATCATTCTCAAATCCCTAATTCATCTTCTCTCCCGAAATCTTTAAACTCCCAATATAAAAGTTTCAAGAATGGTCGAAGATTAAAGTTTCTTCTCAATGTTTTCTCACTAAATTCATCATCAAGGGTGTGTGCAATGAATCCGAGTCAAGTAAGTCCTTATATCAATTTTAAGGCTAAGGATTAAGGATCTTCTCAAATTCCTTCCATAAAAAAGGCATGTCGACACTCCCTATTTTAATTATTGTATGAGTTATGAAATTAATATATTGAATTGTGTAATTGTTTTGGTTATTTGAAACTAGGGTTTAAGGTTCCATTGTAAGATTTTATGTTATTTCTCTTCTTTACTTGAAGGATACATCTTTAAACACTATTTGGAGTGTTGAAACTAAAATGGTTATTTGAAAACAGTGAACCCTTATTTTTTGAAACTGAATGTCAAAAGTAGAAACATTTAATGTATGTATATGGAGTCTCTTGGAAGCTTTGAATTTGACAAACATAACCTTGTTTTCCCATCCCTTGTGTCATTGAATGTAATATATTATTTTGACATTGTTATGACGAACTTAATAATGATACATACATGTTTTTAAAATCTCTACTTATCTTATTTTCTATTCTATTTGCCAATATATTCTACGTTTGATCATCTCCAAGCAATTGCTTCATATCATGGTGTAGGTTTGGAGGCACACTCCCGTGGTACTATGTAGTAGTTGATCCCCCAGTTAGAACATAGCATGTGGTGAGCCCTTCCTTTCATTAATTTCTAGATGTTGTTTTATGGTATCGCCGGAGTCATGTCTCGACTTAGATTTCTTACTTTTATGTTAGAGCCTTCGTAAAACAGATGTTCTTTAATTGTTTTGTTTCAAACACTTGGTTAATTGTTATGTCATTTTAAATTGATTTCCTCTTATGGATCTTTATTCCGAAAATACTTAGTGAAAGACTTTTGAGGGGTCCTCTCGGGCCTCCATTGGTCTGGGAAGCCCATAACGGTTTGGTCCTACCTCAAACCACCCAATAGGATACCTACACCTCCTACCATAGAGAGCCTCAAAAGAAGCCATTTGAATGTTGTAATGGTATCTATTATTATACACAAACTAAATAAGAGGAAAATGATCAACCCAAATCACTTTAAAATTAATTATAAAGGCCCTTAGCATAATCTCCAAAGTCTAATTAGTACACTTTATTTGCCCATCCATTTGAGGGTGGAAAACGGTGCTAAGGTTCACCTGTGTACCCAAACCTTTCTAAAATGACCACTATAATTGAGAAGAAAACTACGTAGATCGGTATAAAATAATGGAGAATGGCGCACTATGCAACTTCATAATCTCCTAAATGAACAACTTAGCATAATCCTCTCCTGAGTATTTAGCCCTCACAGGCAAAAAATAAGCTGGCCTAGTCGTCCTATCCACAATGACCCAAACAGAATCATACTGATTGCGAGACCGTGGAAGACCTGTATCGAAATAAATGTTAATTATCTCCCAATTTCACATGGAGAACTCTATGTCTTGAGACATGCCACCAGGCCTCAAATTTTTAACCTTGACTTGTTGACAAACCACACACTTAGCCACAAAGTTTGCCACATCTCTCTTTATATTATTCCATTAATAGATTTCCTTCCAGTCATGATACATCTTAGTTGAACTTGGATAAACTATATATTGAGACTCATGAGCCTAAGTCAGAATCTTTTCCACAGCCCATCAACATTAGGAATGCACAATCTTCCTTGATACCTCATAATGCCATCTCCGACAATCTCGAACGCCATAACCTTTTGTTTAGTCACATCATCCTTAATTTGCATAAGTATGGGATCTAAAGCCTACTTCTCCTTCACCTCCACTCCAAGATATGATTTAGCAACCTCTTGAAAAATGATTCCCCCATCCTCGGAGTCTAAGAGGCGAACTCTCAAGTTAGCCAATCTATTAAGATCCTTTACCAATCCTTTTTTTCTCCTCGTCTACATGAGATAAGCTCTCAAAGGACAACCTGTTAAGAGAATCAACAACAATATCAGCTTAACCTGGATGGAATGCAAACTCATGTCATAATTTTAAAGTAGCTTGAGCCACTGCCTCTTCTTGAGATTTAATTCCTTCCACATAAACACATATTGCAAGCTCTTATGATCGAATTTATGTCTACATACAACCCATACAGATAATGGCACCAGAACGTTAAGGCAAAGAACACAGTTGCAAACTCGAGATCGTGAGTCAAGTTGTTTCTCTCATAACCTTAAGCTTCCTGGATGCATAGGCTATGACCTTACCTTGTTTTATCCAAACATAACCTAGTCCCGCATAGGACGCATCACAAAACACAAAAAAACCATCAGTACCCTCGGGCAGGGTCAAAACTAGTACAGAAGTCAACTTATCCTACAATTTCTCAAAACTATCCTCACAAGCATCAAACTAATAAAACTTAGCATTTTTCTGAGTAAACTTCGTTAATGGAGCGACAATAGATGAGAAACTCTCTACAAATCTCCTATTATACATAGCCAAGCCATAGCCAAGCCCAAGAAGTTCCTAATGTCGGTTGGAGTCGTGGGTCTAGGCCATCTTTTAACTGCCTCAACTTTCTATGGATCCACCCAGATCCCTTCACTAGAAACGACATACCACAAAAAGGTCACAACACCTAGCCAAAATTCACACTTAGAAAATTTTACAAACAACTTCTGGCCCTTAAGAGCTTGCAACACAATTCGAAGGTGATTGGCATGATCCTCCTCACTCTTAAAGTACACCAAGATGACATCAATGAAAACTATAACAAACAAATCCAAAAACTTCCTAAACACCCAATTCATAAGATCCATGAAAGCAGCCAGAGCATTAGTCAACCCAAATGACATAACCAAAAACTTATAACAACCATATGATAATGCTCAATTCATTCCCATGTTTAAGGGGTGAGGTGGTCATTGTCAAGTAACCTAATTTGAATTAGGGTCAAATCTCAAGGAGTGAATTATAAACTTCAAACACTATCGGTGCTCAAATTACTACGAAATTACCTAGAATGCTAACAAAAATGATATGTAATATAAAATGAGGGGATTTTTTTGGGAACTTTTTTTACAATATTTAGCAAATGATCAAGAGATAACACTTTTGTTATACTCAACAATGTTATGGGAAATCTTGGGATTATGTCTACCTGAATGTAAAAGTATGTGGGTTAATGAAGGTTTAGCATGAAACTTAGTTGTTAACAATAAGATAGGCTAGGTCGATGGTCATTGTGGTCAATCTTTCAATAAAACCATAATTATTTCACCTGTTGGCTCTTTTGAGCACCTAACAAGTGTGAAATTCGGAATTACCCAAAACCTCAATCAAGCATCCCTATTTCTAGGATGATGCTCTTGACATGATTTACACTCCTAATACACTTATTTCTAAGATTACAAAAAGGAGTAAACCATAGGCTTAATTATTCACCATTTCCTTATCCCCCTATAACTTTCTTTCAAGGATGTTATGGTTTACCTAATGTTCATTTCCATCCCTCTTTCGAGGATGATAAAGAGTTTCTAGAGCTTGGGGTTTTCACCCATCAAACCCATTTGGATATTTGGGGCTTTCACCCATTAAATTCTAACTCATAAGCTCAAGCAATGGTGAAATCCTTACTCAATAACTAACAATCATGCAAACACAATAATACCCACACACAAATTACACTCTAGTTCAACTTAATCCCAAGACTAAATTACTTATCTACTCATGAAGAAAGTAAAGAGATATATAACATAAGGATTATCCAAAGCATTCATTCTTCACAAAACTCCTAAAAAATTTAGCCCAAAGTTAATTACACACTTTCCCAATTAGGGTTTTAAGTTTAGAATTCAAAGATATCTTACGAGCTAAGCTATCCTATAGAGGAAGTTTTTTTTTGTTGAAATATGTCTTGGGATGCGTCTAAGTGCTTTTACATATCTTTCCTTGTTCATATTCTCGTTGAACCATGATCGCACACGGCTCCCTGCGAATGCGACCATACGACCGCAGTTGTGTGCCGCGGCCGCGTTGCTCTAACCATCTCTACTAATCGCGACCGTGAATAGAGGACCGTGGTCATGGTAACCGAGGTAGATATAGTCCAGTCTTCAACTGTTCTCTTCCTTGCTCCCTTTTTATCATTTTCATCTCCATTCCACATCTTTTTGGTCTCCTCAACTTTTTGCATACAAAGAGTGGATATTAGTGTATATAACCATAAATTTTTTCTCATTCAATCATTCAAAACAAGGCAATGTGAATGAATAATGAGCGCGAATGAGTGGTAAAATCATCATTCATCAACACCTCCAACTTAAGACCTTGCTTGTCCTCAAGCAATGATACCACTTACTATGAGACAATTTCATATGTATGCCCTCTTTCTATCATTTAATAATCATAAAGACTCAAACTTGATTGTTACCACCAAAAGCTTTTCACACATGGGCAAATAGGCTTTTAACGACTCCCTTCCTTATAACATGGAATTGTGAAGGATGCAATAGACTTTGGGGAGCAACTATGTAACAATTTATAACCATCTAAAAATGACTCACATATCGACTACAATCATTCTATACTTCCACTTGTCTCATTGTGCGGAAGATGACAAAATCACCCACCTTAACTAGTTCACATGCCTCCTCACCAGAAGGAGAAATTAACATACCTAGTTACCAATCATGCACTAAGGAATTTGAAGTGCAACCACTCACTCTCTCAATAAATTCTCCATTTTAACAAGTATCATGCCATAGGCTTGCCCCTATTTTCAATCACCACTACAATGACTATATTTGGTTGGGAATCACAAAGGGCTTATTGAGCTTGTAATGTAGGTTTAGGATAGGGTAGGAGATCAACTCATGAAAACAAGGATACACCCTCCTTTAACTTCTACATCATACTCTTTTTATGCAACACTTATTGGACTACTTCTTTTCACTTTAATATTTTTCCTACCTTTGTTTTTTCTTGGTTTTCCCACTTTTCTCTCTTTTTTTTAATAATTTTTTTGCACATAGATAAAGACTTTCTTTCCTTTATGGGATCTTTTCTTTATTCAAATTCAAAAAGCTTCACTTTCTCAAGATTATAGGAACCTTCTTAAGACTTCGTGGCTCAACTATACTTTTTTCTCTTTCCAGCACCCCCAACTTAGGTTTTTAGACTCAATTTGTATTTTCAAGATCGAGGATGGGATTCAAGAGAGGATGAATAAAAGGGTCATGGCTTGTAATGCATTTGCCAAAGAAAAGTACAAAGTCTCAAAGAGGGTGAATAGGGGTAACTCTTATGTATTGGTAGGATCTTAAGGCTAAAATGGACTTCCAAAATCACAAGATGGCCTATATCATTTTACCAACCAAGCACAGATAAAAATTAGCTTTAAAAGACTAAAGGGGCAAGTTCTAGATAGTATAAGTACACATGAGATGGAGACAGTTAACCTCACATACATGGCATGTGAATGTCGTTAAGGGGATACAATTGTTCTACCCGCTTGACACAAAGATGGAGTATTCATTATTTTTCCGAAGTCAACTTTCGGAGTCATAAGAAGAGGGAAAAATTTCATCACAAAGTTGCTCACGTCCATGCCTTCAAATTTTTCAAAATTTTTGGACGGAGGGGGTTGTTTTTTTTTGCATCCGCGCCATATATAATTTGCTAATCATGACAACCATCATAGATGTTATCTCACATTGAAGTTTATAGTATGGGAAACCCACCCAATGGTTACTCAGACTTCGCCAATGGATCTTAATGTAACCCTAAATTATCAATGCTACAGGTACTCAAACTTCCCTTGCATTCTATGGACTTGATGCCACGGGTAATCATACTTTCCTTGCATCTATGGTTATTAACCCAATCACAAAGGCTAATCTCGACTAAAGAAATTTAGGCTAAAATAGAAAACTAAGAACAAAATAACTAATCCATGCAAACGTGGGTACTATCAAGGTGCCCGAATATTACAACCCAAATAACATAAAGATGAGAATTATCCTAAAGAGCAGAAAAGTATGCCGAAATATCAATAATACGGGTCCAAATTAAATGAATAAGAATAAGGAGACACCCCAACTTAAAAATCGCAGTGTCTCCATTGCATAAATAATCAAGGGTAAAAGAGATAAGGGTGCTCCCTGAAATCGTATCGAGGGATGCTATTACTGTTGTACTCTACATCACCACCTTCTTCCTTAAGATTGGTCCACTCGACTGGGGCCGCATTGTCACTGTCCACCCATGATGAAGGCAGTATATATTGGGGACTTAGAACCTTCCATAGGACCTTTACGCCCTTCTATATCCTGATAAAGAATTCGTCCCTCTTCTTCTCCCCTGTAACCATTTTCTTATGCACGATCTGTAGGTCTGGATGTGACTCCGCCAAAGAAGAGTAGGCCTTTTCAAGCTTATCAATGGTAGCTTCTTGATTCTTTTGTTCCTCCTTTTACTTCTCATAATTGGTACATGACACATTAGAATGATGAGCGGTGGAAGGCTCTCCTGGTCCATGGGGAAAACTAGACACAAGCTCTTTGATGGTTGGAATATTTACTCTAATCTCCTCAATAGGTACCGTGGTGGCTGGCCTATGAGACTCAGGTTCACTGCATGTCGGCTTTTCCAAGTCTATCTTTCTTTTCTTTCTTTTGTCGGGTACGCCCTTACCTCTTATCCTCAAAGGGTAAATAGGGGTATTGGGGTGCACCCATATATCACTAGCATACTCGTCCACCCCTGCTTTACTGCAAAGCTTGGTTATTAAAGAGTGGAAGACGAGATGCGTACCACCTTGGTTCTTGAAATTATTAATTTCATTAACCACGAGTTGACCAACATCTAGAAGGATGCCATCTAGAATGCATGCAACCATCCTAGCACGCAATTCTGGGACTACTGTCATAAGGGTGAAAGGAGAAGATCGGCTACAAATAATGTGCAACCATATCCGAGCCTTAGAGGTGAAGTCATTCATGGAAATATTGCTTATAGTTTTGGTCCATGAAACTTCCCTTTTGGGACATAGCCGTTGTGCCAAAAAATTCTCCGATTTACACCCCTTCACGTTTAATTCACCTATACTTGTCAGCTTGAGCCCATAAAAATCATTGATTTGTTTAGCCCCAACTTTCACCGACTTTCTCCGAATCTTAACAGTCACATTGAGTGGGTCTAAAAAAGAGACTTCACCGATGTTTGCATAGAATTCTCAAACCCATTCCTCATTTACAATGCATCGATCCGGGGTGAAGCACTGCCACCCTATGGCTTCAAGTTTTTCATGAAGTGCCAGTAGTTAATCCGTAACATTATCCAAGAAAATTCCTCTCTCCTGGAGCTGCTTTGTCCTTGAAAGATCCCTGTAGTAAAGAGTGTGGCACTCGGGTGCCATGAATCAGATGTGATCATACTTGTCCATAAGGTTGTGCCGAAAGAACTAAGCACACATTATATCTTTAGAATATATTTTAATAATTCAAAATGTGCTAGATTGATCATTAGAGTTCATTGGACTGGGTACTTGGTGTTGCTAGACTAAAAATTGGAAATGCTGGATTTTTGGCATGGCCAGACGTGTCCTCAGTTACCGCAATCGAGAGTTAGGACCGTGTTCGCATTACCACGATCGTGGTCTATGATCGCGGTCATGCTACCTAAGTCTAGTTCCGTGTAAGCTCTGCATGTACAAATTTCTTCCAAATTTAGGCTAATAGTATGTTCTACAAAGTGGAAGCATATGAAGATCATTGGAACAATACTAACAAGTGTATGAATGCCTTTTAGAAAGAATATATAAGTATTGAAAGTTCATTAGAGAATTTTATCAAACACTTGGTGTGCATATCTCATTGTTCTACCTATTTCACAAAAAATTGGGTACTCATGATTTCCCCCACTTGTGTGCACACCTTAATCAAATAGCCTACATCACACCAATACCAAATATGAAAATCATAAAAAACATAACAATCAAAATTTTAGGCCCTTCTTAATCATGCATTCTATGGCCTATTTTCACAAGTAAAAGCATAGATTCATGTTACCTACCAGAGTTTTGATGCAATGGAATGAAGGATGTTGCTCAACCTCACAAACGTGACCAAAAATTAGCCTAAATTAGAGAGTACAATCTTAAAAGGGGATGTCAGGGAAATGAGGGCAATTTTCAAGGTGGGTCCTCGAAATCCTTTTCATTCATCTTCTCATTTTTAGCATATACCTCGGATACTACTTGCAACTCCGTGGTTTGCTTCTTTGACTTGCAAATTTTGAAAGATACCTCATCCTCTTGCACTTTAAATTTTATCTCCCCCAGCTCTAGATCGACAATGGCTCTCCCAGTGGCTAAGAAAGGATGACCAAGAATGATAGGCACCTCTTAGTCCATTTCACAATCCAATACCACAAAATTCGCTGGGAGAATGAACTTATCCACTTTCACAAGGACGTCAAACAATATACCCATTGACCTTTTTATAGACCAATCTGCTATCTAGAATCGTATAGAGGTTGGATTCAAGGTATCCATACCAAGTTTCTTGTATATCACAAAAGGCATTATGTTGATGCTTGTACCAAGGTCACATAGAGCTTTTGCAAATTCATGCATCCCAATTGTACAAGGAATAGTGAATGCTCTGGGGTCATCTTTATTTTTCGCAACCTTGCTATCCATGATTGCGCTACATCCATGAGTGACTTCAATAGTATCACCTTCAACAAGTTTCTTCTTGGACATCAACTTTTTTATCAACTTAGCGTATCCCGGGATCTCTTGGATAGCTTCAAGCAATAGGATGTTTATCGATAGGTTGCTAAGTTTGGCCATAAACTTCCTGAATTAGTCATTTTCCTCTTTTTGATGCAAACATTGAGGAAATAGGGGAGGAACTTGGATGGTTTATCTTGCTTCAACTTGTGGGATTTCAACTTCAACCACCTTCTCATCGCTTTCATTGACCTCTTTCTCATCATTTGCCTCTCTTCTTTAAGGTGTCACCTCCTTTGCAGTGTCCATGGGAAATTTTTACTCACGTCTCCTCTAAAAGGTTCCTCAAGATCTCCCACTCCTTGTGACAGTTGCTAGGACTTGGGCGTCATTCTTTGGGTTAGCAATTATGTCACTAGAAAGTCCACATCTAGGTCTATAATTTAATTGCATGGATATTCGTCCCACTTGAGTCTCTAATTACTTGATAGAGGTGGAGTGAGACACCACCGTTTGAGAGAGGTGGGAGAAATCACCCTTCAACTCACAGACCATCTTGTTTGTGCCTTCTACTCTATTCCAGATCCTTGTTAACATATCCTTGGTCTTGAACTTTTCTGGGTGAATGAAACTAGATTTCTTGGATTTAGATCGGTCATGAGGAGGGACATAATGGTAATAGTCACGTCCATGATCTTTCCAATCTCGATCCCACTCACAATCCATCCAATCTTGGTTCCCACCTTTCCTTTGATAGGGGGGGCGGGAACTCTCCGAGTAGTTTGCCAAGTACCAGATTTCTTCATCTAACTTCTTTTCCACTTCATCCTATTCCTAAAATTTTGATGCTATGACGTTTACCTCTTTCGTGGGTGCACCCATAACATGATTCGTCAAGAGCTCAAGTTGGGTCATAATTTTTTCCATGTTGTCCTCCTTTTCTTTTTCTTGTTTTCTTTGTTCATTAATCGCCATAGATGTGGTAGAAGGGGCTTTAGAAGCTTCGATGTCTCGGGTATGACAAACCTAATTTTTTTCTTGATACTTCTCCTACCAATCGGAAGGCAGCAAAATTATATAATCTCACTATAGAACCTCCCGCCGCATTGTCCACCACCATTTTGTTTAATAGATCAAGATCCCTATTGAAAATGTCAAGGAGCATCTTTTTTGGAACCTAATAATTTGGGCATTGGGCTAACTTTTCATTAAACCTCTCCCAAGCTTCAAATAACGGTTCTCCATTCATTTGCCAGAAGTACACAATCTCTTCCTGCTTTTAAAGAATTTTGATAGTGGGAAGCATCTATCAAGAAACACCATAGTGAGCTCTTTCCATGATGTAATTGAGCCGGGTGGAAGTGAGCGAAGCCATAAAATTGCCTCACCCATTAGTGAAAATAGAAAAGGTCGAAACCGGATAGATTCTTGTGTAATATATGCTATGTTAAATGGCTCACAAACTTCCACAAAGTTCTTTAAATGCACATTCAGGTCCTCATGTGCTTGGCACCCATACAACCTTTTCATTTGCAACTTGTGAAGCATAACGCCAGTCACATGAAATATTCTATTCCCATTGGTTGGCGGAATGCAAATTGCACTTGTTTGTCCTGCCTCATATAATTGGCCTTCATCTTCAAGAGGGGCATCAAGGAGGCCTATATTTCTTGCATTATCGCTCATTTCTCCATTTACACTTTGATCACCTATAAAAGATTCAAAAACAACAAATAAAGTAAATTACACTACTCCGAATATTCCCAAGAAAGAATGACATCACACAAGTGAAATCTATATTTCACTCCCCGACAACGACACTATTTTGATAACGCTCAACTTACTCCCATGTTTGAGGGGTGGGCGGTCATTGTCAAGTAACCCAATTTGAATTAGGGTCAAATCTCAAGGAGCAAATTATAGACTACAAACACTATGGGTGCTGAAATTACTACTAGATTACTCGGAATGCTAACAAAAATGGCATGTAAAATAAAATGGGGGAATTTGTTTCGGAACTTTTTGTACAATCTTTAGCAAATGATCAAGAGATAACTCTTTTGTTTTAAGCAACAATGCTGGGGAAATCATTGGATTATGTCTACCTAAAGGTAAAAGTATGTGGGTTAATGAAGGTTTAGCATGAAACTTAGTTGTTAACTAAAGGATAGGCTAGGTTAAAGGTCATTGTGGTCAATCTTTTAATAAAACCACAATGATTTCACCCGTTGGCTCTTTCGAGCACCTAACAAGTGTAAAATTCGTAAACACCCAAACCCTCAATCAAGTATCCCTATTTCTAGGATGATGCTCTTGACATGATTTACACTCCTAATACACTTATTTCTAAGATTGCAAATAGGAGCAAACCATAGGCTTAATTATTCATCATTGCCTTGTCTCTCTATAACCCTCTTTTAAGGATGTTTTGGGTTACCTAATTTTCATCTTCATCCCTCTTTTAAGGATGATAAAGGGTTTCTAGAGTTTGAGGTTTTCACCCATCAAACCCATTTGGAGATTTAGGGCTTTCACTAATCAAATTCTAACTCATAAGCTCAAGAAATGGTGAAATCCTTACTCAACAACTAACAATCTTGCAAACACAACAATACCCACACACAAATTACACTCTAGTTCAACATAATTCCAAGACTAAATTACTTAGCTACTCATGAAGAAAGTAACGAGAGATATACCATAAGGATTATCCAAAGCACTCATTCTTCACAAAAATCCTAAGAATTGTTTTTTTTATTTATTTATTTTTGTTTTATTATTCATATGTAATAATTACATAGTCTTTACACATTGGGCCAGCCCAAAATAAAATAAAATCTTAAGAAATTTAGCCTCTAAAGTTAATTACACACTTTCCTAATTAGGGTTTCAAGTCTAGAATTCAAAGATATCTTTTGAGCTAAGCTATTCTAAAGAGGAAGGGTTTTTTTGCTTAAATATGGCTTGGGATGCATCTAAGTACTTTTATAGATCAGTCCCTGGGCATATTCCCGCTAAACCTCGATCGCACATGGCTCACCGTGACCGCGACCACACGACCTTAGTTGTGTGTCACGATCGCGTTGCTCTGACCATCTTGATTGACTGCGACTGCGGATTGAGGATGCGGTCACGATAATCGAGTCTGATGTAGTCTAGGTCTTCAACTGCTCTCTTTCTTGCTCCATTTTTATTATTTTCAACTCCAATCCACATCTTTTTGGTCTCCTCAACTTTATGCCTGCAAAGAGTTGATATTAATGCATCTAACCATAAATTTTGTCTCATTCAGTCATTCAAAACTAGGCAGTGTACATGAATAATTTTTGCGAATGAGTGGTAAACTCACCACTCATCACCATATCGGGTTTGAAAAGCAGTCTTGGGAACATCAACCTGCTAAATTTCAACTGATGATAGACAAAATGAAGATTAATCTTTAAAAAACACCTAGCATCCTAAAGCTGGTGAAAAAGATCATCAATCTTAGGAAGAGGATACTTATTTTTCACTATAATCTTATTCAACTGATGATAGCCAATACAAATCCAAAGAGACCCATCTTTCTTTTGCACGAAAAGTACAAGATCACCCCACAGAGAAACACTACGATGAATGAAACCCTTATCAAGAAGATATTTCAATCTCTCATTTAGCTCCTTTAATTAGGCTGAAGCCATTCTATAAGGAGAAATGGAAATCAGATAAGTATCTGGTAGAAGATCAATCCCAAAGTCTATTTCCCTATCGGGTGGAATTCCAAGAAGATCATAAGGAAAAGCTATAGGAAATTTATTAACCACATGGATAGATTGCAAAGAGGGACCCTACGAATTAGAATCCTTAACCCAAACTAGATGATATAGACACCCTTTTGAAATAATTTTCCAAGATCTAAGATAAGAGATAAACCTCCTTTTAGGTACTAAGGAACTCTTCACCTATTCTAATACCAGTTCCTTAGGAAAATTTTAACTGACCCTTCGAGTCCTAAAATCCATAGAAATCTTGCATGAATGAAGCTAATCCATTCCAAAGATAATATCGAAATTCATCATATCAAATTCTTTCAAATCCAATAATGTCTCTCTATGAAAGATAGACACCACACAAACCCTATAGATTTTTCTAGAAACTATAGAATGACCCAACTGAGTAGAAACAAAAAAGGCATTGAAAATATTTTCAGGACCCAAACTAAAATGTAGAACCACATAAGGGGTCACAAAAGATAGGGTCGAACCCAAATCAAGAAAATAATAAACATCACGGGAAAAAAGTTGTAACATACCAGTAACATAATCTGGGGATGCCTCAGATTCCTGACTAGTAGCAAGTGGATAGAGAAAATTTTAGCATGTGCCAGTACCAAAAGTAGCACCCTTAGGGGAAGGAGTAGAAGAAGTGAAAACTAGAACTTTATTAGCCCAGAGTCAACCCTGGCTGAAGGAAAATCTCGATTCATATGACCATAGAACCAATTTCTCTCCTCCTCACAATATCCACGATGAAGCTGCGTACAAAAATGGAAAAAAAGATAAGGTGGGGCTGACTGAGCTCCACTAATATGAGTCTGGGCACCCAGTGCCTTTGGACCACTACCCTGAAAATGATGATCAACGGAAGACTTAGGATAAGGAGCACTAGTGAATTAATATGACTTTCTCCAATTCTTCTCCTTCTTAGTCCACTACCTACCATCTCTTCCACTATTCTGCTGACCTGCACCCTGCTCTGAATATCTATGCTTCTTATTATTTCTCTCTCCCATATCTTCCTAATTTTTTTCTTATCTTTAACTTGTTTCATATAAACCACCATCCTGGAGATGTCCATATCATTATTCAACATAGCAGCCTTACATTCTAGCACCAAATCACGAGACAAACAAGAAGCAAACATTCTCATTCGGGACCTCATATGAGACACCAAATCTGGAGCATAATGCGCCAACTACTGAAACTTCAGAGCATACTCCTTTACACTTATCTTCCCCTACTTTAAGTTTACAAACTCTTCAACCTTAGCTTCATTTAAATCCTAATCAAAGAAGTGATCAATAAAAGCACCCAAAAACTCACCCTACACTACTTATTCAGCATCATCACCCATCGTCGCCTTCCACTCCTCATACAATTAATAAGCCATATACTTCAACTTATAAGCAAAAAACTCCACTCCCTATATATCAGAAACATGCATCACCCTAAATATTTTCTCCATCTCATCAATGAACCCCTGCAGATCCTCCTCAACTCTAGATCCTGCAAAGGTTGGGGGATTCAACCTCTTAAAGTATCCAACCAAAGTGACCTCATATCAATGAGAAACAGAACTAACATGGTCAGATTGATGAGACTGCGATACCACCAACTGAGTAAGGATATGAATAAATTGACAGAACTCCACATTACAGATATCTCTCTAATGAAACTAAGAATAAGTGTCACCAGCCTTGGAAGCTTGAAGAGGACTAGTAAGGATCGGTGGAATCCCATGTGGAGTGGTACAATTAAGAGATAGGAACTAAGACTGAGTCTGCACTTCATAAATAGGGTGAGTCCTCTGCGCATTCTCTAAGGTGGAACAAAGGTTCCAAAATAATTTCTATGAACATCAGATCTTCAAGGAGGCATGATCTAAAATGTGTGAAAGATAGGAGTTAGAGATGTTTCATAACACTGGACTCTATACCCCGAAATAGAACACGAGAAAGGAAAACATTCTTAAATTTCCTTGTAGCCTCCTCTTTATAAGTGAGGTGCGCTACACACCCATAAAAGGACTCTACTAGGCACAAATTCGTGGACACCCAACGACCCTAAACCATGCTCTAATACCAAGCTTGTTATGACCCGAAGCAGGACCTAGTCATGATGGGTATCTCAAGCCTATCATAGATCGGAGAACACCCCATTATCCTAACCTCAAGAGCGTAATAAACATAAAAATAAAGAGGAATCCAATCAAACAGTAATAAAATGATAAATAGATAACTCAAATGAAGACTAAGAGTCAAAACAACCACTAACTTACACATGTCCATCAAAGCCAATAAAACCACAATAACATCTAAGTCGAGAAATACCCCCAACTATGATAAAAAAAATCCAAAAGTACTATGACGACAAAGAAAGAATAATGTATGACAAGGCCTTCCAAAGTATGGAGGCTAACTAATTTACGACAACTCAACAGACATTCTCAACTACATAACGTTGCACATGAGCAACAGAAAACCTTTGGAACCCTACATCATGGAATGATGTAGTGTACAAGGATTGTCAATGGGATAATCAATGACATGTAACTTAGGGAATTAGGATATAATAATACAATTACTAAAATACAGTCATAAACAATATGCACTACATTCATATACATATATATAGGATGTTGGGATAGGGACAAGAGTCATGGGCATGAGAGTTTAAAGATTTAACCTGAATTTTGTATCTCGATCCGACCTAAATTCACCAGTGAGCTATATGGTTTTAGCTCCCCAGTGCGTGTTAGCCGCACAAATTGAGAAAAAAATGAGGAAAAACTAAGTCATCAAGGCAATAGCTAATATATATGTATATATATAGCTATATATATGTATATATATATATAGCTATATATATGTATATATATATATATAGCTATATATATATACATATATATATAGCTATATATATGTATATATATATATAGTTATATATATGTATATATATATAGCTATATATATATGTATATATATATAGCTATATATATATGTATATATATATAGCTATATATATGTATATATATATAGCTATATATATGTATATATATATAGCTATATATATGTATATATATATAGCTATATATATGTATATATATATAGCTATATATATACATATATATAGCTATATATATATACATATATATATAGCTATATATATGTATATATATATATAGTTATATATATGTATATATATATAGCTATATATATATGTATATATATATAGCTATATATATATGTATATATATATAGCTATATATATGTATATATATATAGCTATATATATATGTATATATATATAGCTATATATATGTATATATATCAAGTGTGCACCAAGCACACAATCATATAGACCCCCAACACCGACAAATATGGTTTTTAGTGTTCGTCCCCCAGAGACTTGCACCTTTACGGTGAGCTACATAATTTCTTTTAAGGCCAAATTAAAATAATTTGCACATAAAACCAGCTAGTAACCCGAGAGTCATTCATTAAGGCATTTACCTCTTGGTATCATCATACCAATAAGCTTGCAAGCTAAATTAATTATGCCAAACCTAATCCACATAACCAAACTGGATTGCCAAGTTCTATTTAAAAATCCAAACCAAGGCCATCCACAACCATTTTTCATTCATTTATTCTTTAATGCAATGCTTTGAGCTAAAAATCAAGTTAACTCATGTAATTTTTCATATTCAAAATAAAGTTTACAAGGTGGGTTGAGGTTAATGCAATTATCAAGAAAAAATTCCATCAACTTGGGGAAACCCATATTCCCCATTCCAACCATTTATACCATGCACCAATTTATTCTCAAAAATATTAATTTAAAGCATGAATAATTAATTTAAAATAAGGGACAAGTAATTCAATTAGTAACAACCAAAATCCCTCAACCCCATTTCAAAACCCATAATTTAAATCTCGTAAAAATCAATTCAATTATTGTCATAATGTAAAATTCAAGTTTAGAGAAATAAACATGCCTGAATACACAAAAAAATAAAGTCAATTAGAAGTTTAGAGCCTGTATGATGGATTCTTAGTAAAACCCTTAAATGTTCTTAGGTTTTGAGTTTATGAGAGAAAAAAGATAATTTTATCTTCTAAAACTGAAGGGAATGGGGTTATTTTACGTTATTATATCGTACAAGGGGTAAAATGATCAAAATCCCCTCACCTCAAATGAGAAAAATAAAAAACTGCATGAATTTAAAATATCGGCATGACACACTAATATCGTAGAGGTTAACCTCCATGCCACGCCAATATCACAGAGGTTAACCTCTGTGATACGGCTTTATATGGAGGCTTATTGGCTCAGGATCTCAAAATGACCCCAAACCCCTTAAAAAAATCCAAAACATTCCCAAAACACCCTTTTAACACCCCTAAACATAATTCAAGTCAAAAATTAACATTATGCACGTGGGAGGATCAAAAATAAAATTATCAAAGTGTTATAGGGTCTCAAAGGTGATAGAAATACATATGAATGGATGAATACAAGGTAAGACAAATATCATTATACTAACTGAGTGCCAAATTGTATCAAGTATACCCATATCCTTTGGCTCATCGGCTTACAAGGTAGATCTATGTAGTATCCCATCTTTCGGCACATGGAAGTTTAGATCTATGTAGTATCCCATCTATGTAGTATATCTAGTGTTAGATATAAGTAATAGTTATACTAATTGCTCTAAATTAATATGATAGTAAATGAGTAGAAATCCATGAAATTAGTGCTTGAGATAAATCCAAGACTAAAAAGTAGAATAGTGTTTAAATAGTCAGAATCTTTCTTGATTGAAATAAGTAACTAATGATAAATGAGTAGATCGAGAATGGATCGTAATGTTCCTTGGTCAGATTTTTCAAAGTAGTATGTTTAGTTTAAACGATCATAAATCCACAACGAGGATGGTACGACTTACGACTAAAAGTTAGTTTTACAGAAAAAGGTGAAATAAATCCCTTTTTAAAAATAGTAGTAAAAACCAAGATTTTAGTCAAAATTGTATCACTAATTAAGCATGAGAGAATATACATGTATGCAAGCCATCGCCAATATCCAAACAATAGAAATGTAAGAACTCAAGCATCTATAAATTGAAATCCTAGCTCCCAGAAGCATTGAAAACTAACCTGGAATCAAACTGGTGTTGTAACAAAGGCCTCAGTCCTAACAATATCAAGAGCAAAAGAATATCAACATCATAACTCAAAAAGATAAGGTAAATAAGGGCATCATGCTACTGGGAGGATTTAAATGGTTAATATCATCTTTATAGAAATATAATACCATTTGTAGGGTGGTGGTGCGGATTAGGGGCGATAATTATCGTAGATAATAAATACATAGATAATAAATACATAGTATTTATTTTTATATAATGTATTTTATGAATATTATTGATTGGAATAATTTTTATTTTTATCTTCTTGACTTAAGATGCTTTATTAATTCATATTCTAGATTAGATATTATCGTAATTAAATTATCTAGTGTTTTAGGATCCTCGTTAGTATCATGTAACCTTTTGTATTCTAGGTATAAACTATATAGTTGAGTTTCTATTTCTTTTAATGATTTATTCTTTCCGTAAGATGTATTCATTAATTTGTGTAGTTTATTATTTTTATCCTATTGAAATTTTAGCAATTTCTGTGTAGTATTTTATTCTAACTTTGCTATATTCAATTCGTAGGTTTATGTTCTTTATATGACTAACTAGTATTTGTTGTTCTTGTATAGGTAATTTTCCATCTGTATTAAATAATTTTTCGTATGTATTAAATAAATTATTACTTGTATCTTCTTTTCCTAAGGTTAATTTTATTTTAAGTAATTTTTCTTCTAGCTGTCTTTTTTCTATTTCAAGTTGATTTCTGTAATTAACTTCTTCATATATCCAATTTTGCTTTTCTCTAATTTTTTTTATATATTCTAACATTTATTTATTCTGAACAATATTCATCTGAATCTAAGTAATATTGATGTTCATAATATATGCGTAAGTTTTCTATACTGTTTAATAATTCTTCCTCTTCATAATCTTTTAATTTTTCCCATATTATTTTCTTTATGTCTATAATTTCTCTATCTCTAAGTATATATAACAAGTATAAAAGTGAGCTTAACATAACCCCATAGCTATTGTAGGTATTCTAGTCTATGGCTCAAACTGTAATTCAATTCTAAAATTCCCTCGAATGGGTTAAATATCAATAAAAAAATATCACTATCCTTAAACCCATTGTATATACTCCCACCTAGCATGCAATCTCTATAGTATGTAATTTCATAGAGAAGAGTAGATCATAGCATACCTTGTAGGTTAACCACAACCTTGAACTAACTACGAACTGCTCTTTTCCACTCCTCGATCTCTAAATGTCATCTTGCTATTAAATTTATAATCTATATGTTAATACTACTAAAATGTGACCCATATTATAATAACAAACTTCAATTGAGAATTGGGTAAAAAATAAGCTCATGGGACCTACTTATGGAATTTAGAAATTCAATATGTCATTAAGTCCCTCATATGAATAGGAACATGTGCTCAAAAATTGAGCGCAAAAAGGGTCCGAATCATAGCCCAAATCAGCTCATAAAGTTCAAGAAATCTAAACTCTATAATTAACAAATAATGGTTTTTAGCAGCAAAAAAAGTACGGGAATAAAAGGGGATATGACCAAGGAATGATAAATAATGTACTTGAGTTTAATGGGATGATATTCCTATAATTCCAAAGAATTATTATCCAATAATGGAGGATCGGGGATTAGAAGTGGAATGAAATTCAAGAAAGAAAACAACATATTGGGTCAGGGGTCTTTCATCGCTAACATAGGATCCCCACTATGAATGTGAGAGACCTTAACCTTAGCAAACACGAGGGGTCGCTTCCAAACACAAGGGTGAGAATTAGACTGGGTTGGACAGAACCTACTTCAAGAAAGTGAGAGGAGGACCATGAATGCAATGGTAAAAAAATTGACACTTCGAGAACATGACCAACTCCACGTGAATGCAAAGAGAAACTTGGTCCTACATGCATAAAATACTAGTTCGGAATTTTTCCAAAGGGTCCTAGGGATTTTTTTTGGAACCTCATGAACGAAAACAAGCTATGACAACCACCAAATTCAGTATTCTAGACTTAATAGTACCATCAAAATTTTTAATAGAGGTTGTTCTAATGAAATGTGGGTCCTACATCTACTTTTCTGCTTTTACCAAATGCTTTCCAATAGCCTAAAATGTACTCAAAAGACTTGAGACCGAAACTAGGTGTCCCACTAGCATAAATCTACATTTTTGGGCTAATAGGACTATCAAAATTCTCAATCAAGGCCATTTACTAGATGTTTTAGCCAATGACCAATTTCTTAACTTTCAAAGATCAAAAATAGAAAAATGGTCCTAAATTCCAATGAAATACCTAGGAACTAAACTAACAATCTCGATAAGTCAAAAATAACTTGTAGCTTTAATAGGAAAGCATAGAATATATAAAATGCATGGAAATAGAGAAAATGACCTAGAGGGTTATTATATTTTTAAGTCAAAAGGATTTCTCATGGGGAATACAATTGTAACAACCCTATCCATCATTAAAATATGGTTAGCATAAAAGTTTTTGGTTAAATTTCTCCCTGGATAGAGTGTTAGAAATTTTATGTTGGGCAAGTCTTGATGAATTTTAGGTGTGGTATAGTCTATGTAAATCTGATAACTAAGAGAGTTCTAATTTGCACTCTCTTATTTGGGAGGAAAAATTCTAGAATTTAGGTCAGTAAAACTCTAGATATAGTGTTTGACATAAAAGGATTAGTTTGTGCGGTCAATATCTTGGAGCGTGTTGTAAAATTAGCAAAATGGAGAACCTATCTAGAGTTACTGCCTCACCTGCCTCGCTATAAAAGGTTGTAGGTCGCTAACACAGTCCTGCTATAGTGAAAAAAATTTAGTTGTACCAGAAGCTAATGTAGGTCATATCTGCTATTATGGGACAAATCCCTCCATAGCCACACCATTAAAGTAGGAAATGGGTAGCTATTACAGGCTCGACACTTTAAATAGCAGTTTTAGTACTTATACATTATTTTTATCCAAAAATATTTAGAGGTCATTCAGGATCTTTCTTGAATTCTCCTTGAATTCCAAATTGCGGTAAGTCATTCCACCAATCTAATCTTTATGTAATCCCCAAATATTAGAGTCTTCCTAGGTTAATTATGGTAAGGGTGAAGCATTAAGACCTAGGTTAGAAAAGTTGATATGATATGCTTAAAGTAGGAATAAATGGCTTGCTGATAGTTTAGAAGTGGTAAATTGAATGTTCTAAATAAGAATTTGGCCTTAATCATAAAATATGGAGAATTTTGGTGGAATGAATGGTAGCAAAATCTAATATAATAGAGTTGCTCATGAACTTAACCTTAGGATTACAAATTTTGGTTACAATACCTGGAATTTTTAGAACACTAATTAAATTTTGTTCTTTGTATTAGTTTGTCAAACCCTGCAAAACATCAAAGATTTTATTTTTGACTATCCCATATTCGTAATATCAATTTTTGACTTGAATTTTGTTTGTATGTGTTAAAAGGGTGTTTTGGAATTTTCAGAAAGGGTTTGGGGTTATTTTGGAACTCTAAGGTAGTGTGCCTCCGCAATATTTGTGTTCCATAGAGGTTATCCTCCGTGATAAGGGTGTGGCACGGAGGCTATCCTATATGATAGAGTTGTGCCACACTGTTGTTTTAATTTCACCCAGTTTTTATTTTTTTCACTTAGGGTGAGGGGTTTTGGTCTTTTACCCATTGTATGACCTTTAAACATAAAATGAACCCATTCTCTTCAGTTTTCAAAGATCAAATCATTCCTTTTCTCTCTCAAACTAAAAACCCAAGAAAACTTAAGGTTTTTACATAGGATTCACCATCCAAGATCTAAACTTTAGATTGTCTTCAATTTCTTGTGTATTTAAATTATATATCTCATTCCCCAACTTTAGTTTTACATTGTAGTACTTATTTACTCATTATCCAAGTGGTTTGAATTGATGTGTTTGAAATTGGGTTGAGGGGTTTTGATTGGTATCACATGATTTATTTTTCCCATGTTTTAAATTGATGATTTATGCTTTAATTTATGGGTTTTGGACTGAATGGGTGCACTGTTATGGGAATTGGAATGGGGAACATAAGTTTCCCAAATTGATGATTTTTTTTACTTGATAATGGCATTAACTCTAACCCACGTTGTAAATTTTGTTTCCTAACATGGATAATTGCATAATTCAACTTATTTATGAACTTATTGCATTAAATTAATGGGTAATTGGTTAAAATAGATTTGAAAGTCCCTTGGTGGCCATGGTTTTCTGATACCAAGTGGTAAATGTCTTAATATAAGACTCTTGGGTTAATGGTTGAGTTTATGTATAAATTATTTTAATTTAAGTTTAAAGGTATTGTGTAGCTCATCGTGAAGGTGTAGTCACAGAGGGACTAACACAAGAAACCATGTTTACCAATGTAGGGTACTATATGTCCATGTGCTTGGTTCACACATTATATTTTGGGATGGATAGAGCCTCGGTGTCTTTAATTTTTTTTAGATTCTTCAGTTCATGTGGCTATCATGTATTGGGGCCCTTTCAGCAGGGGGAGTTGAACCAATATCGTACGTAGGTTCCTTTCATACAGAGCAAGCTACACATTTTAGGTTAATGGTTTAAACTCTTATTTTCATGACCCTTTTCCTTATCCTCTCATCCTATATATGTATATATAATTATTATGCTTATGGTTTTGACTGGTTTTTGGCATTGGCATTATTTTATCACTTTCCCTAAGTTACATGCCAGTGTTTATCCCACTGACTATCCCAGGATGCTACATCATTTCATGGTGTAGAGTCTATGGGCTTTTTTGATACTCTTATGCAGTGTTAGGTAGTTTGATATATCTATTGAGTAGTTGTGAAGTTGTGAGCCTCCATATTTTAGAAGGATCAGTTATTTCATCTATTTTTCTTATTTCTTAATATTTTCTTGGATTTTTTGTCATAGTTGAGGTCATATCTCGACTTAGTTGATACTTTTGGTTTTAGAGGTTTTTGTGGACAAGTTCGGGTTGGATGTTAGTTTATATTAATTGAGTTTACATTTGATTATCTATCTTTCTTATTACTATTTGGTTGGATTTAGTTGTATTTTTTATTTTATTTTTGATGTTAAGCTAAAGGGGTGGTCTCTGTCTCATGGTGGGCTTGAGATACCCATCATGACTAGGCCCTAGTTTAGGTCATGACAAGCTTGGCATTTGAGCACAGTTCAGGGTCAATGGGTGTCCACAAAGCTTTGCTAAGTGAAGTCCCTTTTATAGATA
This sequence comes from Capsicum pubescens, assembly GCA_030864215.1. Taxonomy (NCBI): domain Eukaryota; kingdom Viridiplantae; phylum Streptophyta; class Magnoliopsida; order Solanales; family Solanaceae; genus Capsicum; species Capsicum pubescens. The sequence continues at coordinate 256,662,403 of CM061540.1, read as the reverse complement.
TGTAGTGTGCAACACTTATGGGGTGAGTCTACGACGAATTTAGGAATGTTTCCCTTTCTCGTGTTCTATTTAGGGCTATAGAGTCTAGTTTTGTTGAAACTTCTCTAACTCCTAGCTTACTAGTATTTTAGATTATGCCTCCCGAAAGAAATGATGTTTGTAGAAACTCTACTGGACCTTTTGTCCTACCTGAGGAGAATGTGGAGGGGACTTTCCCTGTTTATGGAGTGTTGAACCAATCTAGGGTCCCTTCTCCTGATTGTACTGCTCCACGTGGGGTTCTACCTATCCCTACTAGTCCATCTTAGGTTCCACAGGCTGGTGATACTTAATCGGCTGCCTCAAGAAGATATCTCTAATGTGGGGTTTCGTCAGTCTATTCATATGCATACTCATTTGGTGGCATCATAGTCATATCAGTCTTATCGTGTTGGTTCTGTTTCTCATTCATCTGAGGTCACTCGGGTTGTCCAAATTATGAGGTTGAATCCACCAACCTTTACATGCTCTAAGGTTAAGGGGGATCCTTAGGAGTTCGTTGATGAGATGGAGAAGATTTTTAGGTGATGCATGCTACTTATTTTGAAGGTGTAGAGTTTGCTAGATGTCAATTAAAAGATGTAGATTATTAGAGATATAAGGAATAAGAAGCAATGAGGAGTGATAATGATGAATAAGAAGTGTGGGATGAGTTTTCAAGTGCCTTTCTTGATCACTTCTTTCCTTAGGAGTTGAGGAATGCTAAGGTTGAAGAGTTTGTTAACTTAAATAGGAGAAGATAAATGTGAAGGAGTATACTCTAAAATTTCAGCAGTTGTTCCATTATGCTCCGGAGTTAGGGGCGACCATGAGGTCAAAAATAAGGAAGTTCACTTCTGATTAGTCTCGTAAGTTGGTATTGGAGTGTAAGGCTGCTATGTTGAACAATGATATAGATATCTCCAGGATAGTGGTTTATATATAGTAGGTGGAGGATGAAAAGAAAAGCAGGTATAGATAAGAAAGAGGTAGAACAAGAAGTTTATATATTCAGAGAAGGGTGCAAATCAACAAAATAGTAAGAGAGATGGTAGGCAGTGGACCCAGAACAAGAATTAGGGAAATTCTTATTTGACGGCTAGTTCTCCTTATCCTAATACTTTTGGTGATTGTCTTTGTAAGACTAGCAGTGTTCTTAAGGAACAGGGTGCCCAATCTCAAGTTAGTAGAGCTCAGTCAGCCTCACCTTATCCTTCTTATCATTTTTATGCAAAGCTTCATCGTGTTATTGTGAGGTGAAAAGGAACTTGTGCTTCAATTATGGTCAGCCTGGTCATCTTCATAAGAATTATCCTATAGCCAAAGTTGTCACTGTAGCTAATAAGGTTCTGATCGCCACTTCTTCAACTCTGGCACCTAAGTGTGCCAATTCGAGTACCGATTGATAACGCTCAATCTACAGCTCTCGTAGGAGTGTAAAGCGGTCGTTAGCAAATATAGAACCCAACAGGGTTGGGTGTCGATCCCACAGGGAATAGCTTGGCCAACAAGTAAGCAAAATTACTAAACTTTTGGTGCAAGTCTCGTAAAAAGGGGGGATTGTAATGTGTCACCAAAACAATTAAATAAAAGCTGAAAATAGCAAAGTAAAAGAGAAATATTGTTACGTAAGTTGTAAACAATGAGAATTGAGGCGTTGGGGTTATGTCCACCTTCTGAGGTATACGTCTCTATTGGCTATGAGTGTGTAGAATTCTGACATGCAACTGCTTATAGAGAATTGTATTCGATGGGAAATCCAGGCACAAGGGTCATCTCGAAGAAGATTGCATGCCTACAAGTAAGCCTCATTGTCGTCTGAATCCATTCAGAAAATGATCCACCATCTATCTCGACGAAGTGTAAGTACTCGAGGTAACTATGTCGTGCCGCGATAATAAATCAAGAGCTAGATGGGAGGCAACCCATCGTTTATCGTTTTTCATCGTTAAAGAGTGACTAACGGTACGAATTCTCCAAGAGGTTAGTCCAGTTACGGCACTAGCTTTTTAGTAGGGAATTTCAGGGGGTGACCCTACTACCTTGACATTATCTCTTTTCCAGACAGATAACCTTTTTTTCGAACAAGTTAAATGTTATACTGGTGTATTCTCGCGTTTGCAACCACAAAGAATATAGACTAAGATGAAGAGAATAATGATATAAGCAGTATACGTGTCACGAACTCACAAACTCACAGCAATAGATAGTATCTCATACGGCTTCCATAACCCCAACAGAGAAGTTTAGTTACCCATGAATGCGAAGGAGATCACGATTGACATTGTTGTTATACCACAAGATTGAGTAATTTCGTGTAGCTTAGGTGGTAGGCATGAGGCGTGAATTCCTAGGCAAAGTAACGATTCTCTTGTTGTGGAATTTAAGAATAGAAGAGTAGAAGAAGAAAAATAGAATTAATGGAAAGATTAGAAGAGTTGTAGAATTGTTTATAGTGGAAGATGAGAGGGATGGAAGGAAGTATTGTGGTCTCCCCCCTCCCAAATTCATTCCAAATCTCTAGCATGATAGGGTATTTATAATACCCATATCCTAATCCTACTAGATAAATAAAATATCTAACCAAATTCTACTAGGCTAATGTAATACTTAACCCAATTATACTAGGTTAATGTAACATTATCATAATCCAAATAAACTAATGAAATACATAACCCAATTGTACTAGGTTAATGTATCATTGTCCAAATCCAACTAAGTTACTGCAAATCCCCAAAGTCTTCAGAAATGTTGTTTTAGCCCGGGACAGATTTTCCATGCAGCAGTTTTGGTCCTTAGGCGTGTAAACTCCCTTCCCTTCCTTCGTGAGCTTTCTTTTGCGTCAAGTAAGCCATAAAATGCTGAATTCTGCATCATTTATACCTGAAACTTTACTAATCATGTTCGTTAGCTCATTTACAGGAAAAAGGACTAAAAGTGCATGAAATATATACTTTGTTCTCAAAACTAGGCTAAAATATGGGCAAAATATATTGATATAGGCGTGTAAATTCGCCTATCATCACCGATACAGGCTAGAATTTTCTCTACACACTTGCTACTCTCCTTGAATCTGAGGCATCTTGAATGTTTTCACTAGTTTGTTATAGCTCTTCTCTCTTGATGTTTGTTGTTTGCTTGATCCGAGTTATACCCCATCTTATGTGACCCTTTATTGTTGTGAACTTTGGTTTTGATCCTAAAAGTAGTTTTGACCCTTTTCTATTTCTACTTTAGTGGGTGATTCTATTGTTTCTAGGAAAATCTATAGGGGATGTGTGGTGTCCATCTTTCATAGAGAGACATTGGTAGACCTGATAGAGCTTGACATGGTGGATTTTGATATAATCTTGGGGATGGATTGGCTCCATTCATGCTATTCTTCTCTGGATTGTAAGACCCAAAAGTCAAATTCTATTTTCCTAATAAACCTGTGATTGAATGGGAGGGAAGTTCCTTAGTACCTAAAGGGAAGTTTATTTCCTGTCTTTTTGGTCAGAAGTTGATTTCCCAAGGTTGTCTGTATCACTAAGTTTTGGTTAAGGATTCTAATTCTGAAAGTCCTTCTTTGTAATCTATCTTCGTAATTAATGAATTTCCTAAAGTATTTCTCGATGATCTTTGTAGGTTTTCTCCCAATAGGGAGAGAGATTTTGGGATGATCTCCTAATGGTACCCATCCCAATTCCATTCCTCTTTATAGGATGGCTCCAACTGAGCTAAGGGAGCTAAAAAAGCAGTTAAAGGATCTTCTTGATAAGGGTATCATTTGTCCTAGTGTTTCTCCACAGGGGTTCTCCTGTGCTTTTTCTTCGCAAGAAAGATGGGTCTCTTCAAATGTGTATAGACTATCGTTATATGAACAAGGTTACAGTGAAAAATAAGTACCCTCTTCCTAGGATTAATGACCTATTCGGTCAGTGTCAAGGCGTAAGCTGATTCTCAAAGATTGATCTTTAATTAGGCTATCATTAGTTTAAAATTAGGGAGTTTGATATTCCCAAGACTATTTTTCGTACCCGGTATGACCATTATAAGTTCCTGGTTATGTCATTTGGGTTGATTAATGCTCCAAATGTGCTCATGGATCTTATGAATTTGGTGTTTAGGCAGTTTTTTGGTCTTGTTTGCGATTATTTTTATTGATGACATCTTGGTGTACTCTAAGAGTGAGAAGGATCATGCCAATCACCTCCGAATTATGTTCCAAAATCTTAAGGACCAAACATAGTATGCAAAATTTTCTATGTGTGAATTTTGGTTAAGTTTTGTGACCTTTCTTGGGCATGTTATTTCTAGTGAGGGGATCTAGGTGGATCCACAGAAATTTGAGACAGTTAAGAAGAGGCTACCTATGACTGCAACTGACATTAGGAGCTTCTTGTTCTTGGTTGGGTATTATTGGAGGTTTGTAGACAGTTTCTCTTCTATTGATACCCCATTGACAAAGTTGACCTATAAAAAGGATAAGTTCTTCTGGTACGATGCTTGTGAGGGTAGCTTTGAGAATTTGAAGGATAAGTTGATTTTTGCGCCAGTTTTGACCCTGGCCGAGGGAATTGGGGTTTTTTTGTATATTGTGATACGTCTCGTGTGGATCTGGTTGTGTTTTTATGCACCATGGTAAGGTTATAACTTATGCTTCTAGGTAGCTTAAAATTTATGAGAGGAATTACCCAACTCATGATTTAGAGTTGGTGGTTGTGGTCTTTGCATTAAAAATCGGGCGCCATTATCTGTATAGGGCAAATGTGGATATTTATTCAGATCATAAGAGCTTGTAGTATGTGTTTACTCAGAAAGAATTGGCTCTCAAGCAGTGGCGTTGGCTCGAGTGTCACGACCCAATTTCTCAGGTTATGATGGCACCTACTATAACCCACCAGTAGGCAAGCCAACTCCATAGTCTGAATCTACTAGTAACGGACTACCAAGAGAATGAAGTAAAGAATGCAGAATATGTAATAAAATACTAATATACATAAGATAATCCCAAAACCTGATGGAATTACTATAAGAGCCTCTAGTATGTTAAGAATACAAATGAAGTTTCAAGGGAATTACACTGATACAACTCAACTCCAAATAAAAAATAGAGACTAGTCTAGTATATAAGAGGGAGGAAGGTATTACTCCGAACATCAGGAAATCACCCTACGTCTCCGAACCTTAGCTGGTCCACAGGATGCACACATCAACGACGATAATCTTTACTATGATCTGTAGGCTGCAGAATTATAATATGAGTACCAAACACGTGGTACTCAGTAGGCAACTATCGACTGAGTTTCAAAGATAATATTGATACATATAACATATAGAAAGAATGGAAAACTACAACGAAATGTCCAACAACCACATAAGAAAGCCAATGAGATAATAAGTATAACTATCCTATTCATAACCCAGAAACTAGCATAAAAAGGCTAAGGAAGTATTAAGGATGAACTATCCTATTCCATCCATACTCAAGAATCTCAACACTATACCATATATCACTGGCCAATATTCAAAAAATAGGGAAAAGTAAGATATATATGTGTATACAAGGACAAAGAATAAATATACAATCTGAATAAATAAAAGGAAAGGGATATACGGTAACACCATAGATTCATATAAATAGAGATACAAATATTTGTATGAACAAGGTCAACTCAAGGTACAACCTATGTCACCACCCAAACTGGGGCCTAGCCGTGATAGGTATCGAAAGTTCATCGACGACCGAGGACCACCCCCTTTTCCTAGTCAAAAAAAACATAATACAACTATCAACAGATGAATTTTAGACATATAACAAGATAAAGCTGAGTTTTGAATATAACAAGATAGCTAAGCTACTAGCTTAGAAAGAAATCTAAGAACTTTAACATGCATCCTAATCCACAATAATCCACAAAACCTCTAATAAAAAAATACAACATATGTCGAGACATGCCCCTGACCATAGCGAAACTGAGTCCAAAAAAAAATAGTCTAAAACATAATAAAATTAGAACATGAAATGAGGGTCTTCCCAAAGTATGGAAGCTCACCACTTCAAGTTGATCCACGATCGATCTAGAAATCACCTAATTACTGCATAGGAAAAGTAAAAATGTCTTTGATTGCTGCATTGCATAGGATACAACATCCACAGATGGTTAGCAGGATGAGCGCTAGCATGTAACTCAGGATAAGGATAAAATAAATCCAGATCAAAATCAAATCAAAACTCAATGCCCATGTTCATATACATGCATACATACATATATATAAGATGTTGGGATTAGGAACAAGGTTTATCATGAGATTTAAAACCATTATCTTAGAATGTGTAGCTCTAACCATCCTAAGGGAACCTACAATCTATATGGGCTCAACTCTCCTTACTAAAAGGTTCCCAATACATGTTAGTTGCATGAACCAGGAAAATTAATGGATAAGATAAGGAATACCTCGACCCCAGCCAATTCAAAATATATATAAGTTTGAATCATGCACATGGTCATAAAGACCCCCAATCTAGCAAATGTATTCCCAGTATCGCTCGCCTCCGAGACCTCCACCTTTTATGGTGAGATACATCCCCATTAATCCCAATTAAAACAAGTTTCATATAACCCATCCATTTAACAAAGGAATTAACCATTAAGGCATCAACCACAGGTATTGTCATACCATTACGCTTGAAAGCTTATTATTATGCCATACCAATTCCATCAACTTGGGGGAATTCCACGACCCTCCTTTGTTAATTAAATCTAGTTGGGAGAATACCAAGACCCGCTTTGCTCATCAAATCTATTTGGGGGAATTCCTCGATCCCCTTTGTTCATTAAATTAAATTTAAAATAAAAAACATGGCTAACAAGGCCTTCAATATCCTTTTTTATCTATTTAACCATTTATACAATGCAATAGTTTAGGAAAGTAAGCCAAATAATGTGATTAACAATATTTCAAATGCAATTATACAAGTGGGTTGAGGGAACATAATTTCCAAACAAAAATCATTAAATTGGGGGAATACCTTGACCCCCATCACATTCACTATACCTATGCACCCCAAAGGGTTTCAAAATGCATAAATAAAATATGAACACTTGCACTAAAACCATGGGATTTCAAATAAAGTAACAATCCTTCCATAACACTCAACCCAAACCACAATCTATATTCAAATCCACATGAATAATCATTTAAACACATGCTTTAAGTAAAACAATTTTATTGGGAGAGGTACTGTAATGCCCTAATTTTTTGGAATCGGAACGCCACACGGTGCTCATGATCCCAAAGGACCACAAGCTAACCCTATACTGATAATTGTACCTGAGCACAACATAATATAATATAATAAATACAAAAAACTGGCAGAAACTTTCCATAAGGTTCAAGACATCTAAAATACTCAAAACTTAACACTGAGTTCTGATACATCTGTCTGAAAAGCCTCTAACTGTATGAACTATGGACTTGATGGGACATGTCCCCAACTAACTCCGTCTACTAAAAATATACTGAGTCTAATTCCATAATAAAATAAGTTTCATCCTCGAATGAAGAGGACTCACTGCTACGTCTACTGCTGCTGACTGAGTCTGGATTGCTAAGGGTTCTCAGGATCTCACGCTTCAGAACCTATGGTATAAGACACCATAGCACAAGAGAAAGTATGCGTCAGTACTTTAAATATACTGGTATACTAGATGAGGTAAGGCTAAATATAAGGGCTTATGCATGAACATAGCTTAACTGAATAACATTGGAGTACTAAATGAGAACATATGCATGAATGCACAAACCAAAACTAGAATCGCAGTAACACTGAATATGAACTCTAAATACTTGTTTCTGAATACTAACTTACTGATTACTGAGTCTACTAGTATTGATGTCTGAGTTTACTAATACTTAGAGATAAAATAACTGATTTTATTGAGATTGATGTCTAATCTTGCTAATAATGATACTGATTTATTATATCTGAGATCAAGCCTATATAACGGGTGACCTCTAAGTTTACTGGTAATGATGCCTGATACTTGATAAACTGAATTTGAGATCAAACCTATATAACAGGTGATCTCTGAGAGGTAGTCAAGCCTAGTATAATGGGTGACTCCTCAGCTGAATTCTATTACTGAGATTGAATCTAAAAATGAGACTGTGGGAGGCAGTTATCTAACCGACATGCCCCTTCTAGCTTCTTTAAGGTCCAACCTGTAACCCCAGTTAGAAGGGTGTCAGTACTGTGCCACGGGTAAAGACACTTCTATCTGAACCCAGGATGTCATGCCTAATATAACGGGTGAAACCTGGTTTGATCCAAGACTAATTTAATGGGTGACTCCGAGGAGGTAGTCAAGCCTAATATAACGGGTAACTTCTCATCCTATGCTGGCTATACAGTTCTGAAGTGCAGGATTATTATTAATGACTCTGCCTAAAATAACGGTAAAGTCCTCATCCCTGCCCTCGCTCGGTGCTGAATCCTATTCCCAACTAAATAGACATTGAACTGATTCCTAGACTATTCTAGACTGAGCTAAATCTGTTACTGGTCATCTTGCTTGACTGAGCTGATTGAATTTAGTTGGTTCCATTATCTGATAGAATTCTACTGAGTTCTTGTTAGCTTACTGAGTTTTACTGAAGTCTGAACTGAATACTAGATACTACTTAATACTATTGAATCGGAACTGAATATTGAGTTGGATTAGATTGATACTGAAACTGAATTGAACTAGTACTGAGATTACTGAATTTTCTAAAGTTATGTGCTGGCTGAATTCTACTGATCATAGCACGACTAAAATTATCTTGAGACTAACTCGACTCTAGACATGCAGCTAAATTTTCAAGTATAAATACCCCCAGGACTCGATAGCATAAATAAATAAGACAGGACCACACTTGAGTATCATGACAATGGACTTTCATTTACAACACAATCAATACAATATCTCGTCAATCACTTGAATGCCATAAATATCTAAATGTATAGGGAATGCATACTAATACCTCATAGTTGTTCAATAAGGAATACACATGGATAAGAATGCATGCAACTTATCATAATACATTCACTAAGGCATTTCAACAAACGCTTGGCATGCACTAGTTATCACATAATTGGGGATTTCATGCTTAACATACTAAAGAGGGCATTATTCTCTTTACTTAAGCATTCTATCAAACATATGGGGAGCATGCTTTGGTTATACCACAAATTCTATACTTAATTATCATGAATACATTAATATCAATCAACTTGAAGAGGGTTTATCATGAACATCATACAATTCATCACACACTAGAATCAACTTTTGAAATTGGTAGTCTAAATCATGAATTAAAACTCAATAATAACATGAACTTCAATTTCAATTCACATGAATCATGAAAACTCATAAATATAAGATCTTTGAATTTAGAAAAAGGATTGTTGAAATTCTTTGGTGGAAGGAACCCAAGAATCAACATCTACATACCTTGTTATATGATTCTCGGAATATTTACGGAGGAATCTTGATGACTTGGGTCTTGAGTTATGAACCCTAATGGTTGTTCTTGAAGAAAATTGAGAGAAAACTAGTATATTTGGCTGAAATAATGAGAAATCTCGTGTTAAAGAGTATATATAGGGGTAGCAAAATGACCGTCTTGCCCTTGGAATTAAAATCAAAACTGAAAAAAAATCTCAATTTTGCATGCTGGCGCGACGCACTATAATTGGACCATCTTACTGGAAATTAGACAATTGGGAAACTACTTGATGGAGCGACGCGGTGGAAATCGCGTTGCCACCTTGGTTGAGAACTAGAAAGCCACTGCGACGCGGTGAAATTGTGGAGGCTCATTGGATTTTGATGATTGCCATTTTGGCTGACTCTGCGACGCGCCAAAGTATCAGGTGGTACACTGTCTCACTATAATGGCTCTAAGTCTTCACCCGAGTGTCAAATTTGGGCGAATTTATTATCGACAGAAAGCTTATTCAATTCTCCACATGACAAAATATAAATATTAGGGAAATTCTAAATGGTTTAAAATATTTATTACTTGGGAAGTCAGCCCTTACTACCTTTAAGGATGAAACTCGACTTAAAGAAAATTTGGGGTATTACAGGTACATACCTAAAAGTATCACAATTATGGAGAGAAGTCCCCACTTGGAAGCTCTAATTGATAAACCTTGAGAAAACCTAGCTTGTTCTTGACTTAGGGATTTGAGTGAGTTTAAGAGTGTGTTTGATTATGTTTTTGGATTATAATATGGTCCCAAAAGGGTTTTAAGATCGTGGATCACAACTGGGGAAAAGGGGAATGTCCAAAGTACCCTTACTAAACACTAAAGATTTGTCGTCCAATCGTTATGGGTTACCTTACAACTTATAACGACTGGGTACGAGTCATTCTCTAAACTCGTAGTCTGGGCAGTGTCCCAAGGAATCTTATTATTGACCCTAAGTCATACCATATGACTCGTAGTCCTACATTATGACTCATAGGGTCCAATCGTATTCATAATAGAAATAAAGGACCACTACCCCGGTAAGACTATAAGTTCTACATTACGACTCGTAATGTCTCACCATGACTCATATGGTCTTAATCATACCCAGGATAAAAAATTTAGTACCTACATTGGTCACCCTACGATTGGGGCATTACGACTTGTTAGGTGGATCGTAGCTTGGGCAGTAATCTCAAATCTCAAAATTTCAAAGGCCAAAATTCTGGGGTGTTACAATACCCCCTTCCCCCATGATCATTCATCCCTGAATAAGGATTCAAGGCATCTATTACTATATACCTTAAGCAAATATGATAAGGATAACATATACCTTAAGCATGATTATCTAATCTAGGGAAAAAGAATGAATACTTGGACTTCATGTCCTCATTAGCTTCACAAGTAGCTTCTTCTACCTTTTGGTCCTCCAAATAACCTTTACCAAAGCCACATCCTAGTCCTCAAACGATGGACTTGCCTATCCAAAATCTCCACGGGGACTTTCATATAAGACAAGGAATTCAAAATACCAATATCCTTAATAGGTACCACCAAAGAAGCACAACCCACGTACTTCTTCAACATAAAAACATGGAAAACTGGGTGAATGGAACCAAAATTTGAAGGAAATTCCAACTCATAAGCAAGTTTCCCCATTCTCCTCAACACTAAGAATGGACCAACATAACAGGGGCTGAGCTACCCCTTCTTCCCAAAAATTATCATTCCCTTCATAGGAATACCTTTAAGAACACCCACTCACCAACCTTAAACTCCAACCTTCTTTGGCTTACATCTGCATAGGAATGTAGGCGACTCTGAGCAATCTTAACTCTATCTCAAATTACCTTCACATTCTCCATGGCTTGATGAGCCAAGTCCAGTGCGAATAATTTGGTCTCACCAACCTCAAACTCCAACCCTCTGTGCCTTACATCTGCATCGGAATTTAGGCAACTCTAAGCAATCTTAACTCTATCTCAAATTACCTTCACCTTCTCCATGGCTTGATGACCCAAGTCCGGTGCGAATAATTTGGTCTCACCAACCTTAAGCTCCAACCCTCTTTGACTTACATCTGTATAGGAATTTAGGTGACTCTAAGCAATCTTAACTCTATCTCAAATTACCTTCACCTTCTCCATGGATTGATAAGCCAAGTCCGGTGCGAATAATTTGGTCTCACCAACCTCAAACTACCCGATAGGATATCTACCACTCTTACCATAAATATCCTTTAAAGAAGACACATCAATACTAGAGTGATAACTATTATTATACGCAAATTCATTGAGAGGAAAATGATCCACCCTACTACTTCCAAAAATGATCACACATGCCCTTAGCATATCTTCTAAAGTTTGAATAGTCATCTCTATTTGTCAATCTATCCGAGGATGGAAAGTGGTGGTAAGGTTTACCTTAATCCCCAAACCTTGCTGAAACAAACACCAAAAGTGAGAAGAGAACTGTGTAACTCGATTGGAAATAATAGAAATTAGAGAACCATGCAATTTGACGATCTCCTAAATAAATAACTTTGCATAATCCTTTCTAGAGTAATTAGTCCTCACAGATAAGAAGTGAGCATACTTAGTCATCCTTTCCATGATGACCCAAATCGAATCATGTTGATTCTGAGATCGTGGAAGACCAGTAATAAACCATATTGATCACCTTTCACTTTCACATAGGCAACTCAAATTTTTTAGACATACCACCAGGACTCAAGTTCTTAACCTTCACTTGCTGACACTCCACGCACTTAGCCATAAATTTGGCCACATCTATCTTCATGTTATTCCACCAATAGATCTCCTTCAAATCATGATACATCTTTGTGAAACCAGGATAAACTGTATACCACGACTCATGAGCCTCAATCATGATTTTCTTGTAGCCCATTAATATCAGAATCACACAATATCCCTTGGTATCTAAAGATACCATCACTACCAATTTCAAATAACATCAACTTCTGTTGACCTACGTCATCCTTAACCTACATAAGGATAGGATCTAAAACTTGCTTCTCTTTCATATTAGCATAAAGAGAAGACTTCACCACCTGTTGCACAATCACACCTCCATCCTTAAAATCCAAAAGTCAAACTCCAAGATTATCCAATCAGTAAATATCCATCACTAATATTCGTTTCTCCTCATCTACATGAGATAAACTACCTATGGATAACTTGCTAAGAGCATCAACAACCATATTAGCTTTACCGAGATGATAATAAAGATTCATATCATAGTCCTTGAGTAACTCAAGCCATCTTTTTTGCCTGAGATTTAACTCTCCCTGGGTGAACATATACTTCAAGATTTTATGATCTAAATAGATATCATCATGAACCCCATACAAGTAATGGTGCCAACTCTTCAAAGAAAAAATTATAGCCAACAATTACAAATCATGAGTCAGATAATTCTCTTCATAAACTTTTAATAGCCTAGAAGAATATACCACTACCTTACCATATTATATCAATACACAACCCAGTCTTACATGGGATGCGTCACCTTATATAACAAAACCATCGGTACCTTCGGGTAGTGTCAAAATGGGCAGAAGTGAACTTGTCCTTCAACTTCTTAAAAACTACCCTCACAAGCATCAGACCATAAAAACGTCACCTTTTTCTGAGTCAACAGAGCAGCAATAGAATAAAAACTTCCATAAATCTCCTATAATACCCCGCTAAACCCATAAAGTCCGAATGTCGATTAGAGTCATGGGTCTTGGCCACTTCTTAACTGCCTCAACTTTTTTTGGGCCTTCTATGAACCCCTTACTAGAAATAGCATGACCAATAAAGGTCATAACACTCAACCAAAACTCATACTTCAAAACCTTAGCATACAAATATTGATTCTTAAAAGTCTGCAACACTATAGAGAGGTGATTGGCATGATCCTCCTCACTCTTATAATATACCAAGATGTCATCATTAAACACAATAAAGAACAAATCGAAAAACTATCTGAATACCCTGTTCATAAAGTCCATAAATGCAGTCATAGCATTAGTAAACCCTAACGACATCACCAGAAACTCATAATGATCATATTAGGTTTGCAAGGCAGTCTTAGGGGTATCTACCTCCCTAATCTTCCGTTGATGATAACCCGACCAAAGATCAATCTTAGAAAAACATCTAGCACCCTGAAGCTGGTCAAAGGGATCATTTATCCTAAGAAGTGTATACTTATTCTTCACCGTCACCTTATTCAATAGTCGATAATCTATAGACATCTGAAAGAAACCATCCTTCTTACGAATGAAGAGCATCGGGGCACCACATAGAGAAATACTAGGATGAATAAAACCATTATCAAGAAGATCTTTTAACTGCTTCTTAAGTTCTTTCAACTAAGACAAGACATTCTATATGGTGGAATATACATAGAATGAGTATCTGATAAAAAATTGATCCCAAAGTCTATTTCCCTATCAGAAAAAATACCAAGAAGATCATTAGGAAATATATAATACCTTATATTTCCTTAGCCTATATTAACCCTCAGTACATAGGTTATTCAAAATAAAATTTTTGGAATACTCAGTAATTTTTATATTTGATCCTGCCATTGCGTAGGAAATTCAATTATCTTTAGAATGGTATAAAATTTGCCTAAATTCGAAAACCGGGTGAGAAGTTAAGGCGATTTTATGTTTCAGTCGTTAAACATCATCATTCAGGCCAGTAGTGCATCGCGGAGTGCGTTAAAATAGCAGTTGTCAATTTCTAGTATTGCTCCGTGATATTAGTGCATCGTTCCATATACCCAGTTCATAATTTCTAATTTCCAGTGTGCCAACGCGATCCCACCGCGTCGTGGTGCACTTCCAATTCACAACCAAAGTGGCAATGTGATACCATTGCATCACGCTACCGTGCAATTTCCCAGTTGTCATTTTCCATCAGCTTGGCGCGATAGTTGTGCTTCGCGCTAAAGGTCCAAATCGGGAATATTTTTTGAAAAATTAGCGTTGCGCCCAGGGTTAAAACATTCTTTTATCATGATTTTGTTTTGCCCAGATGTGGGATTTAAGCCCTAAAAACATGTAAAACCCTTCATTATTCACTTTCTCCAAAATCAAAAGAGAATTCTCTCTTAAGAAAGCAAATCCTAGTTCAAGAATCAAGGTCAATCCTGAAGAATCTCCCCAAGAACCTTCAAGAAATCTTCTTCTAAGGTATGTTAGATGTTCATCAACGGATCCTTACCTTCCATGGAGCCCAACAATCATTTTTCAATATACAAGATTTATAATTTATGATTTCCATATTTCAATTAGATTGAATTCATGTTCATGATGTTATTTGAGTTTTAACCCATGATTTAGATTACAAGTTCCAAGAATTGATTCTAGTATGTGATGAGTTACATGGTGTTCATGATAAACCCTTCAAATTTGCAAGCTAATTGTTGTAACCATGTCAACCCTAAGTGTTTATGATTTAATGAACCAAGTATACATTTTATGTGTTTGATAAATAGTCTATGAGAATGAAATAATGCCATTATAGAATGCTAACATGTAATCCCCATTCATGTACAAGTTAATTCATTACAAGTGTTTGATGGAATGTCTCTATGAATGAATTATGACCAAGTGAACATTGTTATATTGTTCAAGATTATGCTTTTCTTTACTTTTCAGGCTATCGAGTCCCGGAGGTATTTAATACCCGACAACTTAGCTGTTTATTTAGAGCTAGTGTCAGTTATAGAATAGTATCAGTCATATCACGATCAGTAGTACTCTCAGTCCATTACAAAACTCAGTAGAACTCAGTCAGTTACAAAACTTAGAAAAACTCAAAAATGTCAATGAATTCAATCCAACTCAATTTAGTATAACAGTTCAGTATCTTTCAGTTGGGAGTAAGATTCAACACCGGGTGAACCTAAGGATGAGGGCTCACCTTCCAGTAGAGGGTGTGATCCTCAGAAGCAATCCTTACATTCCAGAACTACATAGCCAGCGTAGGGTGAGACATTCAACCTGCCAGTTGAGGGTTGATGAGGTGCTCTACCTGCCATTAGAGGGTACCACCATTCTCGTTTAGGGAAACTACTAGTAGAGGTTTACTCTTCTTCTTGTCTTTACCCGTGGCATGATACTGACACCCTTTCAATTGGGGTTACATAGTGGACCCCAGCTCAGTTATCTTATCTTTTTAGGGTATGTCGGTTAGATGATTACCTCCCATAGTTTAGTTTCAGTATCAGTCTTTAGAATATAACTCAATTCAGTTCTATAGAATCAGGACTGTCAGATACAGTCACTCAGTTAACAGTAATTCAGATTATCAGATTTAGTTCCAATATGCTCATTCCTAATATGCACAGTATGTTCAGTAGTTACAGAGCCTCCATATATGCTAATGTAGCTCTTGTGTATCATTCAATTAGTTATTGATCATGCATATGAACCCATTCATTTAGACTTACCTCATTTGGTAGACCAGTACATTCCCATGTACTGATTGCATACCCGTTTCTTGCGCTATGATATTTCATATCATAGGTTCGGACGCTCAAGTTCCTGACCGCACTTAACTAGATTCAGCCAGCAGTAGCAGATTTAGTAATGAGTCCTCATCTATCGAGGATATGCTTTTGTTTCAATACTTCAGCTTAGCAGTATTTTAGTAGATGAAGTTAGTTGGGGGATTGTCCCATCAACTCCACTTTCAAATAGATTCAGTTAGGGGGGTTTTCAGACTAGATTTTTAGACAGTATTCAGTTTTACAGATGGTATATTTTATCAGTATTTTAGATGTTTTGAACCATATGGCATTTCAGCCCTTTATTTTGTATTTATTTCAATATTATTGTTCAGTGCTCATGGCAGATATCATTCATGGGTTAGCTTATGGTCCTTCGGGGTCGTAATCACCGTGTGATGACTAGGGGATAGTCTCATATCATTACAAACTTGGTATCAGAGCCTAATGTTCAATAGAGTCCTAGGGAGTCTGAAAAGCCGCATGGCGTAGAGTCTTGTATATGGGTGTGTAGCGTGCCACACTTATGGACAGGAGGCTATGAGATGTTTATAGGAAAAGTTTCCCTTTTTTTAGAATTTATGTCATGCGAGTAAGCATGAGCTCAAGTTAATCTCTCAGTCTAATCTGTTTTTTCTTTCATTTACAGAACATGCCTCCCAAAAGGACTAATGAAAGAAGAACTATAAACCAGTTAGCCCCTCAACCTGTTCAAGCAGATGCCCTGGATAAACATGTCTCTCACATAGAATTCAGAGCTGCATTCACTACTCTTGCCAATTCAGTCATAGCATAGAATGAACGACCATATGTTGTTCCGACCAACCCAGTGGCCAATACTACTATAACCAGAATTCAGGAATTCACCAGGATGAATCCTCATTCCTTTATGAGATCTAAGTCAGAAGAGGATCCACAAGAGTTCCTTGATGAGGTTCAAAAAGTCACAAGTATCATGGGAGTTACTTCCAGTGAGAGTGCCGAGTTAGCTGTTTATCAGCTACAGGATGTAAACCATACGTCGTTTACGCAATGAAAGGTAGAAAGGGGTATAGATGAAGAACCCATAGAGTGGGAAGAGTTTGCTACTTCCTTCCTAGATAGATTCTTTCCCTTAGAGCTGAGAGAATCCAAAGTTTTAGAGTTTATTAATATCATACAAGGTAGTATGAGTGTAAAAGAGTATTCCCTAAAGTTTACTTAGTTAGCCAGGTATGCTCCCCATGTAGTGGAAGATAATAGGTCCAAAATGAGCTTTGTATCTGGGGTGTCAGATAGTGTGGTTAAGTAATGCAGAACAACAATATTGATTAAAGAAATGGATATATCTAGGCTTATGGTCCATGCTTAAAAGATTGAGGAAAAGAAGCCTAAGAAGAAAGAGAGAGAGAATAACAGGGCTAGAACAGGTAGTTTTAAGTTCAGTCAGCCTACGTCAAAAGCCGATAACTGTTCCCATTTTTATCCAAAGTCTTTAGTCCCATCTCCATCCTCATCCACTGTATCGATGACCCAGGATAGCATAAGAAATGGCCATACTAATCCATTTTGCAGAGAGTGTGGTAAGAATCATAAGGGTTGGTGCAGAGCTGGCAGTGATGTTTATTTTGGGTGTGGAAAGCCAGGCCACAGAGTCAGAGATTGTCCTCATTTAGGTTATCAGGGTCAGTATAGTCGTCCTTCAATTCAGTCAGGTTGCCCGAATCAACAAGGTGCCGCTTCCATTGCCACCAGTGGGCGACGCCTAAACAGGTTTTATGCACTTCAGTCCAGACAAGATCAAGAAAGTTCTCCTAATGTGGTCACTAGTATGTTACAGATCTCCCATGTACATATTTATGCCTCAGTTTCCAATCCCAGATATTACGTCATGATTTAGTTCGTATGTACCCAGTACATCATCTCATGCTTTTCCTTAGTATCTCAGCCAAGTAAGCATTCTCAAGGAACATAGTGTCCTAAGGGGGATATTCACTATAACCCCCGATCTATCATGATCTAAACCTTTCATTTTCTTTTCACGTAGAAAATCCAGTAAAAGTAATGTGTCCTTATAGTTGACCCTCAAGTCCCAATATCAGCCTATGACCATCCCCCTATCATGATATGTATCTAAAAAATCAGTTCAGTTCATGTATCATGATTTAGACTTAGTCATGTCCTCATGTTCCCGTTCATGCATGTTCAGTCACGTATTCATTAATCCATTCAAACATGTATTCATGTATCAGAATGCATGTTCAGAATGTAAGTTCAGTCTATCAAACCAATCATGTAATCTTGCTTCAGTTTTGCATGTCTATTTCAGTAGGTAAACTCAGTCTGTCTGTACTCTCTGCGCTAAACTAGCCATAATCGAGGACGAATGTTTCCAAGGGAGAGATATTTTAATACCCCATATTTCCCTATCATAGATTAATCCTTAGTACATGGGTTATCCTAAATAAATTTTTTGGAATACTCAGTAATTTTCATAGTTGAGCCTGTCATTGCGTAGGAAATTCAATTAGAATTCTAACGATATAAAATTTGCCTAAATCCGACAACCGGGTGAGAAGTTAAGGTAATTTTATGTTTCAGTCGTTAAATATTGTCATTCAGGCTAGTAGCACATCACATAGTGTGTTAAAATAGAAGTTGTCAATTTCCAGTGTTGCTCCGCGATATCGATACATCGCACCATAGACCCAGTTCACAATTTTCAATTTCCATTATGCCAATGCGATCCCACTGCATCGCAGTGCACTTGCCGTTCACAACCAAAGTGGCAACACAATACCACCGTGTCACGCCACCATTAAATTTACCAGTGGCTTGGCACGATAGTGGCGCATCGCGCCAGGGGTCTAGATCGTTAAAATTTCTCAAAAAACTAAAGTTGCACCTAGGGTTAAAACAGTTTTTCCCATGATGTTATTCCGTCCAGATATGGGATTTAAGCCCTAAAATGAGTAAAACCCTTCATTATTCACTTTTTTCCAAAATCAAGAGATAATTCTCTCTCAAGAAAACTAACCCTAGTTCAAGAATCAAGGTCAATCCTTAAGAATCTCCCCAAGAACCTTCAAGAACTCTTCTTCTAAGGTATGTTAGATGTTCATCCATGGATCCTTACCTTCCATCGAGCCGAAGAATCCTTTTTCAATATAAAAGATTTATGATTTATGATTTCCATGTTTGAATTAGATTGAATTCTTGTTTATGATGTTGTGTGATTTTTAACCCATGATTTAGATTATAAGTTCCAAGAATTGATTCTAATATGTGTTGAGTTACATAGTATTCATGATAAACCATTCAAATTTAAAATTTGATTGTTGTAACTATGTTAACCCTAAGTGTTTATGATTTAATAAGCTAAATATACATCTTATTTGTTTGACAAATTGTCTATGAGAATGAAATGATGCCTTTATAGCATGCTAACTTGTAATCCCCATTCATGTACAAGTTATTGCATTACAAGTGTTTGATGGAATGTCTCTATGAATGAATTATGACCAAGTGAACATTGTTATGTTATTCAAGATTATGCTTTTCTTTACTTTTCATGCTATCGAGTCCTGGGGGTATTTAATATCCGACAACTTAGTTGTTTACTTAGAGCCAGTGTCAGTTATAGATTAGTATCAATCATATCATGATCAGTAGTACTCTCAGTCCATTACAAAACTCTGTAGAATTCAGTCAGTTACAAAACTTAAGAAAACTCAGTAATCTCAATGAACTCAGTCCAGTTCAGTTCAATATAACAATTTAGTGTCGTTCAGTTAGAAGTAGGATTCAGCACCGAGTGAACCCAAGGATGGGGGATCAGAAGGTGTGATCCTTAGAAGCAATTCTTGCATTACAGAACTACGTAGCTAGCGTAGGGTGATATATCAAACCTACCATTTGATTTTTTATGAGGTGCTCTACCTACTAGTAGAGGGTATCACCGTTCTCGTTTAGGGAACCTACCAGTAGAGGGTTACTCTTTAGCTTATCTTTACCCGTGGAACAGTAATGACACCCTTCCAATTTGGGTTATAGATTGGACCCCATTTCAGTTATCTTATCTTATTTGGTGCATGTCGGTTAGATGATTACCTCCCATAGTTTCAATTTTGGTGTCAGTCTTCATAATAGAACTCAATTAAGTTCTACAGAATTAGGATAGTCAGATACCGTCACTCAGTTAACAGTAAATCAGATTATCAGATTTAGTTCCAGTATGCTCAGTCCCAGTATGCACAGTATGTTCAGTAATAATAGATCCTCCATGTACACCTATCCAGCTCTTTCATATCATTCAGTTAGTTATTGATCATGCATATGAACCCATGCATTCAGCCTTACCTCATTTAGCATACCAGTACATTCCCACGTATTGATCGCTTACCCATTTCTTGCACTATGATGTTTCATATCATAGGTTCGGATGCTCAGGTTCCTGAGCGCGTTTAGCTAAATTCAGCCAGCAGTAGCAGATTTAGCAGTGAGTCCTCATCTATCGAGGATATGTTTTTATTTCAGAACTTCAGCTTAGCAGTATTTTAGTAGATGGAGTTAGCTAGGTATATTTTTAAATAGTATTTAGTTTTATATATGGTATATTTTCTCAGTATTTTAGATGTTTTGAACCTTACGGCATTTCAGCCCATTATTCCGCATTTTTTTCAGTATTATTATTCAGTGCTCACAGCAGATATCATTAATGGGTTAGCTTGTGGTCCATTGGGGTTGCAAGCACCATGTGACGACTAGGTGGTAGTCTCGGGTCATTACAAAATGCCTCAAGAAATTCATAAATAATAGTGATAAATTGCAAAGAAGGAACTCAGAACTAGAATCTTTAACTCGGACTAGGTGGTATAGACACCCCTTGGGAATCAACTTTCGATCTCTAATATATGAAATGGGCCTTCCCTTAGGAACTTCCCTCCCATTCCTTTATCGATTCATTTGGGAATTGGAAACTAAGCATACGGGTCCAACAATCTAGAGAAACGTAGCATGATTGGAGCCATTTTATCCCCAAGATCACATCAACATTTACCATATCCAAATATATTAAATTTTCCAAGGTATCCCTACCATAGATGGTTACCATACAACCCCTATAAACCTTTCTAGAAATAATAGAATTAAACACTGGGTTTGACATAGAAAAGGGATCAAAAATACTCTCAGGACCAAAATTAAAATGAACAAACACATAAGGGTTCACATAACAAAGGGTAGACCATGGATCAAGCAGACAATATACATAAAAAAAGTTTTTACGTTCTAATGGCAACAACAAGAGACGCCTCAGATTCCCGACGAGTGGAAAGATCCTAAATATGATTCTAGCCAGTGTCAGTACCAGAAGTAGAACCCTTTGGCATAGGATTTGAAGAAGTAGAAACTGAAACCTTATGAGCTCCAGTAGCAACATTTACTGACAGATAGTTCCTCTAAAAATGACTAGGTTGGCCACATTTGAAACACAAATTCCTCCTCTCATCATAATAACCATGATGCATCTATCCACAGAATATGCAAGGAGGATGTGATGGAGCTGACTGAGTTCCACTAGCCTGGGTTTGGGCACCTTGGGTCTTAAACCTACTGTCAGCCTAAAAGAAATGATTGCCAGATGGCTTAGGATACGGAGCACTAGCCGTTAAGTAAGAACTAGAATTTCTCTAAGTCATCTTCCTACCCAATTACTGTCATCTCTACCACTATTCATCTAGACTCCATCCTACTCTAAATATCTATATTTGTTATTATACTTCTCTCTTATTTCTCCTTATTTTCTTTTTTGATCTTCAACCTACTACATATACATCACCAACCTAGACATATCTATATCATTATTCAACATAGTAGTCTTACACTCCAGTACCAATTCTTGAGACAAACTCGAAGAAAACTTTCTAATCCTAGCCCTCATGCTAGATACCAACTCTAAAGCATAATGAGACAACTGATGAAACTTTAAAGCATACTTTTTTAGATTCATCTTTACCTGCTTCAAGTTTACAAACTCCTTATCTTTGTCCTCATTTTTCTTCTAAGGAAAGAAACAATAAAAGAAAACACACGAAAATTCCTCCAATATAACCTACTCAACATAATCACCCCTGACGGCTCCCACTCATCATACCACTAATATCCCATATTCTTGAACTAATGTGTGGTAAACTTCATGACATCGACATCAGTAGCATGTATCACCCCAAATATCTTTTCTATTTCATCAACAAACCATTGAGGATCCTCCTTAACCTTAGAGCTAGTAAAGGTCGGAAGAATCAACCTCATAAATTGGCCAACTCTAGTAACCTTAGAAAATAGAGCAATAAAATTAGCACAATCAGGATAACCAGACTGAGAAGTCACTAATTAAGTCAGCAAATTAATAGATCAGTGGAACTCGTCCTTAGAAATGTCTTCTTGGGGCGGTGGGGCATAAACATAATTAGCCTGAGAAGCTCGAGAAGGACTGGTAGGGATCAGTGGAACTCCACATAGGTAGTCAAGAGAAGGGGACCTAGATCGGGTATTTACTCCATAAGTAGAACGAGTTCCATTAACATTATCCTCAGGTGGGACAGAGGAGTTCCACGAGTACTCAATAAATTATATACTCCAATATTTTGTTTTTATCTTGGATGACTTATGGGGATTAACATATGCTGGAAAAGGCTATAATTTGGGTTCTTACTCTTTTACTTTAGTTTATTGTTGGATTATTACATGGATTAGATTCTTATGATTCCTTATACATCCATGAGTGGCTAAACACCCATTTTATGGTTAATGCCAACAACATGATTGCTTTTTCTTAATAATTGAGTTGGTTATTGTTATTATCATTGTTGGTTATTATTATATCCTTATTTTAACTATTTTATGGATTTGTGGCCCTTAGGAGAAATACTTAATTCTATCATGTGCCTAAAAGGAGGAACGATAGAATAGAACGTGGGTATAGGGAATAGAATTGTAATTATTCATTAAACTGATGATATAATTTGCATTTAGGATAGGACTATGCCTAATATGCCCTATTTGGTTCATTATTGAAGTAATTTAAAGGTGTTTAGCTTAGTTCTTACATCCTCATTAAACGATTCAATTGTAAGGCTAAGTTAGATAATTGATTAGACGTTTGGAAGGCTATAATTATGCTACGAACCTCATGAACAAACAAAGATAATTAACAAAACCAACAAAGTTATATAGCTATGTAGGATTGTTCGCAGTGCCTTAACCCTAGGTTTTACCCATAATTATGAAAGAACTTTACATTATCATATTGCTAAGTTTAATTCCAGTTGTTTACTCTCAACTAATCTTGGTTACTTTAGCACTTCATTAATCTTAATAGTATAACTAGAAATAGATCATTTTTTAACACTAGTCCCTGTGGGATCAATACTTTGCCTTCTTAAAGATACTATATTACCACGTACACTTATGTATGCACTTGGGCTAACAGTAATGATAATAAACAAATGTCAAACAAATTTTTCAACAAATATATGAAGAAAAATGTAAAGGTTGCACCAGATTTGTAAGCTTAAAAGAAAATGAGTAATAGTACTACGAATAAAACCAACATAGTTTTGCCGAAATCTAATGGAGTTCACCAAAGAATTTACAACTCCAGATAAATTTGTACAAGTAAAATCAAAAACCATATTTAACATATACAATAACACAAATCAGTGATGGAAGTGGGTTTGCTTTAACAACATTCGTTGGAGCAATGCCGGAGATATACAAAGATAGCCAGATCAGGTCAATTTGACATAACAGTGTCCTCTAATAACATAAAAAAAAGAGGTGGCACAGTGGTGTTGTAGTGGTTCGAAGTTCGTCAGTCATCACTTCCGATGGAGCGGCGGTGAAGTGGACAAATAGAGAGAGATCGTGAGAAAGGAGAAAAAATGTGAGGTTGTGGTGGTAGTGTGGTGGTGTTTATGTAATCCGATGGTGCTACGTCAGAAATGAAGCAACGGTGGTAGATTTGCGGCTGTGAAGAGAAAAAGAGTAAAGAAAGGGATAGATAAGATGAGGATGCGTGTTAATTTTGTATAGTTTTTTTATGAAAAAAATTTACCCCCTTCCCTCTATTCGTAATAAAAAAATAGCACCACCTATTAACTAAAGGATAAAAGAATGTCATCCTTTTTTCCTTTTGAACATCTTTTATTCCTTAGGTTAATAACCAAAGGATTTTTCATACTTTTAACCAACCTGTAAAGTTTTTATTCAAAGGGTAGTGTCATTGTGTAGTCGTTATAATATGTAACAAGACTTTATCTATTACTCTACGTATTAAAGTAATTGATTTTACTTATCGTCTATGAATTATGTTGAATAACGTACAAATTGTAGGTATTGATATTTAATTGCAGAAAAATATAAGAAAAATTTAATATATAGCTAACTAGAAAATATGATGCATTGTAAATTATAAAAAATATGACGTTATATCGTGTACGTGTGCAGATGATTATGAAAATATCAAAAATGATAATAAATTGATAAAAATCCTAATATAAAGAAAATTATCAATAAATTATGAAAAGTAAAAACATGACAATAAATTGATAAAATTCTAAAGTAAGAATGATTATTAATAATATGTTAAAAATTATAAAAAAATATGTGAAAAAATATATTTTGTGCTCTTTAATGATGAGACACCTAAAGTCATTAATTTTAAGCATGGAGGGCCAATATGAGGTGTCAATAGTTGTCCCTTTTTTTTAAGATGATGTAGAAGTCTTCAGACAAAAACGTTGATGTGTAGTCAATTTTTTTGGACAAAAAATTATTTTGGATAAAAAATTTTTACCAAACTCTAGTTTAGAGTAGCTTACATACCTCGAGTTGTATGAGGATCAGGCTGGGTATAGATAAAAAAAAATAGGCAAATTGCCTCTTGGCCCATTATTAAGGGTGGACGACCATGTCAAATGATTATTGAGAAAAGGACTACTTAGGAATGGAAGTGTTCACATATTATCGATGCTCATTTTGAAATTACCCAAGTATTGAGCTGTGAGATGCTAAGGATGCAAGATTATGTACCTGCTAGGGAGAATGGTTGATTATGGTGTTGTGATGACCGAACTCTGCATAGAGCTTCCTATATATCTCGAGTGTCACCAAAATCAGGTCAATATAGTCCAAAAATGAGAAAATAGGGGAAATTTTGAGGCTTCTTTCAAAATTTACGCTAGTGTATGATTTATGGCTAACACTAGACTCTTTGAAAGAAATTTTGAAAATGCTTTGTTTTGTGGATTGTATTTCTGATTGAAAAGATGTATGATGTCTCTCGTTATCTATAGTGACTTGAGAATAAATGAGTCTTTAGTTGTTTACGTGGACTTGGGGATGAATGCCATCTTAAACTCTCTATGGGGACTTGATGCATGACATCTCCAATTATCTATGGAGACTGATGTTGATTGTTGTCTTTGATTGTCCACAAAGAGTAATATTGATTTTTTTCTCTGATCATTTATGGGGACTGTGTTGGTTGTTGTAAAATCCTTCGATTGTCTTTGGGGACTTAATGGATAATATCTCTGATTGTCTATGAAGGCTAAGATTGGTTTTGGTAAAGTCGTCTGGTTGTCTTAGGGGACTTAATGCATGATATCTTCAATTGTCTATGGAGACTTGATGGTAAATGGAGAATCCGATTATTTACAGAGACTATATGATGAATGAGGTCTTCGATTGTCTATGAAGACTTGATGCATGACATATCCAATTATCTATGGAGACTAATATCGATTGTGGTAAAGTCCTCCATTTTTCTTTGGGTACTTAATGCATGACACATCCGATTGTCTATGGAGACTTATTTTGTTGGTTGTCCTTAACTGTCTATCAATTCAAAGATTTTCAACTTTTGAGGTTATTGAAATCTCATAGTCTCTCAATTGGTGAAACAACTGAAAGGTAATAGCCTCTTGATTGGCAAGGCTATTAAAATCAAAGAGCTTTTGACTGTCGGAGCAATTGAAAGGTAATAGCCTGTCGAATTGCAGGGTTGATGGACCCTAAGATCTCTCGATTGGCAAAGAAATTGATAGGTAATAGCCTTTAAACTAATAGGTCTATTGGAACCTAAGATATCTCGACTGGAAAAAAAAATTAAAAGGTAATAGCTTCTCAATTGGTGGAACTATTTTAAAGGTAATAGCCTATCAACTGGTGGGGCTATTGAAATACAAGAGCTCACGACTGGCGGATCTATTAGAAAAGTAATATCCTCTTAACTGGTGGGGCTATTAAAATCCAAGAGCTCTCGACTAGCAGAGCTATTTGAAAGGTAATAGCCTCTCAACTGGCGAGGTTATTTTAACCTCAGAGATCTCAACTGGTAGAGTAATTTTAAAGGTAACAACCTCTTGACTGTCAGGGCTATTAGAACATAAGAGCTCTCGACTGGTGAAGCTATTTGAAAGGTAATAGCCTCTCGATTAGTGAGGCTAAGAAAATGTAAGAGCTCTCTAGTGGAGCTATTTGAAAGGTAATAACCTATCGACTGGAGGCATATTAGAACCTTAACAGATCTTGACTGACGGAGCTATTTTGAATGTGATGGCCTCTTGACTGGAGGGGCAATAGGAAACTAAGAGCTCTCGACTAGAAGATCTATTTGAAAGGTAATAGCCTATTGTCTGGTGGGACTATGGGAATGTAAAATACCCAAATTAGAAGGAGAAAGCCTAACAGGAAAGTAAAATATATCCATTTGAAGGTTAGAGGTCAAAAAGAAAAGTTATTTGCTTGCATTTGGAGGTGGGCACCTTGAATGAAAAGTATAATGTATGTATTTGAAGGTGAGCGTCCTGAAAAATAAAGAAAATTATTTTGTATTTTCTTTGTAATAAATGATGAAAGGTGAAAAGGGCATAATACTTGACTGCATTTGGTACCAACAATTAGTAGTGTGTGTAACAATTCTCTATCTCTTTCCCAGATAGTCGAGATCTACTTTATGGTTTCTCTTTTAGTTTCAAGTGATACCTCAGACATACCTAAGTATCGAGAAGATTTATTCATCTTACTTCAAATAATTATTTTGAATTGTGTGTATTCTCATTTGTCAAGTGTCCTCCCTAGAAAAAAAAATTCATTTTCACACCTATTTGATTTTTTTTAATTTAAGGACGTCTAGAGATATACACTCACTCAGAAAGAGGTTCAATGAATGCAAATGTGATATCATAGGATTGGACTTCATGTGAGTATCTTCTAATGTGAGAACATTAAGAATAAGATCTTGTAGGATTTGTTATAGGCTTGTAATGTTGGCTAAGGGATGGGTAGGATGACATTTGGAATTGAGGTGACTAATTCCTCTATTACACTATATCTGTTCTTTTGACATTCGTTGCACTGTGACACTTAATGTTCTTTGTTGTGCTTCATTGCCCTTTTTTTATTTTCTTCCACGACATTTGAATTTTGTGTTGGAGTTTTTACCCTTTCTTTTTATTAAATATATTTTTATTTTTCTGATGATTCTCCCTCTTTTTTGGATTATCCTTTTTTAGGGAGGTTTTTGTTCCTTCTTCTTTGAAGTCGTCTTTTCATTTTTATTCTTATTGGAATATATATCATTTTTCTTTGGCAGCTTTGATATTGAATCTTTGTCCATAATTTTCACATTTTAGTGTGCTCAAAGAGGTAGGGCCACTATAGGGATAGTGCATGTAAGCACTCAAAAAGGTATAGGCTCACATGTGATTGTCCAAAGAAAATATTTCAGGATCAACCGGGGAATCCTAGGATTAGTGTTATTTGGTAGGCTGTGGAAGGCACAATCGGGTCAAAGAATGCTTACAATCCTTTTCGAAACCAAGTGTAACTTAGAATTTTACATCAACAAAAATTTAGGCTAAGTTAGAGATTAGCAATGCAATACAATGAATTAATCTAAAGCTCATAACACAGCGCACATAAAACTATGAAGTTGGCTTCATTCTTTCCTTAGATGTATGTAAGAGAACTTTTCAAGTGTCACTCACGTGTGATTAAAAAGTATCAAAGGAATTTACAGTTTATTATATGCCAGTTTTCTTCATCATACCAATTTGTTCTTTCTCATGTACACTTCTAACTGTGTTGGTACCAACCAAGTTAGAATTCTAATTTTCTTATTAAAATAATGGGATCAAACCCAAATAAGGGTTGCCTACATATCTTTTGAAAACAAGACTCAGGACTGAATAGTTGAGGTGAATTTTTGAATTTGTATGTACAATTGTCACGAAGTGGTAGTCACCATTGAATATGATGTGAAAGATGACCAGGAAGGAAATGCTTGCATCATCAAAATTACTCCAATCAGACTGATCGAGAGGATGGAAGTCAAGCATAAGCAGGGCTTTAACTCTAATTCAGCATGTTGACAAGATTGAAAATTTTGACCACTAAAGAAGTTGTGGCATTATTTCGCCACAATTGGCAGAATTGTTATGAATGATAGAGTATTAAACTCTTGCTTTTGAAAGTGAGGATTGACACATCATAAATTTAATGGTTTAAGACATTCAAAAGAAAAGTTAGGTATTCTCGAACAAAAATCAAGTGAGAATTTGGAGGTATGCTGGCTAGGCACAAATGTTATTGAGGTTTGGATTTAAGGAGTTATTTATTTACGCTCTTTGAAGATCTTTAGTGAGTGTATTAACTGTTACAAAATATTTCCCTAGATTGAATAATTGAGAAATTATTCTAAAATATTGAAGAGATCGAACCCTGATACAGGGTTGTATACGTATCTTGTCAGGACAAGAATCAGTTCAAAATGTAGTTATGACAAATTTTTGAATTTATATATGGAGTGACATATTTCTAGAATATGAGCTTCCCTAAATCGTGTAGGGCGCAATTGAATAATTGCCAGAAGGCATACTAACTTAAATGCACCAACTCAAAAACTATCGAATTCAAAGAAAGTTTGAAGGAGTACAGGACACCCTCACATGATAAAATAATATACGAACAAGTAATGAATAAAGGAATTGATAAGACACAAAATTGTTTTTGTGCAAATAATGTAAGGAATTTATAAGCGAATTCACACAATGTACAGTGTGTGAAATAGATAAAGAACAAAAGAATTTAATAATTAGCATATGTAAGAATGTAAAAATACCTTTCTCAATTGAAAATCTGAGACTATCATTGTTTGAACCTGCTGTTATTCCCAATGAAGTCCTCATTTTTTCATGCCTTGTTTTCACCAAGGTTAAACAAAAAATGACCTATCTATGGGCTCTAAAAAATTGAATTTTACATAAAGTCGCCACCTATTTATTTTTATGAAAATAAGGAAACCTATTTAATTATTAACATGTGTGACTTATGTTTTAGTTTTCAAAAATTGATTTAAATTCCAGGTAAGGGTTAAAGTTATTCCGAAGAGAAGGGGTTAGGCACCATTTAGAATCCATAAAAGGTGGTATCTGACTAGACTAAATTTATCAAAGCGGGAGGATGCAAAAATTATTTTAAAAAAATAAATAATGTAAGAAGTTGTATATATATTAAGTATATAAGTAAAATCTATGGTTATAAAATATGTATATATGAATATGTAAAGAGATATAAAAAATGCACAAAATATGTGTTAAAACGAATATGTATATGTATATCTAAAAAATAGAATTTTTTTACGTAGATGCATATATAAAAATAGAATTTTGTGATTAAGTGGGCTCAAATAAATTTTTAGATGTGTCATGAATACAAAGTGGTTTCTCGATTTATCATCCGTCCTAAATCGCCTTACCAAGATACGAATCGTAAAATCTTTTGCGTTATTGTGACGTTATAAAAATTTCATCATCGCCCAAATATTTATTTATTATTACGTATTTGTATACATAAGTCCGTCTTTTATTTGGGGAGGACTCAAAAATTGATGGGAGTTTCTTCGTTGGTCATGTGTTGATTCTAGATATAAAATATGTAAACTTGAGAAGATAAAATTTGTCTTTTGTTGTGGGGCATCCTCGAAAATTCGACGGAGAGCTATCGTCATTGGCCAACATCGTGTAGTATCATATTCATTATCAATGTAGTAAAAATTTAATGCAGTAAAAGGACATAAGTCAATCCGAAAGTAACACCAAGATAGTGAGCAAATGTAATGGCAGTGAACAAATATCCAACAAATAGTTCAACAAATATATAAAGAAAAATGTAAGGGTTCCACCAGATTTGTAAGCACAAAAGAAAATGAGAAATAGTACTACG
The DNA here is from genome assembly GCA_030864215.1 of Capsicum pubescens. Lineage (NCBI taxonomy): Eukaryota > Viridiplantae > Streptophyta > Magnoliopsida > Solanales > Solanaceae > Capsicum > Capsicum pubescens. The sequence continues at coordinate 256,632,090 of CM061540.1, read as the reverse complement.
AATAAAACCAACACAATTTTTACGGAATTCATGAAGTTCACTGGAGAATTTACAACTCCTAAAATATTTGTACAAGTATAATCAAAAAATCATATTTAGCATATAAAACAACACAAAGCAGTGATAGGAGTGATGTTGCTCCAACGTTTTTCGCTGGAGCAATGTCGGAGATATATAATGTCCTCCATTAATGGACACTTTGATGAAATAGTTTTCTCCATTAATGTAAAATATAGAGAAAAAGAGGGGCAGTATGGTGGTATTGTGGTGGTTTAACCAACGCTCGCCGGTCACAACCTCCGATGGAGTGGCGACAAAGTGGAGGAACAGAGAGAGAGATCCGAGATAAAGAAGAAAAAGTGTGAGGTTGTGGTGGTAGTATGGTTGTACTAATTTTCTCCGACAGAGCTTCACCGTAAATGGAGCAATGACGGTAGATGATGTAGAGCATGGAGAGCCAATATTAGGTGTCAATAGTTGTCCCATTTTGTTTGAAGATGATGTAGAGGTATTCAGACAAAAATGTTGATATATATCCAATCTCGCTTGAAAAAAATTATTTTTGGTAAAAAAAATTTGATCAGACTATAATTTGGAGTTGCCTACATACCACATGTTTCATGAGTATCAGGTCAGGTATAGTACAAAAGAATAGGTAAATTTCCTCTTTCCCCGTTATTAAGGGTGGACGACCATGTGAGACAATTATTGAGATAAGGACTATTTAGGAATGAAAGTGTTCACATATTCCCAATTCTCTTTTCAAAATTACTCCAGTATCAAACTGTGAGATTTTAGGGATGCAAGATTGTGTACTTTATAGGGAGAAAGACTGGTTATGAAGTTGTGATGACTGAAGTCTGCGTAGAGCTTCCTACATATCTCGATTGTCACGAGAATCAGGTCAACATTATTTTAAATAAGGAAATAGGGGAAATTTTGAGGCGGCTTTCAAAATTTATGCCAGTGTATTAATTATGGATAACACTAGAATCCATGAAAGAAATTATGAAAATGCCTTATGTTTGCGGATTATTTTCCTGATTGAAAAGACGCATGTTGTCTCTGATTATTTACGATGACTTGAGAATGAATGATGTATCTGATTGTTTACGTGGACTTGAGGATGAATAACGTCTCATATTATCTATGGGGACTTGATGAATTACATCTCCAATTGTCTATGGAGACTGATGTTGATTGCTATCTTCGATTGTCTATGAAGACTAATGTTGATTGTCGTCTTCCATTGTTTACAAAGACTGTGTTGGTTGTTGTAAAATCCTTTGAGACTTAATGCATGGTATCTCCGATAGTCTATGAAGGCTAATGTTTATTTTGGTAAATTCCTCCCCGGATTGTCTTTGGGGACTTAATACATGATATCTCCAATTGTCTAGGAGGACTGGTGTTGATTGTAGTAAAGTCCTTCAGTTGTTTTGGGGGAGTTAATACATCACATCTCTAATTGTCTATGGAGTCTTGATGATAAATGACACCTCCTACTATCTACAGAGAGTATGTGATGAATGAGGTGTTTGATTGTCTACAAAGACTTGATGCATGACAACTTTAATTATCTATGGAGAGTAATATTGATTGTGGTAAAGTCCTCTGGTTGTCTTTGGGTTGTCTATGGATATTTATGCTGATGGTAATCCTCAATTTATTATGAAGACTAAGGCCCTTAACTAGTGAGGTGATTAAAATCCAATAGCCTCTCAATTGGCGGAACAACTTAAAGGTAATAACCTCTCAACTGGAGGGGCTATTGAAATCCGCAAGCTCTCGACTATCACAGCAATTGAAAGGTGATAGGTTCTTAACTGGTAGAGTTGTTGAAACCTAATAGCTCTTGATTATTGGAGGAGTTGAAAGGTGATAACGCTCAACTTACACATCAATCTAGTGCAAGGCAGTCGTCGTCAATATATTTCCCTAACTTTGGAGTCGGGGTGGAATCCACAGGGAATAATGTGAGTGGCGATTAAACTGGTTTGAAACTAAAGCTATAAGTTGAATTTAAACAGATGATACGAAGAGATAAAATGGGGGTTTTGGAGATTAGCAAATAATTATTGGTCACTTTAGTTTTAGTGGTTGTAATCAAGAGTTTATGGAAACCCAGAATTATGTTCACTAAGAGTTTTGGTACTTGAAAGATGGTAATAGTGATTCAAGATTCTCACGATAGGTAGGAACAACAGATTGCCTTTACCGAAGTTATGCCTAAATGTCTCTCGACCTACTTAAGCATTTAATTACCTAATCCTCTCAGACTTAGGGAATTTATATTCACTGACCAGACTTCACCTCAAGTTAATTAACCTTGTTATGTCATCAATTATTAAACGGAAGGTTGGTAGCTTCCAAGTCCCTGTAAATAATTCAATTCCTACTATAGTTGATTTTTTATCTCAAGAAAATCAAAGCAGGTGCTATCTATTGTTTACAACCAATAGATAATAATTAAAACCTCAAAATTATCAAGGAGTCCTATTACCTTTACAATTTTGAACACTTAGTAACTTACCAAGACCTAACCCATAGATCCCATAATTCGGGTTAAAGGGATTTAGCCACTCATAATGTAATAATCGATACAACAAGTTGAATTCATAATTTGAAAGATGAAATTACAGCAAGATGAATAGCAACGAGTGTTTCTCAGATTAGATCAAAGTAGAAATCCCAAAATATTGATGATAATCTCTTCAAATTTAATTGTTTTGTTCAAGCCAAGAAAGTAGAGAGAAAATAACAAAATACGTGCGTACAAAAATAGGTTCAGAATGTCAAGTACTAGCCGATATGTATTTCCTCCCGATATGTTCAGCCTCCTTTTATAATTAGAAAACCCTAACATATTATTTAAATACTTCTTCCTAATTATGGAAAAAAACCACAGAGTTCAGTAATTTCTCGGACAGGTGATGAATTTTGTGACGCCTTATCAGGAGTCTGACGACTTATCACATGTCGTCGTCACTTCTTCCAGCTGAATCCCATTCTCTGTTTAAGGCTGACGATGAAGATGATAACTTATCAGAGTGCTGACGACTTATCAGGAATATCGTCAGCCACACTTCTCTTCAATTTGCTTCAGATTTCAACTCTTTTACTTCCATCATTGTTGGTTCTCTTGCATCTTTTACTTCTTATCAGCATCTTGACTGCCAAATCAAAGATAAAACAATCAAAAATGACAAAATTTGCTTAAGACTTTGCAATTATTCTCAGTTAAAAGCCTTAAAAGTGTTAGCATCTGCTCACACATCAACACCCTCAACTTAAAACAATTGCTTGTCCTCAAGAACCTATAACTCAACCAAGAGGATACAAAGTACATTTGGCAGTCAATCATCCATATTATCTCAAAACCATCTTTACCTTCTCCAAGGTCAATTAATTCCAAATCAATTGTGTATGCTACTGAAAAATAACAATGGGACACACAAGAATCAAGATATGGCATCAATGCAACAACAACAACCATGCATGTATCAAGCTTACACTGTCTAAACAAGTTAGCAACTAGCAACGTAACCAGAGTTCCCTCACTACAAAGAAGTCCCACTTCACTTATATCAGACATTACATATGTAACCATGGGGAAAATCACCAGACACTCACTCTCAGAATGATGTTCCAATCAATATATGCCGAATACCATAGGCTTGACCTAATTTTCATTACCAAGACTTTCAGACAGGTCAGCGAGGATCACTATAGGTCTTCTCTTAGGCTTGTAATGTAGGCTAGGGGATGGAATGATACTCAATGATATTTAAAGTGACTAAGCTCCTTAACACTACACTAGCTTTTGGGGTTTTACTCATTAGCCTTTTTATTCTTCTCTTTTGTTAATCACACTTATTCAGGATGGGTGCGGTTCTCTTCTACAATCACTTCATCTTTTTCACAACTTTTCCTTCCTAGCTCTTTTCCACCGTACCCAGTATTTTATTCTTTTGTTTTACTCTACTTTTCTTCTTACTCATTTTACATCACGCACCCCTATGGTATCCACCCTCAACTTAGGCTATTTTCCTAAGTTAAAGTGCACAATGTCCAAGAAGGACCAGGGCCAAAACAGGTTCATTGTGATACAAATGGGAAGGTGATAGGTATAATAAAAAGAATAGGTATTCAGGCTCAAAATGTAGGATCAAGGGATATTATTTACACATGGAAGGTCATTTAGGCTAAAAGTGGACTAATATCAACAACGACCTATGATCCTTTCCTAACCGCTATCCTACAACCAAGGCAAGACCAACCAGGAAAGTTCTAGATTTAACACACAACAAAAACTAGGTAGTATCTCACACACATGGCACAAAGGTATATCACAAGCTACTACCCATTTGGTTCATGCAATTGTTTAGCAATGGTTATCATGTTACTAGTACTAATGCCATACCAAGATGGACAGTGGTCACACATAAATGCATATCACACAGTTATAAAACAGACCATTGGAGAGGTGTTCAAAAATCAACAAAAATATGTTAATTGCCTAAGGTACTTGTATTTCTCCTAGTGAACTACAACATTTTACAACAAATCATAATACGCTTAAACATGTCGGCTCTACTAGGAATAAGACTCCGGGAAAAAGAGGCACGACAACAAAAACTCCAAGAGGACATCAATACCCATAAGTAACCCCACTCTCAACTTAAAATCATACAATGTCCCCAATGCGTCAAACCAAAACAAGAGAGTTAGAAACATACCTGTGGTACCATGGGTGAGAAGATCAAATGTCAATCACATAATATAAATACAAACAACAAAATACCTTTTTTTGCCTCCCAAGAAGCGCCTAAGTTAGTGTCGCGACACGACCCAACTCAATTTTTTCCTCCACCTTGAGGATATGAATTTCACTCCCAACTTAGAGTCCATCTTCTTGCCTCTCTCAAAGGGGGTGGTACAAAAATTAAGAAGTCGAGTAATGGATTGAGCGTGGTAAAACATTCGTCCTAAAAGTGAGGTGTGTTTTTATGTAGCTTATCAAGTGTAAAATAAAGAATATAGGATTTTTGTTCCTCATCTTCACACTCTTCCACTATTTTAGATGATTCCACAGACAAGATATCATCTAAACATAATATGGAAACATTCTTTGAGTGAGGCCCAACTAATTCTACTTCAAAATTTACACTATCTACTACACACTAACTTTTATTCACCTTCTCAATGTCAGTCTCAAGATTAAGATGACAATCGAGTGATTGCGAATCTTGCGTTTTCACCTTAAATTGGCTAATGTCCTCCTCATATTCTTCTATGTTTAGCCACTGTAAACATGGTGGGAGTGGTAACTCTTTTAGCTCTTCCCATAGCTATTCTTGATTCCCTAAAATTCCTTTTATTAATTTTTTTGCTTGAATCGTGACAACATACATATCTTCAGTATGATCACATTGCCCAAAAGCCAAACACAAAGTAACAGTACGTAGGACAGTATCCACATCTTATTGTGATGGTCCCGTCCATGCACTTCCAGATAAATATGGACAACAAGCCTCAAAATATGGTTCCCCACAATAATAACAAGAAACATCACAAGAATCGTCATCACTCAAAAAACCATCTATCCAGGCTGATATCTCAAAAAAGGTGTGAGAAATATAAAAATCAAAGAAAATAAAAAAAATAAACTAAACAAATATTTACATGTTTGAATTTAAGAAAGTAGGCTAAAAGTCCAAACCAACTCAATACAAAAAATTGCTCCCCGACAACGGCGCCATTTTTGACAACGCTCAACTTACACGTCAATCTAGTGCAAGGCGGTCATTGTTAATATATTTACCGAACTTTGGAGTCAGGGTCGAATTCATAGGGAACAATGTGAGTGGCGATTAAACTGGTTTGAAACTAAATCTACAAGTTGAATTCAAACAGATGATACAAAAATATAAAATGGGGGTTTTGGAGATTAGCAAATAATTGTCGGTCACTATAGTTTCAGTGTTTGTAATCAAGAGTTTATGGAAAACTATAATTATGTTCACTATGGTTTTGGTACTTGACAGATGCTAATAGTGATTCAAAATTCTCATGATAGGTAGGAACAACAGATTGTCTTTATCGAATTTATGCCTAAATGTCTCTCGACTTACTTAAGCATTTAATTACCAAATCCTCTCAGAATTAGGGAATTTATATTCACTGACCAGACTTCACCTAAGGTTAATAAATCTTGTTACAACGTCAATTATTAAACGGAAGGTTGGTGGATTCTAAATCCCTGTCAATAATTCACTTCCTACTATAGTTGATTTCTTATCTCAAGCAAATCAAAGCAGGTGCTATCTATCGTTTGCAATCAATAGACAATAACTAAATCTCAGAATTATCAAGGAGTCCTATTACCTTTAGAATCTTGAACACTTAGCAACTTATCAAGTCCTAACCCATAGATCCCATAATTCGGGTTAAAGGGATTTAGCCACTCATAATGTAATAATCAATACAACAAGTTGAATTCATAATTTGAAAGATGAACTTACAGCAAGATGAATAGCAACGAGTATTTCTCAGATTAGATCAAAGTAGAAATCCCAAAATATTGATGATAATATCTTCAAAGTTAATTGTTTTGTTTAAGCAAAGAAACTAGAGAGAGAAAAAAACAAAATACGTGCGTTCCAAAATAGGTTCGAGATGTCTAGTACTAGCCGATAAGTTTTTCCTTCCGATATGTTCAGCCTCCTTTTATAATTAGAAAAACCTAACATATTCTTTAAATACTTCATCCTAATTACGGAAATAAAATCACAGAGTTTAGTAAATTCTCGGATAGGTGACGACATTTTGTGAAGCCTTATCAGGAGTCTGACGACTTATCACAGATGTCATCAGATCCTCTTCGTTTTTGACATTCGCTGCCTTAGGCTGACGATGAAGTGTGATGGCTTATCAGATCTTTGATGACTTATCACAGATGTAGTTGATGATTTACTTCAGTTCTCATGTTCTACCTTAGGCTAACGACGATCTTGACGGCTTATCACAACTCTGACGGCTTTTCACATGTCATCGTCACTTCTTCCAGTTGAATCTGATTCTCTGTTTAAGGCTAACGATGAAGCTGATAACTTATCAAAGTGCTGACGACTTATCAGAAATGTCATCATCCACACTTCTCTTCTATTTGCTTCAGATTTCAAGTCTTTTACTTCCATCATTGTTGGTTCTCTTACATCTTGACTTCCACTGCCAAATCAAAGATAAAAAAATCAAAAATGACAAAAGTTGTTTAAGACTTTGAAATTATTCTCAGTTAAAAGCCCTAAATTTGTTAGCGTCTGCTCACAATCAACACCCTCAACTTAAAACAATTGTTTGTCCTCAAGCAACAGCAACCATTCATGTATCAATCTTACACTATCCAAACAAGTTAGAAACTAGCAACGTAACTAGTGCGCCCTCACTACAAAGATGTCCCACTTCACTTATATCAGACATTACATATGTAACCATGGGGAAAATCACCATACACTCACTCTCAGAATAAAGTTTCAATCAATATATGCTGAATACCATAGGCTTGCCCATATTTTCATTACCAAGACTTTCAGACAAGTCAGCTAGGATCACTATAGGTCTTCTCATAGGCTTGTAATGTAGGCTAGGGGCTGGTATTATACTCGATGATATTTAAAGTGACTAAGCCTCCTTGACACTACACTAGCGTTTGGGGTTTCACTCATTAGCCTTTTTCTATTCTTCTCTTTTCTTGATAACACTTATTCAGGATGGGATGCGGTTCTTTTCTACAATCACTTCTTCTTTTTCACAACTTTTCTTTTCTTGCTCTTTTTCACCACACCCAATTTTTTATTCTTTTCTTTTCATATACCTTTCTTCATACTCATTTTACATCACGTACCCCTATGATATCCACCCTGAACTTAGGCCATTTGCCTAAGTCAAGGTGCACAGTGTCCAAAGAGGACCAGGGCCAAAATAGGTTCATTTTGATATAAAAATAGGACGGTGATAGGTATCATAAAAAGAAATAGGTTATTCAGGATCAAAATAGGGATCAAGGGATATTATGCATACAGGGAAGGTCATTTAGGCTAAAGTGGGATAATATCAAAATGGCCAATGATCTTTTCCTAACCCCTATCCTTCAGCCTTGGTAAGACTAACCCGGGCAAGTTTTGAATCCAACATACAAAGGGAAATAAGTAAAATATCACACGCACATGGCATACAAGTATATCACAAGTTACTACTTATCTAGTTCATGCAATTGTTTAGCATGGTTATCAAGTTACTAGAACTAATACCATACAAAGATACACAGTGGTCACACATAAATGCATATCACACAGTTATAAAATAGACCACTGGAGAGGTGTTCAGAAATTAACAAAAATATGTTAACTGCCTAAGGTACTTATATTTCTCCTGGTCAACTACAACATTCTACAATAAATCACAATACGCGTAAACATGCCAGCTCTACTAGGAACAAGACTCTAAGGAAAAGAGTCACGGCTACAAAAAACCCAAGAGGACATTAACACCCATAAAAAGATAAAATGGGGGTTTTGGATATTAACAAATAATTGTTTGTCACTTTAGTTTCAGTGTTTGTAATCAAGAGTTTATGGAAAACCAGAATTATGTTCCCTATGGGTTTTGGTACTTGACAGATACTAATAGTGATTCAAGATTCTCACGATAGGTATGAACAACAGATTTTCTTTATCGAAGTTATGCCTAAATGTCTCTCGACCTACTTAACCAATTAATTACCTAATCTTCTCGGAGTTAAGGAATTTATATTCACTTACCAGACTTCACCTCAGGTTAATTAACCTTGTTACAGCATCAATTATTAAACGAAAGGTTGTTAGGTTCCAAGTCCCTGTCAATAATTAACTTCCTACTATAGTTGATTTCTTATCTCAAGCAAATCAAAGCAGGTGCTATCTATCGTTTGCAACCAATAGGCCAAAATTAAAACCTCAGAATTATCAAGGAGTCCTATTACCTTTAGAATCTTGAACACTTAGAAACTTACCAAGACCTAACCCATAGATCCCATAATTTGGGTTAAAGGGATTTAGCCACTCATAATGTAATAATCAATACAAAAAGTTGAATTCATAATTTGAAGGATGAACTTACAGCAAGATGAATAGCAACAAGTGTTTCTCAGATTAGATCAAAGTAGAAATCCCTAAATATTGATGATAATCTCTTCAAAGTTAATTGTTTTGTTCAAGCCAAGAAACTAGAGAGAAAATAACAAAATATGTGCATTCCAAAATAGGTTCAGAATGTCGAGTACCAGTCGATATGTTTTTTCTCCCGATATGTTCAGCCTCTTTTTATAATTAGAAAACCCTAACATATGCTTTAAATACTTCATCCTAATTATGGAAACAAAATCAGAGTTTAGTAATTTCTCGGACAGTTGATGACATTTTGTGACGCCTTATCAGGAGTCTGACGACTTATCACATATGTCGTCAACTCCTCTTTGCTTTTGGCATTCGCTGCCTTAGGCTGACGATGAAGCGTGACAGCTTATTAAATCTTTGATGACTTATCACAGATGTCGTCGGTGATTTACTTTAGCTCTTATGTTTTGCCTTAGGTTTACGACAATCTTGATGGCTTAACACAACTCTGATGGCGTATCACATGTCGTCGTCACTTTTTCCAGCTGAATGTCATTCTCTATTTAAGGCTGACGATGAAGCTAATAACTTATCAGAGTGCTGATGACTTATCAGGAATGTCGTCAGCCATACTTCTCTTATATTTGCTTTAGATTTCAACTCTTTTACTTCCATTATTGTTGGTTCTCTTGCATCTTGAATTCCACTACAAAATCAAAGATGAAATAATCAAAAATAATAAAAGTTGCATAAGACTTAGCAATTATTCTCAATTAAAAGCCTCAAATGTGTTAGCATCTGCTCACACATCAAAAGGTAGTAGCGTTTTGACTAGTGGGGTTATTGCAACCTAAGAGCTCTCGGATTTATTGAAAGGTAATATCCTCTTGACTGGCAGGGTTATTAAAATTAAAGAGATATTAACTAGTGGAGCTATGTGAAAGGTAATAGACTCTCGATTAGTGGGGCTATTGGAGTTCAAGAGCTCTCGACTGGTGGAGAGAAGGGAATTCCCTAGAAAAAATTTATCTAATTTGGAGATAAATTTGGATACATTAGATACAACATACATTTAGAGAAGGGAATTCCCTAGAAAAAATTTATCTAATTAGTGTTTTAGTTTTACAGGTACAAAAATTTATCATTCATTAAAGGAGAGCTACAACATTCAAGTTAAAACACTAAGGAGGAAGGCACTAGATTGAATATATAAGAAATAGCAACATACAACCACTCATAATATTATAGCTATATGTGAAACAGGAGTATAAAGAGTCATCAAGAAAGAGAATTAGAACACACAAAACAAAGAGCAAGCAACATAATCATAGGAAGAATATAATATAAGGTTATACCAGTAACACCATTTGAAGTCTAAAAGAGTGGTATTAATCCCATAAGGAATTCAACTCCTTACGGATAAAAAATAAAGTTATTAAAGTTGTACCTTAGAAAAATTCTTCTACAGCAATACATCTGAGTAAAAATGACTAAAAATTTAATAATCAAAATTTAGAGCAAGTTTCAAAACTGAATTTGAATACATAGAACCTGGGGAGAGATTAAGGTGACCCAAAATGTATTCAATTCAAAGTTGTTCATTTTGACTTTTCATCTCGATTTTGGAAGATTCAGATCAAGAAACACATAGACGTTGGAATAAATCTCGTTTATGAAGAATAGAGTCGACTGACATTGCCTGACCATGATGGAGCTGTCAGAATCGATAATCAAGCACAACATCAGCGAAGATTGAAGCTTCAAGAAGATGAACACTTCACTTTTCTTTTCCCTCTTTTTACTTTTGGATTAGATTTTACAGTTTGTGTTTTTGATTTTAGTTGGTTTTTTCTTTATTTCCTTGGTCCCAAACTTTTAAAACCCAATTTGTATAGCTTTTCTAGTTTGAAATAAAATGGCCTATCAGGCATCTTTAACCTAAAAAAAACAAATGTAACTTAGAATTTTGCCTCAACAAACATTTAGCGCAAATTATAGATCAATAATGCAATACAATGAATTAATCTAAAGCTCACTATACAATGCACATGAAACGATGAAGTTGGCTTCATTCTTTCCTTATTTGTATGCAAGAGAATTTTTCAAGTGTCACTAAGATGTGATTAAAAAGTATCAAAAGAATATATGGTTTATCATGAAGTCGGTCATCTCCACCATACCAATTTGTTCTTTCTTATGCACACTTCTAACTGTGTTGGTACCAACTAAGTCAAAATTCTAAAAAAAATAAGAATAGAATGGGACCGAACCCAAATGAGCATTGTCTACATATCTTATGAAAATAAAAATCGGGTCTGCATAGTTCAGGCGAATTTGTGACTTTGTAAGTAAAATTATCACGAAGTGGTGGTCACCATTGAAAATAATGTGAAAGACAACTAGGAAGAAACTTCTTGCAGCATCCAAATTACTCCAATCAGAGGATCGAGAGGATGGATGTTATTCATAAGCAGGGCTTTTACACAACTCCAGAATGTTGAAAAGACTGAAAAGGCCGAACGCTGAAGAAGTTGTGGCATTATTTTGCCATAGTTAGCAGGATTGTTATGACTGAAAGAGTGTTGAACCCTTGATTTTAAAAGTGAGTAATGTCACATTATAAATTTAATGATATAAGACCTTCAAATGAAGAATCTTGGTATTCTCAAATCAAAATTTGATGAGGATTTGGAGGTAGGACGGTTAGGCACTAATTTTATTGAGATTTGGATATGAAGATTTATTTATTGTGCTCTTTAAAGATATTTAGACAACGTCTTTGAACTGTTATTGAAAATTTTCCTAATTTGAATACCAATGAAATTATTTTGAAATAGTAAAGAGGCCGAACTCTAATACAGGGTTGTCTACGTATCTTGTCAGGACAAGAATCATGTCAAAATGTAGTTAAGACAAATTTGTGAATTTGTATATGGAGTGACCTATTTTTAGAATAGGAGTTTCCCAAAATAGTTTAGGGATGGACTAAATAATTACGAGAAGGCACAATAACCTAAATGTACCAACTCTGAAACTAAGAAATTCAAAAAAGGTTTGGTGACGTGCAGGATACCCCTCGCTTGTTCATTGTGTGTTTATGTACGGTCAAGGACACGATAGAATTGTGATTATGATTAATTAAAGTTAAAAATAATGTGTAGCAGTTTTCACAATATACAAAAAAGTAATGAATCAAAGAATTGATAAGTCATAAAAAAAAATTGCAAATAATGTAAAGAATTTATAAGCAAATTCACACAATTTGCAGTGTGTGAGACAGTTAAAGAATTTATTAATCAGTATATGTAAAAATGTAAAAATAACTCTCTCAATTGAAAATTTGAGTCTATCATAGTTAGAACCTACTATTAATCCCCAGTGGAGTTGTCATTCTATCATACCCTATTTCTTCTAAGATTAAACCAAACATGACATGTCTATGGATTCTAAGGAATTGAATTTTACACGGAGCCACCACCTAATTTTTTTTAGGAAAACAGAAAAACCTATTAAATTATTAATATGCGTAACTTATGTTTTAGTCTATGAAAATCAATTTAAATTTTAGGTAAGGGTTCAAGCTATTCTGAAGGAATGGGGTTAGTCACCCTTAAGAATCCATAAAAGGTGGTACCCGAGTAGACTAAATTTATCAAAGAGAGAGGAGGCAACACTTATTTTTTGATAAAATAAAAATAATACAAAAATAAGTAAGTATATTAAATATATAAAAAATATATATGGTTATAAAATATGTCCATAAAATATGTAAAGTGATATAAAAAATGTAAAAAATATGTGCTAAAATGAATATGTAGATGTATATATAAAAAATATAATTTTGTTGTATAGATGTATATATAAAAATACAATTTTGTTATAAAATTGGCTCAGATTAAGTTTTATATACGCCATGGCTACGAAGTGGTTGCTCGATTTATCGCCCATCCTAAACCACCTTAATAAGATACGAATTGCAAAACCTTTTGAGTTATCGTGATGTTATAAAAATTTCATCATCACCCAAATATTTATTTGTTGTTACATTTTGTATACTTATGTCTGTCTTTTATTTGGGGAGGCCTCAAAAAACGACGAGAGTTTCTTCATTAGCCTTGTATTGATATTTGATAAAAAATAAGTAAACTTGAAAAAATAAAATGTGTCTGTTGTTGTGGGGAGGCCTCAAAAATCCATTTATGGAAACTAATGTTGATTGTGGTAAAGTCCTCCAGTTGTCTTCGAGGACTTAATGAATGACATCTCCGATTGTCTAGGGAGACTTATGTTGATGGTCTAAACAGACTAAGACCCTTAACTAGTGAGGTGATTTAAATCTAATAGCCTCTAAATTGGTGAAAAAAACTGAAAGGTAACAACCTATCTACTAGCGAGATATTAAAATGAAAGTGCCCTCGACCTTCAGAGAAATTGAAAGGTAATATCCTCTCTACTGGCAAAACTGATTAAACGTAATAGCTCTCGATTGTCGGAGTAATTAAAAGGTAATAACCACTTGACTATTGAGGCTATTGGAACCTAAGATCTCTCGACTGGAAGAGAAATTTAAAGGTAATAGACTCTTGATTGGTAGAGCTATTTCAAAGGTAATATCCTTGTTACTGGTAGGGCTATTGAAATCTAAGTGCTCTCGGCTGATGGAGCTATTCAAAAGGTAATAGCCTCTCAACCGGCAGGGCTATTTGAATCCAAGAGATCTCAACTTACAGAGCTATTTGAATGGTAATAGTCTCTCGACTAGCGGGGTTATTAGAATCTAAGAGCTCCCAAGGGATAGAGCAATTTGAAAGGTAATAGCCTCTCGACTGGTGGGGCTATTGAAACCTAAGAGCTCTCAACTGGAGGAGCTTTTTGAAAGATAATAGCCTCTCAAACAATGGGGCTATGAAAATGTAAGCGCCCTCGACTGACGATGCTATTTAAAAGGTAATAGCCTCTCGACTGGTGGGCTATTTGAACCTAAGAGCTATAGATTGGAGGGGCTATTTGAAAGGTGATACCTCCATTACTAGTGGGGTTATTAAAATATAAGATATCTGAACTAGAGAAGCTATTTAAAAGGTAATAACTCTCGACTGGCGGGGCTATGAAAATGTAAAATACCCAAATTAGAAGGAGAACACCTATCAAGAAAGAAAAATGTATGTGTTTGAAGGTGAGATCTTGAAAACAAAAGTCAACAACATGTATTTGGATGTGGACGCCTTGTACGAAAAGCATAATGTATGTATTTTAAGGTGACGTCATGAAAAATATAGAAAATTATTTTGTATTTTTTTGTATGAAATGTTGTAAGGTGAATACGTCATAACGTGTCTTGACTGCAATTGGTATGAAAAATTAGTAGTGTGTGTAAGAATTCCTCATCTCCTTCCTAGCTAACCGAGATCTACTTCTGGTTAACTCCTATAGTTTCAAGTGGTACCTAAGACATACCTAAATGTCGATAAGATTTATTCATCTTTCTTCAAAAAAAGATTTTAAATTGTGTTTATTCTCATATTTCAAGTGTTCTCTCCAGAAAGAAAGTCCCATTTTCACACCTATTTGAGTATTTTTTTTTTGAATTTAGTGATGTCTAGAGATATACACTCACACTCAGAAAGAGGTTCAATGAATGCAATTGTGATACCATAGGCTTGGCCTTCATATAAGTATCCACTAATGTGAAAACACTTAGAATAAGAACTTGGAGGACCTGTTATTGTTTTGTAATCTAGGCTTGGAGATGGGTAGGATGATATTTGGGATAAAGGTGACTAATTCCCCATTGAGCGTTACACTGTATATTTGTTGTGCTTCTTTACCCCTTTTTTATTTGCTTGAAATCCTTTTGAATCTTGTGTTGGAGTTTTCCCCCCTTCTTTTTAATAAATAAATTTTCATTTTTGATAATTCTCCCCCTTTATTGGAATATCCCTTTTTATTGGGGGTATTTGTTCCTTCTTCTTTGTAGTTGTCTTTTCATTTTTATTTTCTAACCTATATAAACTTTCACTTTGGAAGCTTTGATCTTGAATCTTCCTCCGCAATTTGTACGTATTTAGTATGTTCAAGGAGGTGGGGCCAAGAGAGGGATATTGTCACGACCCGAGCCTAGGCCCTAGCCGTGACGAGCATCCCGAACCATGAAGGCCCGGAACACCCATTCTCTATCTGGTTATCATGCACAACATTCATAATCATAATAAAATGCAAAATTGAAACTGAGTACAGAAAACATGGTCAAGTTCTGCAACATTTCTGAATAATACTATCTGACATCAGTCTGCGAAATCTCTACTAAGAACATAAACATCTGTCTGAAAAGAAACTGGGACAAGGCCCCCAGTAAACCAAAAACATAATAAATAAGATAATGTCTGACATAATTAGGCCTTCCGAATAATAGAAGGCTCACCACTGTGAGATCAAGTCTGCAAATCCGAGAATGTCTACTGAGTAGCTGGACCCCTAGACTGTGCCTCAGAACCTGGAAGGAGGGGGGGTCAGCACAAAAGTACTGGCACGCGAAGCAATCCAAAAAAATAGTATAATGGAACATACATATATATATATATATACATATTAAGTGAAAGCAATTTTTCATCAAGACATCATGTATAAAACTGTTTCTGAAAAATACATGGGCACTTTCTGAAAACATGTAACCTGTCTGTTCATTTCAAATCATGATCTGTGTTTTACTTCTGAGTTAGGTGGTATTCCCCTACAAGTATGATATTCCACGGGTTGTATGGAATCCGCCATTGACTCGGCGGGGAAGCCCCCAACCCAAGTGTGCCGCAAGGGTTGGAGTGTCTGAGTCTGATACGCCACAGGACATTTAAGTCAGCGCATAATAATATACCCGGGTCGGCAAACCACGGTTTTAGGCAAAGAGTTGTCTGAAACTCCCGCCTTCTTCAGGGAACCACCTAAGCTCTCTTTATGCCCTATTTTAGCCTTTTCTGAACATGTATCATTCTGAAATTTATAAATCATGAGAGTTTGATAAAAATCTGATTTCTGAACTAGTCTGTGTCTATTATGGCATTTGTCTAAGTTGGTATCGTCATACCAAGACTTGCAAGTCCTAATTCTGAGCCATAATGTATTAAGCAAGAGCTTTCATTCAAAACATAGTTTAGACCACCAAACCATGTAATTTGCATTAAAGATGTCATGTTTCGAAACTCAAGTCAAATCCATGCAAAACTTTCATCAAACATATGGTGGTCATGTGCATTTTTGGCAAAACCATGCATTCTTTCATTACATGCATATTCAACATTCACAACCCTCTCTTTCGTGTTCAAAACATTTTATATTACGTTAAACATGGAAAAATTTACATTAAGAGAGAGGTTTCATGAAAATCATGCTCTAAATTCATATTTCAGGACAAACGCATATATATATATACATATAACTTTCAAATCACTTTGGGGGAAAGCCAAAAGGCCAAAACAATATCATTAAAGCTTCTGAAACATGAGTATGTACATGAATTCGAAAACCCAATTCTTAAAACATGATTTCTATGCCCATGAGATTTTAGGAAAAACCCGCGTACCTTGTTCTCCACGAATTTTGGGTGTCTATCGAAGCCTACGTCGAGAGGATTCCAAATCTGTAATTTGTTTCACGAACCCGCGGTTGAATCTTGAGTTGCTTGGGTTTTAATGTTGAAACCCTAGTGAGAGTTCTTGAGCAATTTTGGGAAAAGTATGTGTATTATGGTGTTTGAGGGATTAAATCCCGTGTTGGTGGTATATATAGGGGTGGAGGATTACCAAAATACCCCTAAGGAACAATTAAGGTCAAATCTGTCCCTCAGTTGACAGTTTGGTAGACTGGAGTAAATCGATTATAACTTTTTACTCATATACTCAAATTGGATGAAACCAACTGCAATTGAAAGAGGACTTGAAGATCTTTTGTTTGATATATTATATATCACACATTTCATTATATACAGGGAGTTATGATCGTTTGAAATTGACCCTGAAATGCTGAAAACTGGGCAATAGTCTATGCGTTTTGATACTGTTTTTAAATCCAAACGCAGCCTTATGCGTTCCGGAAAATTCCGAAACTTATCCGAGATGTACTATGAGATTTCCCGATCATAACGCAACTTCAAAATCTAAAAGCGGATGTCGGGAAGGTTGAAAAGTCGTATCCCGAAGATTGCCAACTAAAATGACTCTAAGTCCTTATTACACTTAGAAAAATTTTCAAGTTTTTAAGTCTAAGGGCACTCTATTAAAGGCTAATCCATGCACGACTTTTACAGGGTGTTACATTATCTCCCCCTTGGGATCATTCATCCTCGAATGATGGGTAGGAACTTGTTGAAGCCTTAAATATATGGAATAACGCGGACATGACATGTCCTCTAATAAAAATACACTGATCTGAACATTTGGAATCTGAATTTAATGCATGATGCATGAACTGGGCTATACTCGTAACTACTGGTATACTCTATCTTCGACTAGTAGCATGTCTGAGATTTCGAGTAGCATGAATAAGTGCAAAGACAAGAAAACAAGTCATGCGAATCTGACTGCTAAACTAACTTATTAGCCATACAGACTGAATTATACTACACCCTCATACTTAACTGGAGTATTCTCTTCAACACTCTCTCTAAGGAAGCTCTAGCAGTAATAGGGAACTATGAATCTTGGGTATGGATTACACAAAACATCCCACTGAGGAAATCACAAGATTGACACTACTCTGCAGTCTGGAATATAGACATATAACTCCTAAATTAGGATAGAATTTTTAGACCTTTGGCAATACAACTTCTTACTTTAAGGCTTAGAGCACTTCCCGAATATCCCTTAACTATACTATTCCCTATAAATATCATATTCATTCAACTCAGCTTAAAATTCTCATATGAGCATTGATAATGTTTTTTTTCTACTAATGTCTAAAATATCTTAATCCTTACCCCGCGATCAAGCCTAACTCTAAATCACAAAAATATAACATGCTACACCACGCTATTATTCTAAACCATATGATGCCACCTTCTATACCTCTTTTAAAAATCACATCTTAAGCATAACATGCCTTACCACTTCAATGACTACACTGAACTCTTAATATGAAGTCGCTAATGCATATGGCGACCTTCCACTACAATCCCAAAACGTCGTTCAAGCCTAATTTATAACCACATGTTAACTTCAAGGCAAACACCCATAAGTAGATACTTCACATATTTTCTAAACTACTATCAATATAACTCCCACACGCTATCCTAAAAACATACACACAAACTTTTCCACTAACCATTACATGTATCAAAGACTTGGCCCCAAATCTTACTTCATACTTATGGCCTTATCTAAACAAGCATACTATGATCTTCCATCAACAAGAACATTTACATCAACACCACTATCATTGCATAGGAAGGGTCACTAAAAGGTTAAAACATAAGACCCTCAAGCGTGAAAAAGATCTTTATATGGGACTGAGCACACTATAAAGAGTGAGTACATGCGTCATGAGTTGCATGACCTCAACTAGAGTTCATAACATAAGGAATGTGATTCCGACTACTTGAATGAACTAGAACTCATTATCTTGGAATTGGAAGAGTACGTGACTCTCTATCATATACCGAAATCATGAACTATTATCACAGAACTGTATCATAAGGCATGAGTAAGCATCCGGATAACAAAAAAAAAATATTGAGGTAGGAATGGGTTGAGATTCACCCTTACTTTCTGATGTTCTAAATCACACTGCATTACTACTAGAATCTGAGAGCCTTACTTGGTTATTCGTTCTATCATCTCCCACTTAGCTTCAAGTTATCATCTAGCGTTTGGGAGATCCTTTACCAGATTCTAACTGAACTACACTTACTGCACTCTAGGGTCTGAAAAAATTGACAATACATGCATATCATAGAACTCAACCCGAATGACTACCTTCTGGGATACACTCTATCTTTCCATAGCCACCAATAGTCAAAGTATAATGCTTGCACACTTATTTCTATCCGTTCAACCTTCAAAACTCAAACTTAGATTCTAACACTTAACATGGATATCACCAAGCCTTTGATGAACCATACCACTTCCGTCCTAGCATACCAATATTGCTACTCCAAACTTATATCTCTCTACCATGAGAATCGAGATCACATCAAAAGGCTCAACACTATCAATCAAGGCTCCTTAACTTGGCTATCTAGAACACCATATATCATCTAACTAGTCTTTTTCCAACTAACAACTCCATGGTACCACTAGTCACACACAACATGTAATAGTCTTAGAGAAATGCCACAACTTCATATCGCCTTGGGCATACTTACACACCATACCCACAACATTATACTTCATTACGAATCAATTTAAACTTAAGCCATTTCGCACACCGTTCAAGCCTATTAGATCACTTTCATATAACTAACATCATTGATCAAGAAATCATCACATCCACCTTTATGAACTTCAACTATTCAAACTTAATATCTAGTGCTATGCATGACTTACAACCCAACCTTACACAAAATTTTTACTTGGAAACTATAAGTAAACATCACGAAACACTAGTGCACTAGAACTTCATAACCACAATAATCGATCATGACCTAACGGTTTACCTTATCATCATTCCTTTAGCATGTACTATTTCAGCACCTCAAGCCTACTAAATTAATCCCACAAAATATGCATCAACAAACTCTTGCCACTATTTACCACCACACCATTTAAATTCAAGCCTATAGTTTAGTATCAATCATCTACCACCAATGAAGAATGTAACATAATATATATACACTAATCCATCAAATTGGGATATTCTACCCAAATATCTCAAAAATCTACTACATACCTTCTCACAAGTAGCACTAGTTTACAACTACCAATGAAAAGAGGGTCAAGGGGGTTAAAGCCTCATAATAGACATGGTCAATCTTAATCTTATATTATAACACCGTACAATTGTATCTACTTATACGGATTTCTCACCTCATACTTACTCACTTATTCATACATTTAGACTGCCTTCAAATTCCTCAAACAACCATGAGTCTATAATCATAACTTAATCGCTAATATAGCCATTTCCACATTCAAGCAATCAACAAATCACCCTGACCAACAACTCCTTCTCTACCTTCAACTAATAACACACAAGGATGAATCACTTCATTACCAACTCTATCTCATGCAAACAAATTCAGCCATACATATATTAAACCAATGAAAGAACAACAAGTTGGACAACAAGTTGCTAGTGAATCGAAACAGGCCTCACACGGCTTCACTAGACTTTGGTTTTGTATTTTGAACAAGAAAATGAGATGGATGACAAGGCAACTATGCTAGTGAATCGAAAGAGCCCCACACGGCTTCACTAGACTTTAAATTTTTTTTTTTTTTCAAAAACATCATGATAACAAGATTACATATTACAAGGGATAGAAAATTGACACCTAATTTTTAATGGTCTAAGAATATACATATTATTCTGTATAAATAAAAATCTGAGTAAAACACTTCCTCCATGGACTACCATACAATCCACACATGCTGCTAGCTACCACATTAGTTTATCACTATAAAGGGGTAAATCATCCTCAAACATCGATTATTCAACTGAAATATTTATTTACACAAAATCACCCTCACTCTGACTTCTAACTTTGTGACTTTACATCACCAACTTCTTGGTCCAATATCACTACCAATAGGTCATGACAACAACACTTTAACTTATGCTACTATTTGGGTAGAAATATAGTTCCAACATTCTGCTATACATTGTCCACAACTGTAACAAGATTTTGAGAGGGAAAATATACACTTAATACCTTAAGCTGGAATGCACGATTCCATCAGGATCAATATTTACATCAGAATCAGCATATATTGATGCACTAACAGACTCCTATCGAGTTTTTCCATAATTTTTAAAATCTTCTAGAACGTAATCGAAAAGGACTATATCATGTATACTCTAAACTTTTTTCACTTGAATCAACCCAATAATGGGACAGTTTACACTCTGAAGCACGAACTAAATCACAAAGAAGGGAAACATTCCTAAACGCCTAGTAGCCTCCTGTTTATAAGTGTGGCGCGCTACACACCCATAAACAGAACTCTACTCGACGCGATTTCGCAGACACCCTGGGACCATGAACCGTGCTCTGATACCAACTTTGTCACGACCCGAGCCTAGGCCCTAGCCGTGTCGAGCATCCCGAACCATGAAGGCCCGAAACACCCATTCTCTATCTGGTTATCATGCACAACATTCATAATCATAATAAAATGCAGAATTGAAACTGAGTACGGAAAATATGGTCAAGTTCTGCAATATTTTTGAATAATACTATCTGACATCAGTCTGCGAAATCTCTACTAAGAACATAAACATCTGTCTGGAAAGAAACTGGGACAAGGCCCCCAGTAAACCAAAAACATAATAAATAAGATAATGTCTGACATAATTAGACCTTCTGAATAATAGAAGGCTCACCACTGTGAGATCAAGTCTGCAAATCCGAGAATGTTTACTGAGTAGCTGGACCCCTAGACTGTGCCTCAGAACCTGGAAGGAGGGGGAGTCAGCACAAAAGTACTGGCACGCGAAGCAATCCAAAAAAATAGTATAATGGAACATACATATATATATATACATATTAAGTGAAAGCAATTTTTCATCAAGACATCATGTATAAAACTGTTTCTGAAAAATACATGGGCACTTTCTGAAAACATGTAACCTGTCTGTTCATTTCAAATCATGATCTGTGTTTTACTTCTGAGTTAGGTGGTATTCCCCTACAAGTCTGATATTCCACGGGCTGTATGGAATCCGCCATTGACTCGGCGGGGAAGCCCCCAACCCAAGTGTGCCGCAAGGGTTGGAGTGTCTGAGTCTGATAAGCCACAGGACATTTAAGTCAGCGCATAATAATATACCCGGGTCGGCAAACCACGGTTTTAGGCAAAGAGTTGTCTGAAACTCCCGCCTTCTTCAGGGAACCACCTAAGCTCTCTTTATGCCCTATTTTAGCCTTTTCTGAACATGTATTATTCTGAAATTTCTAAATCATGAGAGTTTGATAAAAATCTAATTTCTGAACTAGTCTATGTCTGTTATGGCATTTGTCTGAGTTGGTATGGTCATACCAAGACTTGCAAGTCCTATTTCTGAGCCATAATGTATTAAGCAAGAGCTTTCATTCAAAACATAGTTTAGACCACCAAACCATGTAATTTGCATTAAAGATGTCATGTTCTGAAACTCAAGTCAAATCCATGCAAAACTTTCATCAAACATATGGTGGTCATGTGCATTTTTGGCAAAACCATGCATTCTTTCATTGCATGCATATTCAACATTCACAACCCTCTCTTTCGTGTTCAAAACATTGTACATTACGTGAAACATGGAAAAATTTACATTAAGAGAGAGGTTTCATGAAAATCATGCTCTAAATTCATATTTCAGGACAAACGCATATATATATATACATATAACTTTCAAATCACTTTGGGGGAAAGCCAAAAGGCCAAAACAATATCATTAAAGCTTCTGAAACATGAGTATGTGCATGAATTCGAAAACCCAATTCTTAAAACATGATTTCTATGCCCATGAGATTTAAGGAAAACCCCGTGTACCTTGTTCTCCATGAATTTTGGGTGTCTATCGAAGCCTACGTCGAGAGGATTCCAAATCTGTAATTTGTTTCACGAACCCGCGGTTGAATCTTGAGTTGCTTGGGTTTTAATGTTGAAACCCTAGTGAGAGTTCTTGAGCAATTTTGGGAAAAGTATGTGTATTATGGTGTTTGAGGGATTAAATCCCGTGTTGGTGGTATATATAGGGGTGGAGGATTACCAAAATACCCCTAAGGAACAATTAAGGTCAAATCTGTCCCTCAGTTGACAGTTTGATAGACTGGAGTAAATCGATTATAACTTTTTACTCATATACTCAAATTGGATGAAACCAACTGCAATTGAAAGAGGACTCGAAGAGATTTTGTTTGATATATTATATCTCACACATTTCATTATATACAGAGAGTTATGATCGTTTGAAATTGACCCTGAAAGTCTGAAAATTGTGCAATAGTCTATGCGTTTTGCTACTGTTTTTAAATCCAAACGCAGCCTTATGCGTTCCGAAAAATTCTGAAACTTATCCGAGATGTACTATGAGATTTCACGATCATAACACAACTTGAAAATCTATAAGCGGATGTTGGTAAGGTTGAAAAGTTGTATCCCGAAGATTGCCAGCTAAAATGACTCTAAGTCCTCATTACACTTAGAAAATTTTTTAAGTTTTTAAGTCTAAGGGCACTCTATTAAAGGCTAATCCATGCACGACTTTTACAGGGTGTTACAGATATTGCATGTAAGCACTCAAAAGGGTATAGGATTACATATGGTTGTCAAAAGAATTGTTTTTAGGATCAACAGAGAGGGGGTGCTAGGTATTAATGTCATTTGGTGGGCTGTGGATGGCAAAATCAGGTCAATGAAGGGCTACAATCCTTTTCTAAATCAAGTGTATCTCAGAATTTTGCATCAATAGACATTTAGGCCAAGTGATAGATCAATAATGAAATAAAATGAATTAATCTAAAGGTCACTACACAATGAACATAAAACAATAAGGTTGGCTTCATTCTTTCCTTAGATGTATGCAAGAGAATTTTCCAAGTGTCACTCACGTGGGATTAAAAAGTATCAAAAGAATCTATGGTTTATCATAAAGTCGGTCCTCTACATCACACCATTTTGTTCTTTCTCATGCACACTTCTAACTATGTTGGTACCAGCCAAATCAAAATTCTAATTCTTTTTATGAAAATAAAGGGACCAAACCCAAATGAGGGTTTCTTACATATCTTGTGAAAACAAGAATTAGGTCGGCGTAGTTCAGGAAAATTTGTGAATTTGTATGTACATTTGTAATGAAGTGGAGGTCACCATTGAAAATGATGTGAAAGAAGACCAGGAAAAAATTGCTTGCAATAGCAAAATTACACCAATCAGGCATCCGAGAGGATGGATGTCAAGTATGAGCAAGGCTTTGACACTACTTCAGCATGTTGACAAGATTGAAAAGGTTAGACACTAAAGAAATTGTGGATTTATTTCTCCACAGTTGGCATGATTGTTATGACTGAAAAAATGTTGAACCCTTGGTTTTGAAAGTGAGGATTGACTCGTATAGTATTTAATGATTTAAGACATTCAAAAGAAGAAAATAGTCATTTTCGAACCAAAATAAGGTAAGGATTCGAAGATCGGCCGGCGAGGCACAAATGTTATTGAGATTTGGATTTGAGAAGTTCTTTTTTGCACTCTTTGAAGATCTTTGGAGATCGTCTTTAAACTGTTAAAGGAAATTATCCCAATTTGAATACTAGAGAAATTATTCTAAAATAGTGAAGAGACCGAATCTATCTCATCCAAGAATTCCTACGGATCCTCCTTCACCTGCACTCCAAAAAAAGTGGGAGGACCTATCTTCATAAATTGTCCAACCCTTGTGGCCTCAAAAGACAAAGCACCCGACATATACCGCTCAGCCTGAGCAGCAACTAATTTAGCAATAGCATGAATAGACTGATGGAATTTTGCATATCACCTCTACTTGAGGAGGACTAGTATCAACCGATGGAACTCCAAAACTATCAGGGATAGGACCGTGACATCGAAGATGAAACCCAGAAGTAAGATGCACCCCTTCAGCATAACCCCCAAATGGGACAGAAAAATTTTCTTGTGTTCTAGATTTGCGAGGCATGATCTGAAAGACAAATAAAGCAGGATTAGAGAAGATTCCAGGATTGATACTCCGATCTTGAAAATAGAATGCCAAGAAAGTGAAACATTCCTAAATGCCTTGTATTCTCTACCTTATGATTGTGATATGCTACACACCCCTAAAAGAGACTCTACTCGATACGGCTTTGTGGACTACTAATTGACCATGAACTTAGGATCTGATACCAACTTGACATGACCCGCACTGGGGCCTTATCATAATGGGCATCCCAAGTCTGATCAAGATCAGAGACCACCACCATTACCCAACCTATCCTCCCTCGTTGCCTGCCCCGAGTTAGCTGAATTTTGAGAATGTAACAAAATAGTGTAACGGATCACATGAAGACTTTGGGAATATATCACAATCATGACCAAACCAACTGAGTCCAACCATCCCATACAAATAATCCAACCATACCAAACAAGGGCCATAAACTAGGTCATAACCAAGGATGTTCCAAAACATAATATAATTAATCCCAAAATAAAATATGAAGGAACAGTGAGGAATTATGTCCGATGATGACATCCTCCCAGCTAATTCAAATGTCAAGGATGAAACCTATACCGATCCCTCCCATTCCAACTAATAGAAGTACCATAATTCCTCTAACCAAAAGAGTAATGAAATCCGATTGGGACATGACCCCGACTATAGACAAAACTAATGTCCAAAATAAAGACAAAATATCTAGAAATATCCATAACATGAAATGGAGCCTTCCAAAAGGATAAAATCTCACCACTTCAGTCCAAATGCTGATCCTAAGTTAATCACTATGTAGGAAGAGTATAATAGTCGGTTCTTGCATAGAGTGGGTATTCAACCGCTACTAGACGGGGTTAGCGAGTGACCTATAGCATGATCTCAGGGTAAGGATAAAATAATTCCATTTATAAAACCAAGTAAAACCATCCATATACACACAACCATATATATATATATGTATATATATACATATATAACTATGTCGGGAAAAGGGACCGGGTTTAGCGTGCCTTTAAAATCTTTACCTGGGTTGTGTAGCTTTGTCGTCCTAAACCACCCATGGGCTATATGGGTTTAGCTTTCCGTGCTGAAAGGGCCCCAGTGCATGTAGCCACATGACCAGGGAAGTATCCCATGGGATGACTAGTACATCCCCCAAATATAGTGTGACATTATGCACATGGTCACCAAGACCAACCTCATATCGGAAAATATGATTTTTTAGTTTTAGCCCCCCTCGGGACCTCCACCTTCCACGACTTAGCTACACCTCCTGCCATTATTGAACAATTAAAACCAATTTCCAAATGACCAAACCACTATCCATTTATTAACCAAATACATTGATATTGGTATCGTCATACCTACCCTTACTTGCAAGTATCATCCATAGCCAACCATTTATAGGTTTAAGCTGACTTTTAAGTGCCCTTACATTTACCATATTAAACTACATGGGAGACTTCCTTGTTCCGCACAAGCATAACTAATTAGCCTTTTACCATTTCAATCCATTTAAACCATGCATAATTCATTTATCAAGTTTTAAAACATGCAAGAGTTCCATTAAAAGAAGACAATGCAATGAACATATTTTTATAAGCATTTTGTCAAAAATATTGGAGGCATAATATGACCAAAACCAATTCCAATTACCAATAAAGTATTCCTATGCAATCCAATTATCCAAAACCACCATTAATAAATATAAAAGCAAATTAAAACAATGGGAAACCATAACCAACCATTTAATATCAAAACACCCAAATCATATTTGAAAAACCAAAATCATACAATCAATGAAATCATGAAAACATTCATAAAAACCATACCTTTAAGTAAAACTAATAATGAGGAAAGATAACATGCCTTAAACCAATATGATGACGGAAATAAATTGCCAAGACAAGCCTAAAATTAATCTTTTAGTTGAAACCCTAGCTCCCCTTACCCAAAAACTTTTAAGAGAATTTTAGAGTGTTTAGGAAGAGTTTCTAAGTGTTAAAGAATATAATAATAGGGTAAATAACCTTCTATTAGGTTAGGTGTTGTGGGTCCCTATTAGGATAAGTGGGGAAATATCCAAAATACCCCCCACTTAAGTTGCACCAAAATCCTATTACAGGGATACGACTGACCCTTACGAGTTCTACCCTCCGATACGATTGGTACCCACCACTCCTAACCTGACCTCAGCCCTTGGATCAAACACTATCTAGTATACGAATCATCAAACCAAGTCGTAACCACAGCATATGATTCGTATCCAAGACCCGTATCCCTGGTAAAATAAAATACCAAGGGGATAGAACACTGTCTATCATATGAGTCCCTAGTATGATTTATACCCTAGTTTATGGCTCATGGTGAGACACTCATACTCAGATCCAACCTAAGTAATCAAGTGTAAGATTAAGTTAAGAAACCAAATGATCTGTAACCACTAATTTGACTCGTACACCTAAGTCGTATCCATTCCAGTAGCCAAAATATATCTCATTAACCAGCACTGGTTAGTATACGATCAAAATATACCATCTATACCCTAACATACGGCTCGTACCCATGAGTCATATTGGTTCTCGAGAACAAAATTCCAAGAAATTTTCTAAGGTCCAAAAACTAGGGTGTTTCAGGAAGGCATCTATTTCATGTCATGCGTTACTTTAAAGATTTCTTGTCTTTTATATACTTTGGTTTTGACTATGGATGGGGCCATGTCCTGACTAGGTACTCTTTGGTTTAGTCTAGAGGCTTTGTATGGACAACTTTGGACTTGGGTATGGTATGGATTGGTTATGTTTTATATATATATTCATACAATGGATTATTATCATGATATTGGTTTCTGGTTTCTACAATGGTTTGGGTTGGTTATTGGGTGGTTGAACTTGGTTAGGTTGATCTCAAAAATAGACTCATCCCAGAGTTACCATATGGGTTAATACGCTATCTTGTTATATGTTCGGACAACGGCTGACTCAAGGTATGCATTTGGTGGTCGGGTTGGGTAACGAGGGTGGTTCCCGGTCCTCATTGGGCTTGGTATTTCCCATTATACAAGGCCCTGGTTCTGGTCATGTCAAGTTGGTAATAGATCTTTATGTTTAAGTGCCATAGGGTGTCCATAAATCCGTGTCAAGTAGAGTTTTATTTATGGATATGTCGTGAACCACACTTATAATCAGGAGGCTACGAGGCATTTAGGATGTTTTACTTTCTTTGTTATTCTACTTTTGGGCTATGGAGTCTAAGGTCTTGAAATCTTCTCAGAATCTTTCTTTGTTCATTTTTTGAATCATGTCTTCTCAACAATCTAAAGTTGTGAAAACTTACATGTTCTACTAAAAAAAACATGGATAGATCTAGTCTTACTTATGGGACACAGACCCAGTCAGGGGTCGCATATTCTGGTTTTCCCTATGGAGCCCAATCTTAATCATCCTATTTTCTTTAGACATTTTATGGTTAGTCAAACCATGGTTGTTGTGAGGAGAAAGAAATTAGTGTTTTGGTTATGGTTAGTTAGGTCTTGTGTGACAGGGATGTCCCATAAGGGTTACCTTTTGGGAAAATAAACAATTGGTTACTACCTCTGGCTCCGGCAGTGGATGGGATCATCTCAATGTTTCTACTATTCCTTGGAAGCTCAAGGCATCTTTTAATTCCTATGTTGGTATGTTTAAAACTCATTTCCTTATGGTGTGTATGGTTTATATTGTTCGAGGTCCTCTTTATCTATTTTGTGACCCCATTTATGGTGGTGTATTTTGGTTCTAGTACCAAGATTATTTTAGACTCTTTTCTTTTTCTATTTCTACTTCTGTAGATGATATGTTGGTTTCTAAAAGAGTTTATTGGAGGGATATCTATTGGTAATAAAGGGGTGTTGGTGGATTTGTTTGACTTGGACGTGGTGGGTTTTTATGTTATATGGGAAATTAATTGGTTGCACTCGTTCTATCTATCATTAGATTACCAAATTTGTAAAGGTTATCTTTGGGCTTCATGAGCTTTTTTTGGAGTGGGAAGATAGTTTCATTCCTTAGATATTAAGGGAAACAATTGTATCATATCTTAGAACTTGAAGGTTGGTTTTAAAAGAGACGTTTTTATTGTTTGGTCCGAGTTAGTGATTCTAACCTGTAAGGTCTTTCTTTGTATTCGATTTTGGTGGTGCATGAATTTCCTGAGGACCCTCATGGTGTCTTTCTAATGAGGAGATTGGTTTGGTATTTTTCTTATTTTGGATATTTGTCCAAATTTCTATTCCTTCTTTATAGAATAGTTTTGGTGGAGTTTAAGGATATTAAGGAGAAACTAAGGGATCTCTTAGATGAAGGTCTCATCAATCTTAATGTTCCCCAGTGGATTGTTTTGTTCTTACATGCATGAGGGAAATAGATAGGTTGTCGGTGGGTGATTAAGGAATTTGGAGTGTCCTCCCTGTGGGGTGGACCATTCTTTTGTATATTCTATAAGGGTACTTTGCTAATTGTACATGGTGATTGGTAGATCCTAGGATTGAATCAAGATGCTTGATTTTGATAAAAGAGAGTATGATAAGCTCGAAAATAGCAATGCAGGAGTTGTGGAGGTAAACTGGAAAGTATGATGGGGTTGATAATTTAGGAAACAAAATAGTGGAAGAGTTGTACCATAGAAGCTGAGAGTTTAGGTTAAACGGAGGGACTGGGGATCTAGTCCTTCGATGGGTTAGAATCATGAAGCTTGCATGTATCCTTGTACCTATACTTGTACTTTATTGTTGGCATGAAATTGATTATTAAATTCGTGGTTTTGAAATTGGATTTTAGCACATTGAGGTCTTTGACATGATTACTCATTTAAGTGATTTTCCATGGGTGACGATGCATTATTCATGCCTTATTTATGTTTATGAACATTGTGGGATGCATGAGAATGTTAAATGGATTTCAGGGTACTATGGATTCCCTAATTACTTGATTTTAGTTTTGGAAATTTTATACCCTCAAACTATTTGTGAAATTGCCATTGGATATAATATTTTCATATGATTTGACTATTCTTCAATCTTTGCATTGCATAGATGGTTAAGGAAACATGGATTAGGTTTCAGTTGGATTCAAATGATTTTTAAAGGCCTTGGTGGCCATGGTTTGATTTTAAATAGTTTTGGCTTAATTGGAAACCTTGGAGTCAATCTGGTCTCATAGTTTTTGCATGTTTATGTTGGGCTCTAGGTAGCATTGGGATGAAGGTTGGTGGTTAATCTAGAATTCTCTTTTAGCAGTGGACTTTAAGGAAAGGTTGGGTTACATATTCTTGCGATACTCTTCTCTCTCGGTTAAGAGATTACTCTACTAGTGTTCCATGCATTCTTATAACACTTATTACTAATGTTCACATTTTTCATTCGCCTTGTTCCCTTGATATGAAACTTGACCTTGTGTTAAGTTACTCATGGTATGTAAGGTTGTGTTTCTTTCGGTGTCCAGCCTTAAGGACTCTTCTTATGGTATAGTTTGATCGGGATGTTTCTTCATTATGGTAAAGGTGGTTATTGTGAAGTAATTCGTGCCTATAGTGTCGTGCCTTGTCTCTGTGATCTTGCCTTGGGAGGCATGGATAACTCTTATAATTTGGTTTCTTAATTGACTCTTCTAAAGTTAGGATGGTAGTGGTTTGGAAAGTATGATGATGTGTTAAAATGGGGAATGTAGAAGCCCCTAAGTAGGGGAGAGTCTAGGGTGACTACGAGAGTTAAGGTTTTGGAAGGTAAAGTAAGGTTATTTTCATAGTAAAGGGTTAGGAAAGGAATGGGTGGTAAAAAACTTATGAAGGTTGTAAAGGGTGCTAGATCTTTTGATGGATAGATCATACCGCGGGTATATAAGCGATAGGCTTGAATGTTATAATTGGTAGATATACCTATAGTTGTGTTGGGTACTTGAGATATGTTATAGTGCATGGTTTTATTAATTATTCTCATGGATTAGTAGTTGTATGATTTTGGATGTTCAATTATAAGTTGGGGGTTTAAGTTATAGTGGTTAGATATGATTTATCCATGTCTTTTACTCATGGTCTTCTTATCATAATGGTAATGGAAGCAGAGTACAGTCTAGGGATAGATGTAAGGAGTAGAGCCCAGTAGCCTAAGTTAACTCCTTTTAGCGTTGGATAGGCTTGAACATGGAGATGGTGTATAGCTAGACCCAATCTCTCGAAGTGGTGTATTTTGGTAAATTCTAAATCGAATTGGACTTCCCCTTTAGCATGAGTCCATTCATACGATAATCTATGTGTTGTGTTGGAGTGAGGTATGGATGGTCCTAGGTTGGTTGGTTCCTTTTGGTGGTATTGGTATCTCGGGTTCTTTGTTCTTTTGGGGAAGTCCCGATGAGGATCTTGGATTAGTAAGTTCGTCGGTTGCAAAAAAATAAGTTATGGCTTCAGTAAAGGTTCCATGGTGGAACTAAAGGTTCGAGAAAGTCATTTGGGATGCGGAGAAGGACATGGAGTCAAAGTATCTGTGTTGGTTCATGCCAAAAGTTTGTGCATAAGGAGTGTGTTCTTTAAACATGTCTTTGCTTTCTAACTTGGTTAAAGGTGAGGAATGGTTTATCTTGTATCATTATTTTCTAGCCTAGTTAGAGATCGGGGTGGAGGTGTTGGTGAATAGATAATATTTAGGTTAGGTGATGATCTTCTCATCTTGGTTTATGTCCCTGTCATGTATTTTTGTTGGGGGGGAGTTTAATGGGTTATCTCATGCTTCTTCCTACCCTTATCTGTTATTCGAGGATGAATGTTCCTAGTGGGGGAGAATGAAACACCCCAGAAAAGGACCCTTGCAAATTTTCCTTTAGTTTTAGACTCATTGGGTTTGGTACGACTCAAGGGTATGATTCATACCTTTGGATACAGGTTTTAGGGTGGCTTGAGGGTTAAGTCATACCCTAGGTAGTGTGTTTGTCTTGGTTACTACCCAAGGTACGAGTCGTATCCAAATATATGAGTGGCGTAAGGCAAGTCGTATGGTGCTTGATTGAGTTATCTTGTAAAGTCTGTCCAAGGTACGAGATGTGGGTACGATTTGGTGTACGAATTGTACCCTTAGGTACGAGTAGGGAGGGTTGAGTCATAAAGAAACTAGTATGTAGGGTCTTGGGCATGAGTTGGGATACCACTCGTACCCTAGGATACAAATAGTAAGTGAGTCGTACCCCTAGGCGTGGTTTGTTTTTAATTTTAAGTCAAGGGTTATCTGGACATTTCCTACTTCAATACCCTTATGTCCTCACATTATATATCCCTTGGTGTCCTTCCAGAACACTTTTTAAACTTAAAACACTTCAAATACATTGCAGGCTATGGTTTCTTCATGTGTTCTTCAAAGGTCTCAAAGGTGAAGATTTCTTTCATGAATCTTTTTGTATAAGGCATGTACTCCTTCCCTCATTGTTATTTCCAACTAAAGGCATATGTATTTTGTTTTAAACATTTATTTATGAATCATGAATGGTAGTTTTCAAAATATATGTTGAGGGTCTTGATGCATATGGTTTGGTATTGGTTTACACTATGTTCTTACATGATTTTTTGGTAATGGTTTGATATGAGGTTATTGGTTGGTTATATTTTAACAAATGGGTCGTGAGTAACCCTAATTATGGTGGTTTATGCACTGGTTTTGGGCCTTGATAAAAGTATGCCCTCAACATGTTTGATAAAATGCCTTAAAGAATGTTTTTACTTTATTGTTGAACTTTCATTGGAATTCTTGCATGGTTTGGTTTGGTAATGGAACCTCAAATGGATTTAGATGGTTTTACATGGTTTAAATGATATAAATGTTTGAAATGTTTGGCATGGTGTAAAATGGTTTGGAATGGTTTAAAGGGTAAAGGTTTTGGGGGTTATGGTTAGTCTATTTTGAAAACCTTGCGGGATGCATGGAAATCCCCCAAGTGAATGCATTAATGGAATTAGTTTGAATAATTGGTCATGGATTAATTGGTTATTCTTGCGAGATATATGGAAATCCCCCATGTGGTTTAATATGGTAAATGGAAGGGCACTTTGAAGTCCTCTTAAACCTATATATGGTTGTCTATGGATAGTATTTGCAAGTATTATCCGTATAACGATACCACTGCTAAATGGCCTTGGTTAATAAATGATAATTGCGTGATTGGTAATGGTTTTAATTTGGAAATAATGGTAGGATGTGTAGCAAGTCCATGGAAGGTGGAGGTCCCTGGGAGACCAAAACTGGAAACTCATATTTACTGATGTGAGGTATGGTCTTGGTGACCGTATGCATGATGTCACACTATATTTTGGGGGATGTACTAGTCATCCCATGTTTTCTTCCCCGGTCATGCGGCCACATGCACTGGGGACCTTTCAGCAGGGGGAGATGAACCCATATAGATCGTGGGTGGTTTAGGAAGGCAGAGCTACACAGCCCAGGTAAAGTTTTTAAAGGCATACTAAAACCTGATTCCCTTTCCCGACATGGTTATATATATGTGTATGGTTGTATGTATTATGGATGGTTTTACTTGGCTGTGTAAATGCCTTTATCTTATCCTTATCCTGAGTGTATGCTAGTTTTCACCCACTAACCCGTCTTTGGGTAGCTGTATACCTATTCTATGCAGGAACAGGCCATTCTACTTCTCCTGCTCAGTGATCGGATTCGGGGACAGTCGATGCTGGATTGAAGTGGTGAGCTTTCATAGTTCGGAAGGCATCCATTTCATGTCATGGTTTACTTCACATATTTCTTGTATTTTATAGACTTAGGTTTTGTCTATGGTCTGAGGCATGTCCCGACTAGTACTCTTTGGTTTGGTCTAGAGGCTTTGTATGGATGAATGTGGACTTGGGTATGGTATACATTGGTTATGTTTCATATATATTCATACATTGGCTTATTATCATGATATTGGCTTATGGTTTCCGCATTGGTTTGGGTTGGTTATTGGGTTGTTTGACTTAGTTGGGTTGGTCTCGGATATAGACTTGTCCCAGAATCACCACATGGGTGAATATGCTATCTTGTTATATGTTCGGACATCAGCCAACTCAAGGTATGCATTTGGTGGTCGGGTTGGGTAACGGTAGTGGTTCTCAGTCCTGGTTGGTCTTGGGTTGCCTATTATGACAAGGCCCTAGTTCGGGTCGTGTCAGGGACCCTAGACCTAGTATGTACCCCATAAGCAGGACGAGTTCCATCCACGTTGTCCTCTGGCACGACAGAAGAGTTTCCACAAGCATCAGATCTTCTGGGAGGAATGATTTGAAATACGAACAAATGGGAATTAAAGAATATTTCAACATCCTAGACTCTATAAGACAAAAGTAGAACACAAGAAAGGGAAATATTTCTAAATGCCTCATAGCCCCTCTCTTATAAGTGTGTCACGCTACACACCCATAAAAGAGACTTTATTTGACACGGATTTATGGATACCCAAATGACCATGAACCTAAGCTATGATACCATATTTGTAACAACCTGAACCAGGGCCTGGCCATGACGGGTACCTTAAGTCTACTGGGGACCGAAGATCACCCCATTTTCCAATCCAAACATAACACAATACAGCTAGCAGTGGATGAATTCCAAATATATAATAAGATAAGATGAGTTCCGAACATATAAAAAGATAAGAAACTCAGAAAAAATTTAAGATTTTCAACATATCCTAATCCTCATTAATCCACAAAACCTCTAAACATACCAAAACCAGTCTAAGTCAGGACATACCCCCGACGATAGCCAAAAGAAATTAATAGAAGTAGTCTAAGCCATGGGAAAAATAAGACTTCAAAATGATAATCCTTTTGGAGAATAGAAGCTCACCACTTCATAGCTGACTGCTTATAACTTAAAAATCCTATCATTACGCAGGAAATGTAGAAGTGTCTCTGATCCCTACATCGTGTGGGGATACAGAGTACGGAGATGGTTAGCGGGTTGAGCGCTAATATGTAACTCAGGGATAGGATAAAATAATGTCATGATCAATAGTTTACAATCATCCAGATCTTGTGCACACAATAATATATATGTATATACATAAATATAACATGCTGGGGTATAGAACAAGGCTTGGCATGAACTTTAAAACATTAGACTGGACTTTGTATCTCAACCATTAAAAAAAGGCATCCATGGGCTATATGGGCTCATCTCTCCCCGCTGAAAGGGACCCAGTGCGTACAGCCGCAAAAACAGAGAATAATCATATATACATATGTACCATGGGGGACTCAAACTACCCAATCATATATCAAAGGTGACATGAACACCCAATTTTGTAACAAGGAGGACTTGAACCACCCGGTCATAAAGCAAGGATGACTCGAACACCTAGCCATTTTGACCCCCACGCTAGAAAATATGGTTCCCAATATTGGTCTCTCGGTACGTCTTATTTCACGGCCCAGATACACAACTCCCTTTAAGCCCAATTAACACAAGTTTCACGCAACCCATTCATTGAACCATGATACGCATCAAGCATACAACATTGGTATCATCATACCAACTACACTTGCAAGGTAATATCATCATGTCATTACAATTCCATTAACTTGGGAAAATAACCCCTTTTGTTCATTAAATCATAACCATTATGTTTCAATAACCTCTTTATATCATGCAATGGTTCCAAAAGTAGTTCAATGTGCATAACTTCATGTTCAAATCAAGTTTCACAAGGTTTGGTTGAGGTCATACCAATTTCAATATGCAAAATCAATTTGGGGAATCCAAAAAACCCATTCCAATTAACCACACCAATGCAACCCAGATAGTTTAAAACTATCAATTCAAACCACGAATCATTCATAAAAGACATGGGAAAATCATTTCATTCATTAAGGATCAAAACTCTCAACCCTTATTCATAAACCACAATTAAACCACATGAATAACAATTGTAAATACATGCTTTAATAAAATAAACTTTGGGAAAGAGTAACATGCCTGAAAGTGTCATAATTATGAAGAAAAAATCCTGAATTAGCCCCTAGATGCTCAACCTTGAGAAACCCTAGCTTGTTTTTGCCTTGGGAATTTTGAGAGAGGGGAGAGTATGTTTTGATTTGATAAGGTATGAGAATAATATTCCAAAGTTGTTTTATGATTGTGGGCCTTAAGTGGCGAAGGAGGGAAATGTCCAAAGCGCCCTTAATCAAAACATTAAAAATTATCGCCAGTGACGACGGGTCACTTTACGACTTGTGAGTACGCGTTATGACTCGTCACTATCAGTCATAGTCTAGATAGTGACAAAGGGTGTACGTACTATTTTGGCTATGATTAGAGTCATACGACTCATATAGACACCTCACAACTCGTATGGATAAGTCGTGGTCTGAGGAATAGATCAAGGACCCTCACTGTTGACCCTAAGATTAGCACATCATGAGTCATATAGAGTGTTGATGACTTGTTGAGTCTAGTCGAACTCAGAACAGACACTTTGGGCAACCTCACTGGTCACCCTATGATTAGTGTCCTACAACCTATATGGTGACCTTACGACTTGTAAGGTAAGTCATAGGTTGGGCAGTGAGTCCAAAAGCTCAAAAAATTTCAAGACAAAAAATTTGAGGTGTTACGTATAAGATATTTATATCATATCAAATATTTAATATTAAAAAAATATATTTGGTATATTATAAAATAAAGTTTTATTATGTCAAATATATAGAATAAAAGAACAAAAGAAATACGAATGAACAAAAAATATAACAATAAATATGTGAGAATAAGAAAATTGGTACCACTTGTAGGAAAGAGAAAATAGAATAGACATAAAGATGAAATGTAGATTCTTAATGTGTGGACCTCATTTAACATATTTATCTCTAATCTCTAAATTCTAATCACTAATCTCTAGGCTCTATCTCTAATCTCTAATCTCTAATATATTAAAACTGTGAAGGACCTAACTAATGTTATTTTAAAAAACTTCCCTTCATTAAAAGACTCCTTTTAAACAAAATTATCTTTTCAATTTTTAATAACTTTTATAATATTAACTAGAAAAATTAAAGAGTCCTAACTCTATGTTTATGGATTAGGTTTTTTAGTTTGGTAGGTGAGTTTTCCAAAAATAAAAATTAAAAGTTCTGCTAAAAGATTTTTAACAAAATATGTCGGCTAAATACATTTGGTTGCTGCCTTTTCTCAAAAATAAAGGTTGGTTAGGCTGTGTTTATAGGAAGTTTTACTAAAATAATATATATTTAGATATTTTGTTGTAATATTTAAAAATAACTATTTAATTATGACTTTAATGTTTGGGACTTATTAAGTGTACTAAATTCTTTTATGTCTTTATTTATGGAAGGTAAATATTTTACAACATTTCATGAAAATTTCAAGACATGTATTTGAATAAGAATCCTTACTACCTAAACTCACGTTAAATAGAAAAACTTTTGGCTGCATTGATACTCCACATTTATTAGGAGAGGTACTATCAAACGCACAATTCTACCTTATATCCTTATATATAAAGACATGAATTTTTCGTCCATGTTAACTTATTCCGTGTTACTGGTGATATCCTTGAAGATGGTCTATGTGTATACTTATACTTAGACCCTAATATTTGATTTGTTTTGCACTGATTTTGTAAGTTTCTTGAAGACGGATGAATGCTGATATTAACCCATAGTTAATGAAAGATATCTTTGAATGCAAATAAATTTTATAGGTTTCTTTTTTGTTTAAGTGATGCCTAAGTATCAAGTATGAAACTTTTTTGATGGATCGAAGCTGAAGAATCAACATTGGTTTATGGTTTAACTGAGTTTTTCTTGTTGCCACTGAATATGGTTGTAGCTTTGTTCTTCTATCTAAACTATTGGTTTTAATAGAAATGAGTTAGAGAGGAACGCACAAAAAAAGAATTTGTAAAGCTAAGTGTTTTATTGATCATCAACTCATCCTTAAATTGCGATATTACAACTAAAAATAGATTAACTTTACCATAAAAGAAAACTTATTTACTACCAAAAATAACATAAAAAACTAATCAGTTTCCTAACAAAAATAAAAATCTTAATTTGACTAGGAGTTGTATGTAAAAAAGTTGGAGAAAAATAAAAAATAAATCACGTGCATTATTCCTTAAAGTAACTTTTAACACTCCTCCTTTCTTTAGAAATTGTAAAATTTTGGTCTTCTGTCTTGGGATCTCCACACTTGATAATCGAAAGTGACCTTGCGAATAAATCTGCAGATTCATCTTTTGGCTTGTAGTGAACTAAATTCACTTCTCGTCTTGAATGCAACACTTGACTATTGAATCCTTTTGGTATGTCGTCGTGCTTTGTTTGCATCTTGAATTTAAACTTACCCCTTTTATTTTTCCAAAACATAGATAACTACTCCAATGCTTCAATTCCTTTAGGAACATTAAAATCTTCTTTAAACATGAGAGGTTCACATATCGCTTGTGATTTTTTAATTAGAGGATCATCTTCTAATTTTTTCAGCCTATGATCTTTTTAATGTACTATAGTAACATCTTTCATTGGATCAAATGAGAAATGTTTACCTCCCATCTTAATTTTTAAAATTTCTTTTCCAGCACCATCATTGATGAAGCAATGTTTATTCTCAAAGGATACTTTGTATCATTTTTACACCAATTGACAAATACTCAATAAGTTTTGATCAATATCAGGTACACAAAGAACATCTGAAATTGTTTTATTACCTGAACTTGTTTTGATGACAACAGTTCCTTTTCCTTCAACAAGAATCTGGTTACCATTTTCGATCCTAACTTTGGATATTTCAGTAGGCTTTAATTATTTAAACAAACTCTTGTTATAAGTCATGTGGTTGTTGCAACCACTATCAATCAACCAAAAATTTGTTGAAACCTTACTTGAGATACATGTTGCAACAAAAAGATGGACTTCTTCTTCTTCATTGACCAGACGTGCATCATCTTCATGCTTTTCAAATTTGTTTTTACAAATCACTTCTTTATGGAAAAATTGATTTCACTTGATGCACTTCCTGTTTGGCCTTTTCCAATATTTATATAGTGGATGACCTATTTTTTCACAATGCTCACAAGGTGGATAATTTCTTATATTTTTACCCCTTCTTTGAGTTTTGTAGTTGGCTATTAAGACTCCTTCAACCATACCATCATGCCTCATAAGTTTCTATTGTTCCAGTGCCTGAAAAGAATTTAATAACTCTGCCAAGGTAATCTCGGGCAGATTTTGTGTTTTTTCTAAGGCAATAATACATGTTTCCTATCTTTCGGGCACTATAACAAGAATTTTTTCAATAATTATTAAATCTTTAAATTTAGTGCCTAGTAATCTTACCACGTTAACAATGCCAAGTAATTTGTCCGAGTAATCTTTGACTGTCTTGGAGTCTTTCATTCTCTTCAACTCGAACTCTCTTATTAAATTCATGTAACGACCCAAAATCACCTCCCGGGACATCGCATGGTGCATAGGGATACAAGTAGCCCTAAGAAAACCCTTTGAGCCTATCACTTCTCATAACACTTATTCAAGATGGAATATACAAAACACTGGCACTGTCATATCAAATGAAAGGAAATACGAAGATAATACTCGGTCCAAACGACCACAATACTGGAAATCTCAACACAACCACAGTCTGATAACTAGTCTGACAAAGCATCTACTACTCTATGAACTCGAGAGCCGTTTGGACAAGTCCCCAACTGACTCAAACTGAACTGAAAGTAATAACATAAACACTCGAATACTGAAATATCTGAAGATAGGTCCTCGAACCATGAGGACTCACTACTGTAGAAATGTAGACCAAGGTACTCGAGAATCACTGACGAGGCTGGGACTGAGCACCTGAACCTACATTATAAGACAATATAGCACATAGACGTATATATGGATCAGCACTTGGGAATGTACTTAGTATATGGGGGTGTATGCATTTACATAAAACAATATCAATACTCTTTAATTAAATCATGCATGCAAATAGGAATGACTCACATGGATTGAATAATTCTAAAATGTAAATCTCATAAATCATGTAGAATGAAGCATGTAACACAAATATCGTGAGTCATTATACTTTGGATTTAAAATCTGTGCTCTCCTCTTATTCTCATTACTCATAGGATGAAGGAAGCTTTAAACAATACTTTCAACTCATGTATATATCTCATGGAGAGTAAAACTTCTTTATTGCTCAAGAACTTATAACTCTTTTGAACTCAAATACTTGGAACTCAGAATCATATGACTTTGGTTTAAAAATTGATGATCAACTCTTATTAGTAGAGAAAACTACTTCCTTCTTTGGAAAATACTCAAAAGCAATTCGTTCACTTTAAAAAATATCTCATCTCAAAGCTTTAGGGAAAATATTCTATCTCAATGGAAAATACTTTAGTTTAGGGAGGTTCTCTTATCCGACATAAACCATGAGAGCTACATGGAGTCCAACATCTTGTCCTCCTAAGAAAGAAACCTCACGTTGGGGAGAGGTGTCATACTCTTGCCAAGGAGTATAACCTCAACTCAGTGATCACTTATCTCGGCCTCAGGCCCAATCATCTCGGCCTCGGGCCCAAAATCTCAAACCTATGGTGGCACGGAGTTCTGGGGTAAGAAATTGTGGTAACTTACCCAACTCGGTGCAAAATACTACTCCCTTTTGTTTATCTCACTCATCTCATGGAAATCCACTTTTAAAATAATCTTATGGTTCATAAAAACCCAATAATCAAATCTGTAATCTCATGTGGTAGAGTGGATTTCAAAACTCTATGACCATTAGGTCAAAACATTTCTCAATAATCTCAAAATACTCAAATCATGGGTGCTTATAGCATAATAGTTCGTAAAATTGTAAGTCTCAAGTAGGTCTTAATGACTCATAATTCAATCTCAAGTTAAAACTCATCATAATGTATAATAGATAGCATATAGATTCATAATTCATGTAGAAATCTGAAAGTTACAGCAATTTGTCTCAAAATATCAACATACTCATATACTTCAATTTCTAGAACATTAAAACTCTTAAATTCTCAAGGAGTAACAACATAGGGTATAAACCCAGCTTCAATTTCTTAAGAAAATATGCAAAATCGTGCTATTTAACTTTCAATTCATGGAAAACATCAAGATATTGCAATCAATAACAATGGGTAAAAAACCCTAATTCAATATCATGTAAAATATCATAGATTGTAGAAAATTAGAGTTTAAATAAGCCATTGGGCACAAGGGTGAAAGAATATCCCTTGTTCAAAACCCCACATACCTTGGATTATGAAATTAGATGAACAAGCTTGCTTCAAACTCTTCTTTTTACTCTTGAGAGAGGGTTCGTGCAACCCTTGAACTTGGGGAACTTAAATCTCAACTCAATTTATAGAATCTATGGTGAGCTCTTGGATTTCTTGGAGAAGGGTTTTATATTTGATCTTGAGGGAGAAACCCTAGATCACTTGTGTTTTGGATGATGAATGGAGTCATTTTCTTCATTTGGTATATAGCTGGTTGATAAAAGAGTGGAAAGACCGAAGAGTCCTTTTTAGAAATGACTTAAAATACTGAACTGGGGATGCGATGGTCAGTCGCTAGACTAACGGTCCGTCGTATTGTCCATTTCACGCCGGTCAAAAAATGAACACATTGCCTCGATGTGACGGTCTCAGCGTTGGTCCATCGCAAACTCGATGGTCCGTCGAATTATCCATCGCACGTCGGTAACAAAAAAATACACTGCCTCGATGTGACGGTCTCAGCGATGGTCCATCGCAAACTCGACGGTCTATCGGATCATCCATCGTACGTTGGCCAGGATGAGGCCACACTGCCTCAGCGGCGACGGTCTCAGCGATGGTTCATCGTAGTCTTGACGGTCCGTTGTCCTGGTCGTCGCACTTAGGCCAGAAAAGGGAGTTACTTCCTTGGTTGAGACAGTCCGGGCGATGGTCCGTCGTACACTTAACGGTCCGTCAACCTGTTCGTCGCACTTGGACGGTTCCGGCAACTCTCGGTAAAATGGCCATAACTTCCTACCCCGATGCTGGATTTGGACGAAATTGGTATCGTTGGGAAGCTATTTCAATTCTCCACACTATAGGAAGTTATTTTCAGGAAAATTCAACAATATTAAAATACTAATCACCTGGTAAGTCTCTTCTCAATCTTTTAGGGCCAGAATTACACTTCACTTGACACGCTCAAGGCTCAAACTACAAGGAAACTTTGCAGAGTCTTACAATTCAGTACTTGCATTTATTGAATTCTTTTATCTCCAGCATAATTTTTCTTTAGATAATCTCAAGTGTCTTTTGGTGATGTGGGAGACATAATTCTTGTAAAAATAGTTATTGATACAGAAGCAAACATTCGCCTTAGACTTCGTGGCTTTTTTTCCTTGTGACTCTTGTTTGGGCTATGGTGGGATTATTTGGCAGTGGATTAATTTCATAATCCTCTTCCATAGCTTCCCATAGATCAAGAGTCTCCAAGTAAGTTTTCATTCTTATATCCCATAATTGATAATTTTCACCATAAAAAATAGATGGAGTCATTCGTGAAAAACTATTTTCAGAATTCATCTCTTTACTTACAGGTCCCTCAAGAAAAATAGCTTAAGATTCCAATTATTGGTTTTAATAGAGATGAGTTAGAGAAGAATGCACAGAGTTTTTTACTTGTAAATTTATGTATTTTATTGATCATCAACTCCTCCTGCTATTGCAACTAAAAATAGATTAAACTTACCATAAAAGAAAATCTATTTGCTACCAAAAATAACATAAACAACTAATCAGTTTCCTACCAAAAATAAAAATCTTAATTTGACTAGGAGTTATATGTAAAAAGGCTGAATAAAAATAAAAAATAAATCACGTGCATTATTCCTTAAAGAAACTTTTAACATAAACCTCCTATATTCATGAGGTTTAGCACTGTTCTTCTTTCCATCATCTGCATATCTTTCTGTGTATATGTTTTTGTTACATATAATATATGTACATACAATATTGGACGACACCTGAGGTAGTGGTATGGTTTTCATACACTCTACCCTCCCCAGACCCCAGTATGTAGGAGTACACTGGATATGTTGTTGTTGTTGTTGAACAAATTATGAGTTTAATCCTTCTATGTATAATATTTGAATGATAAAGCTATGGATGTATAAATTCTAGATTTCCTACACCTTCCTTACATATATGAAACATAAAGTTGGTACTGAAATTATCACGTGCTGATAATTAAGCATCAGAAACCTTTGGAGGTCTTGAAAACCAGAAGAGCTAAGAAAGGCTCCAAAGCTGCTTTTGTTCCATTAATGGACTAATACATTTTGAGAAATATAACGGTTGAGATGTAAGTTACTATTATTAATTGTAATTTTCTTTCTTTGGGAAGATATGAGGTATAATGGTTGAGATGCAAGTTATTATTATTAATTCTAATTTTCTTTCTTTGGGAAGATATGAGCTTTTGGTGTCTGCTAAATGTGGT
The DNA here is from genome assembly GCA_030864215.1 of Capsicum pubescens. Lineage (NCBI taxonomy): Eukaryota > Viridiplantae > Streptophyta > Magnoliopsida > Solanales > Solanaceae > Capsicum > Capsicum pubescens. Next base: position 256,588,567 of record CM061540.1, on the reverse strand, counting down.
AACTGTTTTCTTAGCATGACCCTTCTATTTCTTCTCTACTCTCAAGTAGTATTGTCTTCTTCATTCTCTCAGATTGCCATTTCAGCTTTTACCTTAGTTATTCCTTCGAGCATTCTTCAATTATTGAATCCTAAGTTGTTTTGACTTTGTAAGCTAATATTATGCAGTGCTCTATGAAAGTTGGTATTTCGACTTGGATAAAACGTTGAAGCATTCTTCAACATTTGGAGCTTTAAATTATATTGGGAGTTGGGATTGTTGTTTATGTAAATTAAAAATAGTACTTTTGATTTCCATAAATTTTAGTTCTTTAGGGTTTCAAAATTGTAGATTTAGTAGATATTTTGTTTTTTCCTTTTTAGTTGTTACTCGTCATGTTTCGTTCTCGTGAGAGCCAATGTGACAAATTTTCAAATCTAAATTAGATTAGCTAATTCAATATTTTTAAAATTAAAATTTAGATATTGAAAAACTATATGAAAAGTTATATAAGTTGAAATCTTTTATATTGATTAATTCAATATATTTTAAGAGGTAGAAGATGACCAATGACATGATCATACACAGAAAAGAAAGAAAGGCGGTAGAAGGTTAGTAGGTTTTGTATTGCTACATGAATTTTGAGCCACCAATAAGTTTTTATAATTATTCATGAATTTTTATTTTTTTTATGTTTGATATTGTATTGCAAAACAATCCTAATTAGAGATATCCTAATTAGGGATGAATTATTTTATTTATTTAATGTAATAAGTTTATTTTTGCTTTCATTTCAGGAAAAATCAATCTTAACTAAAGGGTTGGGGGTCCTAAGTATTTTTTATTGGAGTATTAGAGCAATATAATGACCTAAACACATATTGAACACCAAATAAATTTTCATGACATCTAATTAGCTTCTTTGAATTACAGTACTTATTTTCATATTTATGCTATTCTAGCTCATACTTTTATGAAACAGATAATTCGAGCATGACAACAAAAGATGCACAAATATCTTATTAGTGAAGAGGTGTGAGAGGTTGAATTTAGTGAGTATTATGAGAGATAGAGGTAGGCCAAGAAAATCTTGAGAAGAGATGATTAGGTAAGACATTGTAACGACTCAAAAATAAGGGTTATAGTGGCACTTGTCGCGGCATACCTTGACAAGGAAGCCTATCACCAAAATTGATACACAATGGGTAAAAGACAGAAATACCCCTAAGGTAAGACTTGTAGAATGAAGCCGAACCATACAAGTAATCATAACAATGTGGAAAGAACTTATCCAAAATATCAATTATGCCCAAAATTAGGTGTCAATAGTGTAAGACCTACTAATACAATTCAAGAATCACATATCAGAAAAATAACCACTCCAAATACTAATAAAGATATAACTAATGCAGAAAGATAGAGGTGAACTACGGACACATGAATGTCCAGCCGCTACCTTGGAAGCTCCAACAATCGCCCGAGTCAAGCAAGTTGAGGCGTACTCGAGCTAGGACCTGCACCGAAAGTGCGCAGTACGCATGAGTATGGTCCACTTGTACTCAGTAGGTATCATAGGCCGACCAAGCAAAGTAATAAATAAAGCATACAAAATATAAACTAAGGGTACGTCACCTGCAATCAGAAGATGTCCCACAGCGGTAGCCCACACTGCTTGCACTAATAATTCTAATATATCACATATATTATAACATTACACCAAGATAGAATACAAGTATGTTTTATATCACATATAAGTAGAACATGGGGGAACATGCATATACAAGATCATTAAATCCAAGTAAACGAAGATAACACAATTACATAGATGACAACTCAATATGGAAATACAACACAATATAAACACAATAAAGAAAGTGCAATGTATATGATGATGATAATGATGATGATGATGCACGAGGTAATCACAAAACCTCCGGGATCATCGCAGAATCCTCGTATACACCTACAGAGGCAAGCCTCCCAAGTTTTGTCAACACGATACAATCCTCATATCTCATATCTCCTTTTTGACACATCCCTAGAAAAGGGTTTTAAAAGGTGTTACAATATCTCCTTCCTAGCACATCCCTCGGGGAGGGTTTTAAAAAGGTGTTGCCAGTGTTACTCAAGTGTTGCCACGGTGGTACCAATGTTTCATGAATGAGTATGATATGAGGAAGTAATGCTCATAACCAATCACAATGAGTATTTCCACAATCAACCACATGATATATTTCCACAATCAACCACAATGATCCACAACCATGTGAGCCAATATCCACTCATTATTTTTATTTTATCCATGAATCACATGCCTCATATGCCAATAAAGTAGGAATAAAATCACAATACATCAATGGTACCACATTAAGCATTTTAACAACACAATACAATTATTCACATGTATTCAAGGTTATCAATATCACATAGGACCCCACACGGCCACATATATCACATAATATCTCAATTTCAATAATTACATCACATATAGGCCCCCACACATGCACAACACATAGATAGCCATTCTTCATGAATAGTTTTCACCCTTAACATGAATTTTGTATCTTCATTTACTACATAGTCCAATCTGAAAGAGCTAAGTTATAACCTACTTCAAAATCCGAAATTGGTTCGCTACACTTCGAATCCACAACCTTACTTTCCATGAATGATCTCAAACTTCTCTAAAAATATCAAATATAGAATCTACGAATCAAAACAAAGCCAACGACATCCATATTGATTACTTTTGGTTCGGGATCAAAACGGACCCCCAAAATAGATTTTCGAAAAAGAAGGGCAAAATCATAACTTTAGTTCAAAAAATGTGTTTCCCATATTTTAGGAACCTACTGCTGAAAACTCAAGTCAAATCTAGTCAAAATAAGGTTCAAATCGAAGAGAAATTATTTTTAAGCTTTAGCGAGTAAAATCTTTGAAATTCGGGTTGAAATCAAGAATCAGAGTTGTTTGAATGTTGAATTGAAGAAAAACTAGTAATTATAAGATAAAAATACTATTCAAATAAAAAAGGGTGAAATTTGGGTTTAAAATTAAGCCCAAAGATGTTTGGGCTTTTGAGAAATTAATCAAGAAATTACTAAGAAAAGGATAAATTCTTACCTTAAATCCATAATAGAAACAAGAAATAGATGTTAATCTAGCTTCCCAAGCTCCCACACTATTTTAGAATTTAATTCTCAAAAGGCAAGATGAAAGACTGGACAAATTGGGCCAAAAAAGGGTAAAAAAAACTACTATTTATAGAAGAAAATTGCAGATTTTTCTAGGTCCAAATATACTTCGACGTGGTGCCCGAGATTCATTTCGAGTCCGATATATGCAAACGAACTTTGCAACCACACTAAATTTAGCATTCCAAACTCAATAGCAGTATCAAATTTTTGAAAAAACGTCATTTTCAAAAAGTTGACCCGCAAAACTCGAAATCACAATTTTCCAAACCGAGGATCAAAATGATATTTAAAAGCCATAAAATCACACCAAATATGTTATCACCGTAAAATCGACGTTCTAGATCTACTGGCGAAGTCGTACTTTCAATTCGAGGTCGTTGCGATCAAATATGTGTCCCATACTCATATTTTTAATTTTTCAACTTTCCGACCAATAGGCTGAAATGAATTCGAGTGCACCGAGACCTGAACCAAAGGTCAACCTAGCCTAAAATTGATATTCCAAAGCTGTTAGCGCAGTCCATTCAGCCATCCGTTGCACAGATAAAAAAATATCCGCATAAGTCTAAAATTAGGATTTCAAAGCCACCAAAAATCACAATATCGCATAAATGATACTAAAATGTATAGGGAAACCATGTCAATCAAAACAGTCAAAATAACACATAAACACATAATTCAAATATTTCATCAAAAATTTGGTCGTTCATCATCCTCCACTAAAAATCTAGTTCGTCCCCGAACTAAAGGCAAAAGAAATACCTGAATTAACCAAAAGATGGGGATAAGAACTATGCATATCTGACTCGATCTTCCAAGTAGCATCATCTACAGGTCGATGTTGCCACTGAACCTTAACAACAGGGATCACTCTAGAGCACAACCGCCTAACATCCCTAGCCAAAATTGAGACCGACTCCTCAACAATGGATAACCGCTCATCTAACTGAACCGACTACCAACGAATGACATGAGATTCATCACGAATGTAACGGCAAAACATAAAAACATGAAAAACTGGATAAACTGCTGATAGATCAGGGGGTAAAGCCAACTCATAAGCCATATCACCAACAGTTCGAATAATTTCAAATGAACCAATATACCTGGGCTAAGCTTACCCCTCTTCCCAAACCCTATCACATCCTTCATGGGTGAAACTCGAAATAAAACACGTTCACCCATACCAAATCTCAAGGCACGAAGTTTACGATCAACATAGAACTTTTGCCTACTCTGAGCCGCTCTAAGTCTATCTTAAATGACCCGGACTCTATCCAAAGACTCACTAAACAATTCCAAACCTCAAGGTCTAACCTCAAAAGCATCAAACCAACCAACTAGAAAGAGACAATGCCTCAAAGGAAGTCATGCCAATATTGGAATGGTAGCAATAATTATATGCAAACTTTGCGAAAGACAAATGTTGTTCCCACTGTCCACCAAAATTCATCACATACATACAGAGCATATCCCCTAAAATCTAAATAATCCGCTCTAACTGGCCATCAGTGTAGGGGTGAAATGTTATGCTAAGATCAACCCGAGTATCCAACTAATTCTGAAAAGTCGCCCAAAAGTAAGATGCGAACACAAAACATCGATCTGAAATAATGGACACTGACATAACATACAGACGTACAATCTCACGAATGTGGATATGGGCCAACCTCTCCTCACTAAATGAGACCTGAACCAGAATAAATGAGCTGACTTGATCAATCGATCCATGATGACCCAAATATTTTTAGAACTATGATATGTACAAGGCAAACCAGTCACAAAGTCCATGGTGATCCGTTCCCACTTCCACTCAAAAATGGGTAACCGCTAAAGCAAACCACCAGGTCTCATATACTCGGTCTTCACCTATTGACAACATAGGAAATGAGCCACAAAATCTGCTATATCTCTTCTTATACCACCTCACCAGTAGTGTTGTCTCAATTCACGATACATCTTAGTCATACCTGGATTGATGGAATCTGGAACAATGGGCATCTTCCAAGATTAACCTAATCTAATCACCCACTCACATCACACAATCTCGGCCCCCACTCCTCAAAACTTCATGTGAATCAAGTGAGTCTTCCTTATCCTTCTCACTCAACACCTTATCTCGACTCAACCTCAATCCAACATCATCAAACAAATGAGCTCAAATATGTTTCATCAAAGAAAATCTAGCCTCCACGAATTCCAAAACACACCCAGGTGTCAAAATATCAAGTCTAACTATCTGATTAGCTAATGATTGAACCTCTAAGGACAAAGGTCTCTCCTAGGTCAAAAGATGTGCCAAGCTACCCATGCTAGTCAACTTCCTATTCAAGGCATCCACAACCACATTAGCCTTTCCCAGATGATAAAGAATAGTCAATTCATAATCCTTAAGTAACTCAAGCCAACTACGCTGCCTCCTATTAAAATCTCGCTGGGCGAAGAAATACTGAAGGCTACAATGAATTGAGAAAATCTCACAACGGACTCCATACAAGTAGTGCCTCCACAACATCAAAGCAAAAACAGCCACACAAAACTCCAAATCATGAGTAGGATAATTTATCTTATGTTGCTTCAACTGACGAGATGCATAAACAATCACCTTGCCCTTCTACATCAACACCACACCCAATCAAACCCTGAAGTATCACAAAACATGATAAATCCCACGCCCTCCCTGGACAAAGCCAATATAGGAGTTGAAGTCAACAAATTCTTAAACTTTTAGAAGCTCATCTCAGAAGCATTAGACCACTGAACGAAAATCTTTTTCTGAGTCAACTTAGTCAAAGAAGCTGCAATAAAAGACAAACCCTCAGTAAAACACCAATAATAACCTACTAAGCCAACAAAACTCTAAATCTCGGTGGTTGAAATAGATCTAGCCCAATCACAAACCACTACAAACTTGGATGGATTAACCATAATACCCTCCTTAGTCACCACATGACCCAAGAAATAAAGGAACTCCAACCAAAACAAACACTTAGAAAACTTGGCATACAACTTCTCATCCTTCTATCTCTGAAGCACAATCCACAAATGCTCTTCATGCTCAACCTCACTCTTGGAATAAACCAAGATATCATTTATAAATACCATAACAAAGGAATTAAGATATATCAAAGCATCGGTTCATCAACTCCATGAATGCGACAGGGGAATTGGTCAATCCAAAAGACGTGACCAAGAACTCATAATGACCATATCGAGTCCGAAAAGCTATCTTTGGAATATTCAAAGATCTAATCCTCAACTGGTGATAACCAGACCTTAGATCAATCTTTGAAAATACCGCAGCACCCTGAAGCTGGTCAAATAAATAATCAATGCAAGGAAGAGCATACTTATTCTTAACCGTCAACTTATTCAACTGCCGATAATAAATACACATCTGCATAGAGCCATCTTTCTCCTTTTCAAACTACAAAAATACACCCAAGGCTAAACACTAGGTCGGATAAATCCCTTATCCAACAACACATGCAACTGATCCTTCAGTTTTATCAACTCTGCGGGGCCATCCTATAAGGAGGAATAGACATAGGCTTGGTGCCTGGCTCAACATTAATAGAGAAATCAATATCTCAATCTATAGGCATACAAGGCAAGTCCTAGGGAACACATTCATAAACTCACGGACAACACGAAAAGAATCCAAGAAAGGAGGTAAAACAACACTGGTGTCACGAATATGAGCCAAGTAAGATAAATATCCCCTCTCAACGAATTTACGAGCCTGAACATAAGAATAATTCTCTTTGGACCCAAATGAAGTACACCCTTCCCAGATATCCTTGGTACACCCGGCGAAGCTAAAGTCATAGCCTTAGCAAAATAATCTAAGATAACATTATAAGGAGCCAACCAATCCATACCTAACATAACATCAAAATAGACCATATCTAACACAATCAAGTCTACCAAAGTCTCACGCGCAGCAAAAGTCACAACACAAGATAGGTACATCTGATCCACCACTAAAGAATCACCTATCGGGATAGATACGCGAATAGGCATAGTAAGATGCTCACTAACTGAATCAAAACCCAAAGCAAAATACATAGACACGTAGGAAAAAGATGATTTTGGATCAAAAAACACAGATGTAGGTCTAAAATAAATGGGGACGATATTTGTGATCACAGTAGAAACGTCTCAGCCTCTGGCCCGGCGGGTATAGCATAACACTGACCACGACCACTAACTTATTGAATAGCCCCACAACCACCAACTACCTGAGTGGTTCCATGACCACCCCCACGATCTTCACTACCTCTACACCTCTACTAGCACCCCTACCCCTCATAGCTAAACTAAGAGTAGCCTGAATCATCCGACAGGGACAGTTCTTGGCCACATGGCCAATCTTATCACACACAAAGCAACTTTTACGACCAGTCTCAACAGGTAAAGATATAACTAAGCCAGAACGGCCGCCTTGAACTATTGAACTAGAAGATCCATTGCCTAAACTCTGTAAAGACACTTCCACTGGCCTACCATGGTATTCACGTAAACCTCTAAAATCTTTACCTTGATAGGTCTAACTCCTTAACTCACCAAAACGTCACGCCTTCTTGGAGCCTCCCTGAGATGCACTAAGAATACCCTCGGTCATCTTAGCATGATCCACAATACTCTAAAATGAAGCCCAAAGCACAACCACCTGAGACATAGCTAACTAAAGAGAAATATTCAAACCCTTCACGAACTTTCGAATCTCCTCAGACTTGGTGGAAAAGCCATCATAGGAATATTTGGACAATGCATAGAAGTGTGCCTCATACTCAGCAACTATCATGGAGCTCTACTCTAAATGATCAAACTCGTGCGGCATACGATCTCTGAAATTGAAAGGAATAAATCTCTTTAGGAAAGCCTCGACGAACTGATCCTAATTTATCTCAGGAGAATCACAGGTTCTACAACTCACAAATGACCTCCTCAAAATTCTAGCAATATCTCTCAACCGAAAAGCCGCATAAGCAACAACATCAGCACAGAAAGAGTGAAACACAACTCAGAACACAAGATATGAAAGAACTTCGCACGATAAGGAATAAAATGAGGGAAGTTTCCTTAAGACATACTATAGCCTCTCGAAGATAGATACGGACGTTTACGTACTGATCTACGAGACTCTAGTAGACATCCTGTTCTTACACCGTTGAGACCAATGGAACCTGGCTGCTCTGATACCAATTTGTCATGACTCAAAAATAAGGGTCATGATGACACTTATCGTGACGTACCTTAACAAGTAAGTCTATCACTCAAATTGATACACGATAGGTAAAAGACAGAAATAACTCCAAGGTAAGGATTTTAGAACGAAGCCGAACCATATAAGTAATCATAACAATATGGAAAGAACTTATCTAAAATATCAATTATGCCCAAAACCAGGTGTCAATAGTGTAAGAACTACTAATACAATCCAGGAGTCAAATACATCATAAAAAAACCACAAAGGAATAATATTTATTTCCGAATACTAATACAGAAAGATAGAGGTGAACTCTGGACGCATGAATATCCATCCGCTACCTTGGAAGCTCCAACAATCGCCTGAGTCAAGAAAGTTAAGGCACACTCAGGCTAGGACCTGTACCAAAAGGGCACAATAGGCATGAGTACTTGTGCTTAGTAGGTATCATAGACCGACTAAGCAAAGTAATAAATAAAGCATACAAAATATACACTAAGGGCACGTCACCTGTAATCAGAAAATATCCCACAACGGTAGCCCACACCGCTTGCACTAATATTTCGAATATATCATATATATTGTAACATCATACTAAGATAGAATACAAGTATGCATTCTATAACATATAAGTAGAACAATGGGGAACATGCATATACAAGATCATTAAATCCAAGTAAAAGAAGATAAGACAATTACATAGATGACAAGTCAATATGGCAATACAACACAATATAAACATAATAAAGTAAGTGAAATGTATATGATGATGATGATGATGATGCACGAGGTCATCGGACAATATCCGGGATCATCACATAATTCCTTAAACACCTACGGAGGCAAGCCTACCAACGCAGGTCCCATGGGGAGTTCATCAACCCATATACAATCCACATATATCATATCTCTTTTCTGGCATATCCCTAGAAAAAGGGTTTTATAAGGTTTTATAATATCTCTTTCCCGACATATCCCTCTGGAAGGATTTTAAAACGGTGTTGCCAGTATTACTCAGGAGTTGCCACGGTGGTACCAATATTTTATGAATGAGTATGATATGAGAATGTAATGCTCACAACCAATCACAATGAATATTTCCACAACTAACCACATGATATATTTCTACAATCAACCACAATGATACATTTCCACAACTATGTGAGCCAATATCCACTCATTATTTTTATTTTATCCATGAATTTTCACATGTCTCATATGTCAATAAAGTAGGAATATAATCACAATACACCAATGGTACCACATTAAGCATTTTAATAACACAATACAATTATTTACATGTATTCAAGGCTATCAATATCACATAGAATCCCACATGGTCACATATATCACATAATATCTCACTTTCGATAATTACATCACATATAGGCTCCCACACGAGAACAACATATAGATAACCATTCTTCATGATTAGTTCCCACCCTTAGCATTCATTTTGTATCATTATTTACTACCCAAGCCAGTGTGAAAGAGTTAAGTTATAACCTACCTCAAAAGATGAAATCGATCCATGACACTTTGAACCCAAGACCTTACTTTCCACGAATGATACCAAACTCCTCTAAAAACCAACGACATTCTTATTGACTACTTTTAGTTCGGGGTCAAAACGGACCTCCAAAATGGATTTTCGAAAAAGAAGGGCAAAATCTTAACTTCACTTCAAAAATGTGTTTCTCATATTTTTAGAAACCTACAGCTGAAAACTCAAGTCAAATCGAGTAAAAAATGAGGTTCAGATCGAAGAAAAACCTTTTTTAAGAAAAAATTATTTTTAAGTTTTATCGGGTAAAATTTTTGAAATCCGAGTTAAAATCAAGAATCAAAGTTGTTTTGAAGTTAAATTGATTAAAAATAGTAATTATAAGACAAAAATATTATTCAAGTGAAAAAGAGAGAAATTTGGGTTTAAAATTAAGCTCTAAGATTTTTGAAGTTTTGAAAAATTAATCAAGAAATTACTAAGAAAAGGGCGAATTCTTACCTTAAATCCATAATAGAGTCAAGAAATAGATGTTAATATAGATTCCCACGCTTTGCTTTTAAGATCCCACACTATTTTAGAATTTAACTCACTAGAAGCAAGATGAAAGAATGGACAAAATATGCCAATAAAGGATAAAAAAATTGTTATTTATAGCAGAAAAATCTACACTATAGCAGATTTTTCTAAGTCCAAACGGACTTCGACAACGGACTTCGATGGGGTATCCGGGATTCGTTCGGAGTTCGGTATATACAAACAAACTATGCAACCAAACTAAATTTGACGTTCCGAACTCAATTGTGATATCATATTCTCAAAAATATATCATTTTCACAAAATTAACCCGCAGAATCTGAAATTATAATTTTCCAATCGAGGGTCAAAATGAGATTTAAAAGCCTTAAAATCACATCAAACATGTTACCACACTAAAATCAACGTTCTAGATCTGCTGGTAAAGTCGGATTTTTAATCCGAGGTCATTTCGATCAAATGTGGGCCCCACACTCATATTTCTAATTTTTCAACTTTCTGACCAACAGGTCGAAATGAGCTTGGTTGCACCGGGACCCGAACCAAAGGTCTACCTAGCCTAAAATTGATATTCCGGAGTTGTTGGCGCAGTCCTTTTATCCATTCGTCACACGAAAAAAAAAGATATCCGCATAAGTCTAAAATAAGGCTCTTGAAGCCACCAAAAATCACAATAAATGATACTAAAATACATCAAAAAACCATGTCAATCACCGTCATACTCCAGAAATACAATAATGAAACTATGAGGAGGAGGTAAAATAGTCAAATCACACATAAACACATAATTTTTATATTTCATCAAAAAGCTGGTCATTACAGACATACACATTTATAGCTGACCGATATCATGATCATAAATAGATAAAAATGAAATGCAGTAGAACGTTAGTAGGTTCCGTGACTATGATGGTTGAATTTTGAGCCATCAAAAGTTTGTATAGTTTTTTATGAATTCTTATTTTTATGTCTGCTATTATATTGCTAAACAACCCTGATTAGGGATGAATTATTTTATTTCTTTAATGTTATAAGTTGATTTGTACTTTGCTTCTAGAAAAACTCCTTCTTAAACTAAGACGGGGGGTTTTCCAAACATTTCTTATTAAAGTATTAGGGCAATGTAACAGCCTAAACACATATTGAACACCAAATAAAGTTATACAACTTTTGATTAGCTTATGTGGATTACGGTACTTATTTTTATCTTGGTGCTACTCTGGCTCATATATTTATGCAACATATTTTATAATATTTTAAAATTCTGGTTCTAACTATTAAACTTAATGATTTCATTCTAAGAAGTTTTTAGAGTATTAAACTCATTATACTTTAAAAATTATAAGTTCAAAATTAAAGATTATCAATATTTTGATGATTTTTATATATTTACTTATATTTAATATCGAATATACTGTGTTGAAGATGAACCCATAGTCTTTTATAAGAGCACGAAAACATTTTTAGTTGACGAATAAAAATTGTAAAGAAGGTTTCATTGTATTGTAACACCTTTTTTTTTTCTTTTTTACTGAAGAGGGTTAGATGGTTTAGCAAATTAATAAATGGAAAGGATCTAAAATGCCCTTCAACAATCTAAAATGGTGTAAAAATGTCTATCATCTATCTATTGGGCCTAAAATATCCTTCTCGTATACCTATTGGGTCAATTTTGCCCTTTCATTTAACAATTACATATTAGCTTCACCTCATTTATGACATGACATATTTTTATTGGACAATTTATATTTAATTAAACTAACTAATTTTATCCTCAAAACCTGACCCCCCCCCCCAGCTAAATAACCCAACCCAACTAAGACCCGCTCCAATTCCTTTAACAAAAAAGAAATCCCCATTCATGATCATAATCTGCTCATCTCGTTTCTCAATCGACAGCAATTTGAGGGATGCCAATTTCGCCAGAATGATAGTCATGAAAGCAGAAGAAGAGGATTCACAATACACTGTTGGTTGGCACGTATCTTCATGTGAAAACTTTTTAATACACCCCTTAAAGTAAAATACAAGTAAAATACTTAATATATAATAAGGATAGTTCATGATTAAGACTATGGAATATCTTTCTTAAAGAATATAAAAACGTTATTGAAAAGATTATAGACCATGAAGTTCAAGCTGACGAGAACAGGTCGAAGAAGAGGATTTGCAAGCTTCTGAAGAATGGGAACAAAATAACACATCAGGTAAATCATACATCGAAAGCGGAAGGAAAAGTGAAGTGTTATATATGACACATTCCAAGGATTTCGACTACTACAGATGACCAGAATAACATTCTATTGGAAATTCTTTGTACCTTAGAAACTTCACCAACAATGTTTTCACTCACCACAGTCATTCCAAAGGAATCAACTAACTCTCCAAAAAATACAACCAACATAGAAATACAAATTCCAACCGAATAAACAACTAACTATTTCCATTTATGTTTATTAAACCGAAACATCTAATATGGCAGGATCATTATATTATCTAACTATTGATTTAGTTGTTTTAGTTTTTGGAATTGGGTATTGTTGGGGTTTTTGCCCTAATTTTCTTACCAAAATTAAGTTTTTAGTTTTTCTTGAAAGTAAAATAAAAATAATCATAATTACTTTTATTTTTTCTAAAAGGAAAATATAATTCTTTTTCATATTTGGCTAACCTCTTTCTTGGAGGAAAGGTTTTGGATATCTATAAATAAATAGAAGACCCCCTTCTCATACCATAACATAATAACATCCACAATGTAGTCTTTTAAAGAGTCTAGTTTATGGGGAGATTTTATCTCTCATTAGTTTTATGTTTTTTATATTAGATTTTATAGGTAGACCAATTGGCCAAATCATATAATAATATTATATTTTTAGTATTGTTTTATGTGTTTTCTGCATTGTCACCACGATGGTTTGCAATTAATAGCTTCCGCATGACGCCCTCTCGATTTCGAACCCAACAAGTGGTATCAGAGCTTACGGTTCAAAGGTCCAGTGGTTTGGTGAAATGAGGTTGAAGATAAGTTCATGACGGTTCAAACCGATTTGCAACCAATTTGATGATAATGAGGATTTTTGTTGAACTACATGTGGAGAACAGTTTCAACCATATTTTCAACATTCCTGTTGCTGCATCTTTAGAAATAGAAATAAAATATTACTTTTAAACCAATTTTTAACCATGATATTCTAAATCTTATTTTTAACCATGGCAAACAGCAGTGATGAAGATTTTGTGAAGAACGAAGTTCATGCATGTGATGTGAAGAAGACGGATCAAGTGAAGAAAATCAATCCAAAAAAGGAGATTCGTTGGGGGTTTTGCCCTGATTTTCTTACCAAAATTAAGTTTTAAGTTTTTCTTGAAAGGAAAATAAAAGTAACCATAATTACTTTTATTTTTTCTAAAAGGAAAATATAATTTTTTTCCATATTTGGCTAACCTTTTTCTTGGAGGAAAGGTTTTGGATATCTATAAATCCCTTCTCATACCAAAAAATAATAGCATCCACAATGTATTCTTTTAAAGAGTCTAGTTTATGGAGAGATTTTATCTCTCATTAGTTTTATGTTTTTAATATTAGGTTTTATATGTAGGCCAATTGGACAAATCATATAATAATATTGTGTTTTTAGTATTGTTTTATATGTCTTCTGCATTGTCACCATGATGGTTTGCAACTAATAGCTTCTGCATAACGCTCTCTCGATTTTGAACCCAAAAGGTATAAGAGCTGATTATCTAATAATTGCACAATATCTAAAGATTTCATATGTATCAACAGGGAGATGATCGAGCTTTTCATCAAGGAACAAGTCGTTTGTTGGTTTGGCTAAACAAGTATAAATGTGCTAGTTAGATGATCCATTTGTATATAGAATCCTTATTATCCGACTTTCATACACCCACTCTCCCTATATCTCACTTGTAAAATTACACAGATATGTTGCATCTTAATTATCGGGCAATATTCATCAATTGCAATGCTCGGTTTTGAGCTAGATCCTTTAAATTGAATAGCAAAACAAAACTGAGAAATATTTGTATATCTGATGATCCTTCCTGGACTTCATCCTACTTGAGATGCAATAAATTTCAGACAAAAACATTGTACTCTTCTGTGCAATTATAGGATAATTCATACTATTGACCCTGCTCATATATTTAAGCGCAAAAAATCTACTCTCTTTTACTCCTATACCTTTATGGTTAGTTGACAGATTTGGATCTACCAGGTGCTCATGTAATTCAGAACATGGATAGTTTACCTCAAATGCAAAGAAACCACCAGGTTTCAACACCGAAAACAACTCTATCGCAGAGATGAATAAGGTTATTCATACCACTTGATCCACCGTCTAACGCTAGTCTAGGTTCATGTTTACCAACTTCAGCTTGTAGTCCACCAATATTTTTGCTTGGAATATATGGTGGATTACTTACTAGTCCCACAAATTCTCGTTCATCATCTCTCAAAGGCTCAAACCAAGATCCTTGCTTTACATGGACTTTTTCCTAGCACAAAAATACAAGACAATGCTCGATTCATAATTTACATCCTAAAAATTTGATCAGTGATATAACCCTGGTTCATTAAGAGGAGCTCTAAGAAGAACTCCATATTAGTGAATTTGAGCGGGTCTTAGTTGGGTCGAATTATATGGCTGGGGCGGGTTAGGTTTTGAGGATAAAATTAATTAGTTTAATTAAATATTAATTATCCAATAGGAATATGCCATGTCATAAATGAGGTGGGGTCAATAGGCAGGTGTTAAATGGAAGGGCAAAATTGACCCAATAGGTAGACGAGAAGGGCATTTTAGGCCCAATAGATATATGAAGGATATTTTTGCATCATTTTAGATAGTTGAAGGGCATTTTAGGACCTTTTCCGATTAATAAATAATGGAGTTCAAAAGAGAAATTTGTGACTTATGAGTATAACTAGTGGTGATTGGCCCATGCAAAGCACGAGCTCAACATGCTAAGATTAAAATTTTTATATTATTATGAAAGCAATGAAATATATCATCATAATTAAGTATTAATATATTTATATATAGTATGAGCGTATTTAAGAATTTAGTCGAAGTTTAAATTCTCTCGATAATTCTTACTACCTAAAATTTAGATCTTACATTAAGTGTTGAGGAAATATATTTATGCATGAATTGGCGTAAAAAGTTAAATAATTTTAAATAATTTAATTTTTTAATTATTCTGATTTATAATACTTTTTCTTCTATTTCAATTCAAGTGACACTGATATAATTTCGAGAGTAAATCAAAGATCACGATTGAAATAGCGAAGCAGACATTTCTTAAATGACTCATAATAACTAATTAGAAGTGATATAGCAAAATTGTTATAAAAAATACTCATGAACATAATTTAAGTGGGCCTCATATAAGATATATCAAGTTAAGTTAAAACATCAAGAGTTAATTTATCATTTTATGTCTATTTAACTTTTTTTTTAATTAAATATTATTAATTTTTTAATACTTAGATAACTTATAATAATTAATTAGAGGCGATATAGTAAAATTATGATTAAAGCAGCTGAAGCAGACATGTCATAAATGTCTATTTTACTTTTTTTATTAAATATTATTAATTTTCTAATATGTAAATGACATATCGCAATTAATTAGGGGAGATTTAGTAAAATCACGGAGCAAGTAGTGGTCGGTAAGCATGTCGACACCAAAATGAAAAAAAGTAATTAAAAAATTCAAAATTTAATTTCCTTATTTATGTATTTTATGCTTCGTTTATTTGTAATAATAAAAATTGGAAGTCTGATCATTCATATCTTAGTTCGTAATTATATATTTATTTTTTATTTAAATCCAATCATTTAAATCTCAATAAGTGCACCACTCTCATGCTCCCTTTTTGACACATATATTACTATTATTGGGTACTTCATGCAACCATTTTTCATTTATCATTTTGTATCTATTTTATTCGTTCTATTATATTATTTTTTATTTAATACTTAAATGACTTATAATAACTAATTAGAAGTAATATAGTAAAATTACTATTAATAGTACTTGTAGAAAAAATTTAAATGGACCTCATATAAGTCATCAAGTTAATTCAAAACATCAATAGTTAACTTATTCTTTTGCACTCCCTCCGTTTAAAAAATAATGACTTACTTTTCTTTTTAGTCTGTTTAAAAAAGAATGATCCCTTTCCTTTTTTCGCAATACATTAATTTCAACTTTCCACATGATATGTTTAGAACCATAAGATTAAAGAATATTTTGATATATTTGACACAACTTTAATTTAAGACTACAAGATTCAATTTTTATTTTTTATTTTCTTAAACTTTGTGTCAAGCCAAAGTAGGTCATTCTTTTTGAAATGGCGGGAGTATTTATTTTACCTTTTTCTTGGAAATATTATTAATTTTCTAATGCTTAGATGATCTATAATAATTAATTAGGGATGATATAATAAAATCACGATTAAAATAGATATGTCGTAAATATCAATTTTATTTTTTTTATTTAAATATTATTAATTTTTAATACGTAAATGATTTATAATATTTAATTAGTGATGATATAATAAAATTATTATTTAAGCAGCTGAGACAGACATGTCATAAATATTTATTTTATTTTTTAATTAAATATTATTAATTTTTTAATATATAAATAATTTATAATATTTAATTAAAAATAATATAATAAAATCATGATTGAAACAATTAAAACAGATATGTCGTTGGCCTAGAGAATAAATATCCAGACAAAAAGAAGGAAGGACAATTTATAAAGTACCATGACGTGGAAAAATTGACAGAGTGTTGCATGCTTCAAACTTACATTGGAATATTTCTTAGTTTTAACATTCTTAAAAGGCATACAAAGATCCTTTAATGTATAGAGCACCTAAAGTGATAAGATCAAAAGGAAAGGATAAATTATAACCAGTAAAAGTAGGCCCAAACACATCTTAGGAACAATTTAATTTAATATCCAAACTGCCCTCATGATCCGCAAGCATGTCCTCCATGAGGTGCTTGCTATTCCCACTTATACAATACTAGTAAGTAGTAGATTTCAGTACCACAAGCTCCAAAAAAATTGTGGAATGTAGTTTCATCTTATAAAATGTGGTATTATTATATTCTTTTAGTTTGTTGTAATAAAAAAAAATCGTTGGGTCTTTTTTATGCCTTTCTCATGATGTTTAAAATTTATAATGAAACTTTACATTTTAATTCAAGTAAATAAGAACATGCTAAAATATAAGGGAGAAACAGACTCCTAAATTTGAAAGGAATTAAAAATGGGTAAATTTTTACGTGAAATTAGTGGGAAGAAAACGATAGCTAAACCTAAAAGTATATAAATTAAATTATCATATATTAGGAATTTTTACAGCTTATGAATTAAAAAAAGAATTACAGTTTTGACTATAAGAATGTTGATTGAATTTGTTATCCTTATTAAATACTCTACAATAGATATAATAGTCGTTTAAATATTTTTCTTTTTGTCCTTCATTAAAAATCTCTGCAATAGACAAAATCGTCTCTTCACTTATTTTTTTAAAATTATTATATTATTATAATTATAATATTCAAAATTAGGGAGTCCTAAAAAGGTAAAAGAAAAATATATGGAGAATTAATGCTGGTAAGTTTTCTTTTTCCTTGTGTACATAAACATTGAGTCTTAAAAAAATATGGTAAGCAAAAAAATTATCGTGATTTCCATCAAAATTATAATAGTAATAGTATTTAATAACAATTTTTTTGCACAATTAACAACTTTTTTTGCACAATTAACAACTTTTTTGCTTTGCATTAGTTCTGAGCCTATGTACTTTTCTTCTTGAAGGATAAACAAAATTGTCTTTAATTATGTTTTTAGCTATTGTAATGTGTAGTGGCTAGTAATTTTTTATGCTTTACATTATTAATTGTTAATTGATATGTCAGGTTGATGTGAGGTAAGTTTTATCAAATTTTAATCTGTTTGTGAAGTTTACGATAATAAATTATTATGGTATATTCTTGAAGACAATTGTTAATTAATGAGATATATTTTAATCTATGCTTTATTATTATTAATTGTTAATTAGTATGTTAGATTGATTTGATGTAAGTTAGGTTGATTTGAGGTAAGTTTTTCAAAACTTTAGTCTACTTGTGAAATTTACAATAATAAGTTATTATTGTGTATTCTGCAAAACAAATGCTAATTGTGATGTTTTCTTTGGGATTTTTGTTTATTAGGTTTTCTATTTCGACTTTGACGGGGTCTTGCCAACTCTTTCATAACTGCAAACTATATTGAAAGCTTTCTTACACCAATGGATTGAAGTTTATATCAAGAAGGGTGTGTTCAAAACTCATGGATGCAGTTCAATCAAAGTGAAAAATGTTGACTATGAATTTATAGTCAGGTTGCGAAGGAACTACAGGCTCATGGATACAAACAAAATACAACTTTCTACTATTTAAAAATGAAGAGAAGGAGAGCGTGGTTCGATACCACAGTAAAAGAACTGTTGTTGTTTTTGGACTTGCGAACATGTCATCTGGAAGGATAATTTGGATTGTAAGAAAATTGCAGAATATACGGTGATTGTCATGTAGTCATGAAGTTCATATCTAATGTTTATGATAGGAAAATAATAATGAGGGATAGGAATGATTTTCATCATTTTAGGAATGGATATTGTTCTTGTAATGACTACCGGTGATATAAGTGAAATTTGTTAAAATTTAAATTAGATAAGAGTTTATGTTTTGTGCATAGTCAGAGTAAAAAAATTCTTTACACCATCAAGTAAACTAAAGGATACTCATGATAGATTCAATTACTAAAATTTACGAATTAAAGATATTAAAAAACAAAAGAGTCCTAATAGTACTCTAATAAAAAAATTCATATCCTTTTCTGGCCTAAATCAATTTTTCGTACTTTTTAAATATTGAATCAAATTCGGACTTTCTCATACCTAAAATATTTTGAACCTTTCAAGAAATAGTTATTCATCAACAACTCTACCATTGTTGACTGAGAAGAGGTTCTTTTGCTTAATTGAGGGTTAGAAATTACTTATGTTTTATTTTTTTCAGACTGCTATATAAATAAATTTCACTATTTTTTTTCTTTTAATTTGGGAAAAATTTAAAATGACACATATATCATATAAAAATTTGCATCAAAATCTTAAAGTATATTAAATGCTTTAATCATATTAAAATGATAAGTAAAATACGAGGTTGGAAAGAAAACCAGTAAAATAAATATGGAAAGAGGGTTTGGAGGAGAGAGAGAGTTGAACAGAATATTTGGAGAGAAATAGTGCACATACTATTTATTTCCTTTAATTTTTTCTTAGAAAATAGAAAAAATAATAAAAATAATTTTGTAACCCGTAACAATAGGTAAATTTACATGAGGGTGTAAAGAATTTTCTAGACTGATAGTGCATAAAACTTAAACTCATAAGATAATGGTAAAAGAAAAACACTTGCAACTATTCAAGTCGGTGGAGCTACTGTTCCCCTTAACCGGAGGTCTCGATTTCAAGTTTTGAATATAAATTATTTTTGTTGGTAAGGAGTTTTACCCTTGAATAGCGCTATCCGACATGAATTTGAATTAGTCTCTCTTCAATACAGATATTAAAGAAAGTGACAACTAAACAACCACATATACTTGACCTTATTGTGACCAAAATGTCATATATGATCCAACCAAGTACTTGAAGCATAAGATTCATGTGATTGACGACAAGAGCTCGGTGACAAAATATTCATTCATTGAAGGAGATGTTCTTGGAGACAAATTGGAATTAGTTAACTTTGATATCAAAATTGAACCTACTGGAAATCAAGGCTATGTTTACATGACAAAAAGTGAGTACCACATAATAGGTGATTAGGTTTAAGGACGAAGAACACGATGAAGCCAAAAAACAAGCCACATAACTTTTCCATGCTGTTGGAGACTACTTCCCACTAATTCTTCTGTCCATACGAATACGTGTGTGCAGGAGTTCAAAATTTAAACTCTATGATTTAATTTTTAAGATTCATACAATTGAATCTATTACATTAAAAATTGTGGCGTTCAAACCCATCATTTCTTTAGTTTTTGTGAAAAATAATCGAAGTTCACTTTATAATAAGGATATATCAATGTTAGTTCATAGTATGGGTGTCGAGTGGGCCGGCCTGACCCGGCCTGCATAACTAGCCCGGCCCGGTAAGCCCTAGGGCTTTAGGGTTCTGGGTCCCGGGCCGGTTATTTTTTTAAAATGGGCCCGGCTAACCCGGTCCGTACCAAGCCCTGTCCAGGCTCGTCGGTTAACCGGCCCGGATAACTTTTTTTTAAAAAAAAAGGGATTTTGGGCCAAACTAGCCGTTGGCCCAACGGCTATATAGCCGTTTTTGGGTCCAAACAGCTAGTTTGGGCCCATTTATTAAAAAAAAAAAAATTAACTTTAAAAAATATTTTTTAATCCCAAAAAAAATTCTATAAATACCCTACAACTTCAAATCATTTTTCACTCTCTCAAATCTCATTCTCTCTCAAATCTCAATTCTCAATTCTCAAATATTCAATATATTTAATTTTTTAATTTTTCGTTTACAAAGTACGAGCGGAAGTTTCTAAAGTCGCAATCTTCGGATACTTCCAAAATTTGGTATTGTCGTTCCATCTCTTACGTTTAATTTTTATTTATTGTATTAATTGTTTAATATTTAATTTTATTATATTTGTGTATTTTGAATATTTTTAGTTTAATTTAATTTATATTATGGATAAGTTAAGAAACTTCGCTACTAAAGGTGTTAAAAAAATTTGTCCCGGAAGCGGTAGTGGTAGTAAAAAGCGAATTACTAGCGGTAGAGGTAGTTCAAGTAGTAGATATACCCGTGTGCCTTCGCCTCCGGTACTGCTTGGTACACCTTTTGAGGAAGAAATAGGTGTAGGTGCTCACGATATGGATTATGTAGAAGCTCAGAAAAATTACGGTATAGAAGAAGAAAATGAAGTAGATGCGGTTAATTTAGACGAAGATAATGAAAATATTGCTGAGACCCCCGCAGTAGGAGATGCTAACGTTAGCATCTGAATCGGTTAATCTCCCTCCCCGTCCTCCCAGTGCCCCAAGACCTCGTAAAAGAACTAGTATTGCATGATAATTTTTTGAACGTATATCAAATATTGAGGTGCAATGCAATATTTGTCAACAAATATATAAGCATAGAAGTGGAGGCAAGCAAGGGGGTATGGGTACGTTAATGAGACATGTAGCTGAAGATCACAAAAGAGAGTTAAATATTGCAAAAGGTGGTGGGGATGTTGGTGGGCCAACGCAAACTAGAATGGACCCAGCAACCGGTCACGTAGCGAAGAAGTATAATAAATTGAGGGACCGGGAAGAAATAGCTAAAATGGTAGCTGTGGGTTGTTTGCCTTTTAATTTTCCTTCTTCTGATGCCTTTATTCGTTATATACAAACAATTTATAATCCTATTTTTAACGATATTCCTAGAACTACTTGTCGGTCTGATATTTTTAGACTTCATTCACAATATTATTTTTATTTATCAACATTGTTAAAAAATATTCAATGTAGATTGTCCCTAACTTCTGATCTTGGTCGTGCTGTAAATAAAAATGATTATTTAACCGTTACTTGTCATTGGATGGATAGTAATTTCGTGATGCAAAAACGTATTCTTGCTTTTTTATATGATGAAGATCGTAAACATACTGGACAATTTATTGCTGATTCTATTGTTAAAATTGCCGGATATTATGGTATCGAAAATAAATTTTTATGTATTGCTTTTGATAATGCTTCTAACAACAACACTGCTATAAAAAAATTAAAATCTACGTTATCTCCGCCCTTGCCTGAAATTATTCATATTAAGTGTGCATGCCATATATATAATTTAATTGTAAAAGATGGTCTTGAGTTTTTTGAGTTTTATATTGAAAAAATTCGCCTTGCTGTTGGTTTTATTCAAGGAAATAATCGTAGATCGAGAATTAGAGAATTTAAAGTTAAATGTCAAGAAAATGGACTTACACCGATTTTGATGCCTGAGGAAATTGATACTAGATAGAATTCTACGTATGAATTTTTAAAAACTTGTTATAAATATAGAATTCCTATTACACTAGCTTTTAACCAACATTGCGGTTCATTTGTTGATTCTGTTGATTGCATGCTACATAATTCTGATTGGGTTGTAATTAATGATCTTGTTAAGTTTTTAGAAAAAAATTATGCAGCTACGGTTGAATTTTTCGGTGCTTATTATCCTACTGTTTGTAATATTTTGGCATATATAACCGATATTTCTGGTTTGCTCATAGAATATAAAAATAAAGAAGGCTATAAATAAGCTGTTGGCGCCATGTTTACGAAATTTAAAAAATATTTTTTCCCGATTCCCCCTATTTACTTGGTTGGTCCTATGCTAAATCCGTGCATGAAATATAATAATATGTGTCACTTTAGTACTCTTATTTATACTAACTTAGAAATAAATACTAACCATGATTCTGAACAAGTACAACCTGATTTGTGGACGGCTACAGCTGATGCAAAGGATTACATAGAAAAATTATATAATCACTATGCTGATTTATTTGATTTAGTCGTACCTACAAATATCACTCCAACTGTCGCTCCTCATCCTCCCGAGGAGCCATCATCTTCTAAAAGTCCGGCACATAGTGGTTTTTCTGATTCGTTTTATGATTTAAATTGTTGGAACAGTGTTGATGAGAGAACTTACACATCAACTTATCGGGAAGAGCTGAAATATTATCTTCGAACGGCACCAGAGGATCGCAGACGATGGATCAACACGTTGGATTGGTGGAGGAGTAATGAAACACAATATCCTGTGCTTTCAAGATTAGCTAGAGATATCTTGAATGTTCCAATGTCAACCGTTGCATCAGAGAGCGCCTTTAGTCAAGGACGACAACAGCTTGGAGACAACCGACACTCATTGAGAAACAATGCAGTGAATGTTCTGGTTTGCCTCAGAGATTGGATTAGAGTGGAAAGAAGAAACCAAGGAATGGAACCGGAGTCGAGCGACGAGCTGAAACTTGAAGAAATTATGACTTCACGGGAGAACTCAGCAGAATCAAGTCCAATGCATGATTTTGCCCCCGTTGACTTCGACTATCCTATGCAAGTTCCCATTAATATTAACATGAATGAGTTGGAAAAAATGATGCATAATTTATAGATTTTTCATTCATGTAAATTATAAATTTTGGATCATTTTGCAATCAATAAAATTCCCCAAATTCATTCACTCCTTAGTCCTTGCTTTTTATATTTTTTCATCTAATGATTTAAAATTTTAAATTGAATTTCTAGTTTTCTACTTTAAATTAAAAACTTACTTCTAATATATTATTAATTTATTATATTAAGTAACATATGTTTTGTATATTTGTGCATATATCTTCTATAGAAGTGTATATTTAATGTATACATGTGTATATGTTTTACAAATTAGTATATAACTATATATATATATATATATATATATATATATATATATATATATATTGTAATGTATATATAATGTAGTATATTTTATAAGTAGTAGTATTATACATTGAATGGAGCGTATACACGTGTATATATCTTCTATAGAAGTGTATATTTAACGTATACATGTGTATATGTTTTATAAATGGGATATCTTCTATAGAAGTGTATATATGTGTATATATCTTCTATAGACGTATATATTTAACATATACAAGTGTATATGTTTTACAAATTAGTATATAACTATATATATATACATATTGTAGTATATATATATATGTATATTTTAGTATATATTTTTATTTAAAATAGTACATATATATTGAATGGTGTGTATATATGTGTATATATCTTCTACAGATGTATATATTTAATGTATACAAGTATATATGTTTTACAAATTAGTATATAACTATATATATATATATATATATATATATACATATTGTAGTATATATATATGTATATTGTAGTATATATTTTATTTAAAATAATACATATATATTGAATGGTGTGTATATATGTGTATATATCTTCTACAGACGTATATATTTAACATATACAAGTGTATATATTTTACAAATTAGTATATAACTATATATATATACATATTGTAGTATATATATATGTATATTGTAGTATATATTTTATTTAAAATAGTACATATATATTGAATGGTGTGTATATATCTTCTACAGATGTATATATTTAATGTATACAAGTGTATATGTTTTACAAATTAGTATATAACTATATATATATATATACATATTGTAGTATATATATATATATATATGTATATTGTAGTATATATTTTATTTAACGTATGACATATATATTTAATGGTGCGTATATATGTGTATATATCTTATATAGATGTATATATTTAACGTATACAAGTGTATATGTTTAATAAATTAGTATAATATAACTATCTATGTATTGTAATCCATGTATATTGTAGTATATATTTTATTTTAAGTAGTACATATACATTGATTGATGCGTATATATGTGTATATATCTTATATAGATGTATATATTTAACGTATACAAGTGTATATGTTTTATAAATTAGTATAATATAACCATCTATACATTGTAATACATATATATGTATATTGTAGTATATATTTTATTTAAAGTAGTACATACATATTGAATGGTGCATATATATGAGTATATTTTTCTATAGACGTATATATTTAACGTATACAAGTGTATATGTTTTATAAATTAGTATATAACTATATATATATATATATACACATACATAGTATATACATATATATTGTAGTATATATTTTATTTAAAGTAGTACCTATATATTGATTTAAAATGATTTAAAATGAATTTCTAGTTTAAATTAAAAACTTACTTTTAATATATTATTAATTAACTATCACACACACATATATATATATATATTGTTGTATATACTTTATTTAAAGTAGTACATATATATTGAATGGTGCGTATATATGTGTTTATATCTTCTATAGACTTATATCTTTAACGTATACAAGTGTATATGTTTTATAAATTAGTATAAAAGTATATATATATATATATATATATATATATATATATATATATTGTAGTATTTACTTTATTTAAAGTAGTACATATTATTGAATGGTGCGTATATATGTGTATATATCTTCTATAGACGTATATCTTTAACGTATACATGTGTATATGTTCTATAAATTAGTATGTAACTATATATATATATATATATATATATATATATATATTGTTGTATATATATATGTATATTGTTGTATATATATATGTATATTGTAGTATATATTTTATTTAAAGCAGTACATATATATTGAATGGTGCGTATATATGTGTATATATCTTCTAAAGTAGTATACATTTAACGAATACAAGTGTATATGTTTTATAAATTAGTATGTAAGTATATATATATATATATATTGTAGTATATACTTTATTTAAAGTAGTACATATATATTGAATGGTGCGTATATATGTGTATATATCTTCTATAGACGTATATCTTTAAAGTATACAAGTGTATATGTTTTATAAATTAGTATGTAACTATATATATATACATATTGTTGTATATATATATGTATATTGTAGTATATATTTTATTTAAAGTAGTACATATATATTGAATGGTGCATATATATGTGTATATATCTTCTAAAGTAGTATATATTTACCGTATACATGTGTATATGTTTTATAAATTAGTATATATATATATATATATATATATATATATATATGTATATATTATACTATTATAGCATATGTTTTATTTAAAGTAGTACGTATAGTCATATATAATTATATATTGAATGGTACGTATATATGTGTAATTGTTTATATATTTTTTTAAAAATATATATTGTATATTGGAGTGTATATAGTGTGTATTGGAGTGTATATAGTGTATATTGAATTTTTTATTTATTTTTTAAATGGGTTTGACCGGGTTTTAGTGGATTTGACCGAGTTGGGTTAAGTGGACCGGATTAGGGTGGGTTTTAATTTTTTTACTGTTTGGCCTGGCCCGACCCGGCTAGTGTCAAAACTGGCCCTTAACCGGCCCTCAACCCGGTTAAAATGGAAGGGCCGATTCTGAGTTGGCCCGACCCGGCCCGTTTGACACCCGTAGTTCATAGTGTCATCACTAGAGAATATAAACAATATAAAATAAGTGAAGACGTAGTGTTTCTGGCATGAATGATCAACAGAGCTCATAAGGATATTAATTATACGGTAACTAGGCCACTTTTTGTATACTTTAATATCTATTTTATACTTCAGAAAAATGTTTGCAAGATTTTATATCAAATTAATTACTTATTGTTTTAAGATCTTAAATTCAATGAATAAATTTTACCAACTTCTTTCTAATGAATTGTGATTAGAGATTCGAGAATTATTCAATCTTTTACTAAAGAAGTCGCAATTAAGATAGAAACTTTTGATAAAGACATTTCGATTTAATACAAATCTATTTTATTTTTATGTTGAAGAAATTTGTATAAATTGTCCCCAAGTAAAATCATGGAAGTGAGAGGACACTATAATGAATAGAGATGCAATACCTATTTTAGTGTTCTCTCATGCAAATGAAAATTTGGATAGATACATGATGAGGCTAAGTTAATATGATCATATGCAATCTATAATCAGGAAAGATATGGTAAGAAGTAATTAATATAATCCCATTCCATTAATTTACATTGTAATGTTTTGACATGAGGTATCTTCAAATTATTTTGCTCAAGCATGATTTTGTTTTCCAGTTCAGATAATTTTTAATTAAGCTATACTATGGATTAAAAGATTGAAAGATCAAATATGAAAATGTGAATATTAGTGTCTAATCATCTTCGATGTTTCTGTTTCTACTTATTCTGCTCCCCCCTTCATGTTTTGATTTCAATTTTCATAAATATTTTATTTTTATCGAATGTAGTGTCTACCACTATTAGCTGTGGTCAAAAAATTGAAAAAAGGGCTTCAAAACTTCAAGTGTAAAAAATAAATTATTTAGTATTTGAAGTTAACTAATACTATAACTCGCAGAGTTCAACAATATCATTTAAATAGATACATAATTTATTTTAATATTAATTGCTACTTTTTAATAATTTTATTTTTATTTGTTCAATTTTTATCAAAGATTCACCTCTATATATCTATAGTTCATTCTTTTTACTAATAGAAGTAAAATCCGGATGCCGCATGAATAGCTAAAGCAACAAAAAAGATTTATTTTTAAGAAAAACTATTTATCTATAATATATTAAAAGTGTGAAGACCCTTAGAAAAGTAATTTAAACTTTTTTCCCTTCATTAAATGTCCTCACTTGAGACAAAATCGTCTTTTCACTTTTTTTCTTAAATTATTATAATATTAAATTATTGTTCTAATATTTAGTATTTTAAAGTTAATTAGAGTTCTTTTTTATCATGGTAAGAAATCACATTATTTAACATTTTTAAATCAGTTAAAATTTACCTTATATAATAAAGGTTCCTATAATTTTAGTAAAATAATATTTATAGAACAAAGAAGAAACTAAAAGTGCCAAAATTAGAGGAATCCGTAGGTTGGGGGGTTTGGGGGGGGGGGGGGGTGTTCATGTACCTAAGAGAATTAAATTTGCTAAATTTTTAGTTGGAAAAAAGAGTCCTAACAGCTATTTACGTAAAAAGCTATACATGAAAAGGAATAAATTTAATAACCAAAATAATAAAAAAGTTTTAAATGGAAAGAAAAAAAATTAAGAAGCAAATATGAGAAGGTATAATAATTATCCTAATATTTAGGACTTTCAAATTAATTAAAATGAGGTAGGTAAGAAATTATAAATATTTCTAAATTAATTTAAATTTTACCTTATATAAAAAAAGAATGTCTATAAATTATTATGCTTCTACGTTTTCTTCTTATTTTGATATGTCTATAAATTGTTGTGCTTCTACAATTTCTTCTTATTTTGATATTTGATATTTTGATTGATGGTTTGTTAAAGTTTTTTTCTTGCATCCCTTATTATCATTCTTTTTTTCTTCTTCATCCTTTTAGTTAATAAAATTTAAATATTATATATGTATTATACATAATTGATAAGGGGTTTTCCCTTTTAATAATTTCTCATGTTTCTCTTTCAGTTGAAAAATCATATTAAACAAGTATGTTGCTGCCGAATGAAGTAGCAGAAATAATTGAAGGTTTCTCTCTTTCCCTTTTCAACTAATTTTTACGGGAGTTGTATTTCTCCTTCCAACTACTGCAAGTTTTATTCCTTTCATATGTATTTGATAGTTTATAAATACATTTGTTATATATTTCGATAATGTGTAGTGCTAAATTTTTCAAAACAACATTATATAGCACTATTATTATAGTGATTTCAATTGATTAAGTTATTATTTTTCTCCTTTTCGACAGATTTTTTATGCATTGTTTGTTTGTTGTATCATATAATTCATGTTGAAATATTTTGTTGATAGACTTTAGTGTTTCTTTGGTAAAATTCTTTCCTTAGCATATTAGTTTTTCTTATAATAGTAGAGATATTAATTTGTTGCCCTCTAACACTTCTAACGACATATGAATTGCCCCATATGTCATATCGAGAATTTTTTTTAAGCATTTTTTGTCGTCCTATAGCCATTGTAGTTTTTCTTAATTTAGTTTAAAGTGCTTTTAAATGCTTTTATATGATTTTGTATGTATATGTTAATTTTCTATTTAAGTATTTTTCATATTTAATAAAATCATCAATTTACTTTTAATCAAGACATATTTTCTTTTATAATATTATAAAATTGAACTCATTGAAGTGAGGTACACGCGCTGAGAACGTACTCTAAACTAGTTTGACATAAATACACGCGCAAAACGCATATCCTAAACTAGTTTAATTAAGTAATTGTGCAGATTTTTATAGATATGCTAAAAATGATATAAATTATGCCACTTATGAAAATATGTAAATGTTATGTCACCTATACAATTAACTATAGTAACTTTGTAGTACAACGTTGAAATCTCTTTATTATTTATTTTTATTGTACATTGTTTTAATGCTAACTTTAGATAATCTAGTTGACTTTCCCTTTGGAGTTTGCCATGATTTTGTTTAAGCTTAATAGTTTTCATTAAGACAAGCATCATTTTTGTACTATCTTTTCTCAAAAATAGAACTTCATAATTGTTTCTAGCATGATCAATCCGTTCTTAAATAGTCTTAATCAATAGCCTATTTTTTAATGTTAGCAATCAAGGTTAGTTTTAAATAGACCGAAAAACCACAAGTTAGTGGATACTATGACGTCTTAACACCCTTTTAAGAATATAAATAGGTACCACTTACCCGAATGTTTGAAAAATTGTAAGTCTTTTTCTATTTTATGACTTGAAGTTTTCAAAAGATTTTATTATTTCTTCTTAATTAATTAAGTCACGACTCTTGTTTTCACTTATATTATTTAGAATTTAACAAGTTTTGAAACCATTTTTCCAATTCGAAAACCATTTACCCATAAAACAACCACCATATTGGAACACATATTCTTACAGAAGAGGTATTGATTTATCATATCTCTTTTTTCTCATGACGCAATTAACTGAATCGTGAGGACACCTACTCTAATCCACCTTGATAGAACATTTACCACCCATTTATAAAATATGCGAAAGTCATAAAGAAAACATCAAACCATAGATTTTATTACAATGAAAATAGGTTACAATCTTCAATACAACAGAAAAACCTATCCTAAAGATCTAGTCTTGACAGGTACAAAAGCTACTACAAGAAAATATGAAATACAAATGACTCAGCTCCCACAGTATGAGGCAAGAGATGGAAGCTGGTAGAGATCTCTACCTTATCATTCAAGAAACGTTAACTGATCTTGCAAATAGACTATACCCCCAAAAGGGTATAGCAAGAGTAACATCAGTACAACCACAACTATTAGTAAGAATAATCAGTCGATCCAAGTTAGATCATATAAACACAACTTAAATGTCCAAAGAAAACATGCACTTAATAATCCATTAGAAAAACACCTTCACACCATTACTAGTCACCTTTCAAATTTTATATACTTCTTATTGAACCCATTCTTATCCTTAACAAAATATGTGAATCGGCAAGTCAACCACCACACCTCATTTAACTCTACGCATCATCCACTCAGGTCTTCTGTCACCTCTGGCTATACATTAATACTTGAATTAGTTAAGAACACAATAGCAAGGACCGTGACGGATCCCTTCCCATTGCACCCATTCAGTTAAGATCAACAAATATTCATGCTTTTGTGAATCCTATTATTTCACACAATATATGCATCTTAAGAATGCCTAACCAATTAATTGTAAGTCAATACCCACCACATAACACCAACATCTACACCTTTACTTAATTATTCTTAACAACAACAACAACAAATCCAGTGTATTCCCACATAGTGAGTCTGGGGAGGGTAAGATGTACGCAGTCCATACAATATCAATAATTAAATAATTATAATTTAGTACAGGAATCCACAAAGGTATCACTATCTCTAATGACAAAAACCAATAACCAGGAAAGTATAAGTCAATACAAATAGTCCACTAAGTTAAGACCCTGACTAAAAACAATAAGTTTTATGTTACCACAATAACTCCTTCAAATAACCTCAATAGAAATTATACCATTCAAGTATGCCAACAACCCGGACTGCTGATGGATTCAAATAACATAATCATGTCCATCGATCCACGTACAAAACCTAATAATATCAATCAAACAACAAAACCCAATCCACTTAAGCGACCAATATATCAACAATACCTAACTCGATCTACTCAAGGAACCAATATATCAACGACAATATATCCAGTCCACTCAAGAAATCATTAACGTCACCAATACCATGTACACACATGCTAAGGATCTTATGGTAGAGCACTAACCATGATCTACAGAGGAAAAGCTTAGTCTATGTACCAAACATCCTAGATACCGAGTGCCTTCCACCCTTATCCCAAACCAATGTTATGCCACGTTTATTACAACATTCTTACCCTTATACCATTTGAATTTCACCAATTTCATGATGATGACCTTTACCAATTAATATCACAATATAAATCCATGTCACAATATATACAATCACAATATGACATTGCCACACCACACTTTCACTTCAAATAAGTCTTTTTACACAATCTCATTTTAGGTAATAAAAAAACTTGTAAATTATCCAGCAAGAATCATTCAATAGCATTGCAACAAGTAGACAATTTCTATAACACTTGGTCAAAATCATGTTCATCATTTTTATGTCAAAGAAAATTATTCCTAAATGCACGATGTCATATGTATGTCGAAGGCTAGCCAACAACTTATAATCCAGACTTTCAATTCATATTCATCAAATTTATGTATTTATTTCAGGAGAACACATTTCAAAACAAAGTCTAAACTCCAGTTCAATAAGTACAATCACTAATCTATTATAATATCCTCATTAGAAGTGATTAGATACTTAAAATATCATTCAACAACATGCATTGAAAAAATACACCACATACCTTTAATAGACACACATAAACTAAACTGGGTCTCCAGCTATATTTAATCACCACCTAATAAGTCATCTGTAGCACAAATATCCATATAATATTATAGAACTTGTCTTGGGCCCCCAACACTTAAAGACATGTCTAGCCATTCTGGTTCACTCTTTAACACCTCCAACCTCCTACCTTAATCCTATGTTATCACCATGGTTACTCCACCATATAATATTCTCACTTAATTTGCAGAAAATTACCAATCAACTCTAAATCAATATTCATTAGTTTTTACAACAACTTCTGATCTTAACAAAGTTATGATTATCCATAAATTAGTTTAGTATTAAAAACATACACACCTACTTATATCACAATTTGATATTACACACAATCACAACTCACAATCAAGAACAATATCCAGAATTACTATTTTTATCCAACCAAACACCATACCAACAAGCCTAAACATGGAGTCTCCTGTCAATCTATGTTATGCATGTGTTTTCTAACCCATGTCTATGCTACTCAATTAAAACTAGCCTACCTAGATACCAAAAAGCTACTGGGAGAAACAAACTTGAAATTCTAGCTTCATTCTAGTGATTTTGACATGAAAGCTGAGAGAAAATGATGGGTTTTACCCCTTTCACACATATCCCTTCTTCTCTATTTCTCAAGGGATATAAGGATACCCTAGGGTATTTTTAAAATAAAACCTTGTCCTATTTTTTTAACTGAAGAAAGAATAAAAATAAAGAAAATAAAGGACTGTTTCTGGTCCTCGACTTTTCGCTATAACACCCGGTAGGCTGGTACCATGGTGCTACTATAGCAACGAAATTTTTGCTATAGTGGAATGACATAAGCCCAGTGTAAACTTTAAATTTTGGAATTTTTTAAATAAGTATTTTACGCAACTAATTTTAGGTGACATTATAAAAATTCCCATGCCTTGAGACCTTAGATGAGGTGCCTTTAGTAACACCGGAATATGTTGTTACAACAGATACCGATTTATCCATCGTTCATCCCCAAACAATTACAATAGAAAAAATAAAACAAAACACACTCAACCATTAATGGTTAATCATTGATCATAAAACATAATATTTTGCTCTCCAAATTCACAAAAGACCTCACTAATTTTTAAACCTTGGTTTATTAACTATTTCCCTTCTTTTGATGTGTCCTGAACTAATGATAGTTGTAATACTTAAAACTATAAATATTTACAAGAAAGTTACTTTTATTTAGATATGATGGATTTTTTGTATTTGCAGGTCAAGAAGGCATGGAAGAATAGAGTACAAATTTTGGGAAAATAATGCGCCTTAGATGATCATTGCCACAACTATGGAATCTGACCGCAGTCATACTTGGTCATCATAGGAAGAAGAAGAAGTGACTCTTAAGTGATACTTAGACAAAATCTCCCATGATCATACATTGATTATATGATCGTACTACCGAATCGTGGGAAGGATATCCTAAAAATATGCCTACAAAAATAAGTATGAAGAGGATCTAAAGATTGAATCCCATGACCATACCTTGATATGATGGTTGTACAATAATGTTATGGGATAAAAGGGGAGAAGTAGACTTTAAAAAGTTTGAGGTGAAGGGGAATGAGATGATCGCATTGTACGATCATAGGTAGAAGTCACGAAGTCGTACCCTTGTAGACCTGAAGGTGAAAAAGACTATAATCAAACCACGAGCACTAAAATAATCATGGTATCAAATCATGATCGTACCTTTCATTCATTCGATGTGACCGACTCAGATTTTCTATTTTGTTTAGGATAGGTTTTGTTTATGTCTATAAATACTCTTATTCATTATTTTTATTAGTTTATGTGATATTACATTCTTGTAAGGTCTTAAGGCATACTTTTGGCTTTGGAATTTCACAAACACTGATTTTAAGGTTTTAATTCAAATTGAGATCTTGGAGTTTTTCATATTTGTATAGTAAGTTCATAATTATGCTTTTATCTCAGATTTATTCTTACGTTCTTGCAATTATGAGTAGCTAAACACCACAACTAGGGTTGTGGAAAACATTACAAATTAATAAAATAGGCTTCATAGTATATAGTAATCTTCAACCTGTGTTCACATGTATTGATTTTTTCCATGGTTTTGAATATTTATCAATGGTGCACAATGTTAGAACTTGCCTAATTTGTATTTTGGATGAAAGAATGAATATGGATGGGAAAAAGGAAATAAACAATAGAGACTTGGAGCTATCAAGCTCCACTTAGTAGCTTGAATTGATAATATGGGATCACTATCTAGAATCTAGGATACTGGATAGTAATGCGGGCTCAAAAGAAGAGAAAACCTACTTGAGGATACTGGTTAGGAAAGAGCATAAAACTGTTCCAACTATACATACCTATCAATTTTGCATTCAAAATATCGAGAGAGATTGCAAAGTACCACGAGCCTGTGAAGTTATGAAGTTATTGAGGAATACAGTCCTAGTGATGTTCTCATATAGATTACAAATCCAATAAATCAACAAACTTTTACTACTGAATTACTTATTTATAAATCCTTCTCTTTTACTGGAAATTGTTATTCATAGCCTTGACATACATATTAATTAATATTTTAACCTATCCTTTTTGGGATCATCCCCAACCTCATTGAATTCTATATTTAATCAACGATCACTTTATACTTTGCTTAGAGGTGCAACTTAGGTGACATCAAATTTTTGTGCCGTTGTTAGAGAATATGATTCTGAAGTTGATTTTAATGTGTTTATTGGGGTTATTGGTTCTTATTTCCTGAATTCGAAGAATGGTGAATGAAGGAGTTCATGATCAAGGTGGCCTACTCGAAGGCGTTCATAATGACCCAATAATTCTGAATCATCCACTACAATAATATAATGGTTAAAAAACTGTAGAAGAAGTCACTTCTCGGTTGATGGATGAGGAAAATTCTAGCCAAGAAAGTACCAAATGGGTAGCAAGGAAAGATATGAATAGAAAAATTAGTGCAAATCATCTAGCTGCACTTTATAAAAGAGACCAATAGAGAAGGAATGGGGAAACAACCTCTACAAAAGTATTGCAATGACCTAAAAATTTGATGAAATATGTGAAATTTATGATTTTGTGTGATTTAACTGTTTTACCCCGCCTTGTAGTTGCACTATGATACTTCTGGGGTGTGAGAGTGATTGACATGATTTTTGATGCATTTTGATATCATTTATGTGATATTGTGGTTTTTTATGGCTTCGAGAGCCTTATTTTGGACTTATGTTGATATCTTTTGATTCGTGCAATGGATGGCTGAACAGATTGCGCCAGAAGCTTTGAAATATCAATTTTAGGCTGGGTAGACTTTTGGTTCGGGTCCCAGTACACTCGAGTTCATTTTGACCTATTGGTCGGGCAGTTGGAAAATTGAAAATATGGGTGTGGGACCCACATTTGATCGAAATGACCTCGGATGGAAGATCTGACACTTTGCCAGCAGATTCGGAATATCAATTTTAGGATGTTAGCATATTTAGTATGATTTTATGACTTTTAAATCTAATTTCGACCCCCAGTTTAGAAAATTGTGATTTCGGATTTCGGGGGTCAATTTTGTGAAAATGATATTTTTTTAAAAATTCGACATCATTATCGCCATCACATTTAGTATGGTTGAATAGTTCGTTTGTGTATATCGAACTCCAAATAAATTTCGAGCCTCCCGTCGAAATCCGTTTCTACTTATGTGAAAAACTTGCACTAAATATTCCAAAAAACTGCAATATAACAGTTTTTTTCCACCTATTTTTGGCCCATTTTGCACATTTTCATCTTTCCTTTTGAGAGTTAAACCCTAAAATAGTGTGGAAGCTTAAAAGTAAAGTTTGTGAGAGCTTGGGAAGCTAGATTAACACCTATTTCTTGATTTTATTACGGATTTAAGGTAAGAATTCATCATTTTCTTAGTAATTTCTTGATAAATTTCTCAAAACCCCCAAAATCTTACAGCTTGATTTTTAAACTCCAATTTCACTCCTTTCACTTGAATAATATTTTTATCTTATAATTACTAGTTTTTCATCAATTTAACCTTCAAAACAACTTCGATTTTTTATTTTAACTCGGATTTTCAAGATTTTATCCGGTAAAGCTTAAAAAATGTTTTTTCTTTGATTTAAACCTCGTTTTTGACTCGATTTAACTTGAGTTTTCAGTTGTGGGTTTCTAAAAATACGAAAAACATATTTTTGAAGTAAAGTTCTGGTTTTGCCCTTCTTTTTCAAAAACCCATTTCAGGGGGTCGATTTTGACTCCGAATTAAAAGTAGTCAATATGGGTGTTGTTTGTTTTATTTTGATGCGTAGATTTCATATTGATGTTTTTAGTAGAGTTTGGGGTTGTTCATAAAAAGTTAAGTCATGGGCTCGAACTGTAGCGAACCGGTTTCAGCTTTTGAGGTAGGTTATGGCTTAACTCTTTCAGACTGGGCTGGGTAGTAAATGATGATACAAAATGCATTTTAAGGGTGAAAACTAATTATGAAAAATGTCTATTTATGTGTTATGCCTGTGTAGGGGACTATATGTGATGTAATTATCGAAATTGAGTTATTATATGATATGTGTGACTGTTTGGGGTCCTATGTGATATTGATAGCCTTCAATACATGTGAATAATTGTCTTGTGTTGTTAAAATGCTTAAAGTGGTACCACTGGTGTATTGTGATTATATTCATACTTTATTGGCATATGAGACATGTGGAAATTCATGGATGAAACACAAATAATGAGTGGATATTGGCTCATGTAGTTATGGAAATGTATCATTGTAGTTGGTTGTGGAAATATATCATGTGGTTGGTTGTGTAAATACTCATTGTGATTGGTTGTGACCATACCATCTTCATATCATACGTATTCATGAAATATTGGTACCACCGTGACAACATCTGAGAAATACTGGCAACATCTGATAACACCTTTTCGAGGGATTTGCTAAAAAGAAGATATGATATATGTATATTGTATATGGGTTTATGAACCCCCCATGGGTCCTATGTCAGAAAGATTTAGCTCCATAGGCATATACGGGGATTGTGCGATGACTCCAGAGGTTGTGCGACGACCTCGTGCATCATCATCATCATCATCATCATATACATTGCACTTACCTTATTGTGTTATGTTATGTCGTATTGATATATTGACTTGTCATCTATGTTTTTGTTGTATCTTCTTTTACATGTATTTGATGATCTTGTATATGTATGTTCCCCCTTATTCTTCTTATATGTGATATAATTCGTACTTTTATTCTATCTTGGTGTGATGTTGCAATATATGCGAGATACATTAGAACTGTTAGCGCAAGCGGTGTGGGCTACCGTTGTGGGATATTTTTTATTGTAGGTGACGTGCCATTAGTGTATATTTTGTATGCTTTATTTACTAATTTTCTTGGTCAGCCTATGATACCTACTGAGTACAAGTTGACCGTACTCATGCCTACTGAGCCCTTTCAGTGCAGGTCCTATCTTGAGTGTGCCTCAGCTTGATTAACTCGGGTGGTTGTTGGAACTTACAAGGTAGCGGCTGGACATTTATGCGTCCGAAGTTCACCTTTATCTTTCTATAGTAGTTATGTATTTATTAGTATCTAGAGACAATTATTATTCCTTTGTGGTTATTTTTTTGATGTATTTGACTCTTGGATTGTATTAGTAGTTCTTACACTATTGACACCTGGTTTTGGGCATGATTGGTATTTTGGATAAGTTCTTTCTACATTATTATGATCACTTATATGGTTCGGCTTCGTTCTATAAGCCTTACCTTGGGATATTTCTGTCTTTCTCTCTTTTCGTATCAGTTTGGGTGATAGGCTTACTTGTCAAGGTACGCTTCTACAAGTACCATCATGACCCTCATTTTTGGGTCGTGAAAAGTATCTCTCTCACTACAAAGATCCGAAAGAAGCTTGGAATATTTGGAGCCGATTGAGATAGGTGCTACAGTTACACTAGAACTGCCTCCAGGGACAAAGTTTGACATTACGCGTGTCATGATCTATTTGTTGAATTTAAAAAGGGTATTTGCTGGCCTTCCTACTGATGATGGAAATATGTATGCGATGAACTTTGTGGGGATCTGCACTTAATATAATCTATCTAGAGTGAGTAAGGAGGTGATTAGATTGAGGCTATTTCTATTCTCTCTAACAGAAGAAGTTATATTTTGGTTGGTTGAATTACTATGTGGGTCTATTACTACTTGGAACAAGTTGAGGACTTAATTTTGAGCTAATTTTTTATGCCCTCCGGAGTGCTATAATTGAAAGAAGGGATATATAATTTTAGACAAATACATTTAGAGGCACTGTACAAGACTTGGTTGAGGTTAAATAAATAATATAGTGTTCCAAACAATATGCTGATTGGTAAAAACTTGCTAGGATCTTCTACAGAGCCTTGAATGCTAATACTAAGGTTGTAGCAGACACTATCACAAACTTTAGGAGCATACTTTTGAGATCCTAAATAAGATCACAAAAACTAACCAAGGTTGACATAATCGAGAGACAGACAGACCTGCATGTACTTATGCAATTGAAGCATCGATAGAATAATGAGCACTAGAGGAGACAATGGATCAAGAGGTATAACAACTAACGACTAAGATTGGGTTGGTTATGTCATCCAAATTACACCTCCAAGAAAGTATAAAACGGTCTCTGAATCAAATATAGAACCCAACCGAGTTGGGGTTAAACCCATGAGAATCGGTGAAAGATCTGTTAAGAACTTAATAACTTAATTGGAAGAGAAGAGGGGAAAGGGTTGTATCAGTGAGAGTAATAGTAATAATTTCTTGGCAATTAGGGTTGTGATTAATATCAGACTAGACCT
This sequence comes from Capsicum pubescens, assembly GCA_030864215.1. Lineage (NCBI taxonomy): Eukaryota > Viridiplantae > Streptophyta > Magnoliopsida > Solanales > Solanaceae > Capsicum > Capsicum pubescens. The sequence goes on along the minus strand of CM061540.1, from coordinate 256,549,566 downwards.
AGAGTTATGTTCCCCTTGACTTCATAACTCCACCAACTATTTGAGCTTGTTAGACTATCTCAATGCCTTGCATGAAAAATCTAACAAGTTATGTATCACCTAACTATCTGTCGACATTTGTTTGGGTGAATTTCACTCATCTCCTCTTGGTCTCAGAGCATCGCATTACTAACCCTTGTTTTATGATCTCTGATTAACTCTATCCTCCCAATCTCAAGTTAATTAGATGAAGGTTAATAGTTTTAAATTACTATTGTTATCTTCTTTTCCTAATCTCTACCTCTTTCTTGAGAAAGTATCGAATACGTGCGAGTTCCTAATGTGTGAACCCATTAAGAAAGCAATCAAAATGAAGGAAATCCTAAAATATGCAAGAACACTGATCTAGAATGACTTCACACTTAATCTATTTTGTTAATTTATTAGGGTTACCACAACCCTAGATATGGGATTTAGCTACTCATGGTTGCAAGGTGAAATGAATATTATATAGATGAAAGAATAATGTTGAACTTACAAAGAATAAGAATGAAAATCTCAAATCAATTATAAACCCTAAAAACCAAGAACAATAATTTCAAGATCAATAATATATCTCACAACCCAAAACAATGTAAAAAGTATATAGAGTGCGTAACTTGATAATATAACATCCAAAGGGTATTTATAGATACAAAGTAAAACCTACCCTAAATAGTGTAGGAAATTTGGGTCGGCAACAACTCACGATTAGTGGGTTAAGTCGTGGGTACAATTCATTAATCATTCCTTCGAGTAGTGGAAAACAGTGTAGACTTTAATCTTTAAGAATTTCAACTCACTAATACAATTCACGATTAGTATGTTCTACCCATGATTAGTAGGTTCTACTCACTATTAGTAGGTTCTACCCATAAGAACACCTAAGTTTTTGCGTGATTTTCTTGTTTTAAGCATCAAAAGTTCCATGAAATCATGGAAAATCAATACCCTCAAATTAGAACATTTGCATGTCCTCACGCAACTAACACACACTAAACAAACACGATGCTTAAGTAAAATAAACCTAAGTAAAAGAAACCTAAGGTATCTACGACAGTCAATTTATTGATTTTAGCTTAACTTCCCGTCCCTTTTTATGCACAACTTTCAAAACCACTTATGTTTATTAATGAAACATAAGATTATGAAATGAACGAAATCAAGTGGTGGCATCTAATTAGCAACAAACAACCAAGCCTGTATGTGATTTTCATTACCAGGACAAATAAGTAGTTAACAATACAACTCATGTACCGTTACAATAAGAAAGTCCCAACAATCACAATATCATAATGCATATCAATTCAGGGACTATATCAAAGCACTCATGCTTACAAAGAAGTTCAAATAATATGCATGAAATACCATAGGCATGCCCTTATTTTCATACCTTAATCTTTCAGGCAGTTTGGTTGGGATCACTATAGGACTTTTCTCGGCTTGTAATATAGGTTTGGAGGCAAGTATGGTACATATAGATAATAGTGACTCACCTTCCTTGACACTACACTTACATTTTTTGGCTCCATTTCTTAACTATGATTCTTTTATTCTCCCCTTTTCTCCTTTATTACTTTTCAGATTGGGTGTGGTTTTTTAGATTCCTTGCTTTTATTATTTTGTTTTTCTTTCATTTTTGTCTATTTATTTTTTTTCAAAACTTTTCTACCACACCCAACCCTACGTTCTTTTCTTTTCATCAATATTTTTTCATACCAATATTCAACTACGCACCCCAATGATAGCCACCCTCAGCTTAAGCAATTTGCCAGAGTTGAGGTACATAATGTCCAAGGAGGGACCAGTGCTAAAATAGGTCCATTTTAATCGAAATGGGAAGGAGGAAAGCTTAAAACAAGAAAATAGGCCGCTTTAGGCCCAAATTTGGGATCAAGGGATACTTATTCTCATTTGACCGGTCTTTTAGGCTAAGAATGAACATACTCAAACATGGCCTATGATCATGTCCCAATCAACTATTCGACAACCTAGGCAAGTCTAACCAGGCAAGTTCTAGATTACACACTAATGGTGAACTAAGTAAACACCTGACACACACGTGGCATAAGGTTACATCATCAACTACTACCTATCTAATTTATACAATGCTAAGCTATGATTATTTTGTCCGTAATACTAATTTCATAACAAGATTCAATAATGGTCACAACATATCTTCTCATACACAATTCATAAAATTTTTAGGAGAGGTATCATTTTTCAAACACATAAAGATACATAAAAATTTGACTACACAAGGTTCCTTATTTTGTCTAGTCAAATAAAACAAAACATAACACAAATCATGAACAACACAATATCCTAAACATGTCGGATCTACTATGAAAACTCACTCTAGGGAAAAGAGACACAACAACAAAAAATCTGAGAGGACATCTAGACCTATAAGTAGCCTACCCCCATCAAATAAGAATGCATTGTCCCTAATGCATTAGGACAACATAAAAAAAGTGAGTTGGGAACATACATGTGGAATCTTAGTTGTGTACATATGATGTCAATCATAATAACATGAATTATCACAAATACATAAATAACAAGACACCTTGGGTTGCCTCCCAAGCAGTGTCTGATTTAACATCACAACACGATGTGGGGGTCTTAATTACTCAGACTTCATCAAGGTTGCTATAGGGTTGGCTTATAGGGTTATCAAAAATGTTTATTACCAAAACCACCTTCTTATCTATTGGCTGCTTTATAGTTTTGCAAACATTCAATGTAACTTCCTCATTATTCAACCTGAACCAAAACTCACCTCTTTCCATATCCACCAATGCCATACTAGTGGCTAAAAATAGTATCCCTAAAATTATGGGAATTTAAAAATCAATCTCACAATCCATGATAACATGTTGACCAAAAAGATAAAATTATCCACCTTGACCAAAACATCAAACAATATATCCACAGGCTTTTTAACCTTACGATCTACCATCAGTAACCTCATTATTGTTATTTTAGGGGGTCTCAAGACCAATTATTTGAACACTACCAGCAACATCAAGTTAATGCTTTCATCCATGTCACACAAAGACCTGGAAAAGCTAGATGACCTAATCGTGTAAGGAATTATGAAGGCACCTAGGTTACCTTTCTTTTTTCATAAAATATAGATATGTAATCACACTATAAAGATGCAAACCACCAATATCCTCATAATTTCCATTTCACTTTTTTGTCACAAAATCCTTTATAAATTTTGCATAGCCAGACATCTGTTCAAGAGCTTTTAGAAAATGGATATTCACAGTCAACTCCTTCAACATATAAATAAAGTTCTTATACTTTCCTTCTTCGACTTTATTCTTCAATCATTGGGAAAAAGGTGGTGTAGGTTAGGGAATGGGCTTCAGTAGTGGAATGACCTCCTTACCCTTTTCTTTATTTCTACTTTTTTTTTTTGCAATTATAGGATCCTAAGAGGCCTCATAATTTACCACTAATTTTTTGTTGTATCCTTCATGCTCACATAATCCTCCCTTGTATTATCAACTTTAGGCATGGGTGGATCACTAGTATCCTTACCACTCCGAGTATTAATAGCTAGACAATGACTGTTATTCTTTAAATTCTGAATTATATTGTTAAGAAGAGTCCTTGGTTGACACTGATTCAAACTAGCAGACATCTACCCAAATTATTTCTCAAGATGCTTGATAGCAATTGCATGAAATTCTACTTTTTGGCTCAATCCGAAAATATCTGCCTTAATTTCGTTAAGGCAACTCTCTCGTATTATCAACTTTAGGCATGGGTGGATCACTAGTATCCTTACCACTCCGAGTATTAATAGCTAGGCAATGACTGTTATTCTTTAAATTCTGAATTATATTGTTAAGAATAGTCCTTGGTTGACACTGATTCAAACTAGCAGACATCTACCCAAATTATTTCTCAAGCTGCTTGATAGCAATTGCATGAAATTCTACTTTTTGGCTCAATCCGGAAATATCTGCCTTAATTTCGTTAAGGCAACTCTCTTGGCTCTCTGAACCTTTTAAAGGATTTGTAAGCAACACTTCTATTCTTGAACTTCCAGACTCAACATCACGATTCCATGGTGGAACATAAACACCACTCTTATCCTTGTAATTATCATTCCTCCTCTAGTTACCATCATGATCTCTACTTCTGTCCCTATACCTATTTTTATAGCTATTTTGACCTTGATTGAAACGCCATGAAGCCAGGCCATATAGTATGGGCACCTCAAGCCCACATAAATCGGAGGTCTCCCCAATAACCCATCACCATCATCACAACAATCACAAGGGTCGAGTGAATCCTGACCATAAAATGAGATAGCAGAAAATATACCACAAGTCACAACTTAAACAATGTCTAACCATTTCATTAGGTTCATCAACTAACCAATATACACAAGTCCACAGTCATCCACAATACCTCTATACAACTAATGTTTAGAAATACATACGTCGGGACAAGCCCTCAACGATAGCCAAACCAAGCCAAAGATAAACGAAGCCTAAAGATAGGTGACAAAGGATGAATGTCTTTCGAATAAGGAAGCTCACCACTCCGTAGTCAATGCACGAACCACTACAATCACCCAATCACTACACAAGAAGAGAGGATGATGCTTCATCCCCTATGTCGCATGAGGACATAACATTCAGAGATGTTTAATAGTTGGAATGCTAGCATGTAACTCAAGGATATAGATAAAATATCATTATCATTAAACAAAAAGTCAATAAATATCATACTCAATCCCATTCATAACCTTATCCATACATATAGACATATCACATGCTAACCAAGGGCAAAAGTCTTATCAATACTTTGGAAGCTCTCTTTTATCATACATGCAATGAAGGACTCCAACCTTCCACACTTATCGATTCAAGCTTTTCTCATTAGGCATAGGACTTTAACCATAGTCACATATCATCTAGTAAGGTACTCTAACCGCATACATATCCATTTAAGTGAGGAAGTCTAACCACTCACACACATTCATATAAGCGAGGGACTCTAACCACTCACACACATTCATTCAAGCAAAGGACTCTAACCACATGCTCATATATTTGGCAAGGGACTCTAACCTCATGCAACATTAGATAAGGGACTCTAACCCCAAGCCAATTCATTTGGGGAGGCACTTCGACCTCATGAGGTCTTATTATGCATTAGACTTTAACCACAAGCAATTTCATTAGGGAAGGGACTTTAACCTCAAGCCTTCACGACTATCTTTAGTCGACATTGGGGCTCTAACCCTTTATCCATGAATCCATATATATTTAATTCCACACATAAGGACTTTAACCCATTTAGCCAATTCAACATCATACATGACCACATGGTCCTCATGGGAGCCTTCATTGCTCAACTATTTCACTAGGATAATGCATTAATTCAACTTCTCTTACAATTCAAGATATGGTCCTCAAGACCTTTACAAGCCATTCATATTTTATTAGCAATTATATACCACAATTTAGTCACACACACAATTCACGTTTATTTTTATGTTAGGGACTTTAAACCCTTTCTTATTCATCAAACCATCAAAGTCATCAATTACACAATACATGGCTCATTTTACCTTCAAAATATCATTTATCAAGCATTCATACATATTGGGGCATTTGCCTAGTTTAAAACATCATCATCATGTAACCAAATATCTCACTTAGACATTTTTAAAAACACCTTGTGTTTATACCCTTACCAAGACCAATTTCATGGTAGAAATCATCAAGACTAGGGTTACTCAAGTCCCACAAGTTAGACCACATAAAAAAAGCATTCACATGTACAAACTACCATTAATAACATGAATAAACAAAAGTCTAAGTTAAAATCTTCATTATTCATCATTACGCAACAAAACCTTTTTTCATTTGATTTCCAAAACCACCATGTACACTTACAAATACAAGTGTGAAACACATAGGTTTTAAAGTTATTTAGCTAGGGGAGGAGGTACATTCCTTAAACAACTTGAATCACTAAGAATATTAACTCCCCCTTGCGTCTTGGATATCACCGTCCAAATCCTAGTCTCCAATCTTGTTTCAAAAACCTTTAGAGTATTTTGGGGTGTTTGAGTCTTGTAAATGAGGGATTAAGAGGCTACAATTCCTTATATGGTGAAGGTACTTAGGGTTTTAGGCATGGGAAATGACCATAAGGACCTTAGTTAAAAGCTGGAATATAACCCCATCCAGGGGTACGACTTCCCCATACGACTCCCTAAGTAATCGTACCCTAGGGTATGAGTGGAACCCTTACTCATACCCTAGGATCCTTCTAGGTCATCTACACTGTTAAGGGTATGATTTGACACTCTTAAGTCGTAACCAAAGGGTAGGAATCAATCCCTAACTCGTAAGATTCATCCATATAGGATACAGTCCACTCAAGTTAAAACTTTACTCCATACGATTGAGTAGTATACGACTCGTATGCATTGGTTATGACTAAGAGGAGTCCATGTCATATAGTGGACAGTGTGTTACCCTCATGGACTAATCAAGGTATGAGAGGGGGAGGGCGAGGTGGGTATGACTCGTATCCATGTGTATGACTCAAGTCCGTAGTCGTACCCAACACAGAGACATCAAATGGCGAAGTTCTTCTCATGGTCCAAAGCCTAGGTGTATTAATTTTGCTCCACTTAAGGACGAACGAGGGGTAGGCTAACATAAACACATGTTAACACATCAAATCAAACTTTACACAATGTTAAAGAATACATTCAACAAAGACACAACACACATCATGATCATCATCAATTCATTCATTTCATCAACTTTGGGAATCCAACCCATATCTTATAAAAACACTTAATCATTACATAGCTTAGGGACTTCAACCCATTAACTTATCAAGGACATTTACTCAATTCAAGGATTAGGGACTCGAACCCATTATTTACCTAAGTCATGAATCAACTTAAGATTCTAGGGACTTAAACCCATCACTTGAACCTATTATATAACACGACACAAATCAACTCAACACATTGGGTACTTTAGACTTCATGTTCTCTTTTGCTTCCCAAGTAGCTTCCCCTATCTTTCGGTTCCTCCATAGAACCTTCACCGAAGCCAATTCTTTCATTACAACCGGTGATCTTGCCAATCAAAGAACCTCATTGGGATCTCCTCATAGGACAAAGAGTCTGAAATACCAACATTTTCCAAATGAACAACAAATGAAGGGTCACCCACATATTTTCACAACATAGAGACATGGAAAACCAAATGGACGAAGTTCATACTTGAAGGCAACTCCAATTCATAGGCAACGTTGCCAACCCTCTTCATAATCAAGTAGGGACCAACATACTGGGGACAAAGCTTCCCCCTTTTACCAAATCACATCACTCCCTTCATGGGAGACACTTTCAAGAATAACCCATCGCCAACACTAAACACTGAGTCCTTATGCCTCATATCCGCATAGGACTTTTGGCGACTTTGAGCGGTTTTCAACATATCATTCAACCTATCACGAATCACCTTTACCTTCTCCAAGGATTCGTGAACTAGATCGGGTTCAATCAACTTACCCTCGCCAACCTCGTACCACCCAATAGGAGATCGATATCTCCTACCATATAATTCCTCAAATAACGCCATGCCAATACTAGAGTGGTAACTATTATTAAGGAAAACTCAATCAAAGGATAGTGGTCATACCAACTACCACCGTAATTAATCACACAAGCCCGCAATTTGTCCTCTAATGTTTGGATTGTCCTTTCTACTTGCCCATTTATTTATGGGTGGAAAGAGGGACTAAGGCACACTCTTATACCCAAACCCTTTTGGAACGACTCCCAAAAGTGGGATGAAAATAGAGGACCACGATAAAAAATGATAAAGACCAGAGCACCGTGCAACTTCACGATTTCTAAAAGATATAACTTAGCATAATATTCCGCTGAGAAATTAGTCCTCATAGGCAAAAAGTGAGCTGACTTGGTCATTATATCAATAATGACCCAAATAGAATCACATTGATTTTGGGACTTAGGAATACTGGTAATGAAATCCATATTAACTTCCTCCCACTTCCATTCGGGTAATGGAATCTCTTTATATAAGCCCTCGGTCCTCATATGCTCAACTTTCACTTGTTGACACACCATACACTTGGCCACATAGTTAGACACATTACATTTCATAGCACCCCACCAATAGAATTATCTAAGATCATGGTACATCTTGGTGGAACCGGGATGTATAGAATACCGGGATTCATGAGCCTCGACCATGACCCTTTCCTTCTATCCATCGATATTGGGAACATATAGCCTATCTTGGTATCTCAAGAAACCATCACCCCCAATCACTAAGTCTGCAACCTTATGTTGACCCACATTACTCTTGACCTTCATCAAATCGGGGTTCAACACTTGCTTTTTCTTTATCTCGACAACAAGAGATGACTGAGATACCTGAAGAAAAAATACAACCCCATCCTCGAAGTCCACAAGTAGAACTCCAAGATTAGATAAACGGTGAATTTCCTTCGCCAATTCCTTCTTATCTTCATCTACATGGGCTAAACTTCCTATGGTCAACTACTACGAGCATTGGCAATTATATTTGCCTTACCAGGATGGTAATGAAGACTCATATCATAGTCTTTAAATAGCTTGATCCACCTCCTTTGCCAGAGATTTAAATACCTCCAAATAAACACATATTGGAGGCTCTTATGATCGAAAAAAATATCAACATGAACCCCATATAGGTAATGTCTCCAAATATTTAACGCAAAGACCACAACTAAAAACTCTAAGTCATGGGTAGGGTAGTTCTTCTCATAAACTTTTAATTTCCTAAAAGCATAGGAAACCACCTTACCTTGTTGCATCAACACGCAACCAAGATTAACATAAGAAGCATCACAATAAACAACAAAAACATTACTACCCTCGGGCAAGGTCAAAACTAGAGCCAAAGTTAATTTATCTTTCAACTTCTCAAAACTACCCTTACACATATCAAACCACAAGAACTTGACCTTCTTTTGGGTCAATTTGATCAATGGGGCATAGGTCTAAGACACTTCTTAACTGCTGCAACCTTTTGGGGATCTATCATGATCCCTTCTCTATAGATGATATGACCAAAAAAAGCTATGGCTTTCAACCAAAACTCGCACTTAGAGAACTTTGCATACAAGCTATGATCCTTCAATGTTTACAAAATAGCACGAATGTGATAGACATGATTTTCCTTACTCTTAGAATAGACTAAGATATCATCAATGAAGATAGTGTCAAATGTGTCTAAGAACAGACCAAAGACACTAGTCATCAAGTCCATGAATGCCTCCGGGGCATTGGTCAATCCAAAAGACATAACAAAAAACTCATAGTGACCATATCGGGTTCTAAAGGCAGTCTTATGGATATCCACATCCCTAATCTTAAGCTGATCATAACCTAATCTAAGATCATCTTAGAGAAACACTTCACACCCTAAAGTTGATCAAGCAAATCATCGATCCTAGGAAGAGGATATTTATTATTTATGGTCACTTTAATCAACTGACAAAATTAATGCGCATACGAAGGGAACCATCCTTCTTGCGCACGAACAATATGGGAGCACCCCATGGAGACACTCTTGGGCGAATAAAACCTTTATCTAAGAGGTCTTTTAATTGCTCCTTAAATTTTTTAGCTCCGCCGGATCCATTTATTAAGGAGGGATAGAAATCAGACAAGCGTTTGAGAGAAGATCAATTCCAAAATTGATTTCCCTTCGGGAGAAACACTAGGAAGATCATCGGTAAACATCTCAGGAAACTCATTAACTATGGGAACAGATTCTAGAGAAGGCTCTTCTAAGTTAGAATCTTTAACTCGGACAAAGGCTACAAACACCCCTTTGAAATCAAATTTTGGGCCTTTAGATAAGAAATAAACCTTCACTTAGGAACTAGGGAGCCACCTTCCCATACAATGACCGTTTTTTAGGGATTTAGAATATGACCCTACGGGTCCGACAATCTAAGAAAGCATAGCAAGAGTGCAACAAATCCATCCCCAGAATGACATCAAAATCAATTATGTCCAACTTTATGAAGTCTACAAGAGTATCCCTACTACCAACAGATATCACACAACCCTTATAAACCCTTCTAACAACCACAGGGTTTCTTATCGAGGTAGAAATAGAAAAGGGAACCGACAGACTCTTGGTACCACAATCGCAATGAACAACCACATACAAGGTCACATAAGAAAAAGTAGACCCTGGATTATGAAAATAATACACATCACGGGAGAAAAGTCTTAATATATCCATGACAACATTGGAAGATGCCTCAGAATCTTGGTGAGTAGCAAGTGCATACAAGCGATTTTGTCTAGCACCGGTGCTAGAAACAGAAGCAGAGGCAGACATAGAACCCATTGGCGTGGGTGTAGATGGAGTGTTAATAGGGGACCTATTAACCTAAGAAGCTGCTAGAGAGGGGCAATTGCACTGCATATGCCAAATATGACAATAATAGAAATAACTGTTTCTCCTCTTCTAATATTGACCATGATGACTCTCACCAACAAATCTACAAGGAGGGAAAGGTGGAGCCGACTGGGGACCACTAGCCTAAAATTAGGCACCCTACGCCTGGGACCCACCACTAAACTGAGTTTGACGATCAACCATAAACTTTAGGTAAGAAGAAATAATAGTAGCCGAGGAGAAAAAACTTGAACTCCCCTACTTTTTCCGTGGACTCTTGCTATTATCACTTTCACTAGGCTCAGAAGACCCAAATTTCTTTCCTTACCTCTCACTAAGCTTAACTTTCTTCTTTTTCTCTTCTTCCACTTATTACAAATACATAATCAACCTAGAAATATCCTTGTTCTCAATTAGTAAGGCCGCCTTGCTCTCATGGACTAACTCATGGGACAATCCTGAGAGAAACTTATGCATTCTCGACCTTATGCTGGAAGCCATCTCGGGAGAATACCTTTACAATTGATGGAATTTCAAGGCATACTTATAGACGGACATTCTCTATTGCTTCAAGTTCACAAACTCTTCTGCCTTAGCCTTTCTCAACTTTTGAGGAAAGAAGCAGTCTAAGAAAGCCTCAGAAAAGTCCGCCCATATGGTAGGACTAGCATCAATGCCTCTAGAGAAGTCCTACCCCTCACACCATTGGTACGCTATATCTTTCAATTGGTAGGAAGCAAACTCGATAGCCTCAATCTCTGAAGTATGCATAATTTAAAAGATCTTCTTTATTTCATCAACAAAGCCTTGACGATCTCCCTCAACCTTTGTATTGGAGAACATAAGAGGGATCAACCTTATAAATTGTCCAAATCTTATGGACTCAAAAGAAATGGTAGCCAAAGCACCATACTTCGATTGAGAGGCTAACAATTGAGTCAAGATGTTGATAGAACGATGAAACTCAGCATTAGTAGCATCCCCCTGAGGTGACAAAATAGAAGGGTCTCTCTTACAGTTGGGGTTGGTGGGGACAGATGGAACCCCATAAAGATGGTCGGATGCCGCATCCCTAACCCAGGTACAAACTCTAAAAGTTTGATGAGCTTCATCCATAGGGCCATCAGAAGGGTTTGCTTAAGCCTTAGATCTCCTTGGAGGCATGATTTGAAAGATAACAAATAGAAATCAGAGAAATCCAAGATCTTAGACTCTATAGCATAAGATTGAAACACAAGAAAGGGAAACATTTCCTAAAATGTCTCGTAGCTCCTCTTTTATAAGTGTGGCACACTTCATACCTATAAAAAAGACTCTACTCAATATGGTATTTTGGAAACCTAACTGACCATGAACCTAGGCTCTGATACCAACTTTACATGCCTAAAAAATAGGTCATATCATATAGTCACCTCAAGCCTACATAAACTAGAGGTCACCCCAATAACCCATCACTATCATCACAACGATCACAAGGGTCAGGTAAATCCCAACCATAAAATGAGATAGCAGAAAACATACCTTAAGTCATAACATAAACAATGTCTAACTATTTCATTAGGTTCATAAACTAACCAATATACCCAATCCCACAGTGATCCACAATACCTCTATACAACCAAAGTTTAGAAATGTATACGTTGGGATAATCCCCCTACGATATCCAAACCAAGCCAAAGATAAACTAAGCCTAAATGTAGGTGAAAAAGGATGAATGTCATCCAAAATAAGGAACCTCACAACTCCGTAGTTAATGCACAAATCTTTTTGATCACCTAATCACTATGTAGAAAGAGAAGATGATACTTCGGCACCTATGTCGTATGTGGATATAGCATTCAGAGATGGTTAATGGTTGGAACGCTAGAATGTAACTCAAGGATAAGGATAAAATAAAACCATCATTCAACAACAAGTCAATAAATATCATACTCAATCACATTCATAATTTTATCCATACATACAGATATATCACATGCTAACTAAGGGGACAAGTTTTATTAACACTCTGTAAGCTCTCATTCATCATACATGCAATGAAGGAATCCAACATTTCATACTTATCAATTCAATATTTTCTCGTTAGGCAAGGACTTTAACCATATTCACATATCATCGAGTAAGGGACTCTAACCATATACACTTCTATTTAAGTGAAGGGGTCTAACCACTCACACATATTCATTTAAGTGAGGGACTCTAACCATATACACTTTCATTTAAGTGAGGCACTCTAACTACTCATACACATTTATATAAGTGAGGGACTCTAACCGCTTACACACATTCATTCAAGAAAGGGACTCTAACCACATTCTCATACATTTAGAAAGGGACTCTAACCTCATGAGACATTAGATAAGGGACTCTAACCCCAAGACAATTCATTTGGAAAGGAACTTCTACCTCATGAGATCTCATTATGCAAGGGAATTTAACCACTAGCAATTTTATTAGGCAAGGGACTTTAACTTCAAGCCTTCAATACTATCATTAGTCTATATTGGGACTCTAACCCTTTGTACATGTATTCACATATATTAAATTCCCCACATAAGTACTTTAACCCATTTAGCCAATTCAACATCATACATAACCACATGGTCCTCACGAGAGCCTTCATTGCTCAACCATTTCACTAGGCTATTGACTTAATTCAACTCCTTATACAATTCAAACTATAGTCCTCAAGAACTTTACAAGCCATTCATATTTCATTAGCAATTCTATACCATAATGTAGTCCCATACACAATTTACGTTCATTTTTATGTTAGGGATATTAACCCCTTACTTATTCATCAAACCATCAAGGTCATCAATTACACAATACATGGCTCATTTTACCTTCACAATATCATTTATCAAGAATTCATACGTATTGGTCCATTTCCCTAGTTCAAAGTATCATCATCATATAACTAGACATCTCACTTAGACATTTTCACAAACACCTTGTGTTTATGCCTTTACCAAGGCCAATTTTATGGTAGAACTCATCAATACTAGGGTTAATAAATATCCACATATTAGACCACATAAAAAATCATTCACATGTACAAAATACCATCAATAACATGAACAAACATAATTCTAAGCAAGAATCATCATTATTCATCATTAGGCAACAAAACCTTTTTTTATTTGATTTCCGAAACCACAATGTACACTTACTTATAAAAGTGTGAAATCCATATATTTTAAAGTTATTTAACAAGGGTAAGAGGTAAATACCTTAAAAAAACTTGAATCACCAAGAATATTGACTTCCCTTTGCCTCTTGGAGATCACCCTCCAAATCCTAGCCTCCAATCTTATTTCAAGAACCTTTAGAGATTTTGGGGTGTTTGAGTCTTGTAAATAAGGTATTAGATGGCTAAAATGCCTTATATATTGAAGGTAATTAGGGTTTTATGTATGGAAAATGACCATAAGGCCCTTTGTTAAAAGGTGGAAAATGACCCCGTCCAGGGATACGACTCTCCCATATGACTCCCTAAGTAATCGTACCCTAGGGTACAAGTGGTAATATTACTCATATATTAGGATCCTCCTAGGTCATCTATACTATTAAAGATATGAGTGGGATACGAGTGGACACCCTTGAGTCATAACCAAAGGGTGGGACTTAACACCTAACTTGTAAGATTCATTCGTATATAAAATAGTCCACTCAAGTTAAAACTTTACTCCATACGATTGAGTAGTACATGACTCATATACATTGGTTATGAACAAGTGGAGGCCATGTCATATAGTGGACAGTGTGTTACCCTCATGGACTGATACATGTACGAGAAAGGGAGGGCAAAGTGGTTATGACCCGTATCCATGGGTACGACTCAAGTCCTTAGTCGTACCCAACTCAGAGACATCAAATGGTGAAGTTATTCTCATATTCCAAAGCTTAGGTGTTTCATTGATTCTCTTGCCAATGGTTCTAAATGTTTTTATTATACCCTTGTCCCTTAGCTCAGAAACCTATCATCTCTCTATCTAAATACTTTGCTTCTTCCTCAAAATCAAATTCTTCATGTCTAGATGCCTTACCTCGAGTACCTACTTCATCTACCTTTTTTTCTCTATTACTACAAACTTCTTCATAAGCAGGCTAATCTTAATTCTTAACAGTTCTATCTCTTGAGCCACTGTCTCATCCAATTCTCTCTATTCACTAAAAGCACCAATCACGTAATTACCAACTAATCTATATGACTCCCAAGTATGCTACCCTCGATTGCTTTTGGTGATTCAATATAAAATTTTCAAAGACTGATTTCAATGAAGACTCATGAAAGCTTCACCTGAAATAGTATCAACTACAATATTGGTATTTGCATGTAAGGCTCTGTAGAATATCTTAAGCAAGTTTCTCTCTATGATTCTGTGATTTGGAACATTCATCATCTTTCTCTTAAACCTCAACCATGTCTCATATAGTGCCTCTAAATATAACTATATAAAATTACAGATCTCATCTTTCAATTGTATCATTCTAGAGGGTGGAAAGAATTGGTCAAATAACTGCATCCTCAACTTATTACAAGTGGTAATAGACCCATGAGGTAGATTTTCTAACCATAAAGCTACTTTTCCTATTAGAGAGAATAGGAATAACCTCAGTCATATAACTTCGTAACTCACCCAAGTAGATTATACTAAGTGCAAATCCCCACAAAGTTCATAAGGTGCAGGTTTGCATCATCACTAGAAAAACCAGTAAATACTTTCTTCAATATCAACAACTTGATCATTGCACTCGTAATATCAAATTCGGCCCCTTAGGGAAATTTTAGAGGAATAATTGCACCTGTCTTAATTGGTTCAACATACCCCAAATCCTCATCTAGATCATCATATACTTATAAGTACTACTGAATGAGTTATTGACCTATGTTCCTTTTAATTCTATCTTTGTCAAGTGTTGCTCTATAATCTTTCTTCTCTTATCTAGACCTTTCTTCCATAGTTGTACATTGGGTAGCTACAAGCCTAACACTTTCCTCGGCCACTAAATGAGCGATGACTTGATCTATACTTTTGTGTGCACTATGTTGAGGTGGATGATTCAATGCTTTTGGGTCATCATGAACCCCTTTGAACACCAATCTAGAATGACTTTATTTTAACCTACTTCTTTAATTTATTAGGGTTTACACAACCCTAGTTATAGGGTTTAGCTACTTAAGGTTTCAAGATTAAATGAAGATTCCATAGATGAAAGCAAAATTTTTAAATTACAAATAAATGAGAATGAAAACCTAAAATCTCAAATCAATTATTAACCCTAAAAACTAAGAACAATAATTCGAAGATCAATAATATATCTCAAAACTCAAAATAATGTAATAATATATATAGTGTGCAACTAGTTAATAAATTATCCAAGTGGTATTTATAGATACAAAATAAAACCTATCCTAAATAGTGTACGAAATCTGGTTTGGCATCAAGTCACGATTAGTGGGTTAAGTCACGGGTACAACCTACTAATTATGCATTTAAATAGTAGAAATCAGAGCACACTTCAATCTTTTAGAATCTCAACTCACTAATGTGACTCACGATTAGTAGGTTCTACCCATTATTAGTAGGTTCTACCCACAATTAGTAGGTTCTACTAGCTATTAGTAGGTTGACTCATGGGTCACTATTTCTGTAAGTTTTCATCCCTTTTTCTCAGCCTTTGCTCTGAACCTTGTTTTCCTATAAAATCAATACAAATGCAAATCATATCTAATAAGAATACCTAAGTTCCTGAATAATTCCTAGTTTAAAGCATTGAAAGTACCATAAAACCATGGCACATCAGTTGCTTACTAAATAATTCACAGTAGATGGAGTAGAAAAGATGAATATGGTGGGTGCACAAGGTAAGGCACCTAGGTATAAAGATTTTACTCTGAGGAAAAGTAAATATATCTTGATAGATAAGTGTTGAATTTTTGATCCAAGGGACATGGTTCTAACCAAGACAATTAGAACTCAAGGCAAGGGAATAAAGGTTGGAACTACTAAAGATACAACAACTACAACAACTCTAGGTAGAGAGATAGGAGTAGGGATCATGATGGTGATTGGAGGATAAATGATATATACAAGGATATGAGTGACCTTTACATCCCACTTGTGAATCATGATGTGGGTTCAAGAAATTTGAGGATGGAGGATATGCTAGCAAGGTTGCTAAAGGGGAAGAGAAGATGAAATACTATCTTAAGGAGATTAAGGTAATTTTTTTAAGTATGAATCAAAAAGTTAAATCACATTCTACAACCATCAAGAAACTTAAAGAATAATTTGGCCAGATTCTTGTAGCATTAAATCAACATCAATAAGGGACACTCCCAATCAACACCATCCAAAACCTAAGTAATAATGGTCATTGCTTGTCTGTTACTATTCAGAGTGGTAATATGACCACCAGTCCTCCTATATTTGTGATTATGGATGATATAGTAGATTTGGTAATTATAGTTGATAAGAAGATGACTGATTATGAAGAAGTGATGGTTAGTTAAAATGCACCTAAAAAGCCTCAAGTTGATTATCATGAGGCCAAAGCAAGAAAGAGAAAGGATAGGGATGTCCCAAAAGTATTGACTCCCATTCCATGACCTCCTCCTCTTTTTCTACAAAGATTGAAAAAAGAAGTCGAAGAGAAAAAGTATCAAAAGTTTATTTATATATTGAAGAAGTTGATGGTGAACATCCATCTAGTTAAAGCACTAGAATGAATGCCAGGTTATTCAAAGATTATGAAGGATTTGGTGAGTAAGAAGAAGATGATGAGTTTTGAGCTAATGGACAAGGTGAACCATTATAGTGCAATAGTCTCTAGATATTTGGTTAAGAAAAGGGAAGATCCAGGAGCATTCACAATTCCATGCACTATTGGATGTCCCAATTTTCTAAGGCTTTATGTGAATTGGGTGCTAGAATTAACTTGATGCCAGTAGCAGTTGTCATCTAAATTAACTTCAATGAGACTTCTCATAGTGAAACACACAATGAAGAATTTGGTGGAATTTTTGTGTAATATTTTTGTAAGGGTTTCACCCTTCATATTTCCAGCTAATTTTGTCATCCTTGACTGTAAGGTTAACTTTAAGATTCCTATTATCTTGCAAAGGTATTTCCTTCTAACTGGACGTACATTGGTTGATATAGAAATTGGAAGATGTAGTTTTTGATAAATAATAAATAGGTTACTTTTAATGTATACGAGTCCATAAAGTTGCCAAGGGATACGCATGTGGTCTCTGTGATAGATACAGTTAACAAGGATGATTTAGTAGCTTCTATTGAGGAAAGACTTGACATTGAGGCTCTTGCAATAATTATTATGAATTTAAAGGGTAATGGAATTGATGATTATGATGATATGGTGAGAGCACTTGAAGGTAGGAGTTCATATACTTATGTAGAAAATAGGTTAGATCAAGATTTGAAGAATAGAGTGACTTCTCAAACTCGACCCTCTATTGATGAAATTCCATTTTAGAGATCAAAGCTCTTCTATCCAATCTTTTCTATATTTTTCATAGGAGATAAAAACACTTTGTTGGTTATTATTGAAAATTATTTGGTAGATTAAGTTGAGGCTCTAGTTTCTATGTTGAAGAGGTTCAAATGTGCCATTGGGTGGTCCATTGCTTATATTGTTTGAATTCCACCTAGATTTTACACACGTATAATCCAACTTCAGCCAAATTGTGTTCCTAGTATTGAACATCAAGGGAGATTTAATCCACCTATACAAGAGGCGGTGAAGAAAGAATCATCAATTAGTTATATGCATGTGTGGTTTATCTGATTTTTGATATAAAATGGGTAAGCCTGGTCTATTGTGTGCCAAAGAAAGGTTGAATCAATGCGGTTTCTAATTCCAAGAATGAGCTTATTATGATGAGTCCATTCATGGGTTAGTGTGTGTGCATGGAATATAGTAAGGTAAGCTCATAGACTAAAAAAGATCACTTTTCGATGCCTTTTATGGATCAAATGTTAAACAAACTTCTTATAGAGGTTGGTATTGTTTTCTTAATGGATACTCGGGTTATTATAAGATTTATATTTATCTCAAGGTCTAAGAGAAGACTAGTTTCACTTGTCCTTATAGAACGTTCACATTCAAGAGAATGTCATTTAGTTTGTATAATACACCAGTAAACTTTTAGAGTTACATGATGACTATATTTCTGACATGGTTGAGGACACTATTAAGATTTTCTTGGATGACTTCATAGTTATTGGTCACTCATTCTCAATGTTATAAGGATACACAAGGAATGTAACTTGGTTTTAAATTGGAAGAAATGTCACTTCATGGTTAAAAAAGAGTAATGCTTAGTCAAAAGATTTTGAAGAAAAGGACTGAAGTCGACAAGGTAAAGATTGAGGTAATTGAAAAGTTTCCTCCACCAATTTCTATTAAAGGTATACATAGACTTATGAGGTATGCGAGATTCTATAAAGGATTCATCAAGGACTTCTTTAAGATTGCCAATTCTGTGTGTAAACTGTTGGATAAAGAAGTGAAATTTGTGTTTGATGATGCTTGTCTAATAGAAAGAAGTGAAATTGTGTTTAATGATACTTGTCTAATATCATCTGAGTGCCTAAAAGAGAAGTTAATCTAAGCCACTATTATTTTCTCTCCCAATTGGTCTATGCTATTTGAGGTTGTGTGATGCTAGAGGTATGGATCTAGGTACAGTCCTAGGCCCTAGGCGAGAGAAGATCTTACAACCCATTCACTATGCTAGCAAAAAGATTAACCCTTCTTAAAAAATTATATTGTGACTGAACAAAAGTTGCTTGCTGTGGTGTTTGATTTTTAGAAATTTTGGTCTTATTTTCTTGGAACAAAAGTCATTATACATACTGACAACACAACTCTTAGGTTCTTTATGATAAAGAAGGATACAAAGCCGAGTTTGATTCATTGGGTATTACTATTACGGGAATTTAATTTTTAGGTCAAGGACTGAGAATCAAATGGTTGACCAAATATCAAAACTAGAGAAATGGGCTATACTAAAATAGAAGGACGATCTTGAGATTGATGACTCTTTTCTAGATAAGTAGGGAATAGCCTCATCACAAGATTTTCTTCCATGGTTTGCAAATTATTTAGTGAGTGATGTGGTTCCTAAAAACTTATTATTTAAATGAAGTAAGAAATTTATGTATGACATGATAAAGTTATTTTGGGATGAGACATTCATACCAAAGTTATGATGATGGAGTAGTGGGAGATGTGTTCGTGAAATTGAGATGATGAGAATCTTAGAGGAATGTCACTCTTCTCCAGTTGAGGGATATTGTAGTGGTTTGTGGAATACACACAATATCTTGCAATATGGATGTTATTATTCCACTATTTACAAATATGAATAGGACTATGCCAAGGCATGCGTCCAATACCAACAGTAAGGAAATATTTCATGAAGGCAAGAACTTCTGATGACCATTATTCTAGAGCTTGAGTTATTTGATGTATGAGGCATTGACTTCGTTTGCCCTTTTGTTAGTTTGTATGGTATTAAGTATGTCTTGGTGATTGTTGACTATGTCTCAAAATGGGTGGAGGTCATTTTTCTTCAAAACAATGAAGGGAAGAGTGTCACAACAAACTTAAAGAAGAATATATTTTCAAGATTTTGGACTCCTAGGGTTATTATTAGTGATGGAGTCTCACATTTTTGCAATAGTCTATTCAAATACTTACTTAAGAATATATGCTTTGAAACATAATATGGAAATGCCTTACCATCCTCAGACAAACGGGTAGGTTGAGATCTCTAATTGTGAAATTAAGTCCATCTTGGCAAAGACTCTGAATACCAATCAGATGGAGTGTCCAAGAAAGTTAGATGATGAACTATGGGCCTACCAAAAAGCATCCAATACCCCTATTGGTACATCTCCATATCAACTTGTGTATGGTAAAGCATTCCCCTTGTCTATCGAGATCAAGCATAAGGCATTGTAAGCTTTGAAGAAGCTAAATCTGGAGTGGAATAATGCAACTAAATTGCAACTGGAGCAGCTAAATGAGATGGTTGAATTTTGTCTACATGCTTATGAATGAACATATTTTGTACAAAAATGGATGGAGCTATACCATTATTGCAAGATCGAGAAAAATGAATTCACCATAGGCAATATAGTATTTACTTTTGAGTCTAAGATGAAGTTATTTATGGGTCAGTTGAAGTGAAAGTAGAGAGGGCCCTGTAGAATGAGTAGAGTGTTCCCCTATGATGCACCTGACTTGGAAAATAAGGAGGGCCAATGGCATATGGTGAATGGACAACAGGTAAAACACTATCTCTTGTCCATTAAAGAAGTTAAAGTAGTATGTGATACGGATTTAGATGGTGGTTAATGTGTCAAGCTCACTGAGCGATGTTGCGACAATAAATCTTGTGCTTCATGGAAGTTAACCCATAGTTTTGTTGGTAAAGTATGAGTAACCAACTTAGCCACATCGTACCGCGACATTTAATCAAGTTCTTATTGGGAGGCAACCCATCATTTTGTACTTATTACTTTTATCAGGCAATGTATGTTACTTGTGCAGAGATTGTGTATGAAAAAAAGTATTACACTGGACTCAACACTTAACCCATAAGAGGATTGCATGACCATGGGAAGATCCAACTATCGTGGGTTTAGTCATCTGCACAAAATTTATGAAAGTCTCGAATGATGAAATTTAGGAGTGATCCTATGATTAGTCATCAAGATCGTACCTAGATGTCATGATCATGGTGCCAATCATTTGATCAAACTTTGGAAAACTCACATTTAGGACATCAAACCTATGATTTTAAAAAATAGTCGTGATTATATATCATGATCGTCCTTAAGGCTTTATAGGTTCCTAGGTAAGTTTTCCTAAACCCTATTGGTATGATAAAGAGTCACGATCTTGGTTTGATACAACAATCGTACGAGGCAATCATCTAACGGGTCCACTTAAATACGTAGGACTTAATACAACCTAACCTACTGCCACGACCCAATTTATTAAGTCACGATGGCACCTACTATAACTCACCAGTAGGTGAGCCAAACCGTAGTACGAAACCACTAATAACGAACTACCATGAGAAATGAATGAAGATAGCAGAATAAATTCAAATAAAAGACTAATATATATATAAGACAATCACAAAAATTGGTAGAATCACTACAAGAGATTCTAATATATTAAGAATACAATATGAAGGACTAATTGAATATATAGGTACAACCCATCTTTTAATAAAACATAGAGGTCAGTCTAATCTACAAGAGGGAGAATAGTAATACTCCAAATGCCAGGAGCTCATGAAAAATCTTCGATCCATAGTTTCTCCGCATGATTCCCACAACAATGGCGAGAACCTGTACTATGATCTACAGGATACAAAAGTGTAGTATGAGTACCAAACATATGGTACTCAATAGGCAATTGCACACTGACCTCTGAAGATAATGAAAATATATATAACATGCAAGCAGGAATGTAAACTACATCCCAAATATCTAGGAAGCTAACATAATAATACTAGAGAGACAATAAGGATGAACTATTTCCTCCTAGCAATACTCAGGAACTAAAGAACTACATTGTATATCCCTGATTAATATACAAATAAAGAATAGAAGAAGGATACATAGTAGTATACAAGGAAAAAGGTACATATACACTACAAAGAAACAAGGGAAGATAGAGATATATGGTAATATCATTACTAGATATATGTATATACAAATAGGTCTACAAGACTAACTCAAAGCAGTACGACCTAAGGTAGTCAATCTAGCACCTCAAATCATCCTATTTAAGTAGTAAACTAATGTTGGAATAAACGGGGTCCCTAGTCCGAATATGTAAACATGAGATAATTATTCATGATAAAATAATCGTAAAAGAAAAGAATCAGAATCATACCTAAAATCCCAGTACCAGTACATAATCAACCTGCCATAAACTAACCACAATAATGACAATGAAATAACAGGCTAGTCTAGAAAAACAATACCTAAATTTTCCCCCATTACCTAAAAGTCTCAATCAGTACTCAACACCTAAAAAATAAAACTCATAACCTGTACCTATGCACCCCCATAAGGATGATAGTTATAGAGACCCAACAACGTACTGGTGATAGGAAATGCACATGAAATAATGAATGCAAAGTAAATCTATAATACTACAACCGATCCAAGTGCCATAAAGTAACCCAATATATACACCTCCTCCATCTCAACAACTCGAAAAAGAAGGACCTACGTGACCTTTCTTCTATGACAGGCTTGCTCAAGGATGAAGGGCACCCTAGGGGGTTTGGAAGTACCCATATACAACGACCTAGTCCTGATTTAGGATTTCTAATCATCATCGTCATCATCGTCATTATCATCAATGTACTTCATCTAGTACTAGTATGATGTACATATAATAAATGCATAGACTCGAAATGTAACTAAAAGAGTATAAGTTTGCAAATCCATTGCTTGGGGTCAACTCTGAGACTAAATCATCATAAAAGTATTGAAAGGATCAAAAACTCTCTTGACCGAAGTAAATAATAGTAGTAAAATCCTGAACTAAAATCTATCTCAATCAAATCTCTAAAATAATATTTTTAGTCTGGCATGATTCTCACTATGAGAGAATCCATTTTAACAGTGAAAAGTGGAAATAAATTCCTTTTTAGGGAAAAAATAGTAAAACCATTATTTTTTGGAATCGACTTTTAAGTGAGCATGAATGTACTAAATCTATGTACGCCATCACCAATATCCAAACAGTACAATTATAAGCATCTAAACATCCATAGACTACGACTTCTTCCTTTACAAAGATAAAATGCTCTCCTGGAGTACAACTAATATCATAATCACGGCCTTGGGCCCAGTAATATATATATCCAACATAACCATAATAATGTAATCTGGGAAACCATAATAATCCAACGAGTTAAGTAGTAAGCCTTATACTAAAGGGTTATTAGCCTTAACTATGTATAACATGCTAGTAACCTAGGGTAATATGATCCTATAAGCATAAAAAATATTTCATCTTAAGGGTCACTTCATCCTTCTATTCCCCAAACTCATAATTTAGGCTAAGTCATGGTAATCTATGCATAATCATATCCTAACGTCCCTATCTAACATGAAACATATATAATACACTATCTCATGAATAAAAGTAGATAGAATCCTACCTTGACGCTGAACTGCAAGTCCTCAAATTTTCTACAAATCATTCGCCTCTAGTCCACGATTCTGAAATGCCGCCATGCTATCAAAATAGTAATCTAAACATCATAAGGAGTAAAATGATACCCCTATTACTATATAAAGGGTCGGGTTAAGAATCAACCCATGGGCTCATAAATGAAATACAAAAATCAAATCCATCATGAGGTCCCATGAAGGACAAGAAATGTCTGTTCAAAAGTTGAGCACAATTGGGGCATAAATCGGGGTCCGAATCAGCCCATAATGTTAAGAAATTCAAAAACTAATTTCTAGGAATTTACAAGGAAAAGAGTAGAATTTTATGAGGAAAACAATGGAAAATAATCAAGAGGTGTTGAATTATCTTACCTTAGCCTCAATGGACGATTTCCCACAATTTCCCAAGCTCCAATCTCCAACAATGGCAGAAAAAGGATTTTGACTCATAATTTTAGTCGAAAATTATAAAAAAGGGTAATCTTGGAAAATAATAAATATGAATTTATAATTAGATAGACAATGATTAGACGAGAAAAACACATCAATATTGCCAAAATTAGAGCTTCCAAGCTCCCAAAATGTCAAAAATACGAAATGAGTTCGGTTTGGGTCTAAATAAATGATGATCACTAAAATATAGGAGGATAAAATACCACTAAAGCAATCATATGGTCACTTTAGCGGTTTGTCAAATGGTCAATGGTTGCTAAAGAGGCCACACCATCACTAACAACTTTCAAAACTTTTTTTAACCCTTGAAACTCATTCGAAACCCTACGAACATGAACTAATAGTGTAAACTGATCGTAATAGGAGTTTCAGATCCAAAAAAATCATTGTATTTATCAAAAAAGTTTGTTTATAATAATTTATCCCTTGGGACACTTTTTTGGTAATTTTAACTAATTTTCGTCTAAACACTTAAATAAAATAAAAAGGCTTAGGACTCAAACTAACTATGCTACTAACACAAAATGAATGGTACCATTAACATTTCCATTAGAGGTCGTTCAATCAAATATGAGTCCCACACCCAAATGGCTATTTTAACCAAGATCTACTCAATAAACCAAAATGAGTCCAGAAGCCTTGAGAACCAAACCAAGGGTCCCCTTAGCCTAAAATTATTTTTTAAGAGCTGATGATACTTCCTGAATTCTTATCCGAGGTTATTTTCTAGGATTTTTCATCCGATATCAATTTCTTAACAATGATTACTCCAAAATAGGAAAATGACCCTATAAACTAAATAAACCGTTCGTTAACCAAACCGATAGTTCCGACAAGTCACAAATGACCTATAACCATTGTGGGAAGGCTTAAATTACCAGAAATATATGTAAATCAAGGAAATGACCTAGATGGACATTACACCTAATTAGGATTTAAACCCTTAAACCTTTGTTTTGTATCCTATTAGACCTATTCATCATTCCCTATTATTGCGCCTAAACGTCTGCACCTTCAAATGCTAAAGAAAAGATTTTTTACCTAGAATTTGTGCAAAATCTATTTTCCTCGAGGGTTCTAGTCCTCCACTCGATTCTTCCACCTATTTGAAATTAATTATAGTAAGTGTACTCAACCTATATGAATCACAATCTATTAGTCTAAACGAATAAATGAGTAACTATCTGGGTTTAATAAGTTTGGTAGAATAATGAAGTATACTTGCAATATTAGGTGTGTGTTTGAATGATTAAAGGCATAGGAGAAGTTTGAGTACCCATTTTGTGCTAAATTTTAGTCAATGATAGCCTAAAATGGGTTTAAGGGAATCAATGTTCATGTTAATAACCTGATAAGTGTGTGTGGACTCCATAACATAACCTATGATTGTGGTATCTCCAAACAGTTATAGGTTGGCTCATTGTGGGGTACTAGTGTCAGTATTAAAGGTGATCATCATAAAAGCACATCTCAGTATCGTCCTATCAAGTTATGATCATGCCATGTGCTCATCTAATATGACATTCTCTCATTACATTGAGATTATTCATATAATCAAAAGGTATAATCGTATCTTTATTTCATGATCTTAGCAAAGGTTTGTCTATTGTGATGTTTCCATAGTATTTTTAGAGAACTATTCCTACAATTAGAAAGTACGACCATACTTTCATTGCACAATCTTAAAATAGGTCATGTATGTTAATTTCTATTACTTTATTCATACTTTAAATTAGAATCTAATCTTTCATTTTGCAGGTCTAGTGGCACCAAGAATATAAAACAAGCTAAGGAAGGACATCTCTAAGAAGAGGGCACCCAAAGAAACATTTCTTATCTTGGAGAGTGAGTCAGACAACTCTAGTGGTACCATGGTAGATTTCTCAACTATCTACTCAGATGACCAACACTCTCCTCAAACCATGAGAGCCATGGACAAGAGGATTGATTATTCCAAGCCTACTACATCTACAACCTTAGTAGAAGTTTTTACCCCTATCAACCTTCCCCAGTCTAAAGAGGGAGGCAAGACATATAAAAAAATGAGGGTTAGCTTGATGAGAAGATGAGTTCCTCAAAGAAGGAGGGAAAATTTAACTTTTAATCCTCCGAGGGTATTACTGCTGCCCCACTTCAAAGAAGTGTTAATCCAAGGAACTGGATAGTCCCAAACTCTTAGGTTTACTATATTGATGGGATCTCATTGACTAGCAGAGGTAATAAGAATTGGAATATAAAAGAATAACCCAAATTTAGTTTTTGGGTTTGAGAGGTATGAGTTAGGGTGGATGACAAGACGCCTTAAAAATTATGGGCCAGAGTTGGTGAAGGAGTTCGAGGCAAACTATGTATAGATGATCAAGAACATGATTCCCTCAGGCAAGGATAAAGTCTTAAGGAAGAATCCTCTCCTAGACATAATTCGAGTTTGGGACCATGAGGTGGATATTTTCTTTTAAGGGTATCTCTTTTTTCTTGTTTGAGAATACTTTTTAGCCAATCGAAGAGATTCTCAACTATGACTTTTGGTTTAATGATTTGAAAAGGGTGAAATGTTGATTGTGTATGACAAAGTTATGCATTACATGTGGTTTTCTAACCACATTACAAAAATGGTGAAAATGCCCCATGGGTTAATGGGACAATAATATACAAACATTTACTAAAATTTGCCACCAAGGCTTGGTGTCAATAGTGAGGCATCCAGTTGTTCCCATAATAAATAATAAAATATTGGGTGTAACCAATGTCGACCTAGTAGCTGCTTTTATTGCAGATTTAGAGCTGAACATCAAGCAAATCATTTTAGAGGAGATCCTTTATAGAGTATCACAGTTCAAAACTATGCTACCATTTCTATTCCTCATCATGCAGTTATTGCAAAATTCACATGTACCAATTATAGATACAGTAGATAGATTTATCTAGCCTAAAAAGATTGAGGACATGGTTTTAATCAAGGATTTGAGAAACTCGGGCTCAATCCTTGGGTGTTGAGATACTAGATGTATTGGGGTGCCTCTGTTAGTGAGATCTTGGTATTTGAAGCCGATGCTATGATAGCCTCTTCTCCGCTGGCCGCAACACCCTTGGGTGCCCATATATATGATCATGTATGATACATATTTATTTTACCTACTAAGATGGATAATATCATTAAGATTCAGGTATTACATAATACTAGGATTCACAATTTATAGGTAGTAGTCAAACCCTATGTAGCTGATGTGATTAAATATACTATACGGGTGATTCAGACCCATTTAATTGATTTAAGTGTTGGATATCAGCTAAGGTTTTAGACATCTGCGCTTATGATATAAGGGCAATTGGTGGTGACTTGGATGCACTGAATGCAATGGTTAAGGAGCTTACGAAGTAGACCATCCCAATTGCACCTGCTTCACCTTCGACCCTGCTATCCTTTGCGGGGTTAGTAGCTGATATGAACTATATAGTCACAAATTACTATAATAATGACCAGGTAGTGGAGGTCAATGATTCAAATATAGATGAGATGGGGTATGATTTTCAGCCCCGCAAGAAGACGAAGAAAGAAGAAGGGGCAAAAAAGAAGAGAAGGAAGAGAAAAAAAGAAAATGAAGGATAGAGTATCAGAGAATACCTTAAAGAGAGTATTATTGGAGGATGTGCGATATTTTCCACCTTCTACAGAGGAGGTAGTCAAAATATAAGGGGGTGTAAAGTCCACTCCTATGACATTATTGAGTGCATCGGCTGCCACCGGTGCTAATATATCCGATAGTGCCCTGGACACAACTGAGGCCACTATTGTGGATGCCATTGGAGAGGTATCATATCAAGCCCCAGCTAATAGAGTACTATCGGAGTCTAGTGAACACTAGTTGTATCCCAGTTTTTACTTTCATACACATCTTACAATAAGGACATTTCTTACGTTGTAAGTTGGGTGTAAGGGTATACCACAGTCGGGGTTTTTTTGGTCTTATTTATTTTCCTTTTGTTGTATTATCTTAGTTAGAATCGACATGTTTAGGTGTTTTTTTTATTTTTTAGTGATATTTTATGTTTGTGTGTGACTTTGAAAAGATTGAGACCATTTAGTGCAGTAAAAAAATAAAGAGTATGCAAATTGTGTTTTGAATAGTTCAAGTGATACAACATTGAAAATTTTGTTTTTATGCGTTGTGTTTTGTTCTTACTTAAACTATAACCAATATTTTGATCTTTTCTTGGCATAAGGATTGTTACTATGATAACCTAACCTAACTTTGCATGAACTGAAGAGGTAGTGATTGAAATAATAACCCTTAGCAAAGAGTGTGTAAGGATTTACCTATTTGGAATGTGTGTGGTCTAAAACTTTCCCGATTAATCTCACTGAAGTCGTAGAATAGAAGGTTTGAAAAGGATCATAGGCCATTTTTGAAATGGTCCACTAAATTCCTAATAAGTCTAACAAATGAATAAAATATTCCTTGAATCCAATTATGAGCTTCAATAGATCTTCTTTTCTATTTTGAAGTTGAACTTGCTTTGTCCTTAGTCCCTCCTTGGACATTGTGCACCTCAACTCAAGCAAATTGCCTAAGTTGAGGATGGTTATCATAGGTGTGTTTAAAATTTTTTGGGTATGCTTAAATTGTTGTGAAAATTAAAAAGGGACTCAGGTGAGGCATGGTGAAAAAGAAAAAGAAAAGAAAAGGAAAGAAAAAAGAAAAGGAAAATAAAAGTGAAATTGATAAAATAAAACTGCACCCGGGTTCCAATAAATAGAAAAAGTTGAAAAAGGGAATAGAATAATAGAATAGAATAATAGAGGGTAGACAAAGTGGAAGTCAAGGATAGTGTAGTGCCAAGGAGGGTTAGTCTTTTCACCCACACATACCATTCTCATCCCCAAGCCTACATTACAAGCGATTAGAAGTCCTATAGTTATCCTAATCAAACTGTCTGCAAGATAAGGCATAGAAAATAAGGCCAACCCTATGGTAACAAATTCACAAATCCTGACTTCTTTCAGAGAGTGAGAGATTTGATGCAGTCCCGGTATTAATATACATTGTATATACAAAGTGTTGGGACTTTTTTGATGTGAGGGCATAACACTATATTCTAGTTGTTTCTTGTTTTGGTAGTGTCATTTACTTAAATTACTGGGTTATCTACTGATAATGTAATGCCCATCTTGATCCCTTTGTGTTATGGTGATTGTTTTTCTACACACTGCACTTGTTTATCGTTTCTATTATTGGAGGGTGTTGAACTTTGTTTTGATTGAAGCGTGCTGAAATTGGATTGTAAAAAACTGACTTCCATAGTATTCTTAGTTTTCCCTAGGTTAAACATCTAAATAGTATAGTTTATTTTATTTTTTCTGAGGATATACAACTGTTCTAAGTTAAGGGTGTTGGTGTGTCGTGAACTTACAACACTTAAGATGCTTAAAATTATGAATATTTTCAAGTATAAAGGTATTTTTATCTGGAAATGATAGATATTTAGGTGTTTGCAGGTCAAACAAGTCTGGAAGAATGGAATGCTATATTATGGGAAAATAATCAATCTTAGATGATCATTACCATGACAGTGGGATATGTTTATGGTCGTACTTGGGTATCATAGGAAGAAGCAGAGAGGTGACTCTCAGGTGTTACTCAGATGATAATTCCCATGACCATACATTGATTATACAATCGTACCACCTGATTATGGGAAGGATATCCTAAAAACATGCCTGTAGAAGCTAAGTATGGAGAGGATCAGAAGATTGAATCCCATGATCATACCTTGATATAACGATCGTACCATGAGGTCTTGGAATCAAAGGGCATAAGTGAAGTTCGCATAAGTTGATGTGGAGGATGATCAGACGATCGTATTGTACGATCATAGGATGGAGTCATACCATAGAAGACCTAAAGATGGAAAAGTCTATGAGCAAACTATGAGCACTAAACGATAATCTTGGTATCTAACCACTATCATACCTTCCATTCATCCAATGTAACCAACTCAAATTACCTATTTTTATTAGGACAAGATTTATTTGTCTATAAATACTCTAATTCATTCTTTTGTATTACTTATGTTCCATTACATTTTTGTAAGGTTCTAAGGCATACTTTTGTCTTTAGAATTTCACAAACACCAAATTTAGGTTTTTAATTCAAATCGAGATCTTGGAGTTTTTTTATATTCATAGTGTATGTTAATAATTATTCTTTATTCTCAAGTTTTTTATTTTGTTCTTGCGATTATGAGTAGCTAAACACCACAAGTAGGGTTGTGGTAACCACAACAAATTAACGAAGTAGGGTTCACTCCCTTCCACAAATAATTTTTCACAACTAAAAGCAGCATGAGGCCACTTGAACAAAAGTATTTTGAGTGTTTGAGATCAACAAGGACCTACCAATATATCGGGAGATCAAATAAATTGAAGAATTAAATAGAAGAAAAAGTTCCTTTCCCTAAGTGAACTGGTTCCCATTATAGTAGGAATGTTTCTTCTATAGCGTAACCACTATAGTGGGTTACAGGCTGCTATAGTTAGATAGATCTATTTAAAGTATTGAGATATTGGTTTTACACCCATATCTTAACTCATACACTCAAAACTCTATTCCCCTTTTGATGTATTTGCTCCGAGAATAAAAAATAAGGTAACTATCACTATGACCCTATCGCCTTACTTTACTACTCAAATTATCATAGGGAATTTCTTAAATTGTATAAATAGAGTAAGTTTTCTATTGGTTTTTGAAATAAAATTTTTACTCAATTTAAGTGACTGTTGAAGCATGATTGCTCCTCTTACATTTACAACACTCCTGTAGCTTTCTATGCATAAGAATTACAGAAATCATGGGCTAATTGGGCTCAAAATAGTATGGAATGTGAAGGATTGTTCTTGACTTTATTTTTGAAAATTTGGGCATGTGTAGGAGTCTAAATGCCCTGAATTTTACATATACTAGTGCTAGGATACTTTCCCCACCCTGATTTTTTCTTAAAATGTTGAAAATGGTCAATTTTTAAAAAAGATGCCATTGATGAGCCTCTTGATAACTAGGGATGATGAAGGCCGATAACATTTCTCTGTAGCGGCCTTGCTATAACAGTAATATTTCTGCAATAGCGGTCCCATGGTAAAGGGATACATCCTGCTATAGTAGCAGGAAGGGAGTCAATAGCTTTCCATCTATTTTCTTGACTTGGCCTTTCTTCCAATTTGATATTTGATAACGCTCAAACTACAGCTCTCGTAAGAGTGTAAGCGGTCGTTGTCAAATATAGAACCCAACTGGGTTGGGTGTCGAATCCCATAGGGAATACTTGGTCACTAAGTATGCAACGATTAGTATACTGTTGATCGAAAATTCTATAAAAAAGGGGGGATTTAATTTTATCATAAATTAAGAGTATCAAAGTAACAAAGAAAAACGGAATGTTTAGTAGGTTTTAATCAATGAGAATTGTAAGTTAGGGTTATGTCCACCTTATGAGTTTTACGTATCTATTGGCTATGAGTTATGCGGAATTCAGACATGCATGCACTTATAGAGATTCGTATTCTACGGTAAATCCTAGTGTCTTTCGACCATCAAGGATTATATCACTTTAACTCTTTCGAGCTTAAAGCGTATACTAATGGTACGAATTCTCCAAGAGGTTAATCCAGTTACGGCACTAACTTTTAAACAGGGGTTGGTAGCCCTATTTCCTTGTCATTCCCTCTTTTCCAGACATGTAACTTTTCTTTCGAACAAGTTAATGCTATACTGGCGTATTCTATATGTTTGCAACCACAAGAATTCAATTAAGATGAAGAGAGTAATGATATAAGCAGCATACGTATCAAGAATTCACAAACTCATAGCAATAGATAGTATCTCATAAGGCTTCCATAACCCTAACAGAGAAGTTTAGCTACTCATAATTGTGAAGAAAAACCACGAGGATATCATCATACCAAATCAATAACAATATCACGATAAGGAAGTATTGGCGTCACTTGTGGCGTGAATTCCTTGCTAGTAGCGTTTCTATTTTCGTGAAAATTAAAAGTCGAATAGATGAAGAATAATGTCAACAACGAATTTAAGAATAGAAGAGAGTAAGAATGAATTGAAAGAGAATGAGTGAGAATAATAAAAAGCTTGCTGAAAAATTCAGCAAATAGGGTTTTTATAACATCCTTGTCCTAGTCCTACTGAAATAGGGTTTTTATCCTTGTCCTAGTCCTACTGGGTTACTGCATACTTGTCCTAATCCTACTAAGTTACTGCTGATCCCCCAAGTCTTTAGAAATACTGTTTTTTCCCGGGACAAGTTCTCCATGCATCACTTTCAGTCCACAAGCTTTCAGAAGCTGCCTTCCTTCTTACGTGAAGTTTCCTTTGGCGTCCAACAGTCCATAAAATGCTGAAATCTTCATCATTTATACCTGAAAACTTGCTAATCACGTTGTTTAGCTCACTTACAGGAAAAAGGACTAAAAGTGTAGGAATTATATATTTTGTCCTCAAAACTTAGCTAAAATATGGGTACATTAAGGTGCTTTAGGCGTGTAAATACGCCTAACATCAATATTCTTTTGATACTTCTACAGATTCAAACTCAATTTCTGTCACGCCCCAAAAGTTAAGGCCATTATGGCACTTATCTCAGCCCAGCCTTGATAAGTAAGCCAAGTTCCTAAAATAAAGAGGATTCTAAAACAACAACAAAGATGAAACAGGGTGAGACTTCCAGAATGAAGTCAGACCATAATATAGATAAATAAGAAGTCTGATCCAAATATATAACTATGCAAAAACTTGGTACATAAGTACTAGAGCATCTAATAAACATATTTGAATCCGGAATACTACCTAAGTTTATCTTCGAAATAAACAAAGACATTAGATAGATAAAATGAGGACTGGAACCCACTCTGAAAGTGTAGATCATGCCACTACCTGAGAATCTCTAAGAATTAAGCACGAACATAGCCACTGTGTGTCGCCTTATATTAGGATCTGCACCAAAGGGGCAACGTAGGAGTGAATACAATCCACTTGTACTCAGTAAACATCATAGGACGACTGAGTAAAATAGAAAATAATACTAGTAAAGAAAATACTATGAACACACAACATGAAACATAAACGTTCTCAAACGGTAGCTCATACCATCTCCACTAACTGTTCTAACATACACACACATGCACATATATATACATACATACATATATACATATATATATACACATACATATATATATATATATTAATATTATCAAGGGACAATCATACACAAAAGTATAGATAGAAGCTAAATACATGTAAGTAAACAAATATTAGGAAGCAGAAAATATACAAATGCAATGGCCATGCGATGTAAGGTGAAGTGAATGGTTGAAAGTCATTGCATAACTTTTTGAATACACCTATTGAGCCTCAATTCTCCAAAAATAGGAACAACGGGGGGTTCACAACCTATATACTATCTCAAATTCCACCAATCTCAATATCATGTCTCAATCTATAGGACTGGTACATCCTTCGGTCTAGGTGTTTTAAAAAATGTCTCATTTTTTTAAAAAATAAATATTCCTCAATGGTACCAATATCTCATGAATATTTATATCTTCAATCAGGTTATAATGCTCATAATCAAATCAGCATGAAGATATCCAATCTATTCAATACGTACACAAGTGAGATTAGAAATTAACTCAATATGTCAATAATTCATGATATTAGTTCTAGATGGGCACCTGTAACGCCCCAAAATCGGGTCCCTAGACGTCACACAGTGCTTAGGGTCACAAGTGACCCCAAGCTAACCCTTCTACTAGCATAACTTATAAGCAACTGAATAAAAATACAAATCCATACAAATCAGCAGAAATTAACTCTTTTCAGAATCTGATCAATACAAAAATTGAATTTTACAGGATTACAATTCTGCCTTTACAACCAAAATTGAAACAAAATACATCAACTTCTACTGACTATTTATGAAGCCTCTACTAGTACTGACTGTAGGTAGCTGGGTCATGACTACCGAATACCCTAACTCAATATGACTGAATAAAAAAAATACAATACTATAAACTCTGCATAACTAACCCAAGATCTTGAATCAAAATGACTCATCACCTGCTGACTGGATACCATGAACTGATTGGATCCGAAGGTGTAACTATACCTTGTACCTATATTCTGAGAAAATGCAGCCCACATCCGAAGATGTGGGTCAGTACCATGGAAAGGAACCGAGTATATGGGGGTGTATGCAGTTGTATAAACATCATCATCATAAATATTTATAAGAAATATGCAGGATGTATGAAAGACTCACATAGCCCAAAGAAAATCATCATAATCATGAGAGGATGAAATAAGTACAATAACATATGTGAGTCATCATATAATTTGTCAATCACTTTCAGTTCATCAAGAATATCAATTCTCATAATGTAAATATCATTTAAATCTTTCGAAAGAATAACTTTCACAAATCCACTTTCAAATCACTTCACCATTCACCATAGACACAAGGAAACACACACACACTGGGAGATCCTATAACCGACATAAACCATGTGAGCCATACAGAGTCCAACGTACAACCCACGTTAGGGAGAGCCATCCTATCCTTGCCATCGGAGTAGGACTATCGATATCAAATCCATACAAACTAGTGATCACTATATAAATCAGCCTCAGGCTCACATCCTATGAGGGCACGTAGTTCTAGGGAAGTAAGGTCACTTTATACCTCCCACTCGGTGCTAAATATTACCCCCGGACTTAACTCAGAAATTTAAATCAGCCTCAAGCTCACATTAAAGAAAATCCACAATAAACACTTCAACAATTTTCATCGGGAGCCAATTTGCTACCCCTTTATCTTAATCAATAAAAACATGGATTTCTTTCACAGTCGAGTTCAAAATAACTCATTCACGACCAAAAGGCCAAATCATTCAAAACATCTCAAATATTCAGCATCAACGTGCTTATAACACATATTTTCTCAAAAACACAATTTCTAATGGGGTTCGCGACCCAAATATCAAAATCATGATAAATATCGTTCAAGATTCATGCTTTATATCACCACACATGTAAATTTATCTTTCAAAATCATAAACATTAATATTTCATAATAATCATCATAAGATATGGGTTCATGCTTCAAATTCATAAAAAAATCAAATAAAAATTATGCCTTTGTAAGGAAAATTACTTTTGGGCACAAGAACAAAAGAGAGATCTTGTTGAAAAACTCCACATACCTTGAATGATGAACTTTAGATCGATACTCATTTTTGAGATGTTAATCGTGCCTTTGAATGATGGTTCTTGGAGTTCTTGAACAAGGAACTTGGAATCTTGAATAAATTTGCAAAATTAATGGTGAACTTTTGAGGTTCTTGAAGTTCTTGAACTAGGAACTTGGAATCTTGAATAAATTTGTAGAATTAATGGTGAACTTTGGAGGTTCTTGAAGTTGGATGTAGGAGGTTAGGGTTTTCTTTTTGAGGGAATTTGATGAATATAACATATAATGCTATAATGAGAATGGTCACATAGTTGGATCTTAAACAAAGGAGACTGATTTTAAGGAATTGATATCTTTGGTTTATTCAGAGACTGAGAATCAAAGGTCTCGAAGGGGATCTCATCAAAAGAAGGACCACTTGCGCCCAAATGAAACGTCCCTAAACACTCCCTCCAAAAGATTCAAATGACATTGTTCGGGGAGAAAATAAACCATAATTTGATACAATCCTATCGTATGGGTACAAGGACCCATATGACATAAATTAAGATAGGAATTTCTTGGTCTTGGGAAACATAACTCCTTGCTTCCAAACTTAGCAACACTTCCCAACTACTCCCTCGACTATGTTCAAGCCTAACTCCAAGTACTCATGAGATACGGCACATAACGCTATAATATTAATCTATATCATGAACCTCAATACACACTGAGCCTCATAACTCCTCACTTCAAACATAACTCTTATTGCTACTCCAACAAACACATACAATCTTGTACTAGGGATCCGCTAACTTGCGGTGCATTCTTTTTGATATACAACCATAATATTCAAGCCTATACTCATAACCACATACGCACTTCGCACATGCACCTCTAAACGAACACTCATAAAGCATCTTCCTCGCTTTCTCTAAGATTCCATCAACTACATCATTCACACATATTGGTCAATTCTTTAAACGGCACACATATCATTTTCTCAACCAATTGAACTATACACAAAAATTCTGTATTACTATTCCTACAACCTCATAGAAGTGAATAAAACCAACGCACAATAATCTTTCCAAATAAACATTTAAAACATCAACTAACCACGACATGTATCAAGGACTTAGCCTCAATCTAACTTCACTTCACCGCCATGAGCACACCACCTTCTATCATAGATAAGAAAGTATCTTCTCTCCCTTCTAGACAACTGCTCAACACCATTCGCTTGACTTAATGAAAAGGTCACAAATTTTAAAACATGAAGACCTGAAACATGAAGTGATAATGTAAATAACTTGACTCTCTATATTGAGGCCTTAGGAATAAAATATCAAATAGAATGGGTTCATTAAGGTATCAAAACTGAAGACACCCATAACAGAAACTGAATCTCACTGATCAATAAGAGTATTGCCTGAGTACTGGAACTGAACATACTGTAAAACTTGAGTATATGAGTCATGGGCGGCATGCCCTGAATTTAGAGCTCATAACTTATGGAATGTGATTCCAACTGCTAGAAGAACTGGAATTTCTCATTTTTGGAAACTAGAAGAGTATGTAATTCTCCATCACGTGTATGAACATGAATTAAGATCATGGAACTGAAATGTAAAGCATGAGTAGGTTTTGGGACAACTGAAAATACTGAAATAACATTGGGTCAAGCACCGATCTTTCTCACAGCAAATTTACAACTTAATGGTACTTCTACTAAAATGTAAAAGCTTGACTTGACTACTTGTTCTATCATCTCCCCCTTAGGTTTAAGCCATCACTCAAATTCTCAAATGCTTACTAATTCGAATCTCCACGAACATCTCTATCGCCGGAATGTACACCATCTAGTGCTTCAACTCTTATTTCTATTAGCTCAACTTGAATACTTTCTAACCTTTTGATAGACCATGCTACTTCTGTCTTCTCCCTCTAATAACATGCCTATGAACTTATGTTTCTAACCCATAAGAATCAAAATCACACTTAAGAGGCTCAACCTTTTAAATCATACGCCTCACCTTAACTTAGCCATCAAAACATCATCCATCGTCTAACTAGTATTTATCCATCTAACAATCCCATGGCACGACTCACTACACCACATACACTAATCCTCGAAATTAAAGCAGTCCCATAATATCTTGGGTGAACTTTCTCATCATAATATAATATTAAACTTAATTACAAGTCAACTACCCTTAAAATCTTGTGTACACTGTTCAAGCCTATTAGGTCACTTTCGGCAACTAATACCATTAATCCGGAAACCGTCACATTCGGCTTCATGATCACCAATCGTTCAAACTTAAGGTCTCACACTTCACAAAATTTACAACTCCATCTCACGCATAACTTCCACGTGAAGATTATAAAACAACACATCCATGAACACTAGCCTACTTAAACTTCATAACAATAATAATTGGTCCTAATCATATAGCCTATCTTATTCACAATCCATTAACACATCCTTCTTTCACCCGTCACTACTATCTATCCTTCATACACAACTTAACATAGTTCATAGCTCTCTACGTCTTAACTTAACTTCCTTTTGCAATCTGGAGACCTCCTAGATTAACAACACTTAGCCACCGAGTACTTCCATCACTAACCTATACTCTTTGTCATACAAATAACGTCAACACCCGGTTCATACCTCGAACAAACTATATCACTTCCTATTAACCCAATTGCATGCAAAAAGGGATTTCGCTATACTTATGCACAACAAATCACACTTACTATCCTTCTTACTACTACACCTCCACATCCCACATTTTTAGCCAGCACAAGGAACAAGATGAACTACAAGTTGCTAGTGGATCGAAATAGGCCTCACACGGCTTCACTAGACTTTGTTTTTGTGTTTTGATCAAGAAAGTTATATGAATAACAAAGTAACTATGCTAGTGAATCGAAATAGGCCCCACACGGCTTCACTAGACTTTGGTTTGTATTTTGAACAAGAAAATGAGAT
The DNA here is from genome assembly GCA_030864215.1 of Capsicum pubescens. Lineage (NCBI taxonomy): Eukaryota > Viridiplantae > Streptophyta > Magnoliopsida > Solanales > Solanaceae > Capsicum > Capsicum pubescens. The sequence goes on along the minus strand of CM061540.1, from coordinate 256,511,134 downwards.
GAATAACAAAGAAGCTATGCTAGTGAATCTAAAGAGCCCCACACGGCTTCACTAGACTTTGATTTTTCATAAACATAATGATAACAAGATTCCATAATACAAGAGATAGAAACTTGACACACAACATTCAACGATCTAAGAATACACCTTACTCTGTCTTAATTAAATAACTCATAAGAACGAGGGCATAACTTTCAACTTAAGGAACTTAACACACTAGAGAGCTCCTCTCAAGCCCTTTGTGTAACTTTTGAAATTTCTTCCAGAAAATATAGAAGCATTACCTGGGGAAGAACTGGAGCTTGCGAATCATGTTATCTCAAAAATAATACATAGAGGGAGAAGTATAGATTAACATTGTAGATTCTGAGGAGGAATCTGAAAGCACATCTAACCTAGGCTTAGTTCACGACTTTTATGAACATGAATAAAGTACTTCAATCTTTGGAACTCAAAAGCACTGACAGGATACTTTCTAGCTCTCTTACAATCCCATAACTATCTACGGAGAATTAAGCTTAACTGTTTTTGATACCTTGAAAATGAGGCAGAGTTGGCCAGAATAGAGTAAGATAAGAATCTATATAAGCTTCTTGGAGAACCTTTTTATAGCACAATCTTAGACTTGAAAGAAGGGAAACATTTCCTAAATACCCTGTAGCCTCTCGAACAAAAGTACAGACGTCTCTGTACCGTTCCGCAAGAATCTACTAGACACAACTTCATAGACACTCTAGGACACTTGAACTCTGTGATTTGATACCAAGTTTGTAATGTCCCGAAATCGGGTCCCGAGATGTCACACGGTGCTTAGGGTCACAAGTGACCCCAAGCTAACCCTTCTACTAGAATAGCTCATAAGAAACTGAATAAGAATACAAATCCATACAAATCAGCAGAAATTAACTCTTTTCTGAATCTGATCGATACAAAAATGGAATTTTACAGGATTACAATTTTGCCTTTACAACCAAAATTGAAACAAAATACATCAACTTCTACTGACTGTCTATGAAGCCTCTACTAGTACTGACTGTAGGTAGCCGGGTCATGACTCCCGACTACCCCAACTCAATACGACTGAATAAAGAAAATACAATACTATAAACTCTGCATAACTAACCTAAGCCGTTGAATCAAAAGGACTCATCACCTGCTGACTGGATACCATGAACTGACTGGATCTGAAGGTGCAACTATACCTTGTACCTATATTCTGAGAAAATGCAGCCCACATCCAAAGATGTGGGTCAGTTCCATGGAAAGGAACCGAGTATATGGGGGTGTATGCAGTTGTATAAACATCATCATCATAAATATTTATAAGAAATATGCAGGATGTATGAAAGACTCACATAGCCCGAAGAAAATCATCATAATCATGAGAGGATGAAATAAGTATAATAACACATGTGAGTCATCATATAATTTGTCAATCACTTTCAGTTCATCAAGAATATCAATTCTCATAATGTAAATATCATTTAAATCTTTCGAAAGAATAACTTTCACAATTCCACTTTCAAATCACTTCACCATTCACCATAGACACAAGGAAACACACACACTGGGAGATCCTATAACCGACATAAACCATGTGATGAAATAAGTATAATAACACATGTGAGTCATCATATAATTTGTCAATACTTTTCAGTTCATCAAGAATATCAATTCTCATAATGTAAATATCATTTAAATCTTTTGAATGAATAACTTTCACAATTCCACTTTCAAATCACTTCACCATTCACCATAGACACAAGGAAACATACACACACTGGGAGATCCTATAACCAACATAAATCATGTGAGCCACATGGATTCCAACGTACAACCCACGTTGGGGAGAGCCATCCTATCCTTGCCATCAGAGTAGGACTATCGATATCAAATCCACACAAACTAGTGATCACTATATAAATCAGCCTCAGGCTTACATCATACGGGGGCATGTAGTTCTAGGGAAGTAAGGTCACTTTATACCTCCCACTCGGTGCTAAAGATTACTCCGGACTTAGCTCAGAAATTTTAATCAGCCTTAGGCTCACATTATAGAAAATCCACAATAAATACTTCAACAATTTTCATCGGGAGCCAATTTGCTACCCCTTTATCATAATCAATAAAAACGTGGATTTCTTTCACAGTTGAGTTCAAAATAACTCATTCACGACCAAAAGGTCAAATCATTCAAAACATCTGAAATATTCAACATCAACGTGCTTATAACACACATTTTCTCAAAAACATAATTTCTAATGGGGTTCGCAACCCAAATATCAAAATCATGATAAATATCATTCAAGATTCATGCTTTATATCACCACTCATGTAAATTCATCTTTCAAAATCATAAACATCAAGATTTCATAATAATCATCATAAGATATGGGTTCATGCTTCAAATTCAAAAAAAATCAAATAAAAATCATGCCTTTGTAAGGAAAATTACTTTTGGGCACAAGAATGAAAGAGAGATCTTGTTGAAAAACCCCACATACCTTGAATGATGAACTTTAGATCGATACTCATTTTTGAGATGTTAATCGTGCCTTTGAATGATGGTTCTTGGAGTTCTTGAACGAGGAACTTGGAATATTGAATAAATTTGCAGAATTAATGGTGAACTTTGGAGGTTCTTGAAGTTCTGGAACTTAGGAACTTGGAATCTTGAATAAATTTGCAGAATTAATGGTGAACTTTGGAGGTTCTTGAAGTTGGATGTAGGAGGTTAGGGTTTTCTTTTGAGGGAATTTGATGAAATATAACATATAATGCTTCTAATAGGCTTTAATATAGGGTTTGGATGGATTTTGGGTGAGGGGGAATGTCCAAAACACCTCTATAAATCAAATAATTCTCGCATCTGTCCTTTGGTAGACTGTTTTGATAGTCTGAAGTTGATCAACCATAATGTTTTACTTCGATATCCAAATTGGATGAAACGAATTTCACTAGAAAAAGGACTCTCATATATTTCCGTTGATATATAGTATCTCACCCAGATCATTGTGTACAAGAAGTTATGATTATTTGAAGTTGACCCAAAAATTCACTTTTGATAGGCTGAAGTAGATCGAGCATAACTTTTTGCTCCGATTTAAAAATTGGATGAAACTAATTTCATCAGAAAGAGGACTCGCAGATATTTCTATTGATATATAGTAGATCACCTAGATTATTATGTACAAGGAGTTATGATCGTTTAAAGTTGGAGAAAAAATACGCCAGGACTCAGTACTTTTTTTCCTGCACGTTTTACTGTTCACTACTATTCACGGTTCGATCAGAATGTTCATAACTCGCCGCTCGGGTGTCCGTTTTGGATGATCCATATATCGTTGGAAAGCTTATTCGATAATCTACGCAATGGTGGGTCATAATCTAAGACATACCACACAGAAAATTTATAATTCATTCTAGAAGATAGAACCCAACACGTTTACGCATAAAATTTCAACAAAAAATTTCCTGGGGTATTATAGCACCATTATAATAAACATGCATGTAAGACATCATTAACATCATATCAACCCATAACTCAGGCATTTCTACCATGATAAAGGTAAACGCTTCACAATAAGACTTATAATATCTTTTCAAGACTCTGTACATGCATCATATTAAGAAATAAGGTAGTTAAATGAACAAATAAGGCAAATAATTTCAGTAAAGCCCCCGTACGGGCAAAACACCGTACATAGTATCATAAGCCAATAACAGTAGATATAAGACCCCTCACGGGCATGACACAATATAATAGCTCAAAAATTATATCCCATAGTTATTATCCCAAAACCAAATCATGTTTTACTTGTTCTTTAACTACCCAACCAACGTGAAGAAAGTTAAGCCATTACCTAACTCAAAGAAGAAAAATCCAAGCCTAAAGTTCTTCAACATGGAGCTTTCCCCTTGTAAAAAACCACAAAATCAACTACTCTATTTAGTTATAACATCTACTTATTAAAAGAAAGCTAATGAAACCTATATTGCTCATATTTAAGTTAGATAAAAAATGGATTCGAAAAACAAGTCAGAAAACAAAAGGAGTAAAACTAGAATTTTATTTTAAAAATACATTCCCTAAGGTTATATTAATCTACAGTTGAAAACCTATGCAAAAATGAGTAAACAACGAGGTCCAAATCAAAGAATTTTTTTTTCTTTTTGAAAAATCCTCAAAATCCCATGTTTAACCCAAGATTTTAAAAGTGTTTTGATGTTATGATTCAAAATAAGTAATGAAAATAAGGTTTTGGAGCTTAACCAAACTTAAATAGTAATGAAAACCCTAAAACTCGCCTAAACCCAATGCTCAAAGTCCCAAAATAGCAAAAAATCGTGAAAAAGGGTTTATATACTGTGGTGGCCGCTTAAGTGGTACTAGGACGCTAAAGAAGATACTAGTTAAGTGATACCTGGGCACTAAAGCAGCTATCGCTTATACGGTTTTGGGAATCTAAAAAGGTTACTTCTTAAGCAGTCCTTTCCCTCTTCTACAACTATATCACGTATCAACAAGTGTTAATTTTGGTGCAAGCCAATGATGCTCTGAACAGACTCTCGAGATTTGACTAGGACTCAATAGAAACAAACCATATGTTCTACACGGCTCATTTGATGTTCTGAACTAGTGGCTACGTCATATTTTTGAAAAAAATTAACCTCCAGGACCCCTTTAAGGTATATTTCACTATTTTTTCAAACAGTGAATTGAAATATAAACTAAAGTTTCCAAACCAAAACTAACTCTACTACTAATTCAAAATCAACATTCATAATCTAATGGAATGGTACAAATCACCATCTAGCACTCAGAACATCCACTACTAACAGAAGTCAACTATAGAACTTTTAAAACTCCTAAACCCTCAAACTTTCCCAAAACCCTTTCGAAGGCATTGGGAATGGTGCCAAACATCCCCACATCTCAAAATCAATATGTAGCAACTGTGGGGAAGGGAAAAACAGTGAAATCACATAAAAACAAGGTTTTCTCACTTTAAGTCATCATGACATCCAAAACTAAGACTCTAGTTCATCCTCAAACTAAAAGACAAGGGAATACCTGAAACAGTAAAAAATTGAGCATAATAATTTGCCATAAATTTACGACACTTAAGAATCTTAGGTATGTTTAAGTGGATATGATGGGTTTTTGGTATCATTGCAAGTTGAACAGGCTCGGGAAAAAAAACTTCTAAAATAAGTGCTTTAGAGGATCAGAGAAAAGAAATGACGACCATGGAATCTAATAACAGTCATGCCATGGATATCGTGCCTTGAGTTAGAGAGTGTCCTTAGGAGTTGATAAAAAAAAATGCTCCACTGATCATAACATGAAGTCACGATTGTACTTTCTATCATGTGAGGAAGGCTTGGGAATAAGGCTGGAGAACCTAAGTGTGAAATTATCATATGAGTCACGATCGTACTATGATATGATGATCATACAATGAGATATTGGATGAAGGACAAGATATGAAGGTTACAAAGATATAAGCTGAAGGTGATCAGGTGAAGGAATTACACGGTCATACATTGATAGCATAAATCTATATTGAGCACCGTACCATTGAAGATCTACAGATGAAAATCCATTTGTCAAACCAGGAGCACCAAGGAAAGACCATGGTATCTAACTACAATCGTACCTGCTTTTCGCCCAAGCAAACTGACAGAGATTTCTTGTTTTGCTTAGGATAGTATTTGTTTTGTCTATAAATACTCTTGTAGGGTAATTTTTATGTGTTACACTGTACTTTGTACAATATTATATTGTGAGGTTCTAAGGCATATTCTTGGAATTTAATGAAGAACCTTTGTATGCATTTAATTAAAGTTGAGATTTTGTAGTTTAACTCTCTTTATAAGTCCATGAAAATGCTTTCATCTATGAATTCTTCTAGTGTTCATGCAATTATGATTCACTAAAAACCACAACTAGTGTTGTATGAACCATGATGAATTAACAAAATAGGTGAAGTGCGAGATAAAGCTAGACTAGTGTGCTTGCATGTATTGGTATGTCCTTTATAGTACTTGCTTTTCTAATAAATGCATATATATAAAATTTGTGCTTGGGAGAGAGGTATAGAATAGGAAAAGGGAACAACAACAGATATTTGAGATTATCAATCTTCATCTAATAGCTAGAGTCATAATAGAGAGAGTTAATCTGAGATCAAGAATAACAAGATAGTGACACGACCCGAACCAAGGCCTTGTCGTAATGGGCATCCAAAGTTCAACCGGTACTGGAGACTACCCCTATTACCCAACCCAACCAAACTATGCAAAACCTAAGTCGGATGAATTCCGAACATATAATAAGATAGCTTTATTGTAAAATCCAAGACTTTGGGATAGGTCTATGTTCGTGACCACCCAAACGAGCCCAACCATCCAATACCAACCAATAATTAATACCAAACCAAACCATAATCCAGAACCATAACCATATAAGTTCCATAATAATTATATATAATCTCAAAATAAAAGAGGATGGAACGGTGAAAAATTTAGTCAAACGATATTAGCCCTAGTTCTAATTCCAATACTAAGGCTAACACCAATATTGATCCTGCCCATACCAACCCATAGTAGTTACATAAAATCCTCTAACAACAAGAAAACTAATATCCGATTAGGAAATGCCCCCAAACATAGACAAAACCAATATCCATAAAATAACCGAAGTATATGAAAATGTCCATAACATGATATGAAGCCTTTTGGAAAGATAAAAGCTCACCACTTTAATCCAATAGTAGATCCCAAAATCCGATCACTATTCAGGAGGAGTAGAACGATCGGTTCCTGTATTGCGTGGGGATACAACCGCCCAAAGACGAGTTAGTAGGTGATTCTAGCATGAGCTCAGGAAAAGGATAAAATAATGACATCTAGTAAAACCCAGTAAACCAAACATATGCATACAAACCACACATATGTATATATATAACCATGTCCAGAATGGGAATCAAGTTTAGCATGCATTCGAAACCATTTACATGGGTATGTGTAGCTTAACCATCCTAAAACCACCCACCGGCTATATGGGTCCAGTATAACCCCCTGAATGAGCCCCGATGCATGTAGCCGTACAAATCGGAGATACCATAAGAGTAGGAGATTCCTAAGTACCCTTCACTCTCCATGATAAATATATACAGTACTTAGAGGAGTCCCATATACCTCATAGTATCATAAATGGTCTCCATGACAAACCCCCCATGTCGGCAAATATGAGTTTCGAGTGTTCTATCATTGAACTCCTACCTTCACGGTTAAATATCATACCCTACCATTATTACCTAATAAAATCCATTTCCAACAAAACAATCCATTATTCCATTTATTATTAACCAAGGCTATTAATAGTGGTGTTGTCATACTGACTATAACTTACAAGTATTGTCCTTAGCCATAACCAAACATTTGTAACCAAAACCCCAAAACTTATTTGAAAACCCGAAAACCATACAATAAATCATGCAATGAAAACATTGTATAAAACCATGTATTTTGTTGGAACGAACAATGAGGGAAGAGTAAGTTCCTTAACTGAGAAGATAATGGGGAAAAATCACCAACACAAGCCCCAAATTAATCCTTAATATGAAACCCTAGCTTCCTTTTCCCAAGAACTTTAAAAGGGATTAGAGAGTGTTATCTAGTGTTAGTGAATAGAATAATAGGGAAAATAACCTCCCAAATGAGTTAAAAATTGTGGGGCCTTATTAGGTTAAGTGGGGAAATGTCCAGATTGCCCGTACTTAAACTGCATAAAAATCCTGTCATAGGGTACGACTACCCCATTTGAATCGTACCCTCCATGTATGAGTGGTACCCACCATCCAAACCCAGGGCCTCTCTGTTGGACCCAACACTGTCTAAGGTATGACTCACCCAAACAAAGTCATACCCAAGTAAACGACTAGTACCTTTGACCCGTACCCCTGGCAGAATAGAATCATAAGAGGTTTAAACACTGTCAACCATATGAGTCCATGGTACAACTCATACCCTAGATTACGGCTCATGGTGAGTCACTCATATTCAGATACAAGTTAAGTTATCAAGTATAAGATTAAGTGAAGGAAAAACCCAAACCAAACAACCCATATCCACCAATACGAGTGGAACCACTCAAGTCGTATCTATTCCAGAAACCAATCCAACCCACCAACAATCACTTGTCAGCATACAACCAATCCGTACCACTCGTACCCTAGTGTACAACTTGTTCGCCCTTGTCGTAACTTGTCAAGAAACCAAAAATCTAAGAAATTTTCTAAGGGTCAAAAACCCAGGGTGTTATAGTCTCCCTACTAGGAACATTCGTCCCTGAATGACAGACAAGGTAGGTAACCACAATCACGATTCATTTGCATTATAGAATAACAACCCAACCTTTAACCAAGTTAGAAAATAATAATGCAAAGATATTGATCTTTCCTTTAACAAAGTTTCAAAACAAAAGTATGTTAAAGAACATATATCTTCGGCACAACTCCCAGGAGTAGAAAATAAATGCGGATACTTGGATTTCATATCCTTTTCCACTTCCCAGGTAGCCTCTTCCACCTTGCAGTTCTGCTATAGAACCTTAACCGAGGCCATATCCATGGTTCATAACCGACGAACCTATCGATACAATATATCAATCAAGACCTCTTATAAGATAAAGAATCCAAGATACTCAATTCTTCCAAAGGAACAACCAAAGAAGGATTACCAAAGCATTTCCTCAACATGGAAACATGATATACGGGATCAACGGAGCTTAACTCCAATTCATAAGGCACATTACCAACCCTTTGGAAAATCGTATAAGGTCTAACAACTTGAGGATTGAGCTTCCCCTTTTTACCAAACCGCATTACTCCCTTGATGGGAGATACCTTTAAGAATACCTTATGTCCAACCTCAAACTCTAAGTCTCTATGCCTTATATCTGGACAGAACTTTTGGCGACTTTGGGAAGCCTTAAGCCTATCCCGAGTCACCTTCAATTTTTCTATAGCCTAATAAACCAAATTTGAACTGAACATATCTACCTTACCAAAGATGAAACTAACTAATAGGAGATCTACACCTCATATTATATAATGCCTCAAAAGGGCCATACCAATGCTTGAATGATAGTTATTGTTGGAAGAAAACTCTACCAAAGGTAGATGCTCAACCCAATTGCCACCATAATCAATCAAGCACGCCCGAAGCATATCCTCCTATGTTTAAATATTTCTCTCTGCTTTTCCATCCGTCTGAGGATGAAAATTAGTACTCAAACTAACATTAGTCCCTAATCCTTTTTGAAAAGACTACCAGAAATGAGATTAAAATAGCATGGCATAATCATAGATAATAAAAATAGGTAACCCATGCATTTTCACAATTTTCTGAAGATACAACTTCATATAATCCTCAGCTAAAAATGTGTCCCTCACTGGCAAGAAGTGAGTAGACTTTGTCATCTTATCCACGATGACACAAATCAAAACAAATTGGTACGGAGACCTAGGAAGATCAGTAATGAAATCCATATTAATTACCTCTCATTTTTATTCGGGAAAATCAATTTCTTCATACAATATACTAGGCCTCATGTGCTCAACTTTGACTTGTTGGCACACCATGCACTTGGCCACAAAATTAGCCATATCCCTTTTCATACCATTCCACCAATACATCTCCTTGTGATCATGGTACATCTTTATCGAACTGGGATGAACAACATAGCATAATTCATACGCCTCAACCAAGATCCTTTGTTGCAAACCGTCGATATTTGGAGTACACAAACTCCCATGGTACCTTTGGCACAATAAAGTTCTATAATCAATAATCTCAAATACCATTACCATTTTCCCACCAACATCACTATTGATTTTCATCAAGATAGTATCTAGCATTTGTTTCTGCTTGATCTCTGCACCAAGAGATGATGAACCACTTGCTGAACCATCACACCACTATTCTTGGAGTCCAAAAGATGAACTCCAAGGTTGGACAAATGGTCAATATCCTTCACCAATTCCCACTTTCCTTTCTCCACATAAGCCAAAATCCCCATGGACAACCTGCTAAGAGCATCAACAACCATGTTAGCTTTACCTGGGTGATAGTAAAGACTCATATCATAGTCTTTGAGAAGCTTCAACCATCTTCTCTGCCTGAGATTTAACTCTTTTAAAGTGAACACATATTGTAGACTTTTATGATAAAAAAATATCCACGTGCACTCCATATAAAAAATGCTGCCAGATTTTTGAACAAACTACCACTGCAACAACTCCAAATCATGAGTATGATAGTTCCTTTCATGCACCTTTAACTACCTAGAAGCATAGGGAATCACCTTCCCATTCTACATCAATACTTAACCAAGTCCCACTTGAGATGTAATACAACAAACCACAAAATCCTTATTGCCTTCAGGCAATGTCAAAATCAAAGCTAAAGTTAGCTTATCCTTAAGCTTTTTGAAAATCCCTTCATACACATTCGACCAAGAAAACATTACCTTTTTCTGTGTCAACTTAGTCAATAGGGTAGCTATCGTCGAAATTCTTTCCACAAAGTGCCTATAATACCCAGCCAAACTCAAGAAGCTTCGAACATTGATTGGAGTCGTAGGTCTAGGACACCTTTTAACCACAACCACCTTTTGTGGATCCATCATGATCCCCTAACTAGAAATAATATGACCCAAGAAATTCACAACGTTCAACCAAAAACTTACACTTGCAAAACTTAGCATACAACTACTGTTCCTTCAAGGTTTGCAACACAATACGGAGGTAATTGGCATAATCCACCTCACTTTTGGAATATACCAAGATGTCATCAATGAACATAATGACAAAGAGATCCATAAACTGCCTAAAAGCCCTATTTATCAAATCCATAAACACCGCTGGGGCATTAGTCAAGACAAATAACATCACCAAGAAGTCAAAGTGCCCATACGAGAAAAGTCATCTTAGGGATATCCACCTTCCTAATCTTAAACTGATGATACCTAGACCGAAGATCTATTGTATAAAAGAACTTGGCACCTTGCAACTGATAAAAAAAGTCATCAATCCTTAGAAAATGATACTTGTTCTTGACCGTTATCTTATTCAACAAGCGATAGTTAATGGACATCTGAAGAGAGCCATACTTCTTGCACACGAACAACACCGCAACACCACTTGGAGGTATAGTAGGATGAATAAACCTCTTATCAAAAAGATCCTTAAGTTGCTTATTGAGTTCCCTCAACCCAACCGGAGCCATTTTATAAGGCATATTCCTTGACATATATTTTCCCTTACTTAAGATTAACATATTCCTATATCTTTGCTTCCCTTACCTCCCAAGGAAAAAAGCAATCCAAAAAAGTATTTGAGAAAGTTTCCTATAAGGACAACTTCTCAACATTACCTCTATCCCTATCCCACTCCTCATACCACTGGTACGCAACATCCTTGAGATGATAAGCTATAAAATTCACCCTTTCCATATTCGTAGTCTGTATCACCCTAAAGATTTTCTCTATTTTATCAAAGAAACCTTGAGGATCCTCCTCTACTTTTACTTTAGTAAAAGTAGTAGGATTCATCTTCATAAACTGGCCAACCCTTGTTGCCTCAGCAGATAAAACACCAGAGGCATCCCACTCAGCCTGAGAAGCAACCAACTAAGCAATAGTATGAATCAATTAATGAAATTCTACATTTGTTACCCCACCCTAAAGAGGACTAGTAGCAACCAGTGGAACTCCAAAAATATAAGGGACTAGAGCGCTAGATCGAGTATGGATCCCCTATGTCCTTTCTAAATTATCCCTGAATGTGACAAAAAGTTTTTTTGTATTCCAGATCGTAGAGGCATGATCTAAAAAGCTAACAGACAAGGATTAGATAAGATTCCATGACTTAGACTCCAAGCTTGAAAATAGAATACCAAGAAAAAGAAACATTCTTAAGTGCCTTGTAGCCTCTCTCTTATAAGTGTGGCGTGCTACACACCACTAAAAGAGAATTTACTAGATACGGCTTTGTGGACTCCCAATTGACCATGAACCTAAAGCTCTGATACCAACTTAACAAAACCTAAACCAGGGCCTTGTCGTAATGGGCATTCCAAGTGCAATCGGAATTGGAGACTACCCCCGTTATCCAACCCAACCAACCTACACATATATTGAGTCAAATGAATTTCGAATATATAACAAGATAATGTTATTGTAAAATCCAAGACTTTGGGATAGGTCTATGGCCGTGACCACCCAAATGAGCCCAATCATCCAATACCAACAAATAACCAATACCAAACCAAACTATAATCCAGAACCATAACTATATATGTTCCATAATAATTATATATAATCCAAAAATAAAAGAGGATGGAATAGTGAGAAATTTAGTTCAATTATATCAGCCCCAATGCCAATGCCAATACTAAAGCTGACACCAATACCGATCCCGTCCATACCAACCCAGAGTAGTTTCACAAAGTCTCTAACCAAAAAAAACCAATACCCGGTTCAGACATGTCCCCAACCATAACCAAAAAAAATATCCATAAAATAACCAAAGTATGTGAAAATGTCTATAACATGAAATGAAGCCATCTAGAAAGATGAAAACTTACCACTTTAATCCAAAAGATGATCCCAAAATTCAATCACTATGCAAAAAGAGTAGAATGGATAGTTCTTGCATCATGTGGGGATATAACCGCCTGAAGATGGATTAGCGGGTGAATGCTAGCATGAAATCAGGATAAGGATAAAATAATGCCATCCAATAAAACCAAGTAAACCAACCATATGCATACAAACCATACATATATAGATATATAACCATGTCAGGAAAGGAAATCGGGTTTATCATGCATTTGAAACCATTTACCTGGATATGTGTAGCTTAACCATCCTAAAACTACCCACGAGCTATATGGTTCCAGCGTAATCCCTTGAATGGGCCTCGATGGGCGTAGTTGTATGAACTAAAGATACCATAAGAGTAGGGGATTCCCAAATACCCTTTGCTATCCATGATACGTATGTACAGTGTACTTAGAGGATTCCCATGTACCACATAGTATCATAAATAGCTGCCATAACCAACCTCTCATGTCGGCAAACATGAGTTTCCAATGTTCGCTCATTGAACTCCCACCTTCATACCCCACTATTATTGCCTAATTAAAAGCATTTTTAACCAACCAATCCATTATTCCATTTATTATTAACCAAGGCTATTAATAGTGGTATTGTCATACCGACTATATCTTGAAAGTATTGTCCTTAGCCAAACCTTTTAAGGTAAAGGAATTCTCGTGTACCCATTTACCAAGTTAACTTGGGGGAATCCCATGTAACCTACAAGTGTTCAATTATGTTTACTTGGGGGAGTCTCGTGTACCCCACAAGTTGTTCATCAACATGTTTACTTGGGGGATTCCATTGTACCCCACAAAGAGTTCAATTAACCATAACCATGACCACCAAACCATTCCATTTAACCATTCAAGACTATTTAAACCATTTAGGGTTCCATTACCAAGTTCAAACCATGCAATAGTTCCATTAAAAATCCAATAATATAGCAAAACCATTATCATAGGCATTGTATCAAACATGTTGGGGGCATAGTATTTCCAAAACTAAAACCAATTACCATGTGACCATTCTTGTGCAACCAATTATCAAAAACCACCATTAAAGCATATAATAACATAATTAAAACATGGGAAAACCATAACCAAGCATTTGTAACCAAAACCCCAACACATATTTGAAAACCCAAAATCATACAATAAATCATGCCATGAAAACATTGTATAAAACCATGCCTTTAGTTGGAACTAACTATGAGCGAAGAGTAAATTCCTTAATTGAGAAGATGAAGGAGATAAATCACTAACACAAGCCCAAAGTTAATCCTTAAGATGAAATCCTAGCTTCTTTTCCCAAGAACTTTAGAGAGGATTAGAGAGTGTTTTGTAAGTGTTAATGAATAGAATAATAGGGAAAATAACCTCCCAAATGAGTTAAAAGTCGTGGGGACTTATTAGGTTAAGTAGGGAAATATCCAGATTGCCCTCACTTAAACTGCATAAAAATACCGTCATAGGGTACGATTACCCCATACGAGTTGTACCCCCCATGTATGAGTAGCACCTAACACTCATACCCAAGGCCTCCCCATTGGACCCAACACTGTCAAAGGTACCCAAACCAAGTTGTACCCAAGTATACAATTAGTACCTTTGACTCGTACCCGTGGTAGAATAAAATCATAAGAGGTTTGAATACTGTCCACCATACGAGTCCATGGTATGACTTGTACCCTGACTTACAACTTATGGTGAGCCACTCGTACTCATACCTAAGTTAGGTTACCAAGTATAAGATTAAATAAAGGAAAAACCCAAACTAAATGACCCATATCCACCAATATGACTGTACCACTTAAGTTGTATCTATTCCAGAAACCAATCCAACCCACCAACCATCACTGGTCAGCATACGACCAACCCATACCACTCATACCCAAGTGTACAACTCATTTCCCCCTAGTCATAACTTGTCAATAAATAAAAAATCCAAGAAATGTTTTAAGGTCAATAACCAAAGGTGTTATAGATAGTTTGATAGCACAAGAAACCTATGAATTTATCAAATAATAGATATAAAAATACTAGTGCTAATCTCATATTGATTACAAATCCAAAATACAACAACAGTGATTGATACTCTTTATTTTTACAAAACTGTGCTTCTTTTACTTAATTAGTAATTACCTAGACAAACATGTGCTTAAATTTTGTCATATTCCTTGTGGGTTTAACTACAAACTTATTGGGTTCTATATTTGATTCATTAACTACTTTCTACTTTTTGGTACGTATAATTTGAGAGACATCAAGTTTTAGCACCGTTGTTGGAGAATATGGTTATAGAATTAATTTAATGGGTTTGTTAGGCTATTAGTTTTGTTTGCTAATTTTACTTTTCTACTATTTTAGTGCACATGACAATGTATGCCTTATACTCAGAGTCAAGTAAGTCCCATGATTACATTTGATCTTGAACTTAAGGAACTCTAAGACAAAGTCAAAGAATGGAGAGTGTAGGAGTTCATAATCAAAGAACCCTGCTCGCAAGAGTTTATGATTATAAATCTATTTTGAATTAGCCACTTCAACATAATGTTCAAAAACTTACAAAATAGGTTGGTGCTCAATTAATGGCTAAAAAAAATTCTTGGCATGAAGCTGCTCGACAAGAAATAAGAGTAAAAAGAGCTAGATAAAAAGAGTTAGGTCATCTAGCTGCATTTGATGAAAGGGATAAATTGAGAAAAAATAAAGGACAACAACCTATCCAACAATATCTGCCTATTTATGTTGATCCAGAGAAAGATTTGGAGTATGTAGAGCCGATTGAAACTATGCAATTATTCTACTAGAATTGTATCAAGGTACTAAGTTTGATATCATGAGTGCAACAATCTAGCTATAAAATATAAAAAGGGTGTTTTTTGTCCTGCCTACAGATGATGCAAACATGCATATCATAAAATTCTTAGGGATCTGCACCTCATATAATCTACCTAGAGTGAGTCAGGAGGTTGTTTGACTATGGTTATTTCACTTCTCACTGACAAGAGAAGCTACTCTATGGTTAGGAAAGTTGCTCCGAGGATCTATTACCATTTGGAATGAGTTTAGGAATTAGTTCTTAGACCAATATTTTCCACCCTCCAGAATGTTACAATTGAAATATGATATATATAACTTCCGATAGCTTTATTTAGATGCAGTATACAAAACATGATTGAGGTTTAAAAAGAGGTTACAAATTATACCAAATCACAGGATTACTAGAAGAAATTTGTTAGAGATCATATATAGAGACTTTAGTGCTAACACTAAGGATATAGCAGTCACTATCACAGGTGATGCCTTAATAAGTCTATGACAGGAACATATTTTTGAGATCTTGGATCAGATTACATAACCCAATTGAGGGTGGCATACTTGGGAGAAAAAAATAAGAGGTAATACTTATGAAATCAAATCTTCTAATAAGCAACGAATACTAGATGAGATAGTGGCTGACGAAGTGGAACAACTAAGGATTGAGATTGTGTTACTTTCTAAGAAATTTGTGGCAGCTGGAGTGGAAAAAATCAATGTAGTTGGTGCTTGAGGAAAGGATTATAAAAATATTCAAGGCTTACAAATATGAATATTTATAGTCTGAAATATCTTGACAAAAGATGGTGGGTTTTTAAACCAATAGGCAAGGGTCTAATCAAGGCAATTGGAAATCTAGGTAAAGAATCAAGGCTGGAACTATTATTGATACCACTACATTAGTTTTGGATATAGAGATAGGAGTACGGATTAAGATGGTGATTGGAAGTAGAAAGATGATTATAAACATAAAAGTGGCCTTTATATTCCACTAGGGAACCATAATACTGTTTGGAAATTCAAGGGTAAAATATTTTCTTATGAAACTTCCTAAGGGTCTAGGAATTTTATTAGGGAAATTAATGCAGACATTTTAGGCTTGATCTAAAAGATTGAGTCTCATGCGACTTCCATTAAACAATTTGAGTAGTATGTTGGGAAGATGCCTTCCATATTAAACTGGTATTAATATGACACACTTTCTAATAGCATCATTTAGAATCCTAAGAATGAAAACCATTGTCTAGCTATTAACACTCAGAGAGGTAAGGCTTCTATTTATCCATCTATTTCTATGATTATGACTTAAGAAATGACCCAGTTATCATTGTTGATATGGATGAGAATGAAGTAGAGAACTTGGTGGTCAATATAGCATCATCTTTAAAGCCCCTAATTGTCGAAAAAAAAGCTAAGACTGATAAAGAGAAGGATAAGGAGGTCATAATCTTATTGAATCCCATTACATGACCACCTACCCTCTTTCCTCAAAGATTGAAGAAGAAATCTGGGAAGGAAATAAAACTCCTTGAACTTTGGCTCTTTAAGATTTCCTAAGTTTTGAACATTCTAATCATCATAAGATTTAAATGTACTTGTCATATGATAATATACAATTTGAGGTCCCTCACTTATATCATAGTTAGTGTGTTTTGGTTAGTTTCTATCCAACATATGAGTAGGCATCATATTAGTCGTATGATAGGGTAAGAGTTGTACCTTGCCAAGCTGTATGATGCCTATTGTCTAGTCTAGTGGATTCTGACCAAGGTACGGTTCCAAGGATATTTCTCATACATTAGGATACAAGTTAGGCATGCATGGATATATGTTGATCATTATGGAGGTCTAAGAGGCGGTCTAGGGTATGATATAAGGGTACCACTCGTACCCTAGGGCATGATTTAGGGGGATGGGTTGTACCCTCCCGCGGTTAAGTTTTCAGCTTTTAGGATGAGGGTAGTTCGGATATTTCCCACCCCAAAACCATAAAGTCCCCACATTATGTAGCACTTTTTGAACTCTCATAACACATTTGGAAAGATATAAACACTCTCAAAATGCAATCTAAACTCTCTCAGAAAGGTTGACTAGGGTTTTCATCAAGGTTCTCATTTAGAGGATAAAAAGACAAGTTCTTTCCATGAATCTTTATAAATAAGGAATGTCACTACTCCCTTATTGTTAGATTAACTAAAGGCATATTTAATGTATGGTTTTTAAGGTATACTTGTTGTATGCTTTTGGGTTTTCAAATATATATTGGGATTTTTCGTTATAAATGGTTGGTTACGGGTTTCCCATGTTTAACTATGGTTTTTCTTGCTTAAATTATGGTTTGGACATGTGGTTTCATGGTAATGGTTAATTGGTACTTGATTTTGGTTTTGGAAACTACATGACCCCAACATATTTGATAAAATTCCTATGAGAATGTTTTGGTTACATTGTTGAACTTTCATTGAAGCTTTACATGGTATAACAGGGTAATGGAATCCTAAATCATAAATAGTATAAATAGTTTAAATGATTTTGAATGGTTAAATGGTAAGGTCTTGGTGGCCATGTAATTGGTTTAAATGATCATCCTTATAGGGTACATGGGGATACACCGAGCAAACTTAATAATGATCATCTTGTGGGGTACATGGGAATACCCCAAGCAAACTTAATAGTAATTGCCTGGTGGGGTACATGGGAATCCCCCAAGTAACTTAATAATGTAATCTATGGGTACATGGGAATCCCTTCATCTATTAAAGTATGGTTCAGGACATTACTTGCAAGCTCTAGTCGGTATGACGATACCACTACTTAAAGCCTTGGTTAATAATAAATGGAATTGGTGGTTTGGTTGTGAACTAATGGTTATAATTGGGCAATAATAGAAGGGTGTGATAGCTAACCGTAAAGGTGTGAATCCAATGGACGAACACTAAAAACTCATGTTTTCCGACGTGAGGATTGGTCATAGCGACCATATATGACACTTATGCGGTACACAAAAATACCCTAAATTACACTTGTATATATGTATCTGAAACACCCTAGTTTCTGGACCATAGAAAATTTCCTTGATTTCTAGTTTCTGGGCATGATACAACTCAGGGAATGAGTAGACTTGGGTATGGGTGGTATGGTCTAGTTATATGCTGGCCAATGTTGGTTGGTGGGATGGATTTAGTTACTAGAATGGGTATGATTAGGGTGGTACGAGTTATATCTGTTATTATGATTTTGGCTACTTTACTTAACCTTATACTAGGTATCTTAGGCTGGATATGAGTACGAGTGGTTCACCATGAGCAGTAAGACAGGGTACGAGTCATACTATAGACTCATATGGTAGTCATTGGTAAAACCTCTTAAAATTCTATTTTTCTAGGGGTACGATTTATGGGTACTAGTTATACACTTTGATATGACTTGGTTTATATGTGTCATACCTTGGACAATGTTGGATCCAAGGGGGGAGTCTACGGTACGAGAGGTGGGTACCACTCGTACAGGATGGGTCCAACTCGTAAGAGTTAGTTGTACCTTATGATGAGAATGAAGTGCAGTTTAAGCGAGGGAATTCTGGACATTTCCTCACTTATCCTAATGAGGTCCCACGATATATATTTCCCTTGGGAGGTTACTTGCCCTACCATTCTATTCTTACACACTTAGAAAATACTCTTAAATCCTCTGCAGAGTTCTTGGGAAAAGGAAGCTAGGCTTTCATCTTAAGGAGTAAATTAGGGCTTGTCTTGCTGATTTATGTCCATCATTATCTTAGTTTAAGGCATGTTCTCTTCCCTCTTTGTTAGTTCCAACTAAAAGCATGGATTTTATACAATATTTTCATGATTTGAATGTTGTATGGTTTTGGGTTTGCAATTATGATTTTGGAGTTTTGGTTATAAATGCTTGGTTATTGTTATCCCATGTTTTATTTATTCTTTTATATGCATTAATGGTGGTTTTGGGTAAGTTGTTGCATGGGAATGGTTGTTTGGTAATTGACTTTGGATTTGGAAATACTATGCACCAAATGTGTTTGATAAAATGCCTATAACAATGTTTTCACCATATTATTGGGTTTTCAATGGAACTTATGCATGGTTTAAACTTGGTAATGAAACCCTAAATAATATGAATGGTTTAAGTAGTTTTGGAATGATTTGTCTTAATAAACATACTTGTGGGGTACAAGGGAATCCCCCAATCTAATATGGTAAAGGATACTTGGGGGTACATGGGAATCCCCTAAGATAATTGGATAATAGGGTCTATGGGTACATGGTAATACTTGCAAGTTATAGTAGGTATGACGATACCACTACTAAGAGACTTAGTTAATAATAATAGAATAATGGTTTGGTAAAAAAAATGGTTTTAATTGGGCAATAATGGCGAGGTGTGAAAGCTAACTGTGAAGGTGGGAGTTCAATGAACGAACACTAGAAATTCATGTTTGCCGACATCAGGGGTAGGGCATGGTGACCCTTTTATGATATTATAAGGTACACGAGAATACTCTAAGTACACTGTACATAAGTATCATGGAGAGTGAAGGGTACATGGGAATCCTCAAATCTTATGGTATCTCCAGTTCGTGCGGCTACATTTATTGGGTACTATTCAGGGGGTTACACTAGGCACATATATCCCGTGGGTAGTTTTAGGATGGTTAAGATTCATATACCTATGTTAAAGGTTTTGAATGCATGCTAAACTAAGTTTTCTATCCTAGTATAGTTATATATAGATATATGTATGGGTTGTGTGCATATAGATGGTTTTACTTGTTTTTATTAAATAGAATGATTTTATTGTTATCTTGAATTCATGCCAGCATTCACTCGCTAACTTATATTCGAGGGGCTTTAACTCCATGCGTTGAAAAAATTAACCATTCCACCCCTCCCACTTAGCATTCAGACATTCAGGCATCAGTTTTAGATTGAAGTAGTAAGCTTTCATCTATTCTAAAGGCTCTAGTTCATGGATGTTATTTCATACTTTGGATTATTTATTGATATTGGTTTTAGCTATGGTTGAAGGCATGTCCAACCCAGATTTTTGTATTCTCTTGGTTAGAGGCTTTTGTGGAGCTACTATAGGTTGAAATAAGAGGGATCAATATTGGTGATAGCCTTAGCATTGGTATTGGTATTGGGGATGATAATAGTTGATAATATTGTTGGTTGTTCTATCCTCTTTTATTTTGGGATCATATGTTTAATCATTTATGGAAGTTATTTGGTTATGGTCGGATTTATAGATTTGGTTTGGTTTGGTACGATTAGAAGATTGGTATGAAATGGTCGGACTCAGTTGGGTTAATCACGGTCTTGATCCTATCCTAGAGTCTTCATATGAGCTATTACAATATCTTGTTATATGCTCATAATTTAGCCAACTCAAGACAAGAGACTGGAGGTTGGGTTGGGTAGCAGGGGTGGTCTCTGATCCCGATCAAACTTGGGAAACCCATAACGAAAAGGCCAAGGGTTGGGTCATGTCAAGTTGGTATCAGAGATTTAGGTTCATGGTCAGTTGGGAGTCCACAAAGACATGCCTACTAGAGTCTCGTTTAAGGATGTGTAGCATGCCACATTCATAAGAGAGAGGCTACATGGTATTTATGAATATTTCACTTTCTTGGTATTCTGTTTTCAAGCTTGGAGTCTTAGTCCTAGAATTCTTATCTAATCCTTGGTTGTTCCTTTTTCAGATCATGCCTCGATAATCTAGAACATAAGAAAATTCTTCTATTCCATCTAGGGATGATATTGATGGGGTACACCCTACATCTAGAGTTCACACTCGATCTCAGGGTCATATCCCTGATTGTTATGGAGTTCTCCCGATTGTTGATAGTCCTCATCAGGGTGAGGTGACTAATGTGGAATTTTGCCAGTCCATTCATATAATTACTCAGTTGCTTGTTGATCAGGATAAGCAAGATACATCTAGTACGTTCTCTACTGAGGCCATAAGGGTTGGCCAATTTATGAAGCTGAATCCTCCTACTTTTACTGGTGTGAAGATGAAGGAGGATACTCAAGCTTTCTTGGATGAAATAGAGAAGACATTCAGGGTAATGCAGGCCATAAATGTGGAAGGTATCAATTTTATAGCTTATTAGATCAATGATCTTGTGTACCAATGATACGAAGAGTGGGATTGGGATAGTGGTGATGTGGAGGAGTTGTCTTTATGGGATGCTTTTTTTAATGCTTTTCTAGATCATTTATTTCCTCAAGAGTCAAAAAAAGCAAAGATGGAGGAGTTTGTGAATCTCAAGCAAGGTAAAATATCTGTCAAGAAATAGCCTTAAAGTTTCATCAGCTATCACAGTGTGCCCCTGATTTGGTAGCTGACATAAGGGAGAGGATAAGAAAGTTCACTTCTAGGTTATCTCAAGTCTAATCCTCGAAAGCAAGACTGCTTTGCTGATCTAGGATATAGATATTTTGAGGTTGGTTGTCCATATGTAGTAGGTTG
This sequence comes from Capsicum pubescens, assembly GCA_030864215.1. NCBI lineage: Eukaryota > Viridiplantae > Streptophyta > Magnoliopsida > Solanales > Solanaceae > Capsicum > Capsicum pubescens. Next base: position 256,489,150 of record CM061540.1, on the reverse strand, counting down.
GGAATGAAAATAGGAAACAAGCAGAGTTTAGGAAAATACAGGGTAAGAGAAGCAGGTTCTCTGAGAAGACTGGTGCTCAGCATCAGGATGTTCGGGATAGAGGTAAATGGTTGAATAAGAAGTGGGTGAGTTCTGCTTTCTTCTCTACGGCTAGTGCTCCTGACTTGAGGCAGTCGGGTTACAGGAGTCCATAAGGTGGTGATAATTACCAAGCACAAGGTGCCCAATCTCAGGAAAGTAGGGGTCAGTCAGCTTCTTCATGCCCTATTTTTTGGTTCTGTGGTCATCTTTATCAAGGCTATTATGATGAAAGTAGGGACAAGTTCTTTAAATATGGCCGGTCAGTCCAATGCTAAGCATTAATCCAGTCAAAAAAGCATCGTGAGCGGTCAAAGCTCCGATTACTTTGTCTTTTACTCTTGCACCTAGTGGTATAGCTTTGGCATCTGTTCTTGCTTTTGGTATCGGTACAGGATGGAATAGGTTGTATTCTCTTGTATCTCAATAAGAATTTGAGGTATCACCCAATGTCGTTACTGGTACATTATAAATATTTCCTTGTGACATGTATTATCTGCTTGACCCAGGGTCTACTCTTTCTTATGTGACCCTATTTGTGGCTATCTTTTTTGGTTTTAATCATATGTTTTTTAAAGATCCTTTTTTTATTTCTACCCTAGTAGGTAATTTGGTTATTACTAAAAGAGTCTATAGGGGGTGTGTGGTATATATTGGTAGCAAGCCAACCATGGTAGATCTATTTAAGCTAAATATGGTGGATTTTAACGTTATTCTAGGGATGCATTGGTTACACTCTGCTATACCTCCTTAGATTGTCGGACCTATAAGGTTGTCTTTAGGTTCCCTGGTGAACTCGTTATAGAGTGGGAGGGTGGTTCCCCATTTCCTAGGGGGAGGTTTATTTCTTATCTTAGAGTTCGGAGGTTAATCTCTAAAGGTTTTCTTTACCACTTTGTCCAGGTTAAAGATTCTAAATTAGAAGGTCCTTTTCTATATTCAGTTTTGGTGGTAAATGAGTTTCCTGAGGTCATTTCGGATGATCTTCCTAGTGTTCCTCCGGATAGGGAAATAGAGTTTGGTATAGATCTGGTTCTGAAAACTCGTCCAATATCTATTCCTCCTTATAGAATGACTTCAGCTGAGTTGAGGGAACTCAAGGGGCAACTTAAGGAACTTTTGGATAAGGGTTTTATTTGTCCTAGTGTATCCCCGTAGGGTGCACCAGTGTTGTTCGTGCATAAGAAAGATGGTTCCCATTGGATGTACATTGACTATCGACAGTTGAATAAGCTGACGTCAAGAACAATTATTCCCTCCAAAGTATAGATTACTTATTTGATCAGTTGCAAGGTGCCAAGTTCTTTTCAAAGAAAGATCTTAGGTCTGGTATTATCAGCGTAAGATTAGGGAGGAGGATATCCCTAAGATAGATTTTCGTACTCGGTTTGGGCACTTGGAATTCTTAGTGATATCATTTGGTTTGACTAATGCCCTGACAATATTTATGGACTTAACTAACAGAGTTTTCAGGCAGTTCTTGGATCACTTTGTCATTGTGTTTATTGATGAAATTTAGGTTTATTCCAAGAGTGAGGTGTATTATACTAATCACCTCTTTGTGGTATTGCATACCTTGAAGAAACAATAGCTGTATTCCAAGTACTCCAAGTGTGAATTAAGTTAAACACTGTGACTTTTCTTGGTCATATTATTTCTAGAGAGGGGATCATGGTGGATCTGCAAAAGGTGGTTATGGTTAAAAGGTGGCCTAGAACCATGACTCTAACCAACATTTGGATATTCTTAGGTTTGGCTTGGTATTATTGGCGATTTGTGGAAAGCTTTTTGATGATGACAGCTCTATTGACTAAGTTAACTCAGAAAATGGTAAAGTTTTCTTGGTCGGATTCTTGTAAGGGGAGTTTTGAGAAGTTGAAAGATAAGATAACTTCGGCTCTAGTTTTGATATTGCCTAAGGGCAGTGAGGGGTTTGTGGTTTATTATGATGAATCTAGGGTGGGACTTAGTTGTGTCTTGATGCAGCATAGGAAGGTTATTGCCTATGCTTCTAGGCAGTTGAAGGTGAATGAGAGAAATTATCATACTCATGATTTGGAGCTTTTTGCGGTGGTTTTTTCTTCTAAAATATAGAGGCATTATTTGTATGGAGTGCACATAGATATCTTTTCGATCATAAGAGTCTAGAGTATGTGTTCACTCAGAAGAAGCTAAATCTCAGGCAGAGGAGATGGTTGGAGCTTCTTAAGGACTATGATATGAATCTTCACTATCACCCAGGTAAAGCTAACATTGTTGTTGATGCCCTTAACAGGTTGTCCATGGGGAATTTAGCTCATGTTGAGAAACAAAAGTGGGAATTAGTGAAAGATATTCACCACTTGGCTAATCTTGGATTTCTTCCCTTGGACTTTGAGGATGGCGGGGTGATCATACAAGAAGTGTTTTGGTCATCTCTTGGTGCAGATATTAAGGAGAAAAAAGTGCTAGATCCTATCTTGATGAAAATCAAGAGTGGTGTAGGTATGCAAAAGGTAATGGTGTTCAAGATCTGTGGTGATGGTACTTTAAGGTACTGCATTCCTGATGCCGATGGTTTGCGGCAAAGGATCTTTGCTAAGGTGCATGAATCACACTATGTTGTACATCCTGGCCTAACAAAGATGTATTATGATTTTAAGGTGATATATTGGTTCAATGCTATAAAAAGAGATGTGGCTGATTTTATGGCCAAATACATAGTGTGTCAACGAGTAAAAGTTGAGCATATGAGACCTGGTGGGTTGTATCAAGAAATTGATTTGCCTTAATGGAAAATGGAGGTAATCAATATGGATTTCATTACCAATCTTCCTCGGTCGCAAAACTAATTTGATTCAGTTTGGGTTATCTTGGATAGGATTACAAAGTCTGCTTACTTCTTGCTAGTAAGGACTACCTTTTCAGTAGAGGATTATGCAAAGTTATATCTTCAAGAAATTGTGAAGTTGCATGGGGTGCCTATTTCAATTATCTCTGATCGTGGTACACAGTTTTCATCTTATTTATGGCGATCTTTTCAGAAGGGATTAGGTACTAAGATGAGTTTGAGTACTGTTTTTCATCCTCAGATGGATGGGAAAGCAGAAAGATCTATTCAAACATTGGAGGATATGCTTCAGGCATGTGTTATTGATTATGGTGACCGTTGGGTTGAGCATCTACCTTTGGTAGAGTTTTCTTACAATAATAGCTATTATTCTAGTATTAGTATGTCCCATTTGAGGCATTTTATGGTAGGAGGTGTAGATCTCCTACTGGTTGGTTCGAGCTCAGTGAGGCAGATATGTTCAGTCCGGATTTGGTCTATCAGGCCATAGAAAAGGTGAAGGTGATTTGGGATAGGCTTAAAGCTGCCCAAATTCTCCATAAAGGTGAAGGTGATTTGGGATAGGCTTAAAGCTGCCCAAATTCTCCAAAATTCCTATGCGGATGTAAGGAATAGAGACTTGGAGTTTGAGGTTGGGTATAGGGTGTTCTTAAAGATATCTCCCATGAAGGGAGTAATGCGATTTGGTAAAAAGAGAAAGCTTAGTCCCCGGTATGTTGGTCCTTATGTAGTTCTATGAAGGGTTGGTAATGTTGCTTATTAATTGGAGTTGCCCTATTGTTTGAGCTCTGTTCATCCGGTATTTCATGTTTACATGTTGAGGAAGTGCATTGGTGATCCTTCTTTGGTTGTCCCTTTCTAAGGGGTTTGGTATCTCAGAGTCTCTGTCTTATGAAGAGGTCCCAGTTGAGATCTTGGATAGGCAGGTTCATAGGTTGCGGACTAAGGATGTGGCTTCGGTTAAGTATCTTTGGCAGAACCATAATGTGGAATAAGATACATGGAAAGCAGAGGAGGACATAAAGTCCAAGTATTCGCATCTGTTTTCTGCTCCTGGGATTCGTGCAGAAGGTATGTTTTCTTCAATACATCTTTATTTTTTGAGTTTGTTAAAGGAAACATTAATAGTTTTGCATCTTTATTTTCAAACCTTGTTAAAGATTGGGAAGATATTTTATAATGCAAATGACTTATGTGTGTGGTTACCCCTACCTTGTCCATTATTTGGGGACGAATATTCGTAGTGGGGGAGACTGAAATACCCTGGTTTCTAAACCATAGAAAATTTCCTTGATTTTTGGTTTCTAGGCAAGATATGACTTAGGGGAATGAATCATACACTTAGGTATGAGTGGTATGGTTCAGTCGTATGTTGACCAGTGTTGTTTGGTTGGATAGATTTAGTTACTGGAATGGGTACGATTTGGGTGGTATGAGTCGTATCGGTGGATACGGGTTGTTCGGCTACTTCACTTAACCTTAGACTTGGTAACTTAGGATGGATCTAAGTACGAGTGGCTCACCATGAGCCGTAAGCTAAGGTACGAGTCGTACAATGGACTCGTATGGTGGTAAATGTTCAAACTTCCTGAAATTCTATTCTGCCAGGGGTATGATTTATGGGTAATAGTCGTACACTTGGATATGACTTGGTTTTGGGTGTGCCGTACCTTGGGCAACATTGGGTCCATGGTGGGAGCCTAGGGTATGAGAAAGGGGTACCACTCATGTAGGATGAGTACTATTCATAAGGGTCAGTCGTACCTTATGACGGGAATTAAGTGCAGTTTAAGTGAGGGCAATCTGGATATTTCCCACTTATCCTAAAGAGTTCACATGACTTATATTGCACTTAGGAGGTTAGTTACCCAACTGTTCTATTCTTAAATACTTAGAAAATATTCTTAAATCCCTCTAGAGTTCTTGGGAAAAGAAAGCTAGTGTTTTATCTTAAGGAGCGAATTGGGGCTTTTCTTGGTGATTTCTCTCCATCATCATCTTTGTTTAAGGCATGTTATCTTCCCTCATTGTTAGTTCCAACTAAAGGTATGGACTTTATACAATGTTTTCATGATTTGAATGTTATATGATTTTGGGTTTTCAAATATGATTTGGGGTTTTTTGGTTATAAATGCTTGGTTATGATTTTCCTATGTATTAATTATGATTTATATGTATTAATGGTGGTTTTGGATAATTGGTTGTATGGGAATGGTTTTTTGGTAATTGGCTTTGGGTTTGGAAAGACTATGCTCTCAATGTGTTTGATAAAATTCCTATAACAATGTTTTCACCATATTATTGGGTTTTCAATGGAACTTATGCACGGTTTAAAATTGGTAATGGAACCCTAAATAATATGAATGGTTTAAATAGTTTTTGGAATTATTTATCTTAATAAACATATTTCTGGGGTACAAGGGAATCCCCAAGCTAATATGGTAATGGATACTTATGGGGTATATGGGAATCCCCCAAGTTAATTGGATAATAAGGTCTAGGGTACATGGGAATCCATTGACCACTGTAAGGTTTGGCTAAGGACAATACTTGCAAGTTATAGTCGGTATGACGATACCACTACTAATAGCCTTGGTTAATAATAATAGAATAATGGTTTGGTTGGAATAATGGTTTTAATTAGGCAATAATGGTGGGATATGAAATCTAATCGTGAAGGTGGGAGTTCAATGAATGAACACTAGAAAATCATGTTTGTCGACATAATGGGTAGGGCATGGAGATCCTTTTATGGTACTATGAGGTACACAGGAATCCTCTAAGTTAAGGTACATAGGAATCCTCTAAGTACACTGTACATATGTATAATGGAGAGTGAAGGTACATAGGAATCCCTGACTCTTATGATATCTCCGGTTTATAGGGATACATGCATCGGGTTACGTTTTGGCTGTAACACTGGACCTTATATAGATCGTGGGTGGTTTTAGGATGGTTAAGATTTACATACCTAGGTTAAAGGTTTTAAAGGCATGCTAAACCTGGTTCCCTTTCTTGGCATATATTATATATATATAAATGTATGGATGTGAATGCATATGGTTATTTACGTGGTTTTAAGGGTTGTCATTATTTCATCCTTATTCTGAGTGCATGCTAGCGTTCACCCACTAATCCATCTTCGGGTGCTGTATCCCTCCCCGATGCAGGAATCAGCCATACTACTCCTCCTGCTCATTGATCGGATTTGAGGACAGTCGGTTTTGGATTTAACTAGTGAGATTCCTTAGTTTAGAAGACGTCCATTTCATGTTATGTATTTCTTTTCATACTTTTGGTATTTCATAGACTTTGGATTTTTTCTATGATCGGGGGTATGTCCCAACTAGATATTCTTTGGTTTGGTTTAGAGGGTTCGTATGGATAATTGTGGACATGTGTATGGAATAATTATGATATATATATATACTAACTTTGGGTTATTATTTTTGTTTTGTTGGTTATGGGATGGATTGACTAGGGTTGGTACAAAAAGTAGACCTATTCTTAAGTCATTATATCTTTGAATATGCTATTTTGGTATATGTTTGGAATTCATCCGACTTAGGGTATGCATTGGTTGGTTGGATTAGATATCAGGGGTGGTCTCCGGTCCTAGTTGGACTTGAGATGCCCATTACGATAAGGCCCTAGTTTGGGTAGTGTCAAGTTGGTATCATATCCTAGGTTTTAGTTTCATAGGATTTCCACAAAGATGTGTCGAGTAAAGTCTTGGTTATGGGTGGGTTGTGCACCACACTTAAAATTAGGAGGCTACGAGGCATTTTGGGAATGTTTGACTTTGTTGTAGTTCTATTTTAGAGTTATAGAGTGTAAGGGCTTGAACTCTTCTCTAAATCTTCTTTGGTTAACCTTTCAGATCATGCCCTCCCAAAGATCTAAAGTTCGTGAAAACTCACCAGTCCCACTCTAGGGAAACATGGATGGATCTCATCAAACTCATGAGGCACAGACCTGGTCAAGGGTCCTAATTTTTTATTTTTCCCATAGAGTTCCACCGGTATCCACTAACCCTACTTCGAAAGCTGGCACACATGTTCAATTTCAGCAAGGAAAGGTTACCAATGCAGAGCTTTGATATTCTATTCATCTATTGACCCAGATAGTGACAACTCTGTCACGCTAGTCCTATTTTATTGGTACGGGGAAGAATAAGGAAAAGTTGGGAAATTGGCAGATTAAGAGGTATCAATTTTTTGAACAAAGTGGAGGCCAACTATGTAGTGGTAACTAGTCTAAGAGGAAGAGTAGGGAGAGTCCTAACTCCTATTCTGTGGCTCGTGCTCCCTACCCAAAAACATCTAGAGACAGATATTTTCAGAGTGGTAATGATTCTATGGTCACAAGGTGCTCAATCTCAGGCCAGTGGGGCCCAATATCCACCATCCTATTGTCTTTATAGATTTTATGGTTGGTTACACCGTGGTTGTTGGGAGAAAGGGAGGAATCAGTGTTCTAGTTGCGAATAGTTGGGTCACATGCAGGGAGAGTGTCCCACAAGGATTGCCTCTTAGGAAAATAGGATACCCGTTGCCACTTCTCTAACTCTTGTACCGAGGGGTGTTACTCATGACTCCACTATTAGTCGAGATTGTCTCAATTCCCTCACTATACTTTAGGAATCTGAGGCATCTCTTGATGCTGACACAAGAATGTTGAAAACCCCTCTCCCCGTGATGTGTATTGTTTACTTAGACCAGGGTCCTCTCTGTTTTATATGACCCACTCATAACTATGTATGTTGGTTTGGACCCGAGGTTATTTTAAACTCTTTTTCTATTTCTACATTGATAGGTGACTTTGTAATTGACAAAAAGAGTCTATAGGGGGTGTGTGGTATCTATTGGTAGTAAAAGAGATTTGGTGGATTTGTTGAATTAAATATGGTGGATTTCGATGTCATTCATGGGATAGATTGGTTGCACTCGTGCTATGCATCATTAGACTGTCAGACCCGTAAGGTTGTCTTTAAGACCCCCGGTGAGTCAATTATTGAGTGGGAAGATGGTTCCCTATCTCCTAAGAGGAAGTTTACACCATATCTTAGAGATCGGATACTAATCTCAGAAGGGGTATCTCTATTATTATCTAGTTTGGGTTATAGATTCTAAATCGGAAGGTCTTTCTTTGCATTCAGTTTCGGTGGTGAGTGAATTTCTTAAGGTCCTTCTTTATGACCCTCATGGTATCCTTCTAATGGGGAGATTGAGTTTGGGATTAATCTTGTTTCGAACACTTGTCCAATTTCTATTCCTTCTTTATAGAATGGCTCCGGTTGAGTTAATGGATATTACAGAGCAGTTAAAGGATCCCTTAGGTAAAGATTTCATCCATCCTAGTGTTTCCCTATGTGGTGCTTCCATTCTTTTATGCATAAGGGGGATGGTTTCCTCTGGGAATGTATCGGTTTTTGGTTGGTGAATAGGGACTTTAGGGTGTGCTCCTTGTGTGGTGGATCATATATGTATATTTTATATGGAGTACTTTGTTAGTAGTGCAGGATAGTTGATAGACACTAACTGGGAATCTTAGATGTTGATGTTGATGAAGGGAGTGTGATGGTTCAAGGATAGCAATACGAGATTTATGGAGATAGATTGGTCATTTTGGTAGGGTATGCGGAAAGGATGAGATTGATTGACTCCAAGGATGCAAGGGTGGGAATGTTGTGACATATATGTCGGAGGTTCAGGTTGAATTGGAAAATTAGGGGTTATGTCATTGAATGGGTTAGGGCATGGTGTTTTTATGACTATGCTGGACTCTAGGTAGCATTTGGATGGATTAGGTTTTAGGTATAGGAAAACCAAGTGTCCCTAGGGTACTCCCTTAGTGATACCCATTAGAGCGGAGTGTTGTGCTAATAGGTGTAATTAGATGATGGTCGAGGGTTAATCATAAATTCTCTTTTAGCGGTGGACTTCAAGGGAAGGTCGGGGTGCATTTAATCATATTCTACCGATTCTCTGCTATCTCGGTTAAGAAGGCACTCTACTAGCATGGCATGCATTCTACTAGCACTTATGCCTAAGGCTTGCATTCAACATTCACCTTGTTCCTAGGATATGAATCTTGACCTTATGTTACATTACCCATGATATATGCAGTCATGTTTCTTTTGGAGTCCAAATCTAAGGACTCCTACTAGGGTGTGTTATGTTGGAGTGAATTTTTAATTATGATCAAAGTGGTTTCTATGAAGTACCTCGTGCCTATGGTGCTATATCTCATTTTGCAGGTATTTCCTTGGTTAGTACAACAAATACGATTCGTAATCGAGAAGTAACTCCCCTTAATCTTAATGCATATGCTCTAGTTCCTTGAGTGACCCATTTGTGTTAGGGTTGTAGTAACATGGGAGCGCAGTATTTTTTTTAAACAAGGGAAGATAGAAGTCCTTTGTGGTAGAGATTTTAGGGTGACTACTAGCACTAAGGTTATGGAGAAGAAATGAAGGGTGAGGTGGAACTGTTGTCATGAAGGATGGTTAGGAGAGGAATAGGATGTGAAGATCCTTGTGAAACTTATAGGGGTCACTAAATCTTTGGAAGGGTAAACCATACTGCTGGTATAGAAGGGTGATATCAAATGTTCTGATTAATGGATATATCAAATTGTTGTATTGGGTACTTAAGAATTATGATGGGGCATGATGCTTGGCTGTAGAAGTGGGGCAGCGTAGTGGTTTGGATGGATGTAAGGAATAGAGACCCATGGCCTAAGTTAACTTCTTTTAACTTCGAATAGGATTAAAAATGGAAGTAATATATATCTAGACTCGGGCTCTCATAGTGATGTATCTATGGGGAATTGAAAATTGAATTGGATTAGCCCTCTAGCAAGAGTCCGTTCATCCGGTATCTCATGTGTGAGTGTTTAGGTAAGATGTGGGCGATCTATTAATTGGTTATTTCTTTTGGGTGGTATTGGCATCTCAAAATCTTTATCCTATAAGGAGGTCCCAGTGAGGATCTTGGGTCGGCAAGTTCGCCGATTGCGAATAAATATTGTGTCTTCGGTGACGGTTCTATGGTGGAACCAAAAGTCTGAGGAAGCCATTTGGGATGCGGAAGAGGACATTGAGTCTAAATGTCTGTGTTGGTACTTTGTTCTGGAAACTTGTATGTAAGGTATGTGTTCATCATCACATCTTTGTTCTCTAACTTAGTTAGAGGTCAGGATGGAGGTGTTAGGGTATAAATCGTGCTTGGGTATGTGATGATCTTCTCATCTTTGTTTTATGTCTTTGTTTTATAACTTGGTTGAAGGGAAGTTTGATGTGTATCAATGTGTCAACTCGTGCTTGTTCTTTCCCTTACCTGTCATTCGAGGATGAATGATCCTAAGTAGGAGAGAATGAAACACCCTGAACTTCGTCCCTTGCAAAATTTCTTGAGTTTTGAACATTCTGGTCATCATACGATTTAAAGGTACTTGTTGTATGATAATATACGATTTGAGGTTCCTCACTTGTATGATAGTCGGTGTGTTTTGCTTGGGTTCTGTCCAAGATATGAGTAGGCATTATACTAGTAGTATGATAGTGTAAGAGTGGTACCTTGCCAAACTGTATGATGCCTGTTGTCTAGTCTAGTGGATTCTGACCAAGGTACGGTTCCAAGAATACTTCTCGTACATTAGGATAGGAGTTGGGCATGTGTGGTCTTATGTTGATCAACTTGTAGGTCCAAGAGAAGGTCTACGGTACGAGATAAGGGTACCACTCATACCCTAGGGTACAGTTTAGGGGGATGGGTCATACCCTCCTGTGGTTAAGTTTTTAGCTTTTAAGCTGAGGGTAGTTTGGACATTTCCCACCACAAAACCCTTAAGTCCCCATATTATATATCACTTTGTGTCCTCTTATAACTCACTTGGAAAGCTATAAACACTCTTAAAATCCTCTCTGAACTCTCTCAAAAGGTTGTCTAGGGTTTTCATCAAGGTGTCCATCTAGAGGTTCAAGAGTCAAGTTCTATTCGTGAATCTTCGTAAATAAGGCATGTTACTACTCCCTCAGTGTTAGTTCAACTAAAGACATGATTTAATGTATGGTTTTCATGGTATAATTGTTGTATGGTTTTGGGTTTTTAAATATATGTTGGGGGTTTTGGTTATAAATGGTTTGTTATTGTTTTCCTATGTTTAATTATGGTTTTTCATGCTTTATTTGTGTTTTGGACATGTGGTTGCATGGGAATGGTTAATTGGTACTTGGTTTTGGTTTTGGAAACTACATGGCCCCAACATGTTTGATAAAATGCCTATGAGAAAGTTTTGGTTACATTGTTGAACTTTCATTGAAGCTTTGCATGGTATAACATGGTAATGAAATCCTAAATGGTGTAAACGGTTAGGAATGGTTAAATGGTAAGGCCTTGGTGGCTATGTAATTGTTTTAAATGATCATCCTTACGGGGGTATATGGGAATCTCCCATGTAAACTTAATAATGATCATCTTGCGGGGTATATGGGATTCCCCCAATCAGACTTAATAATGATCGTCTTATGGGGTATATGGTAATCCCCCAAGCAACTTAATAATGTAATCTATGGGTACATGGGATCCCTTTTTTTGTTAAAGGATGGTTGAGGACATTGCTTGCAAGTTCTAGTCGGTTTGACAATACCACTACTTATAACCTTGGTTAATAATAAATGGAATTAGTGGTTTGGCTGTGAAGTAATGGTTTTAATTGGGCAATAATGACATGGTGTGATAGCTAACTATGAAGGTGTAAGTCCAATGGACGAACATTAGAAATTCACGTTTGCCGACATGAGGATTAGTCATGGCAACCATATATGATACCTATGGGGTGTACGGGAATCCCCAAAGTTACAGTTGTTTTTATATATCATGGAGAGCGAAGGGTACACGGGAATCCCCTTCTCCTATGGTATCTCTGATTCGTGCAACTACATGCATCGGGGCTCATTCAGGGGGTAACAATGGACCCATATAGCCAGTGTGTGGTTTTAGGACGGTGAAGCTACACATACCGAGGTTAATGGTTTTAAAGATATGCTAAACTTGGTTCCCTTTATCGGCATGGATTATATATATATGTATATATGGATGTGAATCCATATGGTTATTTACTTGGTATTAAAGGTTTTCATTATTTTATCCTTATCCTGAGTGCATGGTAGCGTTCACTCGCTAATCCATCATTGGACGCTGTATCCCCATGCGATGCAGGAACCATCCATACTACTCCTCCTGCCTATTGATCGAATTCGGCAAAAACGGTGTTGTTCGGAGAGCATCCATTTAATGTTATGGATTTCTTTTCATACTTTTTGTATTTCATAGACTTTGGATTTTAGCTGTGGTCGAGGGCATGTCCCGACTAGATATTCTTTGGTTAGGTTTAGAGGCTTTGTTTGGACAACTGTCGACTTAGGTATGGAATGATTATGATATATATTTAATACGCCGTAAAATCGATCCATGTCTTATGGGCATATCAAGTCAAACATAGACCGGAGACCGCCCTGTTAACCCAACTCAATTATTATACCAAACCACAAGTGTTGGATAAACTCTGAACATATATTTGGGTAGTGGAAATTAAAACTAATAGTCAATACTTAGACACTATCTAATATTTCATTAATGTAAACATTCTAACCAACACACCCAAGTCCACAATCATTCACAATGCCTCTACATAAATCCGAAGTCTATTTAAGTATATGTCGGGACATGCCCCAGACAGTATCCAAAAGCAAATCCAAGACAAATCTATGATCATAAGCTAGAAACTATGAAATGGATGACTTATTGAGTATGGAAGTTCACCACTGCAGCATCGATCTCACGAAACACTTAAACACCTGTCACTGCACTGGAAGAGAAGAAGAATCTTCGACCCATATGTCATGTGGGGACATAGCATACCGAGACAGTTAGCAGTTCGAGCGCTAGCATATAACTCAAGGATAAGGATAAAATAGAATTATGATTTAGAGACAAGTCATTACATCATTTTCAACCACATTTTTATATACATAATTATACATGTAGATATATACACAACATGTTCGTAATATGCCACAAAGGAAACAAGACTTAGCAAGAATTCTCCATGCACTCATTCATATGTCATGAGGTGGACGACTCCGACCTTCCATACTTACAGATTCAAACATTTCTCTTTAAGAAAGGGACTCGAACCATAAGAAATGTCATTAGGCAAGGGACTCGAACCACAGTCCAACCCATTAGGCAAGGGACTCAAACCACAAGCCAACTTATTAGGCAAGGGACACAAACCACAAGCAATTTCATCGGACGAGGGAATCAAACCACAAACCATTTTATCGGGTTAGAGACTCGAACCACAAGCTATTTCATAGGGTGAGGGACTCAAATAACAAGCCATTTTATAGGGCGAAGGAATCGAACCACAAGAAATCTCATCAGGCGAGAGTCTTGAACAACATTCCATCTTATTGGGCGAGGGACTCGAACCACAAAGCCATCTCATTGAGCGAGGGACTCAAACCACAAGCCTCTCGATCAAGGGACTTGAACCACTAGTCGTCTTATTACAATTATTAGTCAATATTTGAACTCTTAACCCCCTTAGTTCATGCATTAACATCCATACAACTCATTCGTTCTTCACTTATATTTCTAAACCACACTTTAGCTCCATACATAATTCAAGTTCATGTTTAGGGTATTGAACCCCCTTCTTAGTCAACAAACCAACATGTTAAAAGTTTATCTTATTAAATGGTTAACAATATATTTACAATGCCATTTATTAACCATTCATACTCATTGGGCCATTGCTAGTTCAAAACATCATCAACATGTGAATAGACATTTCATTTAGACATTTTCACAAACACCTTAAGCGTATATCTTTATAAAGGCCAAACTCATGAAAGAATTCATCATTATTAGGGCTTATGAATACCCATTTGTTAAATGACATACAAAAAGTACCCACATGTGAAAATCATCACCAATAACATATATAAACACAAATGTTAGCAAAAACAAACATTATTCATCATTAGACAACAAAACCCTTATCATTTCATTTCAAAATCACCATTTACAATTATTAATCTATGTTTGAAATTCATGGTTTTTGAGTTATTAATAAAGGTAAAGAATTACATGCCTTATACAAGGTGATCCACCAAGAAACTTGACTACTCCTTGCCTCTAGATGAGTACTCTTGGAATCCTAGCCTCTAATCTAGTTTCAAGAACTTTTGAGTGTGTTTTGGAATGTTTAGGTCTTGAAAAAATGAGGGTTTAGGAGGACACAATGCCTTATATAGTGAGGGGGATTAAGGGTTTTGGGTTGGGAAATGTCTACAAATCCCTTGACTTAAAAGCTGAAAAGTGGCTTTCCAGGTGGGTACAACTCTCTTGAGACAATCGTACCTTAGAGTGCGAGTAATACTCTAAATCGTACCCAAGGCTTAACCAATGACCCATATTCTACCTAAGGTAAGACCACACATCACTGGCTTGTATCCAAAGGGTACTAATGGTACCCTAAGCCATACCCATAATTCATATCCATGATAGTGTCACTACGACAAGTACCAAGAACTATATGACTTGCCTTGGTACGACTCGTACCCTCATGTATGACTAAGGAAAATCTATGTCATACCTTGACCAGTATACTATCCAACTAGACTGCCCAACATATGAGATAGGAGAGGGTAGCAGGGTACGACTCGTACACTAGTGTACAAGTGATACACCTAAACCATATCTTGGTTAGAAGGCACAATTTATGAGATTTTTTTCTAAGGTTCCAAAGCCTAGGTGTTTCAATTCTCCCTCACTTGGATCATTCATCCTAGAATGACGGCTAAGGAAAGTATGAACACTAGTTAACATATTATTACACACCAAATAACCCTTAATTGAGTTAGGAAAGCAAAGCATCAATAAGGACACATCACACATCATGATCATTATCAATTAACCATTTATTTCATCGACTATGGGATTCAAACCTATCATTTATCAAAGACACTTGGTTCATTCAATATTTATGGACTTGAACCTATTGTTTACAAAGGAAATAAATCAAATCAGGTGAATTAATATATACCTCAATCATGAGTTTCCAAAATAGAAAAAAATCTGGATACTTGGACTTCATGTTCTCCTCTGCCTCCCAAGTAGCTTCCTCGTACCTTTGGTTCCTACATAGAACCTTTACCGAAGCCACTTCTTTTATTTGCAACCGGCGAACCTAACGATCTAAGATCCTCACCGAGATCTTGTCATCAGATAAAGAATCTGAAATACCAACACCCTCCAAGAGAACAACCAACGAGGGATCACCCATATATTTTCTCAATATATTGACATAGAAAACTTGGTTAATAAAGTTCAAACTAGAGGGTAACTCCAATTTATAGGTAACATTGCCAATCCTTTTCAAAATAAAGTAGGGACCAACATATCGGGGACTAATCTTTCTCTTTTTACCATATCACATCACTTCCTTCATGGGAGACACCTTCAAGAATACCCAATCACCAACATTAAACTCTAGATCTCTACTCTACATGTTCGCATATGACTTTTGGCGACATTGAGCGGTCTTCAACCTCTCACGAATCACCTTCACCTTTTCTAAGGCTTGGTGAACTAAATCGGGGCGAAGAAACTTACCCTTACCAGCTTCATACCACTCAATGGGAGAACGACATCTCCTACCATACAATTCCTCAAAAGGCGCCATACCAATGCTTGAATGATAGATATTATTATTGGCATATTCAATCAAAGGAAAATGGTCATACCAACTATAGCCATAATTAATAACACAAGCCCAAAACATATGCTTAAATGTTTGGATGGTCCTCTCTGCTTGTCCATCCATATGCGGGTGGAAAGAGGTACTAAGTCACACCTTAGTCCCCAAACCTTTTTGGAACGACTTCCAAAAATGGGATGGAAATGGAGTGCCACGATTTGAAATAATAGAAGTTGGAGCACCATTCAATCTCACAATCTCCACAAGATATAATTTGGCATAATTCTCTACCGAAAAATTAGTCCTCAAGAGTAGAAAGTGAGCAAACTTGGCCATCCTATCCGCAATGACCTAAATAGAATCACATTGATTCTGAGACCGTGGAACACCGGTAACAAAATCCATATTAATCGCCTCCCACTTCCACTTAGGCAATAAAATCTCTTGGTACAAGCCTCCGGGCCTCATATGCTCAACGTTCACCTATTGATACACCATATACTTAGCCATATAACTAGACACATCTGACTTCATATTACCCCACCAATTAAACTCTTTATGATTAGGATACATCTTCATAGAATTGGGATGTATAACATACCGAGATTCGTGAGCCTCGGCCATAATACTTTCCCTCAGTTCATCAACGTCTGGAATACATAGACTACTTGGTACCTTATGATAATATCACCGCCAATCATAAAGTAACCAATCTTTTGTTGACCCGGATTACCCTTGATCTTCATCAAATTAAGATCCAAATCTTTATTTTCCTTAATTTCAACAATAATGAACGAATGTGATACCGGACGTACAAGCACACTACTATTTTTCAAGTCCATGAGATAAAATTCGAGATTAGCTAAACGGTGAATGTCCTTTACCAATTCCTGCTTATCCTCATACACATAGGCTAAATTCCCCTTGGACAATCTACTAAGAGCATTGGCAACTACAGTAGCTTTACCCAGATAATATATGAGTCTTTCAATAACTCAAGCCATCTCCTATGTCGGAGATTCAACTCCTTCTGAGTAAACACATACTGAAGACTCTTATGATCGGAAAAGATGTCAATATGAATCCCATATCATGTGTAGGGTAGTTCTTCTCATGAAATTTCAATTGCCTAGAAGCATAGGCTACCACCATACCATGTTGCATCAATACGAAACCAAGACCAATACTAGAAGAATCGCAATAGACCACAAAACCATCATTACCCTCAGGCAAGGTCAAAACTGGAGTTGAAGTTAATTTATCTTTCAACTTCTCAAAACTACCCTCACACGCATCCAACTACAAAAACTTGACCTTCGTTTGGGTCAACTTTGTCTATGGGACAACTATGGTAAAACAAACTCTCCACAAATCTCTTATAGTAATCGGCTAGACCCAATAAGCTCTGAATATCGGTTAGAGTCGGGGTCAAGGCCACTTCATCACCACCACAACCTTTATCGGATCTACCATAATCTGTTCACTAGAGATAACATGACAAAGGAATGTCACAACCTTTAACCAAAACACACACTTAGAGAACTTGGCATACAAATGATGATCCCTCAAAGTTTGTAATACAACACAAAGGTGATCGATATGATCCACCTCACTTTTAGAATAGACCAAGAAATTATCAATGAAGATAATGACAAACAAGTCCAAGAATAGATGAAAGACCTTATTCGTTAAATTCATGAATGCCGCTAGGGAATTGGTCAATCCAAAGGACATGACTAGGAACTCATAGTGACCAACCAGGTCCTAAATGCAGTCTTAGGGATATCCATATCCCTAATATTTAGTAGATGTTAACCCGACCTATGATAAATCTTAGAGAAACTCTTTGCACCTTAAAGTTGATCAAATAAATCATCGATCCTAGGAAAAGGATATTTATTCTTGATGGTCACTTTGTTCAAATGATGATAATCAATGCACATATGAAGGGAACCATACTTCTTGCACACAAACAACACGAGATCTCTCCAAGAAAACACACTAGGATGTATGAAACCTTTATCTAATTGGTTATTCAATTTCTCCTTAAGCTCTTTTAGCTCTGTTGGAGTCATTCTATAAAGAGGGATAGAAATTGGATGAGTGTCCGAAACATGATCAATCCCAAAATCAATTTCCCTATCGGGAGGAATACCAAGAAGATTATCGGGGAAAACCTTGGGAAACTCATTAACCATGGAAACAGATTCTAGAGAAGAACTTTCTGAGCTAGAATCTTTAACTCGGACCAAATGATGCAAACACCACTTGTAGATCAACTTTGGGGCTTTAAGATAGAAAATGAACTTCCCCTTAGGAATAAAGAACCCCTTCCCATATAATGATCAGATCATTAGGGAATTTAAACATGACCCTACAAGTATGACAATCTAAGGAATCATTACACGAAAGCAACCAATCCATCCCCAAAATAATATCAAAATTGGCCCTATCCAAACTCTGTCAAATCTATAAGAGTTTCTCTACCCCTAACAAATACTACACACCCCCTATAGACCCTCTTAAAAACCACAGTCTCCTACCAGTGTAGAAATAGAAAGAGAAACTTACAGAATCTTAGGGCCAAAACTAAGATGCACAACCACAAATGGGGTCACATAAGATAAAGTAGACCCTTGATTAAGCGAACAATACACATCTTAGGATAAAAGTTTCAACATACCGGTGATAACATCGGGAGATGCCTTAGAATCCTAGAGAGTAGCAAGTGCATATAAATAATTCCAGCCAGCATTGATACTAGAAATAGAAGCAAAAGCTGGCATAGCACCCTTCGGTGAAGGAGTAGATGAAGTACCAATAGGGGCCCTGTTGGCCCAAGAAGCCGCTTGACAGAGGCACCCTCAGTGCATGTGACCTATCTGGCCACATCTAAAACATCTGTTCTGCCCCTTCTCACGCTGACTGCAATAAGGATGACCATTAAATCTATAAGGTAGGTAGGATAAAGCCGACTGTGCCCTGTCAATCTGAGATTGGGAACCCGATGCTCAAAATACACCACTAAACTGAGAACGATGATCACCGGATGACTTGGGTAAAGAGTATTAACCTAGAAGAAATAACTTGAACTCCCTTACTTCTTTCTAGGCTACTTACCACAACCTCCACCACTAAAATCAGAAGGTTTAAATTTCTTCCATTGTATTTTGCTAAACTCGCCTTGCTTTTTTTTCTCTTCTTCTATTTGTTGCATATACACGATCAACCTAGAGATGTCTGTATTGTTGATCAATAAAGATGCCTTGCTCTTAAGAACCAAATCATGAGAGAATACCGAGAAAAACTTATGCATTCTATCCCTTATGCTAGAAATTATCTTGAGAGAACACTTAGACAACTGATGGAATATCAAGTCATACTCTTGAATAGACATCCTCCCTTGCTTCAAGTTTACAAACTATTCTACTTTTGCCTCCCTCAACGCTTGAGAAAATACGCGGTGTAAGAAAGCCTCAGAGAAATCTTCCCTCAAGGCAGGACTAACATCTTCACGTCTAGAAAACTCCCACCCTTCGTACCATTGGTACACTATATCCTTCAATTGGTTGGAAGCAAATTCAATGGCCCCAATCTCCAAAGCATGCATAATTCAGAAATTCTTCTCTATTTCATCTACGAAGCCATAGGGATCCTCCCTAACTTTTGTACACGTGAACATAAAAGGGTTCAAACTCATATATTGGCCAAATATTGTGGCCTAAAAAATGATAGCTAGAGCACTACACTCCAATTGAGAGGTTACCAATTAAGTCAAGAGGTTGATAGAGCGACGAAACTCAACATTAGTAGCATCCTTTGAGGTAATGAAATAAGAGTGTCACTCTCATAGTTGGGGTTGGTGGGGCCGTGTGGAACCCCATGAGTATGGGTCAAATATCACAACTCTATCCTAGGTTTAAACCAAAGAAGTTGGACGAGCTCTGCCATAGGGCCCTCAGTTGGGGCCAAGGTGTTTGCCTGAGTACCAAATCTCCATGGAGGCATGATATGAAAGATAGAAAATAGAAATTAGAGGAATCCAAGATCTTAGACTCAATAGTTTGAAATTTAAACACAAGAAAGGGAATAATTCCTAAATGTCTCATAGCCCCTTTCTTTTAAGTGTGGCACGCTTCACACCCATAAAATTGACTCTACTTGACACAATATTGTGAACACCCAACTGACCATGAACCTAGACTCTGATACCAACTTGACACAACTAAAAATTGGACCATGTCGTATAGGCATCTCAAGCCCTACTTGGATCGAAGACCACCTCATTAAACCAATCTAATCATTATACCAAACCAAAAGTGTTGGATTAACTCTGAAAATATATCAACGTAGAAGAGATTAAGACTAATAGTTAATACTTATAGAATATCTAACATTTAATTAGTGTCAATATTCTAACCAACACACCTAAGTACACAGTCGTTCACAATGCCTCTATACAAATCCGAAGTCTATATGAGTGTATGTCGGGACATGCCCCCGATAGTAGCCAAAACAAAATCCAAGACAAGTCTATGATCATTAGGTAGGGACTATTAATTAAATGACTTTCAGAGTATGAAAGATCACCAATGTAGCATCGATCTCACGAACTAGTTGAATACCTATCAATGCATAGGAAAATAAGAAGAAGATTCGGCCCCTATGTTATGTGGGGACATAATGTTCGGAGATGGTTAGCAGTTGGAGCGCTAGAATGTAACTCAAGGATAAGGATAAAATAGCATTATGATTTAGAGCCAAGTCATTATGTCATTTTCAACCATATTTTTATATACAAAATTATACATGTTGATATATACACAACATATTCGTAATATGGCATAAAAGAAACAAGATTTAGAAAACATTCTCCATGAACTCATTCACATGTCATGAGGTGGGCGACTCTAACCTGCCATACATATTGATTCAAACATTTTTCTTTAAGCAAGGGACTCGAAGCACAAGAAAACTCATTAGGAAAGGGACTCAAACTACAAGCCAACTCATTAGGCAAAGGACTCAAACCACAAGCAAACTCATTAAAAAAGGGACTCAAACCGCAAGACAACTCATTAGGCAAGGGATTCAAACCACAAACCCTTTCATTAGGCGAGGGAATCGAACCATAATCCATTTTATTAGGCAAGGGACTCAAACCACAAGCCATTTCATTGGGCGATGGACTCGAACTGCAAGCCATATCATCGGGTGAGTCACTTAAACCATAAGCTATTTTATCAGGAGATGGACAAGAACAACAAGCCATCTCATCATGCATGGGACTCAAACCATAATCTATCTCATCGAGTGTGGTACACAAACCACCAACCATCTCATCAAGCGAGGGACTCGAACCACAAGCCACTCGTGCTAGGGATTTGAACCACTAGTTATATTATTACCATTATTAGTCTACATTCAATATCTTAACCCCTTAAGTTCATGCATTAACATCCGTACAACTCATTAATTCTTCACTTGCATTTCTATACCACACTTTAGCTCCACACATAATCCAAGTTCATGTTTAGGGTCTTAAACCTCTTTTTTTTTTCATCAAACCAATATGGTCATAGTTTAGATTCTACATGGTTAAAAATATCTTTAAAATTCCATTTATTAACCATACATACTCATTGGGCCATTTTCCTAGTTCAAAACATCATCAACATATGACTAGACATTTTATTTAGATATTTTCACAAACACCTTATGCACATATCTTTATCAAGGCCAAACTCATGGAAGAATTCATAATTATTAGGGTTACTCAAGACCCATTTATTAAATCACATAAAATAGGAACCCAATTCTGCAAATCATCACCAATAATATATATAAACATAAGTATACGTAAGAACCAATATTATTCATCATTATACAACAAAACCTTTGTCATTTGATTTCAAAATCAAAATTTACAATTATTAACCCATGTGTGAAATGCACAATTTTTGTGTTATTAATCAAGGGGAAGAATTACATGCCTTATACAAGATGATCCACCAAGAAACTTGACTCCTCCTTGCCTCTACATGATTACCCTTGGAACCCTAGCCTCTAATATTGTTTCAAGAACTTTTGAGACTGTTTTGAAATGTTTGGGTCTTACAAAAATAAGGGTTTAAGAGGACACAATGCCTTATATAGTGAGGGAAATGTCTATAAAGCCCTTGACTTAAAAGCTAAAAAATGGCTTTCCCGGTGGATACGATCCACTTGAGTCAATTGTACCCTAGGGTACGATTGGTATCCTTACTCGAACCCAAGGCTTCACCAAGTTACCATAGAAGGTATGACCACACGCTACTGATTCGTATCAAAAGGGTAAAAATAGTTCCCTAAACCGTATCCACAAGTCGTATCCACAATAGTGTCACTAGGCCAAGTACCAACCACTATACGGCTTGTCCTGGTACGACTCGTACCCTCATGTACAGAAAAGGGAAAGATAATTCGTACCTTGACCAGTATACTATCCAACTAGAATGCCCAACATACGAGAGGGGGAGAGTAGGATGGTATGACTCGTACACTAGTGTACTAGTGACACACCTAAACCGTATCTTCGCCTTTATAAGACTATTTTCTAAGGGTACAAAGCTTAGGTGTTTCAATATATATACACACTCACACACACACACTTTGAGTTATTATTTTAGTTTGGTTGGTTATGGGATGGTTTTCTAGGTTGAGTTGGTCTAGAAAATGGACATATCCCAAAATCATTATTTCTTCGAATACTCTATCTTGGTATATGTTTGGAATTCATCCGACTCAGGGTATGCATTGGTTGGTTGGATTAGGTATCAAGGGTGTTCTCCAATCCTGGTTAGATGTGAGATACCTATTACGACAAGGCCCTGGTACGAGTCGTGCCAGAAAAAATCCTAAGAAGTAAGATATCTTAAAAAATCAAGACTTGTGGGTGACTTGGAAGCTTGTTTAACATTTATTTTGCGATTATCTTTGGAACTAAGGTAATAATTCACTATGTTCTCTATGGATTTCATTGATTTCTTGCTCAAAACCCCAAAACCTAAAGTTCTTGATTTAAGCCCCAATTTAGCTTTTATTTCACCCATTTTTAGAGTAATGATTCCTTGATCATATAAGAATGTTGGGTTGGTTTCGAAAATATGAATTTTGTAAGTAGGACCCACAGAATTTTTGTGTATTTTTTGACCCAAAGAAAAATAGTGCAATGTGGGTATCATTTTTCTCATATTGATGAGTAAAATATTTTTATGAAAGCTTGTCATCTTGAGGAGGCTTCTCGGAAGGAAAAAAATAGTGGCTTAGCGGATCATTGAGCTTTCTTCAGCATTGAGGTAGGCTAAGTTTTATCCCTTGTTAGATTGAGTTATTCCATAATATTTTTATGATATTATGTTAGAATTGGGATGGGTTTTAGGTGTTGTATTGATGAAATGCAAAATTTGGGTTAGTTGGACCGTAGTCTATTTGAAATAGTAGAATTGAAACACTTAGCTTGTTTCCTTATTCCTTAGTTGAATTGAACTTCATTTCTCATGTTTAGCTTGAAAATGCCTTAGATCATTCAAGTTTGGTTAAAATGATCCAAACACCCATGCTTGGGGTAAGATTGGCTTTAGTTTCTTACATCAAAGGAGGTTGCCTTAGTTACTATTTTGGCTTAGTTGTTGTGTTTAGGAAGAACCTTTGCTTTAGGGATAATTGTGGCTTGTTATACATCAAAAATTCAATTTAGATACCTTAAGCCTAGTTCGGATAAAAATAGTCTAAAATGGAACTTGAGGATTAGAAATGGACTCTTAACCCACTTTAGGCTATGACACATGTTGGATTTTGTAAAACTTTTACGCTTATTAGACCCTTGGAAAGGTGTGTTGAGGAGATATTGTGAAATATGTATACTTAAAGGTTATGTTGGTTAATGTGTAGGTTGATGCCTACTTATTTTGCTATAATTTATTCTATTGATGATACTATTTATGATGTTGATTTATATGTGTGTGTGTGTGTATGGTTTAAGTTTTAAGGATACATGCAACATTATTAATTGTTTACCGAATCATGTCTGGCTATTGATTATATAGCGATTCGGGTCTGGCTATTGATTATTTACTAGTTAAATTTTGATTATTGATTATTTACTGATTTGAGTCTGGCTATTGATTATTTACCAGTTTAAGTCCCACTATAAATTATATTCATCGGTTCGAGTTTGTATATTCATACTATGCTATGATGATACACTTTTTATGATTAATGATATCAGGGTGTGAGATTGAAAGTAGCAAGTTTGCTAAGTCAGAAAATGAGAAAATTGTTACAATGTGGCATGACATAAGTGGACTCTAGTGGTAAAATGACTAGTTGACAAATGATGGTTAGTTGATAAATAATGACTAGTGGGTATATGATGACTAGATAATAATTGAATGAGTGATAGAGATGGATATTTCATTAATGGTGATTAGTGTATAAATAATAATAAGGTTGCTATATGATGGTAAATTATGGAATGTTGGTAACTGGCCGAATGATTATAAATTGTGGAATGATTTTTAAATGATGATGAAGGTTTGGTATAATGTTGGATGATTGCTTTATTCTATCCTTGAGTGTACTCTCCAAGCATATCGGGGTCTGTGATGAGTTATTTAGTTTTCTGCATTAATTGGCGCGTGGGAGCAAATTGTGTAGTTATTGCTTTTCGTGTTGATGTTTTATGTTATGTTATTATTCTGATTTATTTACTTATCTATGCACAATGATGTTGGAGCTATTTCAGGATTGTGTACATATTTACTTAATTATGTTATCTGGTATTTTATCATACTTATATCATGATTTAGCTCAGTCAGCTAATGATGCCTATTGAGTACCCATTGTTTTGGTACTCATACTACACTTCTGTACCTTTTGGTGAATATTTGAGTACTAGCTATAGCTTTTGATCGTAGATCATGGTGTGTTGAGTTTTTCGGAGATAGTCTGATCTTTTAGAGTCGGAGTCACCTATTTCCTTCTATCTTTTGATTTTTAGTCTTTATTTATCGAGATAGATATTATTGACTATTGTAAGTCATTGCGTCGTATGATTATTAGATGATCTTGTACTGGCTCTACCAGGGCATGGGATGGTATCTCGTATTGACTATTTTATCTATTTAGAACTCATTGCTATTTATAAGTATATTGTTTATGTTCATCTATTATTGGGAACTTTCTACCTAGTTAACCTATTACGTGTAGATCCAGGTTATGGTTTGTCTTACCAACTGGCAGGGTAGATTAAGTGCCATCATGACTCATAAATTGGGTTGTGAAAAATTGGTATCAGATCTAGGTTTCACTTTTTATTGTTAGTACCACAAGTGTCTTATAGAGTACTACATATTAGAATGATGACTCCTGTTTCATATTTTTGGGAGGCTATGGGACATTTTTAGGATTTCATCACTTTTTTGACTCACTCGTGCTAAGAGTTTGAGTTAGTAAGTAAAGTATTCCTTTGAATTCCCTTTTTATCAGATGACCAGGATATGTGCTACTGCTATCCTAGACGAGGGTCCAGAGATCAAGCCTAGTGATCCTACTCCTATTCGTGGATGACCTAGAGGTTATGGACAGCTGTGTGATGTGTCCCCAACTAGGGTCTAGTATAGGCCACCTTCCCCAGGTCTTATTTCCACTTTTTAGCCTAAGATTCTTTCACCCAATCAGCGGTGGGATAGGGAGCAGCATAGGATCCACCATGGTTTATTACTTCTTCAGCACTATATATGCATTAGTTCAAATTTTGGGGATGGTTGGTGGTGTGTCATTTAATGGTGCACAATATACAGATTAGAGTGGTATTGAGGTGAGAACGAATCTTTTAACTATAGATCCTAGATATGAGGTTCCTCCTACATGATAGTTTCAGATCCAGCGGTTACCCAGTTTACTATGTCTGCTGAGAAGTAGATGATGTTAGGTAGATTCATTAGATTGACTCTACTTAGGTTTTTTGGTGTATCAGGAAAGGATGGATATGAGTTCCTGATTTATTGAGAGGATAGGATCCATAATTTGGTCCTTGGTGAGACTCGTGGTGTGGATTACACCACATTTCAATTGGATTTAGCTTCTTGACATTCGCGGAGAGGTTTTATGGATTCTAGAACGGCTGGATCTTCTCCCTTGACATGGACTCAGTTCTCTGAGATGTTCTTGGATAAGTATATGCCTTACATCCTTAGGTATCATTTGAGAGATTAGCTTACGAGGTTGGAGCAGGGCTCTATGATAGTTGTTGAGTATGAGGCTAATTTCCACAATTTAGCTAGGGAAGATAATTCTATTCTGGTCACTAAGTATTAGAGAGTTCGCTGCTTTATTAGAGAGTTGATACTTTCCATTCGTATGTCTATTCAAAGCTTAGTCGCCGTGTGTAGGTATTTTGATAACATTTCAAATCACGCTCTGGTGATGGAGGAGATACATTGTGAGGCCTAAGGGGGCAATGATAAGAGGCCTAGATATCAGGGTAGTTTCAGTGAGAGTCGTAGAAGTTCTTGATTCAAGGGTAGTAGTTTTCATGATGGATATTCTATGTGTCCATCCTATCAGACTTAGAGTCATCCTAGTCGACATGCCTAGACAATAATTTAGATTATTGATGGTGGTCAGTCTAGTGCTAGAGACCGCCCTGGTCAGGGTGGCGGTCAGTCTTTGAGGGGTTCATCTTCTGGCCATTCTAGTCATGTGGTTATTCCGAGTCAGCTGAATGACATAAACCAAGATAGGTCCTAGTCGTGGCGAGTATCTCAAGTCCAACCAAGACCAGATACCACCCCTAATACCCCACTGTTGACCACCCAACACCCCATGCCAGATGAATTTCGAATATATAACAAGATAAAATAATAATAATTCAAGGACATTAAATAAAGTCTATAATCGTAATCTAACAACCTCAACCAAATATCCAACTATTTCCAACACCAATTCCAATACCAATACTAAGGATAACACCAATACCGATACCACCCATGCCTATAGTAGTCCGACAAAGCCTCTTACCAGAATCAAGTAACATCCGGTTAGGATATGTCCCTGACCATAGCCAAAATAAAAATCCAAGAAGCAAAAATAATGAAAAGAAGTCCATAGACTAAAATAGAGTCTTTCAGAGTATGGAAACTCACCACTTAAATCTGACTCAAAGCGGTCCCTGAATCTAAATCACCAAGCAAGAGAAATGGTAGTATGGGTAGTTCCTGCATCGCATGGGGATATAGTGCCTGAAGACGGTTAGTGGAGTGAATTATATCATGTACTAAGGGATAAAGATAACATAATTACATATTCAAAACCAAATCAAATAACCATATGCAATCACACATATACATATATACCATGCCGGGATGGGATAAGGAACCGGGTTTAGCATGCATTTAAAACCTTAGCCTGGGCTGCATAGCTCTATAGTCCTAAATGTCCACCCATGGTATATATGGGTTCAGCGACCCCTATTGAAAGGTCCCTGGTGCATGTTAGCCGCACCAAATGGATAATAAAATCGAAGATGACTAGTACATCTCCCAAAATATAAGTGTGACATCATGCACATGGTAACCATAACCAACCCTCACATCGACAAACGTAGTTTCTAGTATTGGTTACCCCGAGACCTCCACCTTCTATGGATTTTCTAACAAAACCCCCTTTAAGACCACATTAAAACCAATTACACACTCCAACCATTTAGCAATAAGTCTTTTGTTTAGGAATTATCCATTGTTCTCATCATACCAAAATTAGAGCTTGCAAGTCTATCATTTTATGCTAGACAAAACCATTAAACCGAGTTGACTCAAAAGTTTCCAATTAAACCAATACCATGGCTACCAAGGCCTTTCCAAACCATTTATAATCAATCAGACCAATTCAGGTTCCATTACTATTTATGTAATGCAAAGATATCAAGAGTAGTCAAACTATGTGATTGAATCATTCTCATTGACATTTTAACCAACTGGTTGAGGGCACAAAGTTTCAAAACCATTACCAAGCAATTTTCTGAATCCATAATACCCCGAAATCCATTTACCATTAACATGCATCCCACAATGTCAAAATCATACTAAATGCATGAAAGAAAACATAATTGAACCATGAGAAATATTATTAAACCATGAACATCAAAAACCCTCCAACCATTATTTAAAACCTTAACAATATCATGAAAATCATACATTAAAACATATTCTCTTTGTAAAATAATAATGAGGGAGGAGTAACATACCTTAGACTCCAAGGACGACGAAGAGAAATCACCGTTAAAAGCCTTAATTGATTATCTGGAAGATTTCCTAGCCTCTTGTTTGTACAGAGAGTTTGAGAGATTCATAAGAGTGTTTGATTGGTAATAATAGGTTAATGAAGTCCCCAAAGGTGTTTTATGTCATGTAATTGATGAGTGGTGAATCTACCATTCAATTATAATCCCTATTCGTGCACATTACCATGATTTGAATGAATAAGTGAGACATAATTTGTGATTAAATGCACTAATATTCATATTTTACAGGCACCATGAAGATAAGATGGAAAGATGTGGATTAGAGACAAAAAAGGAATAAAAGGAAGCAAAAAATTACTGCTGAAGAATTGGAGAAGAACATGGCCTCAGTTATCGGGATCAGGGCCCTCAAACTATGATCGAGGTCAGTCAAGATGGTCAAGATACAATGATCTCTTGAAATTTTAATACGATTGCAACAATGCTCATAATCACACAAATATGACCGCAATTGCGGTAAATCCTCTACAATCGTGGCCTAGCAGGATTAATGGGCAAGGGCACTTTGGTCAAATAGCATAGCTGAACTAAATTTCCATATAAGACTCAAGTCTTCTTTTTTCATGAACAATAAGTAAAGGAGATAAAAAATTTGAAAAACTTGTAGAACCCTAGATTTTGGGGAAAACACATATTCCCTTTGTGTATTGAAAATTTCAAGAGAAAATTGGTGAACTTGAAGTGTGAATTGAAGGATTTCTTTAATCTACCTTGATACTGATGCCATAAATGAATTAGGTAGTATATTTCTTCCCTTCCATTTCATGAGTAGCTAATTTCTCTATTTCTATTGTGGGTGTTGATGGATTTACATGATTTTTAGTTGTTGATTACGGATTTCGCCATTGCTTGTGCTTAATTATTGGAATTTGTGGGTGAAAACCCCAAATTTACAAATTGGTTTGATAGGTGAAAACCCCAAACTCTTTAAAACCTTCATCATCCTTGAAAGAGGGACGAGGCTAAACCTTAGGGAACCCATTGAATCCTTGAAAAAGGGTCACAGGGGTACAAGGCAATGGTGGACAATTGAGAATTAGATTTACTACCTTTTGCAATCATAGCTATAAGTGTAAATAGAGGGTAGGTCATGTCAAGGGCATTTTTCTATAAATAGGGATGCCCGATTGAGGTTTTAGGTGATTTGGATGGACACATTTGTTAGGTGCTCGAAAGAACCAATAAGTGAAATCATTGAGGTTTGGTTGAAAATATTACCACAAAGACTTTTGACCTAGCCTATTTTTCATTCAACAACTCGGTTTCATACTAAAGTATCATGATCCCATGCACATGTTTCCTTTAGGTAGACATAATCCCAAGATTTTCTCTAACTTTGACATTGAATCAAAAGTGTTATTACATCTTGTAGTATGACTCAAGATTAATACAACCTAAGTCTTAACCAAATTCACCCCCACTTTACATTACTTGTTTCTTTTTCCACTTTTACATGTTTCTTTTTCCACTCACTTTGGGTATCCTTTTTACTAATTAGAGAAACCATAGGATATAAAGTATAAATTTCACTCCTTTTCTATTCGACCCCAATGATATTTGGGATATTGAAAAAGACCTCCTTACCCCTCAAATTTAGGAGTAAGTTTAGCATTATCAAAATGGCGCCTTTGTTGGGGAGTGAAATCTAGATTTCACTTGTGCGATGTGATTTTTACTTGGGTGTACCTATGGTGATTTTGATTTCATTTCTTTGTTGTTTTTGATCTTCGATAAGGTAATTATTATTTTTTCCAATTAATCATGAATCAAGAAGGCTCAGATTATCTTGGCACCGGAGATCATGAGAGTGCCATTCGCGTTCCTTCAATCAGAGAAAGTGGAGTATTTTATGTTACAAGTGTAATGCTTCAATTACTTCATCTAAAGGTAATATTTGGGGGTAAACATCATGAAGAACCCAATATCTACTTGAAGACCTTCATAGAGGTTCACATCCCTTTTGATGATGTGCACATATCTCAAGAATCCATCTGGTTATGACTTTTCCCACTCTCTTTTGCGGGAAAGGCGGTGTAGTGTATTAGATCTTTACTCGTTAGGTCCATTAATTCATGGAAGAGTCTTACATAGGCCTTATTAATTCAATACTTCCTACCTTCGAAAATGTTACAATTATAGGATGAAATTGTTAATTTCTTCTAATTTCATGAAGAACCGTGGTACGAAGCTTGGGGGAGATTCAAGGAAAAACTCTTGAAATGTCCTAACCATGAGATACTCGAGAAAATTCTTCAACAAATTTTATCTAGGGTATTAGACCAACTACAAGGCCATAGTGGACAATGTATCTGATGGATCATTCATTAAATCTCCATATGTAGTTATATCAAAAGTTTTTGATCAAGTAACAATTTTGTCTAAGGGTTGGGACATAAAGGATGCCAAGGTGGCTGTGGGGGATCCCTTCTCATCCTTTGTGTGCCAAGTGAAGAAAATCAAATAGGAATAGAAGGATGCAAAGATGATTAAGATGATGTCATACATTAAGCTCCTAATTAAGCTTATGTTGGGAGTCCCAATTGAAAGTGCAAATATTATAAGTACAAGAGAGGTTACACCATGTGAAAGTGTGTAGGAAGAGGTGCTGGAAGACAATTTGAGTGTGTTTCCTAAGTGTTCGGAAGGTTTCCACCTTTCTTCTAAAAGGCAAGGCGGAAATCAAGGTTGGAACCATAAAAGAGAAGAAGACATCAATGAAGAAACTTTGGCATGAATCTTGAGTAGTGTTGAGAGGACTGGTATGATGGAGAGTGAAATGAAAAATTATTTCTCAATGCTCTACCAAATGGCTGTGTCCCACTCAACTGCCATTCTAAAACCCCAAGCAAAGGTAAATCAAATATCGAGCAGTCTCATGGAGAGACAAAGTGATAAAATGACAAGTGGGAAGGTAAAAAATGGCATAATCACCCAAGATATAAAAATTCTTCAAAATAATGTTGAGTTTGACAACCCCGATGAAAAAGAAGATGGCGATCTAACAAAGGCAAAGTGAAAAAGGTACAATGATGATGAGCCAAAGATAACTGAGATTGTGGTTGAAAAATCAAAGGCAATTGATTGCAAAATAGTCTCCATTCCACCAAACACTATTCTTTCTCCTTTTCCTAAATGTCTTATAAAAAAGGGGAAAATGCAAAGATTAACAAGTTCTTCGATAGATTTAGCACCCTATCTATTTATATTCCTCTAATTGAAGCTTTACAAGATATGCAGGGACATGCTAAATTTGTGAAGGATTTGGTATTGAAGAAATGACTTGTGGAGGATGAAAAAATAGAAGTAACATATCATTGTAGTGCCATTTTGTCAAGACCATTGGTAAAAAATAGGAAACACCTTGGTGATTTCACCATTCCATGCACCATTGGATTATTCAAGTTTGCAAAGGCATTATGCGACCTCAGAGCAAGTGTAAATCTAATGCCTTATGATATTTTCCACAAGCTCGTATTGGGTAAGCTGTCACCCACTTCAATGAAATTACTCATTGCTGATCGGACCATCAAGAAGTCGATGGGAGTCCTTCATGATTTTCTAGTAAAAGTGGACCGATTTATTTTCATGACTACTATGTGATCTTAGATTGTGAAATGGATGTTGAAGTTTCTAATATTCCTGGGAGGCCATTCTTGGCTACTGGGAAGGCTTTGGTGGATGTGGAGTTCGGTGATATGAAGTTTTGATTGAATAATGAGGAGGTATCCTTCAATATATGCAAGTCCATAAATCATACGATGGACTTACAAGTCATCTCGGTGATTGATATTATTGATGGGGAGGTGAGTAATCATGTCGATGTGAACTTATTGGATGACCCTTTGATAGGGGTACTATGGAATTGCAAAAGGGAGGAAGTCGAGGAATTTTATGAAGTGGTTGCATCCCTAATGGGACTTGGATCTTATACCAAGAACCTAATGAAGTTGGATCTTGATCTAAAGAGCCGTGAGAGCCCACCTGCAAGACCATCAATTCATGACTAAGCCAATATTGATTTAAATTCTTTGCCACCACATCTCCAATACATTTCCTTGGGAGAGAGAGACACATTACCAATCATTATTGTAAGTGACCTTGAACCTTTTCAAGTGGATGCATTAAAAGTGGTGGTGAAAAAGTCCATTCGAGCCATTGGGTGGACAATCGCAGACATTATAGGAATAGCTCCAAGATTTTTTTTCCATAAAATTAATCTTGAACAAAATCATGTGCCATGTGTGGAACACCAAAGGAGTATTAACCACCCCATGCAAGAGGTTGTAAGGAAGGAAATCATCAAATGGCTTGATACGGGGGTAATCTATACAATATCCAATAGTACTTGGGTGATCCAGGTACAATGGGTCCCAAAAAAAGGTGGCATCAAGATGGTTGAAAATTAAAAGAATGATCTTATCCCCATTCATCCGATCACAAGATGGCGGGTGTGTATGGATGACCAGAAGTTAAACTCATGGACCAAAAAATTTCAATTTCTAATGCCTTTCATGGATCAAGCGTTGGATAGATTTGCCGGGTGGGGATGGTATTGCTTATTCGATGGTTACTTGGTGTACAATCAAATTTTTATATCCTCGAAGGACCAATAAAAAATGACATTTACATGCCCGTATGGGACATTTACATTCAAGTGAATTCCATTTGGGTTATACAACGCACCGATAACTTTCCAACATTACATGTTGTCAATAATTGCGGATATTCTTGAAGATTCAATGAAGGTATTTATGGATGACTTCTCGATGGTGAGGAGATCTTTTGAATGATGTCTTCAAAATCTAAGCAAGGTGGTTGAAAGATGCATGGAAACAAACCTTGTCCTAAATTGGAAAAATTCCATTTTATGGTTAAGGAGGGTATTGTCTTGGTCCACAAGCTATCGGGAAAGGCATTCAAGTCGATCAAGACAAGGTAGAAGTAATTTCCAAGTAAACACCCCCGTGTTCATAAAGGGTGTTAGGAGCTTTCTTGGACATGCCAAATTTTATCAACATTAATCAAGTATATCTCCAAGATAGCTCACCTGATGTACAAACATCTTGAGAAGGAGAATAAATTAAACTTTGATGAGGCATGTTTAAAATCCTTTGATCCCCTCAAGGAATTGCTTATTTCGGCCCCAATCATTGTGGCTCCAGATTGGTCATCCCCTTTTGAGGTAACGTGTGATGCAAGTGAGATTGCATTGGGTGCAGTGTTAGGTCATCGAAAGGAAAAACTCTTTCATCCTATCTATAATGCAAGAAAAACCTGGAATGATGCTCAATGCAACTACACCATTATCGAACAAGAGTTATTGGAAGTTGTATATACTTTTGAAAAATTCTATACCTACTTGTTAGGTATGAAAGTAGTGGTTCACATGGATCATTTCGCACTTAAATACCTCATGGACTAGAAGGAAGAAAAAATGAGTTTAATTAGATGGATTTTTCTCTTGCAAGAGTTCAACTTTGAGGTGAAAGATCAAATGAGGTGCGATAACCAAGTGGTCGACCATCTATCGCGTGTTGAAGGTAATCATCAATGGCATGGGGATATTGAAATTTATTATTCTTTTCCTGATGAATTATTTATTTCCATTATGAAAAACAATGCACCATGGTATGCTGACTATGCCAACTATGTAGCAAGTGGTGTACTTCACGAGGTAATTAGCTACCAACAAAAAAATGGTTTTTGTTTGATGCTAAGAGATATTTTTGGAATGATCCGTTCCTTTTTTGAGAGTACGTGGATGGTATTAGGTGGTGAATTATGGAGGTCGAGATAAATAATATTCTTGAAGCATGCCACTCCTCACCTTGACCACTATAGAGGGATCCATACCGCTGCTAAAATCCTTCAATGTGGGTATTATTGACCCTCCATGCATAAGGACACCATTGAGTGGGTAAGATATTGTCACCAATTCTAAATGCAATGCGGTATCTCTAGAATACATGAAAGGCTCCTCATGAAGTTGAACTCTATGATGTGTGGGGTGTTTACTTTATGGGTCCATTTGTGAGTTCATTTGGAAACAAATACATATTGGTAGTAGTTGACTATGTTTTTAAATGGGTGGAGGTCATGGAACTCCCTAACAATTAGAGGAAAAGAGTAACCTCCTCTTTGAAAAAGAACATCTTCTCAAGATTCTGAGCACCGCGTGCCATCATTAGTGATGGAGGTTCACATTTTTGCTATCGGGCATTTGGGGCCCTTCTTAACACGTATGGAGTTAGCACAAAGTAGTTAACCCATATCACCCCCAAATGATTGTCCATGTTGTAGTTTCAAACTCTGAAATCAAAGAAATACTCGAGAAAATAGTGAATATAGGGCTCACAAATTAGGCTCGACAACTTGATGAGACACTTTGGTCTTATAGAACGGCCTCCAAAACCCCAATTGGCATGTCACCTTACCAATTGGTGTTTGGGAAAGAATTCCATTTGACCTTCAAGCTTGATCAGGAATCCCAATGGGATTTAAAAAGATTAAACATAAATTGGGGAGTAGCATCCAAGGCGAGTGTTACAAAACTCCACAAGTTGGAAGATTTTTGACTCAAGGCTTATGAGAGCTCCGTATTATATTAGGAGAAAATGAAGAAATGGCATGATGATTGAATATTAAGATGGTAATTCCATGTCAGAGAAAGTGTACTCGTTTAAAACTCTCGCTTGAAAATTTTTATGGGGAAGCTTCTTTCTAAACAGTCGGGACTATTTATGATCTCTAACGTCTGCTCTAGCGGTGCCATTGAGGTAGAAGATAATGAAAGGAAGAAATTTATGGTGAATGGTCAAAGGGTGAAACACTACCATGTGAAAGGTACTGTGTTCACCAAAGTAGAATTTATTTGTTTCAAAGATGCCACGTGGTAAAGAAGGAGTGTCTCACCGCGACATTAAATTAGGCGCTTGATAGGAGGCAACCCATCTTTCACTAATTTACTTTTATTTCAATGTTTTGTAGGTGTATTTAACTCAAATAAATGTCCAAAAAAATAGGGGAAAATAGAGCTGGTAGATGTGCATTCAAAATAAAGTAAAACAGGGATTTCAATCTCGGTTACCGCAATCACAATATCTTGACCGTTATCGTGTGATCACGATTGTGGATCCCTTACCGCGATCGCTTTATCAGAGGGTCAGTATGATTTCTGCTCAAGGGATATCCTTTAACTATTCGTACTTCATAATTTAGCCTCTGTGAGGGCACTTCAGGTCCCTATGTTGGGGGTGTGCAAAGTCTACCTTGGTTTTCTGATTTTTTGACAAGCTTTTCCCTATGATCACCTGAGTGACGACATTATTAAGGGGAAAGCATCATGATTTGGTTTTGAGCCTTGGATGTAGGGGAACTTTGAGTACTTGTGGAATCAAGGTTATAAATGCAAGGGAAGTCTGAGTACCTGCGGCACTGTAAATCTTGGATAGTATTATACACCTATGGTGAAGTCTGAATAGACATATGGCTGACCTTATAAAAGCCAAATGTGAGACTAAGGATTTGGTTGTTCCCATAAGTTAGAAAATTATGCATGGTGCAAACGTAAAACAAACAAGCCCCTTCTATTTAAATTTTTTTCACAAAATCAAAGTCATAAACGTGAGCAACCTTGTAACAAAACTTTTTTTTTGTGACTCCACAAATTTTTGACTTGTGAACATTGATAGATACTCTCATTTTTGTCTCTAGTGGTCGGGGCAACTGATACCCCTTGGCGAGTTCACATGGCACGTGTGGTGTTAGTATTTTTTCTAAATCTCTTGCAAACTTATGTCATCTAGAACTTGCCCCATTAGTCATATTTGGTTGGAGAAGTGTTCTTAGGCCATCTTTGTGAAATTACAAGACCACTTTCGCCTAAAAAGCCTACCCATACATAATTGTTATCCCTAGTTACACATTTTGAGCCTTTGGACCTTTCTTTGTCAAACACGTTACAAACCGTGAGCTTTTTAACTTTTATCCCTCTTTTGAACCATACCCTCCTTGAACTTAGAAAGCAACTTGATTCTAAAACCTATGTTGGGGGTGGTGAAGATTGAAGGAAGAAACTTTAGGCCACGAAATATTAGTGAATTCCTACGTGCTTAATTAAAACAAATGAATAAGAAAAAAGAAAGGACCTAACAAAGGAAAGAATTGCATGAAAGTTGCAAGAAAGAGAAGTGAAAGAAAATGGGTGAAACAAGAAAATTAGAGTGGGCATATTTAAAAAAAAAGTGGTACATAATGAAAGGTGGATTAAATAAGTGTGATTGAGATTTTCAAGAAGGGTATAATCCATAATTGTCCCTAATTGATATCCTATCCTCACTCGAACCTACGTTACAAACTCAAAAACACCTTTGAGATCTCTAACCATTTACTTTCATTGTAGTGGTGATTGAATATAGGGACAAGCCTATAGTATGACACTTGTTAGCATAGAGAGTTCTTGTGAGGGAGAGAGTTTTCCACTCAAAATTACATATTGCATATTTGGTAGCTTGGTGTGTGAAATTTTCTTTCTTGTGAGGAGACACATGAACAAGTTGAGGTGGGTGATTTTGTCATCTTCTAAGAAAAAGAGGCAAAAAGGAGTATGGTTTGATTGAGGACAAAAAGTGAGTCACTTCTTGAGTAATGGTTATTTTTGTATTGTTGCTTTTTGAAGTCTTTTGCACCCTTAGATTATCGCTTTTTATATTGAGGGGTGAAGTGAGAATATCTTAGCCCATGTGCAAAGAGCTACTTGTGGTAATGACTAAGTTTAAGGTCAATGTGATCTTTGTGTCATCTATTTTGGGAATAAATATGCAATGTCTCATGTTAAGAAGTAGTGTTGTTTTAGGACTAGCAAAGCTTTAAGTTGGGGTGTTGACGAGTGGTGAATCTACCACTCAATTATACTCCCTATTCATGCACATTACCATGATTTTAATGAATAAGTGAGACATAATTTGTGATTAAACGTACTAATATCATATTTTGCAGGCACCAAGATGATAAGATGGAAAGATGTGGATTAGAGCTAAAAAAGGAACAAAAGGGAGCAAAGAAGTTCAGCTGAAGAACTGGAGCAGAACATGGCCTCAATTATTGTGATTACGACCCTCAGACTATGGCCGCAGTCAGTCAAGATGGTCAAGATACCACAATCACATGAGATATTACCGCGATCATAAAAATGCTCAAAATTACAAATATACAACCGCAGTCGCATTCATCGCTATCACAGAGAATCCTCTGCGATCGCGGCCTAGTAGGATTAATGAGCAAGGGCACTTTGGTCAAATGGCATAGTTAACCCAAATTCCCATATAATACATAAGTCTTTTTTTTATGAACAACAAGAAATGGAGAGAGAGAAAAAATTAGAACAACTTGTAGAATCCTAAATTTTAGGGAAAACATATCTTCCCTTATTGTATTTAAAATTTCAAGAGAAAATTGGTGAACTTGAAGTGTGAATTGAAGGATTTATTTAATCTACCTTTATATGGATGCCATGAATGAATTAGTTGGTATATTTCTTCTCTTCCATTTCATGAGTAACTAATTTCTCTAGTCTTGGGATTATGTTGAACTAAAGTGCTATTTATGTTGTGGGTGTTGATTGGTTTACATGATTTCTAGTTGTTGATTATTGATTCCACCATTTCTTGACCTTAATGGTTGGACTTTTTGGGGGAAAACCCCAAATTTCCAAATTGGTTTGATTAGTGAAAACCCCAAACTCTTAAAAACCTTTATTATCCTTGAAAGAGGGATGCGGGTGAAGCTTAGGGAACCCATGGCATCCTTGAAAAAGGATCATAGGGGGACAAGTCAATGGTGGATAATTGATCATGTGATTTACTACCTTTTGCAATCTTAGAAATAAGTGTAAATAGAGGGTAGGTTATGTCAAGGGAATTTTTCTAGAAATAGGGATGCCCGATTGAGGTTTTGGGTGATTATCATGGATACACTTGTTAGGTGCTCGAAGGAGACAATGGGTGAAATCGTTGAGGTTTGTTTGAAAAACTAACCTCAAAGACCTTTGACCTAGCCTATATTGCATTCAACAACTAGGTTTCATACTAAACTATCATGATCCCATGCACGCGTTGCCTTTAGGTAGAAGTAATCCAAGATTTTCTCCAACTTTGACGTTGAATAAAAAGTGTTATTGCGGCTTGTAGTGTGACTCAATATTGATACAACTAAAATCTTAACCCCCCACTTTACATTACATGTTTCTTTTTTCAATCACTTTGGGTATCCCTTTTAGTAACTAGATCACCCATAGGACTTGAAGTTTAAATTTTACTCCTTGTGGATTCGACACCAATGAGAGTTAGGATATTGACAACGATAGCCTTACCCCTTAAATTCGGGAGTAAGTTGAGCGTTATCAGTTATATAATGGAGTTAAAAAGGGGAAATGTCCAGAATGCCCCCAACTTAAAATTGTAAAATTACCGCAGATGGTTATGAGTTGACCTCATGACTCGTGAAGTCAAAATATGACCCATACCATTGAGTCATATAGTGAGTTGGACATCCATTCACTATCTACCATATGACACTCTGACACCCACTCGTGACCAGATCATACAATTCGTATGGTCCAATCGTACCTAAGATAGATACCAAAGGGATTGGCATAGGACAACATACGACTTCCCACAAAGGTTCATGACCTATCCTCACGGCTATTAGTGAGCCACACGTACTCAGAGCCAAGTCATGTCACTAAGTTTCTAATTTGATGAAGGACTAGCCTGTCATAAAAACTAACGACCCATACCATCAAATTGTTACCATAACAGAAACCCAACCACCATTCACTAGTCTCCTAATGACTAAGGTCACCAGACTAGTACCCAAACAATACGACTCGTATGGTTAGTCATCACTAGGACAGTGAGCATAAAGCTCAGGAAATTTCCTAGGGCTAAAAACCAAGGTGTTTCAGTACTCCCCCACTTGGATAATTCATCCTTGAATGATGGAACAAGGTAGTACAAGCATGATTTTCACCCCATACACCTCTACTCTTACCTTTAACTAAGTTAGAAAAGAAAGATGCCAAGGAATTTTTTTATTCTATCTTTAAGAAAGATAGAAAATGAAGATGATAAGAACAACATATACCTTAAGCATGAGCTTCAAAAATGAGGAATAGGAATGAGTACTTGGACTTTATGTCCTCTTCAACTTCACATATAGATTCGTCCACCTTGTGGTTCCTCCATAGAAACTTTGCCGAGGCCACGTCCTTGGTTCACAACCCACGAACCTGCCGATCCTAGATCTCAATCGAAACCTCATCATAATATAAGGAATCCAAAATACCAATATCCATAATAGGTATAATTTGTGATGGATCACTCATATACTTTCTCAACAAGGAAACATGGAATACCGATAAAGCTCAAACTAAAAGGCAACTTTGATGTGTGAGTAGATGCTAACATATTAGATGCTTTTAACTGAGAATAATTGCAAGGTATTAAGCAATTTTTGTCATTTTTGATTATTTTATCTTTGATTTTGCAGTGGAAGTCAAGATACAAGAGAACCAACAACGATGGAAGTAAAAGATATAAAATCTAAAGCAAATAGAAGAGAAGTATGGATGACGACATTCCTGATAAGTCGTTAGCACTCTGATAAGTTATCAGGTTCATCATCAACCTAAAACAAAGAATGGCATTCAGCTGGAAGAAGTAATGACGACATGTGTAAGTCGTCAAACTTGTGATAAGCCGTCAAGATCGTCGTTAGCCTAAGGCAGAACATGAGAGCTGAAGTAAATCATCAAAGACATCTATGATAAGTCATCAAAGACCTGATAAGATGTCACACTTCATCGTCAGCCTAAGGCAGCGAATGTTAAAAGTGAAGAGGAGCTGACAACATCTATGATAAATTTAGACTCCTGATAAGGCGTCACAAAATATCGTCACCTGTCCGAGAATTACTGATCTCTGTGATTTTGTTTCCATAATTAGGATGAAGTATTTAAAGCATATGTTAGGGTTTTCTAATTGAAAACAAGGAGGCTGAACATATCGGGGAAAAAAAAAACTTATTCCAAGGGAGTTCACCTCTTTTTGGGGGCTATGAACTTAGAATTTAATTTTTAACTCTTTGATTTGGTTGTGGAAATTTTCTCTTGAACTTGGAAGAGAATCAACTTCATACTTCATCTTTTGTATGTTTAATTACTTCGAATGATGAATATAATTGTTGTTATCTCTTTCTTTCTCATGTGGAACTAAAATCCACAACTAGGGTTGTGGGATCTATGATTATTCATCCATGGATTTAATATTTGGTTAGGCCTCGAGTTATTGTGGGAACATCTTGATAATTCTTTTTTATTAATTATTTATGTTGGTTGCAAACAATAGGCCTTGCTTACTGTTAATTTGCTTGAGATAAGAAATCAACCCTAGTTAGAAGTGAATTATTAACGAGGATTTGGGAAGGTTAAGTTCTCATCTGATGATTAATGTTGTAACAAGATTGATCAACTCAAGATAAAATCAGTATTAATAAAATGCTTTCCTAAGTTCGAGAGAAATAGGGAATTCAACATCTAGGTAGGTTGAGAAACACTTAGATGGACTGTCAAAACTAATAATTTGGTGTTTCTCATAAGTCATGAGAATCCAATACTACAACTATTATTCAATGGAGGATTACTAATCATAGTGATCACAACCCTAGTTCCTCTTTATCATTGATTTGAACCATTGGAATTTTAGTTTTGAGCTCTGAAGCAAATTAAAACTTTAATATTTGTTTGATCATTGAAAACCCCCATTTATCTTTTTGTATCATTTGTTTGAATTTAACTTGTAGCTTTAGTTTCAATCTATTTTAATCGCCACTCATATTATTTCCTGTGGATTCGACCCCAACTCCAAAGTTGGGTAAATATATTGACGATGACCTCCTTGCACTTAATTAATGTATAAGTTGAGCGTTATAAAAATTAGAGCCATTTTCGAGGAACAATTTGACATATTGAGTTGGTTTGGAATTTTAGCTTACTTGCTTGAATTAAAACTTGTAAATATTTGTTTAGTTTATTTTTTTATTATTTTTATTTTTATTTCTTTTTATTTTTATTTTTTTCTCACACCTTTCTTGAGATGTCAGCCTGGATAGATGGTTTTTTGGGTGATGACAATTCTTGTTATTATTGTGGGGGACCTTCACAATATGATGCGGGTACTGTCCTACTTACTGTAACATGGTGTTTGGCTTGTGGTCAAAGTGATCATACTGAAGATATGCGTGTTGTCACGATTCAAGCGAACAAATTGATGAAATAAATTTTAGAGAATCAAAAATAGCTGTGGGCAGAGCTAAAGGAGTTACCACTCCTACCATGTGTACAGTGGCTAAATAAAGAAGAATATGAGGAGGACATTAGCCAATTTGAGAAGAAAACTCAAGAATCGCAACCACTGGATTGACATCTTGATCTTGAGACTGACATTGAGAAGGTGAATAAACGTGAGTGTATAGTAGATAGTGTAAATTTTGAAGTAGAATTAGTTGGGCCTCACTCGAAACATTTTTCCACATTATGTTTAGATGATATCTTATCTGTGGAATCATCTAAAATAGTGGAAGAGTGTGAAGATGAGGAACAAGAATCCTATATTCTTTATTTTACACTTGATAAGCAATATAAAAACACACCTCACTTTAAGGCCTAGTGATTTACCACGCTCAATCCATTACTTGACTTCATAATTTTTGTACCACCCCCTATGATCGAGGCAAGAAGATAGACTCTCAGTTGGGGGTGAAATTTATATCCTCAAGGTGGAGAAAAACGCTGAGTTGGGTCGTGCCGCAACATTAAATCAGGCGCTGCTTGGGAGGCAACCCAAGGTATTTTTTGTTTGTATTCTTATTATGTGATTGACATCAGATATTCGCACCCATGGTGCCACAAGTATATTTCTAACTCTCTTGTTTTGGTTTGATGCATTGGGGACATTGCATGATTTTAAGTTGAGGGTGAGGCTACTTGTGGGTGTTGATGTCCTCTTGGGATTTTTGTTGCTGTACCTCTTTTCCCTGGAGTCTTGTTCCTAGTAGAGTCGGCATGATTAGGAGTATTGTTATTTGTTGTAAAATATTGTAGTTGACTAGGAGGAATTCAAGTACCTTA
Organism: Capsicum pubescens; assembly: GCA_030864215.1. Lineage (NCBI taxonomy): Eukaryota > Viridiplantae > Streptophyta > Magnoliopsida > Solanales > Solanaceae > Capsicum > Capsicum pubescens. The sequence goes on along the minus strand of CM061540.1, from coordinate 256,446,943 downwards.
GGCAGTTAACATGTTTTTGATGATTTTTGGACACCTTCCAATGGTCTGTTTTATAACTATGTGATATGCATTTATGTATGACCACTGTGCATCTTGTTATGGCATTAGTTCTAGTAACTTGATAACCATTGCTAATTAATTTCATGAACTGGATAGGTAGTAACTTGTGATATACTTGTGTGCCATGTGCGTGTGAGATTTTACTTAGTTCTCTTTGTATGTTGGATTCAGAACTTTCCTCGTTAGTCTTACCTAGGTATAAGGATAGAGGTTAGGAAAGGATCATAGGCTGTTTTGATATTAGCCCACTTTAGCCTAAATGACCTTCCCCATATGCATAATATCCCTTGATCCCTATTTTGAGCCTGAATAGCCTATTTCTTTTTATGATACCTATCACCGTTCTATTTTTATATCATAATGAACCTGTTTTGGCCCTGGTCCTCTTTAGACACTGTGCACCTTAACTTAGGCAAATGGTCTAAGTTGAGGGTGGCTATCATAGGGGTCCGTGATGTAAAATGAATATGAAGAAAGGTAGAGTAAAATAAAAGAATAAAAAGCTGAGTGTGGTGGAAAAGATAAAGAAAAGAAAAGTTGTGAAAAAAAAGAAGTGATTGTAGAAAAGAACCGCACCCATCCTGAATAAGTGTGATCAAGAAAAGACAAGAATGAGGCAAGGCTAATGAGTGAAACCCCAAAATCTAGTGTAGTGTCAAGGAGGATTAGTTACTTTAAATATCATCGAGTATCATACCATCCCGTAGCCTACATTACAAGCCTAAGAGAAGACCTACAGTGATCCTAGATGACCTATCTGAAAGTCTTGGTAATGAAAATAAGGGAAAGCCTATGGTATTTGGCATACATTGATTGGAACTTCATACTGAGAGTGAGTGTCGTTTGATTGTCCCTATGGTTACATATGTAATGTTTTATAAAAGTGAAGTGGGACAACTTTGTAGTGAGGGCACACTGGTTACGTTGCTAGTTGTTAACTTGTTTGGATAGTGTAATCTTGGTACATTCATGGTTGTTGTTGCTGAATTGATGCCATATCTTGATTCCTATGTGTCCCATTGTTGTTCTTCAGTAGCATACACAGTTGATTTGGAATTAATTAACCTTGGAGAAGGTAAAGATGGTTTTGAGATAATATAGATGATTGACTGCCAAATGTACTCTGTATCCTCTTGGTGTATTTTAGTTGCTTGAGGACAAGCAATTGTTTTAAGTTGAGGGTGTTGATGTGTGAACAGATGATAACATATTTGAGGCTTTTAACTGAGAATAATTGCAAAGTCTTAAGCAACTTTTGTCATTTTTGATTGTTTTTTCTTTGATTTTGCAGTGGAAGTCAAGATGCAAGAGAACCAACAATGATGGAAGTAAAAGAGTTGAAATCTGAAACAAATAGAAGAGAAGTGTGGTTGATGGGATTCAGCACTTTGATAAGTTATCAGCTTCATCGTTAGCCTAAAACAGAGAATGGGATTCAGCTGGAAGAAGTGACAACGACATGTGATAATCTGTCAGAGTTGTGATAAGCCGTCAAGATCGTCGTTACCCTATGGAAGAACATGAGAGATGAAGTAAATTATCGACAACATCTGTGATAAGTCATCAATGATCTGATAAGACATCATGCTTCATCGTCAGCCTAAGTCAGTGAATATCAAAAGTGAAGAGGAGCTGACGACAACTGCGATAAGTTGTCAGACTCTTGATAAGGCGTCGCAAAATGTCATCACCTGTCCGAGAAATTACTGAACTCGGTGATTTTGTTTCCATAATTAGGATGAAGTATTTAAAGCATATGTTGGGTTTTCTAATTGAAAAAATGAGGTTGAACATATCGGGGGGCAAAAAAAAAAAACTTATTCCAAGGGAGTTCACCTCTCTATGGGGGCTCTGAACTTAGAATTCAATTTTTAACTCTTTGATTTAGTTGTGGGAATTTTCTCTTGAACTTGGAAGAGAATCAACTTCATACTTCATCTTTTGTAAGTTTAATTACTTTGAATGACGAATATAATTGTTGCTATCTCTTTCTTTCTTATGTGGAACTAAAACCCACAACTAGGATTGTGGGATCTATGATTATTCCTTCATGGATTTAATATTTGGTTAGGGTTTGAGTGATTGTGGGAACATCTTGATAATTATTTTGTATTTATTATTTTCTATTGGTTGTAAACAATCGGCCTTGCTTACTGTTGATTTTATTGAGATAATAAATCAACCCTAGTAAGAAGTGAATTATCAACGAGGATTTGGGAAGGTTATGTTCTCATCTAATGATTAATTCTGTAACAAGATTGATCAACTCGAGATAAAATCAGTATGAATAGAATGCTTTCCTAAGTTCGAGAGAATTAGGGAGTTCAACATCTAGGTAGGGTGAGGAGCACTTAGATGGGCAGTCGAAACTGATAATTTGGTGTTTCCCATAAGTCATGAGAATCCAATACTACAACTATTATTCAATGGAGGATTACTAATCATAGTGATCACAACCCTAGTTCCTCTCTATCATTAATTTGAACCATTGGAATTTTAGTTTTGAGCTCTTAAGCAAATTAAAACTTTAACATTTGTTTAATCATTGAAAACCCCTATTTTATCTTTTCGTATCATTTGTTTGAATTTAACTTGTAGCTTTAGTTTCAAACTATTTTAATCGCCACACATATTGTTCCCTGTGGATTCGACCCCAATTCCAAAGTTGGGTAAATATATTGACGATGACCGTCTTGCACTTAATTGATGTGTAATTTGAGCGTTATCAAACTCCTACTCATATGCAACATCACCAACCCTCCTTAAAACCATGTACGAACTGATATACCGAGGACTAAGCTTCTCCTTCCTTCACCTTACATCCGTATAAGACTTTTGGCGACTTTGGGAAGCCTTCAGTCTATTTTAAATTACCTTCACCTTCTCTATAGCTTGGTGAACCATATTCGGACCAAATATCTCTGCCTAACCAACCTTATGCCACTAAATAAGTGATCTATATCTCCTACCATACAACACCTCAAACAACACCATTCTATTGCTAGAGTGGTAGTTATTATTATAGGCAACCTCTATAAGAAGAAAATGCTCAACCCAACTACCATCATAGTTAATTACATAAGACCAAACCCTATCCTCAACATCTAATTAGTTCTTTTTGTTTGCCCATTCGACTGTGGGTGAAAAGCAGTACTAAGACTCACTTTGGCCCCCAAACATTTCTGAAATGATTGCCAAAAGTGAGATGAAAACTGCATACCGCAATCCGAGATGATGGAAATAGGAACCCTATGCAACTTCACAATCACTTGGAGGTACAACCTCGCATAATCCTCTGCCAAAACATTGGTCCTCACCAGAAAGATATGAGAAGACTTTGTAAAACTATCCACAATGAACCAAAGCAAATTAAACTGATTTCGAGATATAGGAATACCAGTGAAAAAATCCATATTTATCACCTCCCACTTCCACACAGGCGACTCGATTTCTTGATATAATCCTCTGGGTCTCATGTGCTCAACTTTTACTTTCTGACACACAATGCACTAAGCCATAATAGTAGACATAGACAACTTTATATTATTCCACCAATATATGTCCTTAAGGTCATGATACATTTTTTTCCAACAAAGATGAATAGAATAGCGCGACTCATGCGCCTCAGCTAAGATCCTCTCTTGCAAACCATCTATATTGGGAACACATAACCTCCCTTAGTACCTCAAGGTACCATAACTACAAATCTCAAAGGCCATCACCTTTTTCCCACCTACATCACTCTTGATCCTCATTAAGACAGGATTTAACACTTGTTTGTCTTTTATTTCAGCACCAAGAGACTATCGCACCACCTCTTACCCAAATAGACAACATCTTCGGAGTCCAACAGACAAACTCCAAGGTTAGCCAAATGGTGAGTATCCTTCACAAACTCCCATTTCTCCTTATCCACATGAACCAGACTCCCCATGGATAACTTGCTAAGAGCATTAGCAACCATGATAGCTTTACCTTGGTGGTAGTGAAGACTCATGTCATAATCCTTAAGCAACTCAAGACATCTACTTTGCATGAGGTTCAGCTCTTTCTGAGTAAACACATATTGCAGGATCTTATAATCTGAAAAGATATCAACATGCACTCCATACAAATAGTGATGCCAGATTTTCAATGGAAACACCACAACCATTAGATTTAACTAATGAGTTGAATAATTATTCTCATGTACCTTTAACTGTCTAGACGCGTAAGCTATCACTTTTCCATGCTGCTTCAAGATGCAACCAAGCCCCATACGAGATGCATCACAATAGACCACAAATCCATTCGTTCCATTGGGAAAGTCAAGACTAGAGCCGAAGTCAACTTATCTTTCAGCTTCTCAAAACTACCCTCACAAGCATCAGACCACAATAACTTTACCTTCTTCAGTCAATGGGGAAGCTATAGAAGAGTAACTTTCGACAAACCTTCTATAATAACTAGCTAAGCCTAAGAAGCTCCAAATATCGGTTAGAGTCGTGGGTCTTATCCACTTCTTCACTATTACAACTTTCTGTGGATCCACCATGATCCCTTCACTAGAAATGATATGACTAAGAAAAGTGAAAACGTTCAACCTGAATTCATATTTCAAAAATTTGGCATACAACTACTACTCTTTCAGGGTCTGCAATATAATATAGAGGTGATCACCATGATCCCTCTCGCACCTAGAGTAAACCAAAATATCATCTATTTACATAATAATGAAAAAATCCAAAAACTATCGGAAGACTCTATTCATCAAATCCATGAATGCCACCGAGGCATTGGTCAACCCAAAAAACATTACCAGAAACTCAAAATGACCATATCGAGTATGGAAGGCAGTCTTAGGGATATCTACCTCCCTAATCTTTGACTGATGGTACCTAGATCAAAGATCAATCTTAGAGAAAAATTTAGCACCCTCCAACTGATCAAACAAATCATTTATCCTTGGACAAAGATACTTATTCTTTACCGTCACCTTATTCAACTGTCGGTACTCAATACACATCCAAAGGGAACCATTCTTATTACGCATGAATAACACTGATTCACCCATGAGGACACACTAGGTTGGATGAAACCCTCCTTTAAAAGATCTTTTAGTTGCTCCTTAAGCTCCATCAACTCAACTAGAGCCATTTTATACGGATGAATAGAAATCAAACGAGTGTCCAGAATGAGATCAATCCCAAAATCAATCTCCCTATCAAGAGGGACACCAAGAAGGTCATCAAGGAATACGTCAGTAAATTCAATCACTTTAGGGATAGAATGCAAAGAAGGACCTTTCGAGTTAGAATTTTTAACCCGGACCAGATGATAGAGACACTCCTTGCAGATTAATCTCTAAGCTCTATGATACAATATGAACCACTTCTTAGGAACTAGGGAACCACTCTCACACTCAATAACTGACTTATTAGGGAAATTCAAGACAACTTTATGGGTCCAACAGTCTAGAGAAGCATAACACGAGTGCAACCAATCCATCCCTAATATGATATCAAAATCAACCATATCTAAATAAAAAAGATCCACTATAGTCTCCCAGCCACCCATAAATACCACACAATCCCTATAGAATCTTCTAGCTACCACAAAGTCACCTACTGTGGTAGAAATAATAAAAAGGTCCAAAACACACTTGAGACCTAAATAAAAATGCAAAGTGGACCCCGAATCTAGTAAATAATACACATCACAAGAAATGAGTTTCAACATACTAGTCACATCATCTGGTGATGCCTTAGACTCCTGGCAGGTAGTGAGAGCATAAAGACAGTTCTAAGAGTGTCGGAGCCAGATAGTGCACCCTTTGGTGTCAAAACTAATGAAGAGGCAACTGGAACCTTATTTGCCTTCGAAGCAACCTTTACCACTAGATAGCTTTAAAAAATGTGCCCTGCCTGACCATCATTGAATCACTCTCCCTTTACTTCATCACAGTAACCCCAATGTAATCGACCACAAAATTTGTAGAGAGGATATGATGGAGATGACTGACCTCGCTAGCTTGAGATTGGACGCTCTGTTCCCTATAGTTGTCGACACCTTAGAAATGTCTGCTACCTGGCTACTTTGGGTAGGGAGCACTAGCTTGGGTAGGGAGCACTAGCCTCTGAGTAAGACCAAGAATTACCCCACTTCTTCTTGGACACTTCCCGCCATCCCTGCTACTCAACTGTTGGACACTGCCCTTCTTAGAAAATCTAAACTTCTTGCTCTACCTTTTTACTATCTCAACCTTCTTCTTTTTATCTTTCTCTACCTACTTCTTGTACATAACAAACCTTGAAATATCCATGTCCTTGTTCAATAAGGTAGACTTACTCTCTAAAATCAAATCTCAATACAACTTGAGAGTGAACTTCTTCATTATATACCTCATGCTAGAAACCAACTCCGAAGCATACTGAGATGACTGGTGAAGCTTCAAGGCATACTCCTTGACTGACATCTTACCTTGATTCATATTAACAAACTCTCCCACCTTTGCTTTCCTTAATTATTGAGGAATGAAGAAGTCTAGGAAAGCATTAGAAAAATCCTCCCACAGGGCTGACTATGCATCAACACCCCTTGACTAATGCCATTCCTTATACCACTGATATGCCACAGCTGGTAGGCGGCAAACTCCATGACCTCAAAATTCGTGGAATACATAACACAAAAGATCTTTTCTATCTCCTCCAGAAAACCTCCTATACCTTAACACCAGTAAATTTTGTAGATTCAACCTCATGAACTGACCAATCCTAGTGGCCTCAGAAGATGGAGTAATAAAGGCACATCGCTCAGCTTGAGAAGCTACCAATTGCACCAACATATGGATAGACTGACAAAATTAAGCATTCATCATATTAGCCTGATATGCTCGAGAAGGATTGGAGGGAACTGGTGGAACTCCATAAGGTGAATCATGAACTGGAGCCCTAGGCCGAGTCTGGACCCAATAAGTAGGATGGGTCCTATCAATATTGTCTTCGAGTGGGACATAGGAGTTTTGGTGAGCTTTATATCAACTGGGAGGCATGATCTGAAAAGTGAACAAACTGGAATTAGAGAAGATTTTAGGACCTTACTCTACAGCTCGAAAATAGAACACAAGAAAAAGAGACATTCCTAAATGCCTCATAGTATTTACCTTATGAGTGTGGCATATTACACACCCTTAAAATAGATTCTAATCAATATGACTTTGTGGACTACCAATTGACCCTGAACCTATGGCTCTGATACCAATCTGGCATGACCCGAACAAGTCATGTCGGGTATCTCAAGTCCAACCAAGATCGGAGACTACCCACACTACCATCTATTGACCACCCTACACCTTATGTCGGATGAATTTTGACCATATAACAAGATAAAATAATAATAATTCAAGGGCATTAAATAATGTCTATAATCGTAATCCAACAACCTCAACAAAATATCAAACTGGTACCAACCCCAATTCCAATACCAAAACCAATACCAAGGTTTATACTAATACCAACACTGCCCATGCCCATAGTAGTTCGACAAAGCCTCTAACAAGAATCAAGTAATATCCGATCGATATATGCCCCCGAGCATAGCAAAAACAAAATCCAAGAAACAAAAATAATAAAAAGAAGTCCATAACATAAAATTGAGTCTTTTGGAGTATGGAAGTTCACAACTTCAATCTGACTCAAAGCTACCCCCAAATCTAAATCACTAAGCTAGAGAAATGGTAGTATGGCTAATTCTTGCATTGCATGGGGATACAATGATCGAATATGGTTAATAGAGTGAATGTTAGGATGTAATCAGGGATAAAATAAATAATGCCATTATTTAAAACAAAATCAAATAATCATATGCAATCATACATATACATATATGCCATATTGGGATAGGGAACAAGTTTTAGCATGTGTTTAAAACATTAACCTGGGTTGTATAGATCTACTATCCTAAATATCCACCCACGGTCTACGTGGTTTTATCTCCTCTTACTAAAAGGATCCCTGTGTATGTTAACTGCATGAACCAAAGAATAAAACCTGAGGTGACTAGTACATCTCCCCATATATAAATATGACATCATCCACACTGTGACCATGACCAACCCTCAGATCGGCAAAGATGAGTTTCCAGTATTGGTCCCCCCTGGGACCTCCACCTTCCACGAGTTTGCTAACACAACCCCCTTTAAGCCAAAAGTAAAACCAATTATGCATTCAAACCATTTACCAAGGGGTATTTTGTTTAGGCATTATCCGTTGGTATCATCGTACCAAAATTAGAGCTTGAAAGTCTAACCTTTTATGTCATACCAAACTATTAAAATGAGCTTCCTCTAATGTTTCCAATTACACCAAAACCATGGTCACTAAGGACTTTTCAAACCATTTAAAATCAACTTGATCTATTTAGGTTCCATTACCATTTATGCAATGCAAAGATATCAAGAGTAGTCAAACTATGTGGCAAAATCATTCTCACTGCAGTTTAACAAATAAGTAGAGGGCACATGAGTTTCAAAACAATATCTAAGTAATTTGGGGAATCCAAAATACCTCAAAATCTATTTACTATTAACATGCATCCCATAATGTCAAAATCATACTAAAATCATGAAAGAAAACATAACTAACCCTTGATAAACATTATTCAACCATAAACATCTAAATACCCCAACCACTATTTCAAACCATAATAATACTATGAAAATCATACACTAAAGCACATGATATTTGTTAAATAACAATGAGGGAGGAATAACATACCTTAGAAACCAAGGAAGAAGAACATAATGCACCCTTGAAAGCCTTAATTTATTATCTTGAAGAAACTGTAGTCGCTTGATTAAACAGAGAGTTTGAGAGATTTCTAAGAGTTTTTGATTGGGAATAATCGGTTAATGAAATCCCCAAAGGTGTTTTATGTCGTTGTATCAAAGGGAGTTAAAAAGAGAAAATGTCCAGAATGCGCAACCTAAAACTATAAAATTACCACAGATGGTTATGAATCGACCTCATGACTCGTGACCACTACATACGATTAATACTATTGAGTCATCAATAAGACACTAAGTTAGACATCCATGCACTATCCACCATACGACTCCTTGTCCCCCACTTGTGACCAGATCATACGACTCGTATGGTCTAGTCATACCCAAGACAGAATCTAAAAGTATTGACACTAGACATCATACGACTTCCCAGAATGTCTAGTGACCTATACTCATGGCTTTTAGTAAGCCACTCATACTCAGAGCTAAGTCAAGTAACTAAGTTTCTAATTTGATAAAGGATCGACCCGTCACCATACCTAACAAACCACATTATTAAGTTGTTACCATCACAGAAACCTAACCACTATTCACTGGTATCCTAACAACTAGGGTCCCCTGACCTTTACCCATACCTTATGACTCGTATGGTGAGTGATCCCTAGGACAGTGAGCTTAAAGTTCAAGAAATTTCCAAGGGCCAAAACCTAGGGTATTTTACTAAATCTACTATTCTTGGTTCGGTTCAGGGAACCTGTTATCATTATGGATTTCTTTTTCATTATTCTTGAGAGTGACCTAGTTGTGAGGCAATTATTGTTTTAGATCAGGGTTCATTCCTTATTAGAGCAGTTCATCTCTCAGTTAGGTGTGGTTCTTATGGTCGTAGGGGTAGTTCCCAGGGTACTCAAGGAGGTTCTCATGCAGGCAAGATAGAAGGTCAGCCAGGTGTCTATCTAGGTAGTGGGTGGGGTCAGTTGTATACAGTACTTGTTAGGACCAAGACTAAGACTTTAAATGATGTTGTTACAAGTACGATTGTGGTATGCTGCCACTCGTACCTTACTTTACTTAATCTAAGATCCACTTATTGTTATATATCATCTTATTATGCCCCTCTGCTTGATTTATCTTGTGTCGTATTATCTTTGTTACTGCGCATATCTACTCCCGTGGGTGATTCTTTAGTAATGGATTGTTTTTTCAGATCACGTGTTATGATTATTAGAGATATTTATAGTCAAGTTTCTTATAATTCTGGATATGTTAGATTTTGATGTTATTCTAGGCATGGACTGGTTATCCCACTATCATGTGGTCATTTTTTATTTTACTAAGCCTGTTAACTTAGCCATGCCCGATATACCCACAATTATATGGAAGAGATCAGTTAGCTGCAAGTCGACATGGATTATTTCTTATATGTGTGCTAGGAGAATTATTTTTAGGTTTTGAGATTATTATCTCTCTTCTAGTTTTGATACTAGTGTGGAGAGTCCATCTCTTGACTCTGCTACTGTAGTTTGTGAGTTTCCTGATGTGTTCCCTACTGACCTACCTGGTATTCACCCTGTTTGTGAGATTGAGTTTACTAGTTACTTCGAGCCTATCACCTGATTATTTTTAAGGCCCCCCTACAATATGGCTCTTGTCGAGTTTAGGGAGCTGAATTCTCAGCTTTAGGATTTTCTTTGTAAGGGTTTTATTAGATTGAGTGTGTCTTCTTGGGGAGATCCTATGTTGTTTGTGGAGAAGAAAGATGGCTTCATGCATATGTGTATTGATTATAGGTATCTTAATAAGGTGATGATGAAGAACCACTATCTTATGCCTAGCATTGATGATTTGTTGGACTAGATTCAGGGTGCAACAGTGTTTCCTAAGATTTATTTGAGATATTTTTACCATCAGTTGAGGATTCGGGCTGAGGATATCGCAAAGATAGCCTTTAGGACTTATTATGGTCATTATGAGTTCTTAGTAATGTTATTTGGGTTGACTAATGCCCCAGCCACTTCATGGATTTGATGAATCGAGTATTTTGGCCTTACTTGGATTCTTTTGTGATTATGTTCATTGATGAAATCCTTGTGTATTTGAGGAGTTGAGAGCATCTTGTGCAACATCTAAGGATTGTGTTTCAGACATTGAGAGATTATGTGCTTGTTCCTAAGCTTTCTAAGTGGGAGTTTTGTTTTGAGTCGGTGACATTCTTTGGACAAGTGGTGTCTAAGGATGTTATTATGGTAGAACCAGCTAAGATTGAGGTAATTCGTGATTGGGCTAGACCTACATTTTCGACTAAGGTTTGTACCTTTATTTGTTTGGTCGATTATTAGAGGCAATTCACTGAGGGTTTTGCTACTATTTTAGTGACTATGACCAGATTGACTAGGAAAAAGGTTCCTTCTTGATGGTCTAATGAGTGTGAGTCGAGCTTTGGAAAGCTCAAGGACTTTCTTACTTCATCTCCTATTTTAGCTCTTCCTATAAATAGTGAGGAATTCATCATATATCGTGATGCTTCTGGTTTTGATTTGGGTTATGTACTAATGCAGCAGGGTCTTGCTATTACTTATGCTTCTAGACAACTTAAGATGCATGATCATAACTACCCTACTCATGATTGAGAGTTGGCTGTGGTAGTTTTCATGCTTAAGATTTTTAGGCATTATATTTATGCTATGCATTGTGAGATTTTAACTGATCGATGGATGGAGTTGCTTAAGGATTATGATATTTCCATCTTGTATTATCCAAGCAAGGCAAATGTACTAGTGGATACCTAGAGTTGGAAGGTAGCAAGTATGAGTAACTTAGCTTTTATTTCAGTTTCTTAGAGGCTATTGGAATGGGACATCTAATCCTTATCCAACTTGATTGTTTTCCTTGATATTTTAGATGATAGGAGTATTCTTTCCAGTGTGCAGGTGAGGTCTTCATTACTTGAGAAGATTTAAGGTCTTCTATTTGAGGATAGTAAGCTTTGCTTCTTTCATGATCAGGTGTTGAGTGGTGAGTCTATGAGGATCACCACAGATTCTAAGGGTGTTTTAAGATTTTGTAGCCATATTTATGTCTCACGGTCTGATGACTTGGTCAGTCGATTATGCATGAGGATAATAGTTTTAGAGATTCCATTCATCCTGACACAACCAAGATGTATAAATATTTGAGGAAACATTATTGGTGGAGCGGTATGAAGAGAGATATGACAGATTTTATAGCTCATTGCCTATGCTATAAGTAGGTGAAGGCCGAGCATCAATGTATAGGTAGTTTGACTTAGAGGTTACCTATTCCCTAGTGTAAATAGGAATGGATTCCCATGGATTTCGTTAGTGGTTTTCCTTGCACATCCCATGGTTTTGATGGTATTTAGCTCATTGTGGATTGTTTGACCAAGTCAGCATATTTTATTCCTATTCAAATGTCCTTTTGTGCTGACAGGTTAGCCCATGCCTATGTTAAGGAGATATTCTATTAGCATGGTGTGCCCATTTCTATTAATTTTTACCGTGGTTCTGTGTTCACTTTGAGACACCATTCAATGAGGGGTTGGGTACTTAGGTAGATCTTAGTATAGCCTTTCATCCACAGACAGATGGTAAGTTGGAGTGGACTATTCAGGTTCTTATTTATGGATTTTAGAGACCAGTGGGAGGAGCACTTGGCCTTGGTAGAGTTTCCTTATAACAAAAGATATCATTTGAGCATTAAAATGGCATATTTTGAGGCTTTGTATGGTAGGAGATGTCATTCTGAGGTTGAATGGTTTGAGACTTTTGAGGTTAGGTTTCATGGTACTGATTTGACTCGAGAGTCATTGGGTAGAGTCAAGGTTATTGAGGATTGGTTGAGAGCAACTCAGAGCAGGCAAAAGTCCTATGTAGATCGTAGAATTTGTGCTTTGAAATTTGGAGTTATTGAACGTGTACTCCTCAGTGTATCACCCATGAAGGGTGTGATAATGTTGGGAAGGGAGGGAAATCCTCATCCAAGATATATTAGACCATTTTATATTCTTCACGCAGTTGGTGAGTTAGCTTATGAGTTAGCTCTACCTCCAAATTTTTCCTCTATCCATCCAGTTTTCCATGTATCCATATTGCGATGATACATTCCTGATTTGCCTTATATTCTTAGATAGGACTCAGTCTTGTAGGATGAGCACTTTATCTTGGTAGAGAAGCCTATGCTCATTTTTTCTAGTAATGTCAAACGGTCGAACACTAGTGAGATTCATGTAGTTAAGGTTTAGTGGAGGCACCTCCCATGGAAGAGGCCACTTGGGAGATTGAAAGCGAGATACAAACATAGTACCCTCACCTGTTTGAGACTTCAAGTATATCTAACTCTTAAATTTCGCAGATGAAAGTTCCTTTACAAGTGGATATTGTAATGACCCTTTAGGTCATTTTCCATGTTTCTTTGTAATGACCATTTAGGTCATTTTCCATGTCTCTACTTATTTTTGTGGATAAAGCTTCTCGATAGTTGCCTCAAGTCATTTATGACTTACTAGAGATGACAGTTCAGTTATCGGATTTTTTATTTGGTTTTTAGAGCCAATCCCCTGTTTTGAAGTCTTCGCTTGTTCCAAATGGCCATCGGGCAAAAACTTTAGCAAACTGATCTCGTATGAAAATTCTGAGTGCTCCGAAAGCTATAGAATGCCAATTATAGGTATGTGGACCTTTCGTTCGGGTCTCGAGACATACGAGCTCATTTCGGCCTATTGGTTGGAAAGTTAAGTAAATGAAATATGGGTGTGGAATTCACATTTGATCGAAACGACCTCAAATGGAAAATCCAATTGTGTCATTGAGTCTGAAATGTCTAATTTGGTATGGTTACATAGTTCTTTTGCGTATATAAGATTCTAGATAAATTTCTAGGTTTTGGTGGGTACTTGGAAATTTCCAAGTCCATTACTTTTAGATGCTATCGTGAGCTAAGGGTCATGATCATGATACCCTTGGAAGGCTAATACAGTGATCAGGGTATGTAGGTTGCAATTATGGCTGGCACCGACAGGGTCAAAATGTCGCGATCACAAGCCTAGGGGTCAAGATAGCAACTTTCGAGAACATTTAAAGGGTATGAAATGACCTTTTTTGCCCTATTTTGCTCATTTTTAATCCGCTAGTTGAGAGAAAAAAACCTAAGGAGCGAGATATCTTAAAAATTAAGAATTATGGGTGACTTGCAAGCTTGTTTAACATTTATTTTTGGGATTATCTTTTTATTTGAGATAAGAATTCACCTTTTTTTTGGTGGATTTTATTAATTTCTTGCCAAAATGGATCATAGAGTCTATACTCTCTTGTACGCTTAGTTTTGACTATTTTTTACTAAGGGTGCACCTTTTTACCTAACCTAGGCATAGGATCATACCACTTACACCGAAAGAGAAACAACTTTTTCTTTGGCCAACCAATATGATAATCGAGTTCTAAAATCTCGTGAAGCACACCATAATAATCAACACCGCCATCTCCTTTCACCCAAATCCCACTATTGTTGGTTTTTTTTCCCTTAGAGAACTCTTTTGTCTGAAATCTGTACCCATTGACAGAGTACTTAGAAAACTTTCTGACTTTAGCATTAGGTCCCCAAGCTATATTACGTAAAAATTAGCCATTTGGGTCATAATTAAATGGATTATGAACCTATAAAAAGTTCAAGAAAAGTTAGAATTTAAATATACATAAGACTGAACAAAAGTGTTAATCGTGTTAAATATTTAAATTACACTTACATATTCTATAAACCACACTGAAAACACAGGATAAACAATAGCATCCCCGTGTAAAGCCACGAAGTAGCTGTCCGACAAAGTTATGACTTTCATTAGTTAAGGCTTAGATAGACCTTGAATGATAGTCCTTAATATAAATATACTCACTTAAAAAAAGGCATGACCTCGGGGAAATTTAATAATACATGTGTTGTAGCTGACTTAAGCTCCGCCTCATTCAAATATCAAAGTGGACCAACTTTCGGACTTTCTTTACCAGGTTGATTGAATATTGAAAATGGTGGTGCTGAAAGATCTGTATTGTCTCCATCATCATGGCTACTAGGTCGGTTTCTCAGACATGGCATATCATGTTCAAAATAATTTGAACAAAAATAGGAGGTCTCTTTATCCAAATAAGGCTCACATATTGATCCCTCAATTCGAGATATGATTTTTATGGTCCGTTTGCATTTGCCAATGGTACTGCATAGTATGATCTTTTAGATGAAATAATGTTCAATTATAACACATGAAAGTAAATGTTAAAAGTCAATACCTCTAAAGGGATACATCCATCTACATTGAATAGGCCCTCCAAGTCGTGCCTCACGTACAAGGTGAATTTGAAGATGCTCCATAACATCAAAAAAAACAGGAGGAAATTTTTTTGCCAACTTGTTTAAGGTTAAGCAAATGTTGATATCCATCAAAGATAGATTCTCCTCCTTTAATGTGTTAGAACATAAATCTTTTAAAAATAAGCTTATCTCTATTATTGCCTTCCATATTCTATCGGGCAATGCACTGAATGTAATTGGCATCAGTGACTCTATGAAAATGTGACAGTCATGGCTCTTCATAGAGATCAACTTCCCTTCCTTCATGACAATGCACCTAGATAAATTTGATGCATATCCATCTGGCATTCTCAAATACTTAACCCAATCACAAATCACTCTTGTATCATCCAAAGTAAATGAATAACTGGCCTTGGGCTTCTGAATCTTATTGTTTAAGTATATTAGATACAACTCACTGTGCCGAAAATACTATTTTAAGTTCATCATGGCCTTCAAGTTATCTTTTGTTTTGTTACTTACATCCATCACAGTATTAAACAAGTTGTCAAAGAGATTTTTCTCAATATGTATTGCATCAAGATTATGAGGCAGAAGATTGTCCTTCCAGTAATCTAACTCCCAGAATATGCTTCGTTTAGTCCAGTTATGTGAAACACCATAACCAAGTATCTTGTATGGTGGAGACTTTGTTACCTTAGGCATATTCCTCACTCTATCCTAAATTTCTTCTCTCGACAAGATTGGCGGTGGCTCCTCAAAATCAGACTTATTCTTCATAAAGTCACTGGTATTTCTCCTAAACTCATGTTGTATTGGAAAGAATTGACGGTGACAGTCAAACCATGAGTTTTTACCCCCATGTTTCAAAGTGAATGCTTTTGTGTATTCCATACAACAAGGGCAAGCTAACTTGCCCGCAGTCAACCACCCAAACAATATTTCATAAGCAGGAATGTTATTTACAGTACACATCATAGCAGCACGCAATCTAAAGTTTTGTTTCATTGATATATCATATTCTTCCGCACCTTCATGCCACTATAAGTTCAACTCATTGATCAATGGTTGCAGATATACATCAATAGAAACTTTTGGATTGCGAGGACCCAGAATAATGCAAGTCAGAAATATATACGGACTTGTCATACACAATTCAGGCGGGAGATTATAAGGAGTCACAAACACTGGCCAACATGAATATGGTGTAGCTGAGACAGAAAATAGAGTAAATTCATCGGTAGATAATCCCAACCTAATGTTTCTTAGTTCACTAGAAAAATTCGGATACGCACTATGAAAATGCTTCCATGCTTCTCCATCAGACGGGTGACATAAAACACTAGGTGGTCTTTTATTTTCATTATGCCATCTCATATGAGGGGCAGAGCTAATTGATGCATACAACCTCTTTAACTGTGGTATAAGGGGTAAGTAATGCATCGACTTCACATGAACCTTCTTCCCTTTGGCATATGTGACTTCCTTATAGCGAGGCTAGTTACAAAATTTGTAATGTTCTAAATTTGCATATTCCTTATAGAATAACATGCAACCTTTCTGATAATAGTGAATCCTCTCTGATGAAAGTCCTAACTTAGAAACCAACTTCTTTATTGTGTAGAAATCTTTGGTTAAGTCAAGTTCATTTGGGCTAAGTTCATTCATAAGTCCAATGATAGAATTCATGCCCTCTTGAGAAATAGAATAATCTAACTTAATACTTAGTAATCGAAAGGCAACAAATAACTTCGAATGCGTTGATCCTTATACAATGGATGACTAGCTTCCTCCAACTGTTCATAAAAGTGCTTAGCCTCATCATTTGGTTCATTTTGAGCCCCTGAGTGTGTCCCAAAAGCATCCCTGACCATCTCACTATATTGTGAACTTTCAACATTATTTTCTCTTATTGGACTTTCAACATAATTCTGAAAAGCAAAATCATTAGCATCACTACTCTCCCCATGAGCTGTCCATACAATATAATTCACCATAAAACCCTTCCTATAAAAACGTAATGTAACATCATCTGGACTCAATAACTTCCAACACTTGCAATTCCAACAACGACACCTAATTGTACCTTCAATAAGAAAATCATCAAGTGTCATTGTTTTAGCAATAAATCCAACTACCCCAGCTTTATATTCCTCCCTCAACCCTACATGGTTAGGATAAGTTCTATTATACATCCATGTACGATCTTCATTTTCCATCTAAACAAGAACACCAAACAATAATAACAGAGAAGAGAAACAAAAACAAGAGAACGAAAACAATAACAGAAGAAAAAAACACCAACAATGTAGTTTTCATACATTCCATGGCTTAAAGTACCATTAGTTTTCAATGCTTTACTTAGTTTCAATAGTTATTTATGAAATTTTTTCAACATTTATTGTTCTACCACAACTCTTATTGGGTGTACTTTTGAACTACTTATATTTTTAGAAATTAAATAGAAAATCAGGAAGAAACAAAAGTAATCATAGCTTTAACTGATTCATAAAATTAAGTAGCAATTTATGTGAAAAGGTATTTTACTAAACCTTCTTAGCTTCAGCCTTAAGCTTTAAGTAGGCTTTGCTTATCAAGTGCAAAGAAACTTGTGTTGAGAAGAATGCCGGGAACAGGTCACCAATTTTTATTCCACTGACTAGCTAGAAGAGACGATTGTTCCTCAGCGGAGCGGACTCAACAGGCAAAGATTCAGTAAGAAGAGCTAAGGATGAGAGTAAGGTGCATAAAAACCTACACAAAAATAATTCAGGCTGGCAGGAACAAACATTATAAACCCCAAAGGCTACAAATTCAACTGTATCAGTAAGGCAAACGTTTAATAGTAGATCAAATTTAGTAACAACTCTAAATTTCATCAGAACAAAGATTGCGAAATAAACCCCAAAAGCAACAACGTCAATTCAACCAATACTACAAATATTTAATCAATAATAGTCTGGCGTTCAAGTGTTCAGTTAAGATGTTACAAAAGAAAGTAGCTTTTATGACAGATTAATATAGATTGATTCATCAACAAACATTCAGAGTCAAGTATATAGCAGTTCTATTTCTAAATTAACCAAAACCCCTTTATGATATTCGCAAAGCAGAACTTGCTATTTATATTTAGTTTGACAATGAATCCACATGTCTCTATAATAGTATAATTATACAGAATCCTACCGAAGGTGAAACAAATTATTAAAGATTTCCATGATTTATTTGAGTTGAAAGTTGTGAAACTGGTCATTTAATATGCTTTTTCATAATTGTTTAACGTGTTGACTGGTTCTAAGAAATAGGAAATATGAACTTTTGTCAATCTAACCAGAGATATCAAGAAGAAAAAAAGGGAAAGCTCCTGTAGGTATTTAACTATACTCAGGTTATAATAGTCAAAATATACTTGCAACATAGTGTAGGTTTATATTGCTTCACATATAATGTTTGTTTCGTTTAATTAAGGTGGTAAAATAGATACTTATTTCCTTTTTGTTTCCTACTTAGATTGAGGATTCATGGAGCTGATAGCTTAGTTATTATTGTACATAAAGAACACCCTTCGATGCTTGTCACGCAGAATATGAAGGAGAAACTCTATGCGACCTTTATAATTTAGGAAAAAATAGCATTATCAGAACCAGAAAACCTTTTTTAGCAGGATGGCAACGAGCAGACCCTAGATATTATACCAAAGTTTTCTATATAGATTTCTCAATAGCAAAGGTAAACCATAATTCAAGATTCAAGTAAACAAAGTTTAGGAAGTCTCAAAAGAGGAGAAGGGGGTACTTAAAAGGTGAATTTGTGTACTAATGCTCCTCATAAAACCTCGTCATACAAGTCAGTCAACAACATAAAGGGTACACTTATTTCTTTAGATTTCGACACTAACAAAGTAGCTCTTACATGATACTTAAAAGGCATGACACTTCCATCTCAAAGAAGACAACATAACAACCTGTTGTAGACTCAGAAGAGTACTCATTACCAACAAACAACAGGTATATTTATTCACAAGAGTGAGATGCAAGCAAGCATCATCATTATTAGCCACAGAAAACAAAGTTTAAAAGAAATCTAAAAGTAGTTACTGCTGTGTAAGTTTTTTAGCAGGTATATAGACTGGGCACATTGTTGTTGTTGTAGTAATGTTACATGTAAGTATTAAATGGTAAGACAACCTTTTTCTTTCTATGTTTCATTTGGAATCTTGTTCTCCACTGTGAATCAAGTCATTCTTGTTTTTTTTTTTCTTTCTATTTTGGTTCTTTCTAGCTGTTGGTTCTTTTTTTCTTTTTGAAAAAATAAATAAATGAAATCATACCAAACAAAGACCAAATTAGAAAAGTACAAAGCAAAATAAACTAGTAAGGGAATCTCATAGATCTTCAATATACATACTCAAATTTTCACAAGAAAAGGCTGAAATTAGCAACTACGCCTCAATCCCAAGCATGTCTATATCAACTATATGAATGTTCATGGATCACGTAATTCCATTTAAGTTTATCTCAGTCGATATAACATAAAAATAAAAATAAAAAGCACTAGAGGTTATATAATAAGCTCAAATAGGCATTAAACAAAAATAGCACGACTATAATCTTTCACAGAAAAAGCTTATAGTAGTAAACAATAATACCAACTAGCCTTAATCCTAGACATGTTTGAATGTACTATATGAATCTTCATGGATCATATTGTACAATTTGAACTCATTCACTCAATAGTATATAAAACAGAAGCAAAAATAGAAATATATTTACATATGTCTTAAGCTGAAACTAGCATTAAACAAAAATAGATTGAATAATTTACATTCATGGGTGGCAAAGAAGGGGCAGAGCTGCAAGCCTGTCTATAGGTTCAGTAGAGCTCAGCAATAAACTCGGTATTTATGTTTGAAAATTCACTTAATAAGTATAAAATAACTTATCCAGATGCTAGTAAGTTGTCTTTTCTAGAATCCAAAACCCATAAACTCAAAAAATCTTAGCTTCACCACGAGAGAAGATAAAATGTACTCGAAGTTTCAAGTGAGAGCTGATACTATCTATTTAAACTTCAGATAAAAAGGAATTCCAAACTCCAGAAATCTATTTAAACAAAAAATAGTTAATTTGACCTCAAATTCCAAAACATTAGCTACAATCGAACAAATTGCACAAAATCCCAAACCCTAGAAACTAATTTAGACAAAAATCAAACAATCAACTACTCCAGAACAACAATAATGTAAACCTCAAATTGAAAATTTTAAGTAAAAACTAATCAAAACTTACTTTTGGTGTCAGGAAAGTAATTCCGCCTCAAATTCCCAAATGCAAATCCTCAAAAAAACTCACTGTTGCGGTACTACATTCACCGTGGTCATCACCATCACAGTACTTCCTTTACCGACACCATTGTGGTCGACACCGTTGCGGTCGTGAACCCTAGTGTAGAGAGAGAAAGCTTTCCGAATGAGCTTAGAGAGAGTTTCTGTAATGTATTTGTTTTTTTGGTAATATAATTATTAAAGGTTTCCGACTATGGCAGTCGAAAGTATATTTAATAATATATTCAAATAATTATTTATTTTCTATATAAGGGTCTTATTATATATATATATTTAATTAATTATTTTTCATTTTTAACTACAGTAGTTGGATAGATATATTTAATAATATTTTTAATTAATTTTTAATTTTCTGTATGAGGATAGGATTATATATTTAGTCATATATTTATTTAATTACTTATATTTTTGACTACCGTAGTTAGAAATACATTTTTAATAATTTATTTAAATAATTATTTAATTTCTGTGTAAGAGTCAGATTATTTATTTAGTAATATATTTATTTATTTAATTTATTTAAATAATTATTTATTTTTTCAATAAGGCTCTAATTATATATTTAATAATATATTTATTTCAATAATTAGATTTTCGACTACAGTGGTTGAAAGTAAATAGTTTATAATTTATTTAAATAATTATTTAATTTTTGTATAAGAGTCTGATTATATATTTAATAATATATTTATTTGATTATTTAATTTTTTGACTACAGTGGTAAAAAAAATATTTAATAATTTATTTAATATCTGTATAAGTGTCAGATTATATGTTTAGTAATATATTTATTTAATTATTTTTAGTTCCGACTATAGTATTCAGAAATACATATTTGATAATTTATTTAAATAGTTATTTAATTTTTGTTTAAGAGTTTGATTATATATTAAATAATATATTTATTTCATTATTTAGATTTCCAACTATAGTGGTTGGAAGTAAGTATTTTATAATTTATTTAAATAATTATTTAATTTTTGAATAAGGGTCTGATTATATATTTAATAATATATTTATTTAATTATTTACCTTTCCGACTACAGTGGTCAAAAATAAATATTTAATAATTTATTTAAATAATTATTTAATATCTGTATAAGGGTCAGATTAAATATTTAGTAATATATTTATTTAATTATTTTTAGTTCCGACTACAGTAGTCGGAATATACATTTCCCGTGATTTCCCGCCAAACATTCTGACGATTGTAGTTACAAATTATGTCAGAATAATATTTTGTTAAATTTTTTTTTAAAAAAGTAAAGTTTCTGACTGAAGTAGTTGGAAATTTTCGACTAATTTTTTTTAGTCAAAAAATAGTGAATTTCTGGTAGTGTGTGTTGGGTGTTTCAAAGATAGGGTGAGCTCTTGGAGTCGGAGTCACCTATTTCCACCTATCTTTGATATTCAATCTTTAGTTATCGACGATGATGTTGTTGATTATTATAAGTCTTTTAGTCATATGATTATTAGATGCTCTTGTATTGGCTTAACCAGGTCGTAGCATCGTATCTTGTATTGACTATTTTATCTATTTAGAACTCTTTGCTATTTATAAGTATGTTGTTATTTTGCGTCTATGATTGGGCATTTTCCACCAATTTAACCCATTAAGTTTAGCTCTGAGTTACTGTATGGCTTATTTACAGGTGGGTAGAGTAAGTGCCATCATTACTCATAAATCGAGTCGTGACATATGATGCATCACACAGTGATGAAACCGGTGGGTATCTTGTGTGTATGAGTTGGTACGGTAGCATTTTCCATAATTCTGACTTAATTCCTGATTCTTTAATGTGAGGTCCTCTTCAAGGTTCTAACCATCTAGGGAAGACCTTTCCTCACAGCCGGTATTGTTTGATATAAATATTAGGCAGATAATTTTTCAGTTGAACAATAAGCATGTTACTTTTAATGTATACCAGTGCATGAAATAGGTGAAGGACATGTGTGTGATTCTAATGATAGATACCATAGATAAGGATAAGTTAGTAGTTACTATTAAAGAAAGACTCGATGTTGAGGAACTGTAACACCCCATACTTTTACCTAGCTTAAATTCATCCCAAAATGTCAAAGACTTTCTTCAAAGATGAATACACTTTTATACATGAGTAATTTTCAAGATTTTGACTTTTCATTTTGTGGGAAATTGAATAAGCTTTTAATCGATATAAAATTCGCCCAAATCCATCACCTGGGCGGAGAGTTATGGCTAATTTAGTAAGACAGTGTACCTCCTGAGCCTTCAGCGCGTCACGGAGCCAGCCAAAATGGTAATTGTCAAAAAGTAGTGAGCCTACATGATATTGGTGATTCGCGCCAAGTCCCAATTTCAGAATTATCTTTTCCAGTGTTCAAATGCGATACCACCATGGCGCGGTGAACTTCCAGGTCGCAACCAAGGTGGCAACATGATTCCACCGTATCGCACCACCATGCAATTTCCCAGTTATCATTTTTCAGTGGCTTGGCATAATAATGGCACGTCGCGCAAATGGTCCAGATCGGGAAAATTTCATTAAAAATTAAAGTTGCACCCAGGGTTAAAATAGTCTTTTCCCATGATTTTATTCAGCCCAGATGTGGGATTTAAGCCCTAAAAACATTTAAACCCTTCATTATTCACTTTTCCCCCCAAAACAAAACGTATTTCTCTCTCATGAAAACAAATCCTAGTTCAAGAATCAAGGTCAATTCTCAAGAATCTCTCCAAGAACCTTCAAGAACTTTTCTTCTTAGGTATGTTAGGTGTTCATCTATGGGTTTATTTCACCCATAGAGTCCAAGAATCCCTTTGTAAATATACAAGATCTCAGATTTATGATTTCCATGTTTGAATTAGATTGAATTCATGTTCATGATAGTAATTGGATTTCAATCCATGATTTAAGAGCAAGTTTCATGAAATTGAATAACATGTGTGGTGAATATGTGATTATCTTGATAAACCCTTGAATTTACAAAGTGATTAATGTGTCTATGATGTTAATTGGGTTTTAAATCCATGATTATTATATGATTCATGAAATTAGATTAGTATTTTTATGGAGAATTATATTAATTGCACGCTAAACCCACGAAATTGTAATTTGGGCATTGTTGTTGCCATGTTTATATGTTATCCATGATTATGTGCTTTAAGTTGTGCTCCCTAAGTGTTTGATAGCATGTCCATGTGAATTAAATGATCCAATCATGATATGCTAGTATATGTACAAGTTTATGCATTACAAGTGTTTGATGAAATGTCTCTATGAATGAATTATGAAGTAGTGAACATTGATATGTTATTCAAGATGATGCTTTGCTTTACTTTTCATTCTATCGAGTCCAGGGGGTATTTAATACCCAATAATTTAGCTGTTCACCTAGAGCCAGTGTAAGTGACAGGATAGTATTAGTCATGTTACAATCAGTAGTACTCTCAGTCCGTTACAGAACTCAATAGAAATCAGTCAGTTACAGAACATATGAAAACTCAGTAAACTCTGTATCAGTCCAGTACAGTTTAGTATAATCAGTTCAGTGTCTTCCAGTTGGGAGTAGGATTCAGCATCGAACAAACCTAGGGATGGGGGTATTTCTGTTAGTATAGGTTTTAACCCTTAGTAGTAATCCCTGAGTTATAAAACTACATAGACAGCTTAGGTTGAGATGACTTCCTTATATATAAGGGTTGACACATCTCTCATGAGTTTTCCTATTAGTGAGGGTTGACAAAATGTCTTCCTGCTAGTTAGGGTTAACTCACAACTAACGTTAGTACCTATGGCATGGTATTAGAACCCTTCCAACTGGGGTTACATGTTGGACCCCTATTAGTTCAGATTTGGGGCATGTCGGTTAGATGATTACCTCCTACATTTTCAGTTTCAGTCTTCAGTTTAGAACTCAGTTTAGCTCAACAGAATCAGGACTTTTAGTCATAGTCAATCAGTATCAGTAATTCAGTTATAAGTAATTTTAGATATCAGTTATACAATATTCAAAACTAAGTACTTAGCTTTAGAAAAGCTCAGTTATAGTAAACACGTACTCTTATATTAAGTTACTTTATATCATTTAGTCAGTTATTATTCATGCATATGAACCCATGCATTCAGCCTTACCTCATCTAGTATACCAGTACATTCCCACATACTGATGCATACTTTCTTGTGCTATGATGTTTTATATCGTAGGTTCGGACGCTCAGGTTCCTGACAACACTTAGTGAGACTCAGCCAGCAGTAGCAGATTTAGCAGTGAGTCCTCATCTATCGAGGATATGCTTTTATTTCAATACTTCAACTTAGCAGTATTTTAGTAGATGGAGTTAGTTGGGGAATTATACCATCAACTCTACTTTTAGACAGATTCAGTTAGAGGCTTTTCAATCTACATTTTCAGACAGTATTTCAGATTCAGATGTTATATTTTATTAGTATTAAAGATGTTTTTAACCTTATGGTATTTCAACCCACTGTATCATATTAATTTTGGTATTATTATTCAGTGCTCACAACATATATCATTTAAGGGTTAGCTTGTGGTCCTTCAGGGTCATAAAAACCGTGTGATGACTAGGGGGTAGTCTCGGGTCATTACAGGAACTTGCAGCAGTAATGATAAATTTTGACAGTAATGGTACTGACGAGTATGCTAAGATGGTGAGTGAAGTTGTTGGTTACACTTATGAAATTAAAAAGTTAAATCTTGACATGCAAAATGGAGTGACCCCACTGGCTAAACCATTTATTTAAGAGCCTCCTATTTTTGAGCTCAAGGCACTTCCTTCTTATTTGTGTTATGTATTTTTGGGGGCCAACAACAATTTTTCGGTTATCATTTATCTAATTTATTAGAATGGATAGTTGAGGACCTTAGTGTCAGTGTTGCAGAGGTTTAAAAGTTCTATTAGATTCTTTATTGCTGATATTATCAAATTTCCACATAGAACTTGTACTCATGAAATTCATCTTCAGCAAGATTCTATACCCATCATTGAGCATAAATGGATATTAAACCTACCCATGCAACAGGTTGTGAAAAAAAAGATTATTAAGTTGTTAGATGCATGTGTGGTTTATCATATCACCGATACAAAGAAGGGAAAAATCACAATATATCCCAATGAGAAGAATGTTCTAACTCCTATGAGGTCAGTCACCAGATGGTGTATTTTCAAGGATTATAGGAAGTTAAATTCATGGATTGAGAAGGATCACTTTCTTACACTCTTTAGGGATTTGATGTTAGATTGTCTCATTGGTAAGGGATGATATTTTTTCTATATGGTTATTCGCGGTATAATCAAATTTTAATTACCCCTGTAGACCAAGAGAAAACCACGTTCACTTGTCCATATGGGATGTTTGTTTGTAAAAGTATGTAGTTTGATCTATGCAATACTCTCGCCACTTTCAAGCATTGTATGTTTTCCATCTTTTCTGACATAGTCGAAGATACTAATGAGGTTTTTATGGATGAGTTTTCAATTTTCGGTGACTTATTTGATGATTACTTGGCACAACTTGCTATCATTCTAAGGAGATGTTAGGGATGTAACTTAGTTCTAAACTAGGAGAATTATTTTTTTATGGTTAAATAAGGAATATTACTTGGTTACAAAATTTATAAGTAGGGAATTGAAGTCGATAAGTCAAAGATTGAGGTGATTGAGTAATTGCCTTCACCAATTTCTATGAAGGGCATTCATAGTTTTTTGGGAAATGTAGGTTTCTATACAAGATTCATCAAGGACTTATCTAAAATTTCAAATTTCTTGTGCAAGTTGTTAGAGATAAATATGAAGTTTGTGTTTGATGAGGTATATCAAAAAATATTTGAATGTCTAAAGAAGAAGTTATTTTGATTCCCCATTATCGTATCTCTTGATTAGGGATTGCCATTTAAGGTGATGTGCGATGCTAGTGGCTTGGAGATCTGAATAGTCCTATGCTAAAGGAAAGAGAAGATACTATACCCTATCTACTACACCAACAAAGTTCTTAATCCTGCTTAGAAGAATTGCATTGTGACTAAATAAGAGTTGCTAGTTGTTGTGCTTGTATCCGAGAAATTTTATTCTTAATTGCATACTAACAAGGAAAATCTTAGATATCTTATGGAAAATAAAGATATGAAGACAAGGTTGATTATATGGGTACTTCCATTACATGAATATAAGGATAAAAAAAACCGAAAATCAGGTGGGCCGACCATTTGACATGCCTTAAGTAAGAGGAAATGCTAAGACTAGAGGATGAGCTTTTAAATTATGATACTTTTCCATATGAATAGGTCATAAAAACATCACAAGACTTAATCCCTTGTTTGTAGATTCTTCCAACTATTTGTCTAGTGATTTAGTTCCAAAAGATATATCATTTCAGCAACAAAAACAATTTATACTTGATGTGGTGATGTTTTTTTGGGACAGTCCATTCGTACTTTGGTCTTATATAGATGGAGTAATCTGGAGATGTGTTCTTGAGGTCTTAATAATGAGTATATTGGAGGCACGTCAGTCCTCACCAATTGGAGATCACCATAGAGGTGCGAGGACTACACATGAGATCTTGTAATGTAGTTACTATTGGCCTATAATTTACAATGACATAGATGATTATGCTAGGGCTTGTGACAAATGTCAAAGGCAAGGGAACATCTCACACAAACATGAATTTTTTATAATGACTATTATCAATCTTGAGTTTGATGTATGAGGTATAGACTTTATGGGCCTATTTATGAGCTCCCATGGGATGAAGTACACCTTAGTGGTTGTTGATTATGTTAGATTGAGTCCAAAATTTGAATTTGGTATGGTTGCATAGTTTATTTACATTAATAGGGTTCTAAACGAATCCTAAGCACCCGATAGGAGTCCATTTTGAACTTAGCAAAATCTAGTGCATGACACCATTTGGTGAAACTGCTTATGTAACCAAGGGATCACTTTAGTGATAGACCTTGGATTCTGCTTAGAAGTTTAATCAATTGTCTGGCTGGTTAAGCAATACTCGACTGCTTAACCAAGGAATGCATATTCATAGGGGGATCACTTAAGCTATTATTTGACCGCTTAAGCGATGATCTCTAAAGCGATCACTGGGTCGCTTTAGCAGCACCACAGAGCATTAAATCCCCTTCTCCACCTAAATTTACCATTTTCTTCTTACCCCTTTCCCCTATTTTGAGATCTATAAGAGAGGGAAAGTATGGGGAATCATCCATTGATGCTAAGTTAAGTTAGCCTAACACTGCTATTTCCAATTATTTTCCTCATTGATGCTAAGTTAAGTTAGCCTAACACTGCTATTTCCAATTATTTTCCTTTAAATTTTTACCCTATTTCATTGTAAATTCTTAGAAATCAGGTCTTTGAATCCTTATACCTTAGGGGGAAATTTGGACCTCAATTTATTCATCATTTCTACTCAACTTTTTAGCTCATATTCCATGTCCACTAAAGTACCTCATGAGGTATTAATTGATTCTGTTTGTGGGCCTCACGACTTGTTCTTGATCTAAATTTTGACCCAACCTATTATATATCAATATGTATCTTGTTTTACCCCTATCAATGTGTAGAATATTATTTTGATAGCATATCAATGATTTGGGATAATTTGAGGATTTTGATTCGGCATCGAGGTAGTCTTCAGTCTACTTTTCTTCATGAGATAATATATATATATATATATTGTATAGTAAGGATGATAGGATGTGATTATGGGTAGAACATCATGGCTTAGTCAAATTTAGTATCTTAGGGATCGAAGGGTGAATCGACCATTAAGATTAAATACTTGTTATGGATGTAGGATCCTATCACCCTGTATGACTATCATATTGATCATGGTTGATGCTTGCGGCCCTTCAGTCTAGGTTTATTACGTGACATAGTTGATTGAATCATGTATTTCTCTGGATTATAGTTTCCTTTATACTAGATACATACTATTGAGCCCAAGACATGATTACGATATCAGTTGGACTCCAGGTGATTATTTTTTCCTTTTAAGGGACGTGGCTTTAGTCTATAGAGGCTTGAATGCTTTTAATTGTATTGATTGGATACTGGTGATATTATTCATAGATTTTGGTACATTCATGATCATTTAGTGGTATGATTCCAACTAAAATAAGTATTCTACTACTATTTTCTAAAAAAGGATTTATTCCTACTTTTCATCATAAAATGGGTTATTTTATAAAAAGAGAATCATACCACCTTATTTACTTATTTATGAGATTTTGGAACTAGAAATGATATTTTGGAAATCAGACCAAGATTAATTTTGGTCCATGATTTATCCACCCTTTTACCACTATCATTTACTTTAGTTGTGAGAGATCTCAACCTTTCTACTCTATTACAATGATTTACTCCCAGAGTTGATCCCCGATAATAGATTTATAGCTTTCAGTCTTTTAGCCATGTTTCGAGTCCATATATTTATTATATATACATATCTCTGGTACATAATAGGGTGGACAGATGATGATGACTATTGAAAATTCTAGATTAGAACCATGTCAATGTATATAGATATTCTTGAGTCGTCTATGGGCCCCTTAATCCATGAGCCATCATTTTGGAGAAGAGAAGTCATCGTAGGTCCTGCCCTTATGAGCCAGTGAGATGGTGGAGGTATATATACTAGGTATGTTATGAAACTTGGATTTTTCATGGTATTATGGATTTACTTTACATTCATTCATGCATATGCAATTCCTATAACTAGTATGTTGTTTGGTGCTTGTATCTATCCAATCTATTTGAGGTTGCATAAATATAGGCTAAGATTGATTTTCGTGGAGTGTTGGTTGAACCTTCTAAGTTTCTGGAGGGTGATTAGGTATTGTTTGTCTGGCCTAGCCAATTACTTTATTATTGTTATTATGGTTAGTTCACGACAGGCTAATTTTGGATTGGTACTAAGGTTAGAGGTATGATTCTAGGTATTTTTCTTTTTATGGTAATTTATATTATAGATATTGTATTAGTGGTTAGACACTTGAATATAGGCCCTGATCATGTTAAAATTAGCATTCCTGCTTGGTTAGGATTCCTTAGAGAGGTTAGGTTGGCTAACTTAGGTTGTTACCTTTAAGTTAATATTTTTTACCTATATATATCTGGTTATGGTATTACTTTATATCCCACTCTTACTTTGTTTATTCATATGTTATATGCATTTCTTGGACTTGTATACTACTATATGTCCTTCTCCTACTTTTTATTTATATATTGACTAGTGAAATACGATACAGTGCTTTAGTTCCTGAGTACAAATAGAATAGGACAGTTCATCCCGATTGTCTATCTAGCTTTGTTACGTTATCTTCCTAGATTATAGTTTGTTATAATTTGTATTCTAGGTTTACATATTATCTATATTTGCATTATATTTTAAGCTCAATCTGTAGTTGCCTACTGAGTACTAAGTTTTTGGTACTCATATTACATATCTATAGCTTGTAGATCATAGTATGGGTTGTCGGTGTTGTTGTATATCAGAGTAACTATAGATTGGAGATTTAGAGTGTGCTCCTAGTGTTTGGAGTATTTCTATTCTCTCACCAATGGATTAGACCGATCTCTATGTAGTATTCAGAGATTGGTTGTACATATATATATATTCAATATTTGACTTTGTACTCTTATTGTATTAAAAGCTCTTATACTAACTTGACCAGGTATTGGGGTCGTCTTATATATATATATTAGGACATTTATTATAATTATTCTTTTGTTCTTTTTATTTTTACTTCATAGTACATTACTAGCGGTTTTAAATTGCTTACCTACTTATGGGTTACTGTAGGTGCCATCATGAACTTAGGACTTAGGTTGTGACAAGCTATATTAGAGGTTAGATTTATTAATGTGCTGGTATAAGAGCTTAATGTCTAGTAGAGTCTTATGGATCAGTGCAAAAATATTTGTATCCTATATTTGGGAAGTTATAAGTCTTTCTTAGGAGATTCTATTCTTGACTCCTTGTCATGTGTCCATAATTCTATGAACCTCTAGTACATTCTTTGACTCTATTCTATTCCAATGAGATGATACGAGGTTGATGATAAATATGAACGAGACTATCACACACATTTTTAGAATTTTGATACAGTGTCAAACTAGGGAGTCAAAGATTAATATAAAAGATTTTAAGCATCAGCGAGAGGATTTAGGGCCAGCCTAGGCTCTGATAGAGTTTATGACTGCTTCAGTTTTTCAAGATTTAGTAATGGGTATTTTGAGCTGTTTACGCACACCTCAAAACTATAGATAAGGCCTAGTTCATCGAGAAGTTCTCAAGCTAGTGTTGGGTTCAATGGTGTTCAACTAGATTCTTTATTAGTTTCAGAGTACGAGATTAGGTTCCTTGAGTTGGCCTTGCATAATCCTATGCTATATCCTACAAAATATGAGATAGTGCATGGATTTATTGGAGGATTAGCTTTGCCACTTTGTTTTTCATCAAAGCATTTGATAGAAATTAGTCTTCTTTTCATTAGTTTATTTATCATGCGAGGGCCACAAAGAAACCATATATTGATACATACAAAGGCGACAATAAGAGGCCATGTCATTAGTACAGTTATATTGGTATTTCATATGGGAGTAAGGATTCTCCCGATGGTGATCAACTTTACTTGCAGCCTGTTAGTTCCATACATATAGCATCTTAGAATATAGGTGGATCTCAATTTAGACATGGCGACCACAGTAGGTAGAGTTATCATTGGACCTTGCAGAGTATTCTACATCGATCCTTAGGTTATGAAAACCATTCTGGATTAGTGGGTGCAGTACCTTAGAGTTTCCTGGAGCTTGCTTTAGTTATTGCGAGATTGTCCATTGGTATAAGAAGTGACCCAGATGCGAGTTGGCTATTCAAATTGGGTCAACATATATTTCTCACCAGCCTAGGACTCCTGAGGTATGTTATAATTTTGGGGAGAATGGTAATTATTATTGGGAGTGTCCTCGATATTTTTTGGTTAACCAGTTAAGGTTGGGTCATAATTGTCACTAGGTTAGAGGTTCTGGGGCTTTCTACAATATAGAGAGATCATTCACTAATCTAGAGGGTGTCCAGGGTATGGGACTATTAGTCATTCAACTCATGTAGATCAGCCTCATGGTGTTATGGCCCCTTAACTTAGAGGTAGCACACTTAGTGCTTCAATTGGTGATTTAGATGTTTAGTGTTAGTTTGGACCCTCTCAGTTTAGTACTCCATCAGGCACATCAAACATGTGACTTTTGATTCCACTATGATAGGTTTGCCTTTTATTTCTTAACTTTAGCTTTTTATTATGGTGTATTTGGGTTTTTATACCCATTGTTGATTATGTGCCTTAGTAGGTTTATGTTTATTTTAGTGTGCCTTGGTGTAGAGTTCATGATTGTGTGACTACCCTCTCTTTGTCCATTCAGAGATTAACGTCTGAAAGGATATGGTTCTTATTCTAGTTGAGTTAATAGAGTTGGTGATAGGTAATCTTTCCTGTGACCCTCTTCTTACATTGGTTGATTGGGTATTTGTTGTAGAGATTAAGTATAAGATTGACTAATTTCTGGCTAAGGTGTCATTTATCTGAGTTGCTAGAGATTTGATTATCACCATTACGGTTTGCAGCCTTGGTGAGTTCTTGGGTATGCTTCGATGATTAATACCCTCCAATAGATATGACGTTGATTATGTGTGCTTTCAACTTATGATTTTTCCTTCTTTATGATTTTTGGTTCTCAGGTATGTTTTGATTTTGACAGGGTTTAGTAGGGATATGCTTGACCTTGGATATTAAGGGTGAGTTAGGTGTTGCACTTGGTTTGGACTTGTTGGCTTAATTTTTGATTAGACACCTTAGAATGATGGCTTTTTGGGTATGATAGTTTTGGAGTATGGATGCTTACCGGCCTATAGGATTGGTTTAGAAAGTTGAGATCGATCAGTTCAACCTTAGTGTTGAGATTTTTGTTGGGTGTGTAGAGCTTGGGTACAACGTTCATTTTAGATTTGTCTTAGTCAGGATTTCACCTTTAGGTTGGCTAAGGATACTTTTTAGATACCTATTCAGACTTCTTCAGGTCAACTAGTGGTTGATTGATGTACGAATGATAGACTATTGACACTTGATTATGGTTCTTCTGCTTTTGACCTTGATTTTTATTTTTTATATATTTTTAATTGTCTTCTTTTTTAAAAAAATGTACTCAAGTTGGATTTAACATGTATTCATCCTCTGTTGGAATCATTTAGTGGTGAGTGTTTATACTTTGGACTCCCGACAGTTAGTTTTGAGGGTCATCTAGACTAGTTGTAGCTCTGGCAGTAGATTGCAGACATTCGTCATCACTATTTATGTTTCTAGGTAGTACCTTATTGGATTACCCTATGTATGGCATTATGGGTTTAATTGATCAATATTTGTTTCTAAATTTTAGTGTGATGAGGGTTATACTGATTGGACTAAAATGACTTTCTACATAGTCTTGAGTAGAACATAGGTTTGGAAAGTCAAAATAAGGTCATACTTGGATAAGTTTGCCGCATGATTCCTTCATTAGATTGCCTTTGACAGGGATGAGTTTTCTCTTTATTGTGTAGGTAGCAGTTTGGTATCAGCGTGTTGTGTTCAAATTTGAGTGCATCTGCCATTCTTGATTTAATTGGAGGCCTGGAGGTTGTTGAGATTGAGTTAAAGAAATTTGGAAAGTTAAGTAAGGAGGTTGGTTGAAAAAGAGATGCCTATGGCAAAATTCCTTGGAAGCTTTTTTTTCTTGGAAGTTATCTAGGGACCCATGCTCGGAGCATGCAGGTCGAAATTCCTATCCATTGACTTTTGAAGACAAAAGTCCTTATAGTAGTGGATATTGTAATAACCTTCTATGTATTTTTCTCAATTTATCTACATGTCAAGCATTTCAAGCTTCCCCACTACGGCTGCAGGTTATTTATGACTTGCCGAAACTATCGGTTTGTTAATAGATAGTTTGTTTGGGTTTTAGGATCATTTTCTTATTTTGGAGATTTTGTTGTTACGGAGTTGGTCTCAAACCAAAACTCATAGTAAACAACCTTGGAAGAGAATTTCGATAGCACCATCAGTTCTAGAATAGTGATATCAGGCTAGAGGAACTCGTGGTTTAGGTCCCAAGGCTTTCGAATTCATTTTTGGCTACTCGGTGGATTATATGAAAAATGGAAATATAGGTGTTGACCTATATTTAGTTGAAACTATCTCTTATAAAGTTTCAATGGTTCTATTTAGTTTGGAATGCCGAATTTAGTATTGTAGCATAGTTTGTTAGCGCGCACGGGATTCCAAACGAATCTCGAGCATCTGGTAGGAGTTTATTTAGGACTAAGCAAAATTTTGAGCATGGCATCATCTAGTGCAATTGTTTAAGATGACCTTTGGTTTCTTAAGCAGTGGTTGGTTTCCCTACCAAGGGATCACTTTAGCGATCTCCCTTGGACCCTACCCATCCACTTAAGCGATGGCCTTGCCTCTTAAGCTGAGGTCGCATTAGTGGTACTTAACCACTTAAGTGAGGGAAAATATTTATAGGGGTATCGCTTAAGCGATCATTTGATCGCTTAAGCAGTGATCGCTTAAACATTCACTAGGTCTCTTTAGCACCATCTGCTAGGGATTAATTTCCCTTCTTCTCCCAAATTTCCCATTTATTTTCTCACCCTTTTCCCATTATTTATAGAGCTTGAAGAGAGGAAAATTTAGGTAAATAGTCCTTAGAAGCTAAGGTAAATTAGAATAACACATCTAGGATGACAGAGGTCTCAACCTTCGTCGACTTCATCTATCAGGCGGATGCGTATATTGCGATTCTTAGATTACAAAAAATGATGTGATCCTTTGCCATTATTTTCCCATCAATTTCCATCCCATTTCATTGTAAATTCTAAAAAATTAGGCCTTTTTATCTTTAGACCTAAGGGGCTGATTTGGGCCCTAATTTATGCACCATTTGTACTCAACTTTTGAGCACACATTTCCTGTCCTTCGAGGGATCTCAAGATGGACTCAATTTTAGATTGTTTACGGGCCCCAAGGTCCCATTTTTTTATCAAAATTCTAACCCATATTTTTATATATCTATATGGGACTTTTTGACCCCTATTGACGTGCAGAACATTATTTTAATAGTGTGGCAGTGTTTTGAGATCGTGCAACAAAGACGAATAATTTGTGAAGGATACAAGGATTTTGATTCAGTATTAAGGCAGGCTTCGGTGTACTCTTCTTCACTAGATAGTGTGTATATATATTGTATTCTAGGTAAGGATGATAAGATATGATTATGGGTAGAACATAATGACTTTTCCTAATTTTAGAGTTTGGGGATAAAAGAGGGAATCAACCCTTAAGATTAAATACTTATTATCTCTATGGGATCCTATCACCCTAGGTTACTAGTATGTTGATCAAAGTTGATGCTGTAAACCCTTTAGTATAAGGTTTATTACTTGACATATTTGATTGAATTATTGTTTTCCTTGAATTATAGTGTATCTTTATACTAGTTATATACTATTAGTCCCGACCCTGTGATTATGATATTAGTTGGACTCCGAGTGATTATTCCATCCTTATAAGAGGCGTGGTTGTAGTCTATAGAGTCTTGACCGCTCATGATTGTATTAGTTGGATACTGGTGATGGTATGCCTAGATTTAGGTATATTCATGCTCATTTAGTGGTACAATTCCAACAAAAATCATGATTTGGCTACTGTTCTCTATAAAGGGAATTATTGTCACTTCTTATTTTTAAATTGGGTTCTTAATAAGGCAATCACACCACCTTATTTATTGCTTTATGAGATTTTGGAAATAAAAAATGATGATTTAGAAATTAGTTTGAGATTGATTTTAGTCCATGGTTTATCTACCTTTTTGCCACTACCATTTACTTTGGTAGTAGGCGATTCTGACCCTTTTTACTCTATTATGATGATTAAATCCGGAGTTGATTTAGAGTCATTGATTGATTGATTTATACTTTTTTAGCCAAGATTCAACTATTGGAAATCCTGGATTGAGACCAGGTCAGTGTATAAGAATATTTCTGAATCCCCTAGGGAACCTTTCTTCTATGAACCATCGAGCTAGAGATGAGTGGTCATCGTAGGTTATGCTTTTATGAGCCGTTATGTCTAAGGAGTTTTATAAACGGGGTGCGTTATGGAACTTAAATCGATCATGGTATTATTGATTTACTTTGTGTTCATTCATGCATATGTATGGATAGTATATTTTTGGTTCTTGTATCTATTAACATTATCAGAGGGAGGGGTTGTATAGGTATAGTCTAAGATGATGTTCTTTGAATGTAGGTTGAAATTTTTGGGTTTATAGGGCCCCAATTAGGTATTTTTTGACCTAACTCGCCGGTTACTTTATTGTTGTTATTATGGTTAGTTCATGGTAGGCTAAGGTTGAAGGTATTATTTTGATGCCTTTCCATTTATGGCAATTTACATTACAGATACCATATTTGTTATTAGACACATGACTATAGGCCCTGATCATGTTAGAATTACCTTTCCTGCTTTGTTAGGATTCCCTGGAGAGGTTAGGTTGTCTACCGTAGGTTGTTACCTTTGTGTTAGTCTTGAATACCTTTATGTGTGTGTATATATATGTTTCTAGTCGTGGTATTACCGCATATACCATTTTTGTTTTGTTTATTCATATGGTATATGCATTCCTTGGGCTTGTATACTACTATTATATAGCCTTTTGCTACTTTTTATTTCTATATTGGCTAGTGTTGTACAGTATAGTGCTTTCATTCCTACGTATGGCTAGAATAGGATAATTCTCCCTATTGCCACTTTAGCATTATTATGTTAGCTTCCTGGATAGTTATCTGTAGTTTATATAATCCATCTATGCATATTATCGATATTTGTATTATCTTTAGAGATCAATCGGCATTTTCCTACTGAGTACCACAAGTTTAGTACTCATACCACAATTTTGTAGCCTGCAAATCATAATATGTGTTCTTTCCATTATTGTGTGCATCGTGCGGAGAAGCTATGGATCAAAGATTTAGGGTGATTTCTTGGCATTCATAGTATTAATATTCTCTCTCTGATGGATTAGACTGATCTCTATTTTGTATTTGGAGATTGGTTGTACATGTATATATATTTAATTTTGACTTTGTACTCTTATTGTATTAGAAACTTTTGTTCTAACATCACTAGGTCTTGGGGTCGTCTTATATGCATTAGCCCCTTTATTATAATTATTTTATTGTTCCTTCCATTTTCTCTTAGTAATCTGTTACCAGCAGTTTCTCACTATGGGTTGGCTTACCTACTAACAAGTTATAGTAGGTGCCATCATGACATAAGAATGTGGGTCAAGACAAAATATTCTGGACCATTCACTGTGATGAAAGTATTTTCGCATGGTGTAATTGAGCTTCAAGTACATGGGGTTGAACCATTCAAGGTAAATAGCCAATGTGTCAAGCTTTATGTGGGTACCACAAAATAAATATGGTCATGTGACCTAGATGAAGTTTGAGTAGTCAGGGGAGCTGGGTCGTGATGCAATGTTAAATTAGATGTTTCATCGGAGGCAACCCATGTTCTCGTTGGTAAAGTCTGAGTAACCAGCTCGGTTGCGACATTAAATCAAGAACCTAATGGGTGACAACCCATGTTTTTTACTTTATATTTTATAGGGTTATGTTTATTATTAGTGCAGGGATCACATAAGAGCAAGAAAATGCTAAATTGGATTGTAGACTGAACCTACAATAAGATTTTATGACCGTGGGTTCAGTCATTGAACACGTTTGATCAAAGTTCTGAGGGATAGTTATCTAGGAGTCGTCATACAATTGGTCATCTTGATCGTACCTAGTTGTTACGATCATGATTTTAATTATTTGATCAGTCTCTTGCAACTTGTCAATAGGGAGGAACTAATGATTTTAAGGAATGATCGTGGTTAGATATCACAATCATCCTTAAACTTCATAAGTTCCCTGGTAAGTTTTTCATTAATCCACTTATTATGGGAGAAAGGCATGATCATTGTATCTAACTACAATCGTACCATTTAGTTGTCTGAGTGATCCAATCTATTTAATGAACCCACGACCTGACACAACCTATCTAGGTATTTAATGTATAAAAGCCTCCATACTTCACCCAATTTCCCCCCTTCATTTTATTCAAAGAATTTTGAGAAAAAATTCATACCATACTCGGTCCTAATGGCTACTAACAAATGTATTATGTATAATCCAATCATAAGTGTTGACATAAGTTCTTAACTTTGATCGACTTATGCATAGAAATAGGACTTTTGAGTTGATTTTTGTCATTGGTAAGTTTTAAGTACCTAATATTGGTAGATTCGCAGTCAATGTGGGTCAAAATTAGGTCAACTTAGGATTCAACATGTTAAAATTGAAATCTTCTCAGTTTTAGGGAAATGACATAACCTGGGATCGTGGTTTAAGCCTATGATCATATGTTAGATTATTGAGGGATGCCAGTTGCACATTCTTTAGAGTACATCATACGAACACATCCCATGATCATGGGAACAACATATGATCGTGGTATGTGCTTGACTGATATGACAAAATTTCAAGTGTCCTAATAAACTCATTCTTTGACTAGAAGGTACAATCGTACCTTCATTTCATGATCATAGAAAGTGGCCATTTGTTATATTTTGTGCATTTATTTATATTTTGTAAAATTGGTTCTAAATCCTTCCAATATAGGAAAAATGGTACCAAAGTATCAGCAAAAGTTGGCAAAGAACATCTCCAAGAAAAAGACACCCAAGGATACACCTTTGGTCTGACTCCTCAAGTCCATCTGATGAGAAACACTCACCTCAGACCATGTGAAATCAGTCAAACTAAAAGGAACAAGAAAGGTACACAAAATCCATGACCTTGGTCTAGGGAGATACACCCATTTACAATTGGAGGGTGGAAGGAAAGGCATCCTAAAGAGTGCGGGTAAAGCTGAAGAGAGTTTAAGCTCTTCGGAGGGGTAAACGAGTCCAACTCCAAACCCTCCAAAACTGCTGTACCAACTCTAAGAGGTGTGGATCTGAGAAGGTTAGTGGTACTTAATGCACGATATTACTAAATTAATGGGGTTTCTATAACTAGTACGTGAAACAAGAAAATGAGTATTCAGAAGAAAGCCCTAGAGATAGCTGAGTCACTCTAGAAAGATTTTGAGTTGGTTAGGGGTTTGGAAGGTATGAGCTAGGATAGATGAATAAACCCTTACAAAGTTATTTGCAGGAGTTGGTGTAGTAATTTTATGCCAATCTATGAGGCAATACTAAAAAACATAACCCCTGTGGGGAAGGAAAAAGATATAAGGAAGTAATCCCCACTTCACATCATTCTAGTTTGGAATACAGAAGTTAATATCTCCATTTTGGCCTTCTCAAGAGCCTTGTTTGAAGGAGAATTTGTACCAGTTGAGGAGACCTCAGAATATAAATTCTAGAGGAATGATATAAAAAGAGTGAAAAAATTTAGTATTTATAATAAGAGCATGCGCAACAAGTAATTTGCGGGCTAAATTGCTAAAGCTAGGGAGAATGCCACATGGGTCAATGAGGCAATAATTTATAAGCATAGTCTGAAGTTCACCACAAAGGTATGGTGGTTAGTTGTCAGACACCAGATCACAGACATAGACAATAATAATATATTAGGTAGGACCTTAGCAGCGAGCCTTGTTTCTAGAGTAGAGTTAAACATACAACGAATTATCTTGGAGGAGACACGTGATGGGGTTATCCATTACAACAATATATTGCCTTTTTCACGTCATATGAATCAGTTGATGAGGAATGCATAGGTCATAACTATTTTTGCAGTTGACCAGGGGATTGACTGAAGGTTGCCAACATAACACTATAAAAGGATATACGCAAACCGACTGCCCCTTCCAGAGGCCTTAAGATTCCTGATGTATTTTGGGGTTCCCGATCTATGACATTTTAGTGTGTTATGCCGGTTCCTCTTCATCCTCAGCACTATCGACATCAGTCCCAATCGATTATTTGTTCCATCCAGTTATACACTAATTTTGACTTTATTGTTGGAGGAGATCATGCAAAGCCTACTTTTATATGATGCCCGTTTTAAGAATATTGAGGTTAGAGTGAAGCGATATCTTAGCAATGAGACACAGGATGCTATTAGGACTATCCAGACATTAGTAGAAAAATTTCAGAGCTAGACGATGGGTAGGATGGATGTAATTTAGGGTCCACACCTGAAATTTTTTAAAGCAAACCCACTGAGCTTAAGAAAGCAACCAAGATACTATCTAAGAGGGTTGATGTTGCACATCCTACTCTACCACCTATGCCTTCATTAGTAGCCATTGTAGTAGATGTTGATTCATTGGTTTTGGTATTTTACACTCCTGCCCTTACCCTAATGAGATAGATACTGAGGAGGTAATGTGACTTGGTGCATTGAAAGAGAAAGAAGGCTGATGATATTGATAAAAAGGGAAGGAGGGGATCTAATAATAATAAGAAGATGAGGAAGATGGATAGAGAATCTCAGTAGTAATTTTAAAGGAGAGTGAGATACTACCTACCACAAAGGTGGTTACACAGTTTTGAGGGGGATCGGTGATTGCCCTTAATTTGGGTACTTGATGTTGGGCGTATTTACACGCCTAAGCACCATAATTTACCCATGTTTCAGCTAAGTTTTGAGGATAAAATATATAATTCTTGCACTTTTAGTACATTTTCATTTAAGTGAGCTGACCTATGTGATTAGCATGTTTTTCAGGTACTAATGATGAAGATTTCAGCACTTTGTGGACCTGTGGGCAGCAAAGGAAAACTTCACATAAGAGGGAAGACAACTTTTGGACTGAAAGTGATGCATGAGAACTTTTTCCCGGGCAAACCCAGTATTTTTAAATACTTAAGGATGCAGTAGCAACTTATTAGACAAGGATGCTATTAAAAACCTTATTGCTGAATTTTTCAGCATCATTAAGAATTATCATTCGAACATTATTCAGAATTCACGTTTGAAGGATTTTGTACTGGTTTTGAGAGCAGAAAACGTCTCACTTGAGAAACGGAGAAAGAAAACATGTTTCATCTCCATAGCTGAGATTTCTCTAAGTTTTGGTATGATGATGATGTCTACTTTGATTTCCGTTGTATTCATGAGTAGCTAAACTTATCTGTTAGGGTTATGAAAACCTTGTAAGATACTATCTATTACTATGAGTTTCTGAATTCTTGATGTGTTATGCTACTTATATCATTACTCTCTTCGTTTTGATTGAATTCTTATGGTTTCAAACATAGAGAATACGCCATTATAACATTAACTTGTTCGAGAGAAAAGTTACATGTTTGGAAAAGAGAGTGTGACAAGGAAATAGGGTTTCCAACCCCTATTTACACGTTAATGCCTTAACCAGATTAACTTCTTGGAGAATTTGTACCATTTGTTATACACTTTAGGCTCAGGAGAGCTAAAGAGAAAAAAATCCTTGATGGTTGAGAAACAATTGGATTTAGAATTAGAATACGATTCTCTATAAGTGCATGCATGTCTAAATTCCACGTTACTCATAGTTAATAGAGAAGTAGAACTTATAAGGTGGACATAACCCTAACTTACCAATCTCTGTGATTAAATCTTACTACGCAAATCATTCCATTGTTACTTTGATAATATTAGTTCACGCCTAAACCAAACCCCCCTTTTTCCTTGGAATTTTTGACCAACAGTCTACTAATAATTGCAACACTTAGTGACCAGAGTATTCCCTGTGGGATTCGACACCCAACCCAGTTGGGTTCTATATTTGACAGCGACCACTTACACTTTCTAACGAGAGTTGTAATTTGGGCGTATCAAATTTTGGCGCCGCTGCCGGGGAATACGGTTGTCAACTAAGTTTGTGATAGTTAATAGACCCTTTGGTCAAAGATTCTCGAATTTTACTTTTTATTTGTTGTTTTTGTTTTGTTCAGGATTATTTTAGTGCATGCCAAATACATGAAGTTCTGGTCAACCGTTATTACCTATAAATCCTGAACCACATCTTATTGGCAGAATGGATGCGCAACGAAACCTTGAACGGATGGCTACTCAACAGGAGCAGGAAAGATTAGCTGCATTGGCAGCTGCTCAAGTGCATCAACAGAATATTGATAACCCAGGTCGGGCAACAAATCTTGATGAAGAGGACCTGGGTGATGATGAGTTCTTAAATCCAAGGCGTGCTGGTGAGGTGGAAGCACCTGCGAACAGGAGAGATCGTCAAGCTAGAATGAGACCTGAACGTCGAGCTGTGCAGGCCCCTTTCGATGATGATGATGATGATTTGGATGTGACTGGTGCCACAGGGGCTATTATTCCTCCACCCTTGGCACCCGTAGCCAATTTCAATATCACCAGCACCATGATCCAGCTATTACAACTCAAAGGGTTATTTAGTGGACTTGCAGACGATGATCCGAATATGCATCTGATCAACTTTATCTCAACATGCAAGTCGTTTGACAATCCAGGAGTTGGACAGAATGCAATTCGACTGCGCTTATTTCCATTGTCTCTATCTGGAGAGGCAACTCTATGGTTGAACGGGCTGACTCCTGACTCTATTACTAATTGGAGGCAACTGAAAGATGCTTTCCTAGAAAGATTCTTTTCGTCATCCAATAGAGCACAGTTACGAGATGAGATCAACAATTTTTGACAGCTTCCAACTGAAGCTCTCCACGAAACATGGGAGAGGTTTAAGAAGAAGTTTATGCGGTGCCCAAATCATCAGATGACCAAAATCCACTTGATGGAAATATTATACAGGGCGTTGAACTCGGTGACTAAGCCAGTGGTTGATAATGTTACAGGTGGGTCATTCATGGACCTTACTTTTATTGAGGCTGGTGATATGCTGGATCGTATGACAAAGCAGAGTAGAGCTTGGAATACCAGAGATTCTGAGGTAGCAAGCTCTACTGTATCTACTGGCATGACAGCAGAACAGAGGCGAAGAAAAGAGGAACGTGACCAAGATATGGCTCACATGAAAACACAGATGGACCTTCTTACCAAGCATTTATTATCAGGGAAGACAGAAAAGGTCAAGGCTGTTGTATCACAGGGTAGAGATGAATCCGATTCTGAGGAGGAAGTGAATTATTTGAATAATTAAGGGGGTTTCCGAGGCAATTCCCAAGGAAACCAAGGTCGGAACTATTATGAAAAATCCGGATTCAAGAATAAGACTGACAGGAGTGGTTTGTATGTTCCTCCTAGAAATCGTGAGGCTGCGACATCTGGCTCTGGAAAGATGTCCATGGAAGATATAATGGCTAAGTTGTTGAAAGGAGTGGAGGCAACCAACACGGGAGTAACTGAGGTAAAATATGATTTGTCCTCAATAAATCATTTGGTTGATTCGCATTCCACTTCAATAAAACAGCTGGAAAAATAATTGAGTCAACTATCAGCGGCACTCAATTAAAGAAAAGTTTGTACCTTACCTAGCGACACTGTGCAGAACCCAAGGAATGATGGATCATGTATGAATATTACTACCAGGAGTGGTAAGGTGTTGGAAAATCCATCCAAAGGC
This sequence comes from Capsicum pubescens, assembly GCA_030864215.1. NCBI lineage: Eukaryota > Viridiplantae > Streptophyta > Magnoliopsida > Solanales > Solanaceae > Capsicum > Capsicum pubescens. Next base: position 256,403,798 of record CM061540.1, on the reverse strand, counting down.
AAACAGGTGGTTGATATTACAGAAGAGAATGTTATTGAAGTAGATTATGATGATTCTGTAGAAGCTAAAAATAAGAATGAGAACGTTCATGACACTACACCTCGATGTCACCAGCCTGAAAAGATTGATAATCGGAAGCAAGATAAAAAGGAAGTGGTGGAGAAAACTCTCCCAACTCCACCACCACCTTTTCCTCAGAGACTGAAGAAGAAAGATGATGACACCAGGTTTAGTAAATTCATGACTATGTTGAAGCAGATGACTATTAATGTGCCTTTGGTGGAGGCACTGGAGCAGATGCCAGGATACGCCAAATTCATGAAGGACCTTTTGACAAAGAAAAGGGCAGCAAGTTATGAACTGGCAGATAATGTTCATCATTGCAGTGCAATTGCCACGAGATCTTTAGTACAGAAAAAGGCGGATCCTAGTGCTTTCACTATTCCTTGCACGGTTGGATCCTTGGATTTTGCTAAGGCATTGTGCGATTTGGGGGCTAGCATCAATTTGATGCCGCTATCTATTTATAAACAGTTGGGGTTGGGAGATCCTACACCAACCAATATGCAGCTCGTGATGGCAGATAGGTCGGTAAAATGACCTGTTGGTATCTTATATGATGTACTGGTGAAGGTTTCTTCCTTTATTTTTCCTGCAGACTTTGTTATTTTGGATTGCGAGGTAGATTCTGAAGTTCCCATAATCTTAGGACGCCCTTTCCTCGCAACAGGAAGTGTGCTTATTGATTTACGAGCAAACGAGCTTTTATTTCGGATGAATGACGAAGTGGTCCATTTTGATGTATGCAAATCAATGAAGCAACCTAAAGATATGAATGTGTTCTCTATAGTTGATGTTTATTATGAGGATGAGAAAGAATTATCTGTAGAGAAGCATTTTACTATTGAGCCATTGTCTGCTGTACTTTTGAACTTTGAGCATAAGGATGTTGAAGAGTATGAAGAAATTATTCGTGCTCTAACAGGAATGGGGTCCTATTCTCATGCCCCTAAAAAGCTGGACCTTGACCTTAAGAATCGACCGTTACCACCAGCGAAACCATCCATTGAAGAGCCACCAGTGCTAGAATTGAAAGAGCTCCCCAGTCATCTAAAGTATGCGTTCTTGGGAAGTGGTAATACACTTCCGGTTATTGTTGCGGCTGATTTAGGTGAACAGCAAGTAACGACTCTCATCTCTGTTCTGAAGAGGTACAAGAGATCCATTGGTTGGACTATTGCTGATATAATTGGTATCCCTCCTGGGATATGTATGTACAAGATTCAGCTCGAGGAAGATTGCGTACCCACCATTGAGCACCAACGTCGTTTGAATCCACCTATGCAAGAGGTGGTGAAGAAAGAAATTATTAAGTGGTTAGATGCAGGGGTGGTGTACCCAATTTCAGACAGTAAATGGGTGAGTCCAGTGCAATGTGTGCCCAAGAAATATGGCATGACAGTAGTCGCAAATGAAAAGAATAAGCTAATTCCACTTAGACCTGTCACAGGGTGGAGAGTGTGCATGGACTATCGAAAGCTGAATTCGTGGACGTTAAAGGATCACTTTCCAATGCCATTCATGGATCAAATGCTTGATCGATTGGTAGGGAAGGGATGGTTCTATTTCTTAGATGGTTATTCCGGATACAATCATATTTGCATTGCTCCTGAAGATCAGGAGAAGACCACTTTTACATGCCCGTATGGTACGTTTGCCTTCAAACGAATGCCATTTGGGCTATGTAACGCACCTGCTACTTTCCAGCGATGTATGATGTCCATTTTTTCTGATATGGTCGAAGACACCTTGGAGGTGTTTATGGACGACTTTTCTATTGTAGGTGAGTCATTTGAATCATGATTGGCAAATATGAGTATGGCTTCGCAGAGATGTGTTGAATTCAACCTGGTGTTAAATTGGGAGAAGTGTCACTTTATAGTTAAGGAAGGCATTGTTCTTGGGCATAAAGTCTCTGAAAGGGGAATTGAGGTTGATCGAGCCAAGATTGAAGTTATCCAGAGATTACCACCTCCAATTTCTGTAAAAGGGGTACGTAGTTTTCTCGGTCATGCAGGTTTTTATCGGAGGTTTATTAAAGACTTCTCCAAGATTGCTAGCCCATTATGCAAAATTTTGGAGAAGGAGGCAAAATTTGACTTTGGTGAAGATTACTTGAAGGCATTTGAATGTCTCAAAGGAAAGCTAATTGAAGCTCCTATTATTGTAGCACCCGATTGGTCTCTACCTTTTGAAGTTATGTGTGATGCAAGCGGGTAGACTTGGGTGCTGTACTTGGTCAGAAAAGAGAAAGGCTATTTCATCCAATCTACTATGCGAGCAAGGCCTTGAATGGAGCACAAAAGAACTATACCGTCACTGAACAAGAGCTTCTAGCAGTTGTTTATGCTTTTGAAAAGTTTTGTGCTTACTTGTTAGGAACCAAAGTAGTGGTTCATACAGATCATGCGGCTCTACGATATCTAATGGCAAAGAAGGATGCTAAGCCAAGGCTAATTAGGTGGGTGTTACTACTTCAAGAATTTGATTTCGAGGTAAAGGATAGAAAAGGTTGCGAAAACCAAGTAGCTGATCATCTATCTAGACTTGAGAGTGAGCACATAGTGCAACCCGACCTTGATATTGATGATGCATTTCCCGACGAAGAAATCCTAGCCACTATGGTAGAAGACTTACCGTGGTATGCAGACTTTGCGAACTACGTGGTAAGTAAAGTGATTCCTGAGCATCTCTCCTTTCATCAAAAGAGAAAGTTCATGAATGATGTGAAACACTACTTCTGGGATGAACCGTATCTCTTTCGACGATGTGCTGATGGTATTATTAGGAAATGCATCTCAGATGTAGAGGTTCCTAGCATACTGGAAGCAAGTCATGCTTCCCAAGTTGGGGGTCACCATGCAGGTGATCGAACGGCAAGGAAGGTACTGGATAACGCTCAAACTACAGCTCTCGTAAGAGTGTAAATGGTCGTTGCCAAATATATAACCCAACTGGGTTGGGTATCGATCCCACAGAGAATAGCCGGTCACTAAGTAAGCAAAAATTATTAGACTTTTGGTGCAAGTCTTGTAAAAGGGGGGATTTTGTAGCGTGCAATAATAGAACAAAATAGTAGAGTAAAAATGGAAAATAGCAAAGTAAAAAGGAAAGAATGTTCAGTAAGATGTTTAACCAATGAGAATTGAGAGTTGGGGTTATGTCCACCTTATGAGTTATACGTCTCTATTGGCTATGAGTTATGTGGAATTCAGACATGCATGTGCTTATAGAGAATTGTATTCTATGGTAAATCCAGGCGTCTTTCGACCATCAAGGATTATTTCACTTTAACTCTTTCGAGCTTAAAGCGTGTCTAACGGTACAAATTCTCCAAGAGGTTAATCCAGTTATGGCACTAACTTTTTAACAGGGGTTGGTGCCCTATTACCTTGAAATTATCTCTTTTCCAGACATATAACTTTTCTTTCGAACAAGTTAATGCTATACTGGCGTATTCTATGCGTTTGCAACCACAAGAATTTGCATTAAGATGAAGAGAATAATGATATAAGCAGCATACGTGTCACGAATTCACAAACTCATAGCAATAGATAGTATCTCATAAGGCTTCCATAACCCCAACAGAGAAGTTTAGCTATTCATGAGTGCAACGGAAATCACAATAGACTTTATCATTATACCAAAATAAAGATCTCAAGTGTAGTAGGGTTTGGAATGGCGTTAGGCGTGAATTCCCTTTTAGAATAGCGGTTCTCTTGTTGTGGAAATTAAGAATTGAATAGATGAAGAGAAAGTAATTAATTGAAAGAGAATTGTTTTCGGAACTCCAGAATCAATGAAAATCTCTAGCAAAATAGGGTATTTATAACACCCATATCCTATTCCTACTAGGCTACTGCATTACTTAACCTAATCCTACTAGGTTAATGCATCATTATCCTAATCCTAATAAGTTACTGTTGATCCCCAAAGTCTTTGGAAATGTTGTTTTTGCCCGGAACAGATATTCCATGCGTCACTTTTGGTCCTTGGCGTCCAAGCTTTCCCTTCCTTCTATCGTGAAGCTTCCTTGGGTGTCAAGTTATCCATAAAATGCTGAAATCTTCATCATTTTTACCTAAAAAATTGCTAATCACGTTTGTTAGCTCACTTACAGGAAAAAGGACTAAAATTGCATGAATTATATATTTTGTCCTCAAAAGTTAGCTAAAATATGGGTAAATTATAGTACTTTAGGCGTGTAAATACGCCTATCATCAACACCCCACACTTAAAGCTTTGTTTGTCCTCGAACAAAATAACATGTACATCTAAACATCTACTTAGGGTTTCACAGCAACAACACAAAATATTCGTCAAGACAGGCATGTCAATCATTAACAAAGAGTAGTTTTCTAATCACTTCTAGAAACAATTCAGCCTCCAACATAGACTCGTGATAATGGTTAATTCGTATCCAAAAGTTAAGGCACAAAGAATCATATACGACTTACCCAAAACTCATCAACCATGTGTGTCTCGCAATATGTAACCCATAATTACTCACAAGTATTTCATTTTTCAAAACATGGGTATAATATTATCCTTGCTCTCACTCTCACAAAGAATTCATATGTTTGCAATTGATGATCATAGGCTTGCCCTTAATGTAATGCTCCACTAAATATCAGAATACTAAGCTTAGGATCAAATAGGTCTTTACAGGTTGTAATGTAGGCTAAGGGACGGGTAGGACTATTTGGGCCAGAAATAGTGACTAAGTTCCTAAGCGCTTTAATACATCACATTATGCCATTAACACTCTCTTTTAATCAACCCTGCTACCTTTGTTTCATCTATCACCCCTTTTCACCTATTTTGCCATTCAAGCATAATTATCTTTTTATTTAATCATAAACACAATTTATCTTTTTGTTTTTCTATTTCTTTTTCTTTTCTCTTTCTTTTTTTTTCTTTTTTTTATAACACACCTCCATGATAGCCACTCTTTTTCATAACAAATTCAAGTACCAATACACTCTAAGGCATCACTCTCACCCAATTTCCTCTTATTTTGTCACATGACTTCACAATTTAAAGCAGTTAGGAATTTGGATCAAATTATGGTCTTGAAAAAAAATGGATTAGGCTTACATATGAGGTTGTCAAAGAAAATGGCTTAAAGGCTCAAAAGGGTTGACTAGGATAATGTCCACGGGTAGGTAAACAAAAGGTAAACAATCACGGGTTGCCAAAGAAATGCCTAAATCATCTCCTAAACTCACACTCTTTATTTCGCTTTACACACACACTAGGCAAGTTCTAGCATCAGCCACAAACATAGAATATACTATATCCTCACACACATAAGGCACATGGTCGACTTTATTGGGAGTAGTATAGACTCTTGCCCCAGCAGATAAAGGAATTGAACTACACAATTATCACATAGTGAGTCACAATTAGAGCCTAAACATCTCAATAGTAATGGTTTTATCACAGACTCTTGTCATAATACTATGCTGCCTATTAGAACAATTTCATGCAAAACAAAATTTTAACTACTAAAAAAAACAAAACAAACAAACATAAATAAATGCAAATGCAGATAAAGAAGTATAGTATGCAAATACCAGCACCCCACACTTAGACGGGACACACTGCCCTCAGTGGAAAATAAATAAGAAGAACTTGATTAGTCGGACTCATCCTCTATGTCTGGGGTCATACCCCCTGCATCAGAATCATCATCATAGTCGTCGTCATCAGAGTTCTCTTCTACGTCGGAGTCTGGCATTCGTCGATCATCATCGGTTGGCATGTCGTCATCAAGAGGTTCCTCAAAATATACACCTACTCCACACATCGCCCTCGCATGCTCATTCATTGGGTAGTCATAATCCAACTGTTGGAGCTCTTCAGCAGTTGGAACACGACCCCCGCTCATCATGGTAAACTTTATCATGCCATATAAATGACGGGAGAAGCTTTCGTCGCAAGCATGTCTTTCTGCAGTGGTTAGGTTGACGCCATGCATGGATTCAGCATCCTTAACCTTTGTGAGGTCAACCTTCTTCGGGTTGTGTGGAAGCTTATGATCTGCAGGTTCCTCTTCAATGTCCTCCTTCCTCAATATCGCAGTCAACAGATTTCCAAAGCTGAAGTGGGACCTCTTGTGCAGCCTGGCCTTACGCATTGAAGATCGAATAATCGCCCCAATGTTGATGGGGATGTTCGTCATCAAGGCGTACACCAAGAACACTCTATCACGTGTGATCTTTGTGTACTGTGACCCTGGAATCAGGAAATAATTGACTATCCGTAACCATATACGAGCTTCTCTGTTCAAGGAGGCATACAGGAAGGTATTGTGCCGACCGGTATCCTTGTGACGACTCCACCGTGCCATTGATATTGTTCCGCATAGTGTGTGTCTGATTGCCTTGTATGGAGGTCTGCGATAAAGCTCCTTGAGTGGTGATGGATCCACAGATGGAAAGCCTAGAAAGGAGTTGAAGAACTCCGCATTTAGTTGCAGAACTTGGCCCCGAATCTTGACTTCACTCCCTGTAGTTTTCGGTGACCAGTTGGCATAGAATTCTCGTGTTAAATCGATATTGCACTCTCCCATATCTCGGAAGATGAAATAAAGATGTAACGCCATTATATTAGCCAACATGCGAGGTTCTTTCTTTGCTAGGTTCTCCTTGTGTATTAACTCCACGTGAACATATTTATTCTCTTTATTGTTCCTATACCACTCCTTTCCTTTCTCCTCTAAGACCCATTTAATTCCGAACATGCGGCGAGGTATTTGCAGCGAGGAGGATTCGCCTTGCTCTTTTCGTCCCCTTTTCTGGCCTTTTTGTGAAGTGGTTGCTTTATCCTTTCCTTGCCTTGCTTTGGGTGCCATTGTACCTGAGATTAAAATAATATTCATGTTAGCTTCATGTCGGTGGATACAATCAATGAACAAGCAGTAGTGGCATCACCCCACACTTAGTTTGTTGGTACGGACTAGTGAAGTGAACGATGTCGATTACTCAGACTTCATCGATATACGTTTTAGGCGCTATATTCCAACAATATAATCAGTGCATTCATACTTTCAAAAAAAAATCTTGGCAATACTTTCATGGTTGATACATCTTTTGATCAAGACTACTACATAGAGATTGAATCAAGTTATAACATCTAGAAATAATCACAACCCCACAAGTTGGTAGTTTAACCATGATTCTCATCTCGATGAACAAGTCATTCCAACATGTAAGCTTTCTATTTACAATATTATGCAATTTTTGTGCCCATGTCAATTCCGTAAAAGTATGACAGTGTATGAAAATCAAAGACAGGTTGGAAACAAGTTAAAATCTTTCTTAAGTATTCTTTCACTCACTTAGTAGTATCACAACAAATCAACCACATTCAAATCACCAACACTACTTCAATATCTAACAATTTATTGTAGGCGTAGTATTGTAGTACTTACGGAATATAAAAGAAGAACAAAGAAGTACTTACTTGGTTGATGCCTTTGGAAGATGTTCTTGTGAAGTAAAAGAGCAAAAGGAAAATTTTTGAGAGAATTTGGAGAGGTAGGCGGCGTTTTTCTTAGGTTTGCAATGTATTTTTGGTCTAAGACTAAGTGTCTTATTTATAGGTCAAGCTTGGGTCGGGTTTTGACCCATTTAAAATTGGATTTGGAGACCAAAAGCGACCATAGGCGGCGCCTTTTGCTTTGCCTATGTTTGGCATAGGCGGCGCCTTTTGCAAAGCATTGTTGAGCATAGGCGGCGCCTATGCCATGGAATTGTTAGGCATAGGCGACGCCTATGCCATGGCACATGAGATTCAGAGACAAAATTCTTTTGCACAGGAAGCGCCTATGCTATGGCACACTTAGGCATGGGCGTCGCCTATGCTATGGCACACTAGATTTCGAGAGCTTAGGCCATAGTATAGGCCTTGCCTTGTTCGTGGCCTAGATTTACATAGGCCTTGCCTTGTTCTTTGCCTATATTTTCATAGGCAATGCCCAACCCATAGCCTTTTTATTCTTCAATCCTAACTTACCACCTTGAACATGCAATTCTTCCAAATCAAGATTTGAACTCAATCTCCTCCTTTACACCTCTTGCACCTACACTTACTCAAAATCAACAAAAACGATTAGAACGATGGGTTGCCTCCCATCAAGCACCTTAGTTTTGGTCGTGGCCCAACTCTTCTTTTTGGATTTTTATTTAACAAAAACAAACACTTAGTAGCATGAAAGAAAGAATGAAAAACGATGGGTTGCCTCCCATCTAGCGCTTGATTTATTTTTGCGGCACGACATAGTTACCTCGAGTACTTAGACTTCGTCGAGGTAGATGGTGGCCATATAGTTTATTGAGTCAAGAGGACCGATATATGGTTTTACTCGTTGGCCATTCACCTTAAAGACAACACCATTATTGTCTTCTAGCTCAACTACTCCAGACGAGTAGACTTGGTTAACTTTGTACGGACCAGACCATTTGGACTTTAACTTACCTGGGAATAGCTTCAGTCTGGAATTGAAAAGAAGTACCATATCATCCTTTTGAAAGTTTCGTTGAACAATCCGCTGATCATGATACTTTTTCATCCGTTCCTTGTAGAGGTCTGATCTTTCATATGCATGTAGACGGAATTCATCCATCTCATTCAGCTGCTCCAATCTCATATTCATGGCATTATCCCAATTCAAATTAAGTTGCTTTAACGCCTACAATGCTTTATGCTCGAGCTCTATGGGGAAGTGACATGCCTTTCCATAAACTAGTTGGTACGGGGACATGCCAATTGGCATTTTGAATGCAGTCCTATAAGCTCATATTGCATCATCCAACTTTCGAGACCAATCCTTCCTATTAGTATTTACAGTCTTAGCAAGGATTTGCTTGATCTCTCGATTGGAAACCTCTACCTGTCCACTAGTTTGTGGGTGATAAGGTGTGGCTACCTTATGTTGCTTGACACCATATTTGGCCAATACGGATTTGAACAGCTTGTTGCAAAAGTGAGATCCTCCATCGCTTATGATAGTACGTGGTACTCCAAAGCGAGAGAAGATATTTCTCTTCAAGAATGCTACAACACGCTTTCCTTCATTGTCGGCCAATGCTACTGCTTTGACCCATTTTGAAATATAATCTACAGCGACTAGGATGTATTTCATTCCAAATGAATTTACGAATGGGCCCATGAAATCAATACCCCATACATCAAATAGCTCAACTTCATGCATTTTCGTCATGGGCATCTCATGGTGTTTTGAAATTGCGCCTTGTCTCTGACATTGGTCGCATCTTCTCAAAAATTCATAGGCATCTCTAAATATCGAAGGCTAATAGTATCCACTTTGCAATACCTTCTTTGCTGTCCGATTACCTGCGTGATGTCCCCCAACTTGGGAAGTGTGACATGCTTCCAATATATTCGGCACCTCTACATGGGATATGCATCGCCTGATAACACCATCCGCGCATCGTCTAAATAAATATGGCTCATCCCAAAAGTAGTGTTTTACATCATGCATGAACTTCCTTTTTTGATGGAAAGATAGATTTGCAGGCATCACATTACTCACCACAAAATTCGCAAAGTCTGCATACCATGGTAACTCTTCCATTATTTTGGCTAAGATCTCTTCATCAGGGAATGCATCATAAATATCAAGATCAGGCTGCGCTATATGCTCGTTCTCGAGTCTAGATAGATGATCAGCCACTTGGTTCTCGCAACCTCTTCTATCTTTTACCTCGAAATCAAATTCTTGCAGCAATAATACCCATCGAATTAGCCTTGGTTTCACATTCTTCTTTGTCATTAGATATCTCAGAGATGCATGATCAGTATGAACTACCACTTTGGTTCCCAACAAATAAGCACGGAACTTTTCAAAAGCATACACAACCTCTAGAAGCTCTTGTTCTGTGACAGTATAGTTCTTCTGGGCTTTGTTCAGGACCTTGCTTGTGTAGTAGATTGGGTGGAATAACTTTTCCCTTCTCTGTACATGTACAGCACCCAAAGCTACCCCTCTAGCATCACACATGACTTCAAACGGTAGAGACCAATCTGGTGTTACAATGATAGGGGCTTCAATTAGCTTCCCTTTGAGGCATTCAAATTCCTTCAAACAGTCTTCATTGAAGTCAAACCTTGCATCTTTCTCCAAAAGTTAGCATAATGGACTAGCAATTTTGGAGAAGTCTTTGATAAACCGCCGATAGAAACCTGCGTGACCGAGGAAACTACGAACTCCCTTTACTGAAATTGGGGGTGGTAGCTTCTCGATAACTTCAATTTTAGCTTGATCAACCTCAATTCCTCTTTCGGAGATTTTATGCCCAAGAACAATACCTTCTTTAACCATAAAGTGGCACTTCTCCCAGTTCAGCACTAGGTTGAATTCAACACATCTTTGTAACGCCATACTTAGGTTTGCCAAGCATGATTCAAACGACTCACCCATAACTGAAAAATCATCCACGAACACCTCCAAGGTGTCTTCAGCCATATCAGAAAAAATGGACATCATACAACGCTGAAAAGTGGCTGGTGCGTTACATAACCCGAATGACATGCGTTTGAAGGCAAACGTACCATATGGTCATGTGAACGTTGTCTTCAATTGGTCTTCCGGGGAAATACAAATCTGATTATAGCCGAAATAACCATCTAAGAAATAGAACCATCCTTTCCCTGCTAATCGATCGAGAATTTGGTCCATGAATGGCATTGGGAAGTGATCCTTAAGCGTCCATGAATTTAGCTTTCGGTAGTCCATGCATACTCTCCAGACTGTAACAGTTTTGAGTGGAATAAGCTTATTCTTTTCATTCGCAACTACTGTCATGCCTCCTTTCTTGGGAACACATTGTACCAGGCTCACCCATGTACTGTCAGATATTGGATACACAACCCCTGCATCTAACCACTTAATAATTTCTTTCTTCACCACTTCTTGCATAGGTAGATTGATACACCTTTGATGCTCAATAGTGGGTGTGCAATTTTCTTTAAGTTGAATCTTGTGTGTACAAATCCCAGGTGGAATACCAATGATGTCAGCGATGGTCCAACCAATGGCTCATATATACTTTCGTAAAATAGCAATGAGAGTTGCAACTTGCTGCTCACCCAAATCTGTGACCACAATGAATGGGAGTGTTCTTCCGCTTCCTAAGAATGCATACTTTAAATGACTAGGCAACTCCTTCAACTCTAACGTGGGTGGCTCTTCAATAAATGGTTTAGCTGGTGGTGTGGGTCGATTTTTGAGATCAAGGTCTAGCTTCTTGGGAGCATGAGGATATGACCCAAATCCTGTTAGAGCACCAATAGTTTCTTCATAGTTTTCAGCATCCTTGTGCTCAAAATTCATGAGCACAACCGCCAATGGGTCGTCAATAATCTGCTCCTCTTCAGATAATTCTTTCTCATCATCAACATAAACATCCTCTACCGAGAATATGTTCAGCTCTTTGGGGTGCTTCATTGATTTGCACACATCAAAGCGAACTACTTCATCATTTATTCGGAATAAAAGCTCATTAGCTCTTAAATCAATAAGCACACTTCCTGTTGCAAGGAAAGGGCACCCTAAGATTATGGGAACTTCTGAGTATGCCTCACAATCCAAAATAACGAAGTCTGCTGGAAAGATGAATGAAGAAACCTTCACCAATACATCACATAGAATACCAACAGGTCATTTTACCGACCTATCCGCCATTACGAGCCTCATGTTGGTTGGAGTAGGATCACCCAACCCCAACTTTTTGTAAATAGATAATGGCATCAAATTGATGCTGGCTCCTAAATCACATAATGCCTTGGCAAAATTCAAAGATCCAACAGTGCAAGGAATAGTGAAAGCACCGGGATCGGCCTTCTTCTGAACTAGTGATCGGGTGGCAATTGCGCTGCAATGATGAATAGTATCTGTCAACTCATAGCTTGCTTCCCGCTTCTTTGTCAAAAGATCCTTAATGAATTTAGCATACCCAGGCATTTTTTCAAGTGCTTCCACCAACGGAACATTAATGGTCAGCTATTTTAACATAGTCATGAATTTGTTGAACCTTGTATCATCCGCTTTTTTCTTCAATCTTTGAGGAAAAGGTGGTGGTGGAATGGGAATAGTTTTCTCCAGCACTTTCTTTTTATCTTGTTTTGGTTCAGTGATATTTTGAGACTGTGGATGTTGAGGAGTGACGTCATGAACATCTTGGTCAGCTTCTATGGCGTCATCATCTTTCTTATTTTCAGCCACTTGCTTGCTTTGGGATGAATTTTCCAGCACCTTACCACTCCTGGTAGTAATAGCCATGCATGATTCGTTGTTTCTTGGATTTTGCACAGTGTCACTAGGTAGAGTGCCTGCCTTTCTTTGATTGAGTATTGCTGAAAGTTGGATCAATTGCTGCTCTATTTGTTTTATTGAAGTGGAATGTGAGTCAACCAATTGATTTATTGAAGACAAATCATTCTTTACCTCATTTACTCCCGTATTAGTTGCCTCTACTTCCTTCAATAGCTTCGCCATCATATCTTCCATCGACATCTTCCCAGAGCCAGACGCCACAGCCTCATGGTTTCAAGGAGGAACATACAAACCACTCCTGTCAGTCTTATTCTTCCAACCACCTTGATCGCGGTCCTTGTATCCAGATTTATCATAATAGTTCCGACCTTGGTTTACTTGGGCATTGCCTCGGAAACCCCCTGATTATTCAAGTAATTTGCTCCCCCCTCAGAATCGGAATCATATCTTCCCTGTGATACAACGGCTTTAACCTTTTCGGTCTTCCCTGATAATAAATGCTTGGTAAGAAGATCCATCTGCATTTTCATGTGAGCCATATCTTGGTCACGTTCCTCTTGTCTACGCCTCTGCTCTGCATTCAAGCCAATAGATACGGTAGAGCTTGCTACCTCAGAATCCCTGGTATGCCAAGGTCTACTCTGCTTTGTCATACGATCTAGCATATCACTTGCCTCAAGAAAAGTAAGGTCCATGAATGACCCCCTGCAGCATTATCAACCACTGTCTTAGTCACTGAGTTCAAAGCCCTGTATAATATCTCTATCAAGTGGATGTTGGTCATCTGATGATTTGGGCACCGCATAAGCTTTTTCTGGAACCTCTCCCATGTTTCGTGGAGAGCTTCAGTTGGAAGCTGTCGAAAATTGCTGATCTCATCTCTCAACTGTGCTCTCTTGGATGACGGAAAGGATCTTTCTAGGAAAGCGTCTTTCAGTTGCCTCCAATTAGTAATAGAATCAGGAGTCAACCCATTCAACCATAGAGTTGCCTCCCCAGATAGAGACAATGGAAATAAGCGCAACCGAATTGCATTCTGTCCAACGCCTGGATTGTCGAATGACTTGCATGTAGAGATGAAGTTGACCAGATTCATATTCGGATCATCGCCTGCAAGTCCACTAAATAATCCCTTGAGCTGCAATAGTTGAATCATGGTGCTGGTGATATTGAACTTTGCTCCAGGTGCCAAGGGCGGAGGAATAATAGCTCCTGTAGCACCAGCTCCATCCAGATCGTCATCATCATCATCAAAAGGAGCCTGCACAGCTCGGCGGTCAGGTCTCATTCTAGCTTGACGATATCTCCTATGCATAGGTGCCGCCACTTCATCAGTACGTCTAGGATTCAGTAGCTACTCATCACCCAGGTCCTCATCAGCAGGATTTGTTGCACGACCTGGGTTATCAATATTCTGTTGATGCACTTGAGCAGCTACCAGTGCAGCTAGTCTAGCCTGCTCCTATTGAGCCGCCCTTCTGTCAATGTCACGCTGTGCATCCATTCTGCCAATAAGTTGCGGTTCAGAGTTTATGGGTAATAATGGTTGACCAGAACTTCGAGTATTTGGCATGCACTGAACAAAACCTGCAGAAAACAAAAACAACAACTAAAAGTAAAGTACGAGAATGTTTGACCAAAGGGTCTAGTAACTATCACAAACTTAGTTGACAACCGTATTCCCTGGCAACGACGCTAATTTTTGATAACGCTCAAACTACATCTCTCGTAATAGTGTAAGCGGTCGTTGTCAAATATATAACCCAACTAGGTTGGGTATCGATCCCACAGAGAATAGTCGGTCACTAAGTAAGCAAAGATTATTAGACTTTTGGTGCAAGTCTCGTAAAAGGGTGATTTTGTAGCGTGCAATAATGGAACAAAATAGTAGAGTAAAAACGGAAAATAGCAAAGTAAAAAGGAAAGAATGTTCAGTAAGATGTTTAACCAATGAGAATTGAGAGTTGGGGTTATGTCCACCTTATGAGTTATGCGTCTCTACTGGCTATGAGTTATGCGGAATTCAGACATGCATGTGCTTATAGAGAATTGTATTCTATGGTAAATCCAGGCGTCTTTCGACCATCAAGGATTATTTCACTTTAGCTCTTTCGAGCTTAAAGCGTGTCTAACGGTACAAATTCTCCAAGAGGTTAATCCAGTTATGGCACTAACTTTTTAATAGGGGTTGGTGCCCTATTACCTTGACATTATCTCTTTTCCAGACATATAACTTTTCTTTCGAACAAGTTAATGCTATACTGGCGTATTCTATGCGTTTGCAACCACAAGAATTTGCATTAAGATGAAGAGAATAATGATATAAGCAGCATACGTGTCACGAATTCACAAACTCATAGCAATAGATAGTATCTCATAAGGCTTCCATAACCCCAATAGAGAAGTTTAGCTATTCATGAGTGCAACAGAAATCATAATAGACTTTATCATTATACCAAAATAAATATCTCACGTGTAGTAGGGTTTTGTATGGCGTTAGGCGTGAATTCCCTTTTAGAATAGCAGTTCTCTTGTTGTGGAAATTAAGAATTGAATAGATGAAGAGAAAGTAATTAATTGAAAGAGAATTATTTTTGGAACTCCAGAATCAATGAAAATCTCTAGCAAAATAGGGTATTTATAACACCCATATCCTATTCCTACTACACTACTGCATTACTTAACCTAATCCTACTAGGTTAATGCATCATTATCCTAATCCTAATAAGTTACTGCTGATCCCCAAAGTCTTTGGAAATGCTGTTTTTGCCCGAGACAGATATTCCATGCGTCACTTTTGGTCCTTGGCGTCCAAGCTTTCACTTCCTTCTTTCGTGAAGCTTCCTTGGGCGTCATGTTATCCATAAAATGCTGAAATCTTCATCATTTATACCTGAAAACTTGCTAATCACGTTTGTTAGCTCACTTACAGGAAAAAGGACTAAAAGTGCATGAATTATATATTTTGTCCTCAAAACTTAGCTAAAATATGGGTAAATTATAGTACTTTAGGCGTGTAAATACGCCTATCATCAGTACTCCAAAGTGGCTATTACTGGCCTTCATTATTCAAGGATGCTTACGATTTTGTGAGAAGATGTGATCAGTGTCAGAGGCAAGGCTCTATCTCTAAGCACCATGAGATGCCCATGTCTAAAATTCTTGAAGTAGAACTATTTGATGTATGGGGTATTGATTTCATGGGCCCATTTTTGAGTTCGTTTGGGATGAAATATATCCTAGTTGCTATGGATTATGTATGCAAATGGGTCGAAGTAGTAGCGCTAGCTGATAATGAAGGTAAGCGTGTTCTAGCGTTCTTAAAGAGAAATATCTTCTCTCGTTTTGGGGTACCTCATACCATCATAAGCGATGGAGGTTCACATTTTTGCAACAAGCTGTTCAGAGCCGTATTAGTGAAATATGGGGTTAAGCAACACAAGGTAGCTACACCATATCACCCACAAAATAGTGGGTAGGTAGAGGTTTCTAATCGGGAGATTAAGCTAAGCCTTGCGAAGACTGTGAATGCCAGTAGGAAAGATTGGTCCAAAAATCTAGATGATGCCTTATGGGCATATAGGACTGCGTTTAAGACACCAATTGGTATGTCACCATATCAACTAGTTTATGGGAAGGCTTGTCACTTGCCAATTGAGCTAGAACATAAAGCACTGTGGGCGCTGAAGCGGCTTAACTTAAATTGGGATGATTCTATTAATCTGAGGTTGGAACAGATGAATGAGATGGATGAATTTCATCTACATGCGTATGAAAGAGCAGATCTCTACAAGTAAAGGATGAAAAAAGTACCATGATCAGAGGATTGCCCAACAAAATTTTTAGAAGGGTGATTTGGTACTTCTTTTCAACTCCAGACTGAAGTTGTTTCCAGGTAAGTTGAAATCTAAATGGTCTGGTCCGTTCAGAATTAGCCAAGTTTACTCATCTGGAGTAGTGGAGTTAGAAAACAATAATGGTGGTGTGTTTAAGGTGAATGGCTAAAGAGTGAAGCTATATATCGGTCCAACCGATTCGATAAAATGTATAGCCACCATATATCTCAAGGAAGTCTGAGTACTCGAGATAACTATGTCGTGCCGTGACAATAAATCAAGCGCTACATGGGAGGCAACCCATCATTAGGAGTTTGTTTCGTTAGGATTTTGTTTTTGATAAATAAAAGTTCAAAAAGAAGAGTCGAGCCACGACCAAAACTAAGGTGCTCGGTGGGAGGCAACCCATCCTTCTAATCATTTTTGTTGTTTTTGATTAAGTGTAGGTGCAAGATATACAAAGAAGGAGATTAGTCCCAAATTTTGATTTGAAAGTGAGCCATGCTAAAGGTGGTAAGTGAGGAATGATGGAGCAAAGGCTATAGGTTAGGCATTGCCTATGCCAATCTAGGCAACGACCAAGGCAATGCCTATGCCAATCTAGGCAGCAAACAAGCCAATGCCTATACAAATCTAGGCAACGGACAAGGCAATTCCTATGACATTGCCTATACTCAGTGCCTCACATAGGCAATGGACAAGGCAAGGCCTATACCAATGTAGGCAATTCTATAGGCGCCGCCTATGACATTGCCTATGCTCACTGCCTCACATAGGCAATGGCATAGGCGCCGCCTATGCCAATCTAGGCGATAGGCAAGGCGCAGCCTATGCCAATCTAGGCGATAGGCAAGGCGCCGTCTATGCCTGTCTAGGCATTGCTAAAGGCGCCGCCTATGCTAAGCATATGCAAAGCATTAGGAGCCGCCTACTTATTTTTTTTGCCTCCTACACGATTGTAAATGGATCAAACCCGACCCATGGCTTAGTCTTTAAATAGATCATCAACCTTAGAACACAATTCCATTGTTTGCTCAATATAGGTGACGCCTAAGCTCCCAAATTCTCTCAAAGTTTTTCTTTTTGGTCATCTAATCTTGCAAGTTCATCTTCCGGATCCATCACCACGTAAGTTACTCTTTTATATTCCGTAGTTTTTGCACTACTCCGCTTATAATGGTTTATTAGATTGTGAAGTGGTGTTTGGTGATGAGAATATGGTTGGTTGGTTATGATGCATCTAGTTAAGTGAAAGAATTCGTGTGGGTGTTCTTGACTTTACTCTGACTTGTATTTGATTGGTATTCATTGTCGTATTTTTATGAAGTCGAAATTGTGAAGTTAATGCATAATCTTGAAAGTTGTATGCTTGAATGTTTGAATGACTCGTTCATCGAAGGTATTGATCATGATTGACCACAAGTATAACATGGTTTGGTTATTTCGATGCAAAAACCTGATAAGATTTCTATGTGGTAGTCTTGTTCAAACATTGCCTTAATCCAATGAAATAAAGTCGGAAAGGATAGTCAAGATTACATGATTATTAATATTGTGCAAACGGATTAAGTGTGGGGTGGTACCATCACGATTTTCTTGTTCGAATATAGTAAATCTTCCATGATGAAACTAACATGACTTTATTGTGATCTCAGGTAGAATGGCCCCAAAAGGACGACAAGGAAAAGAAAAAGTGTCCACCTCCCAAAAAGACTACAGGAAGTGAAGTCAAGATTCGGGGCCAAGTCTTGCAACTGAATGTGGAGTTCTTCAACTCTTTTCTGGGCCTTCCATCTGTGGATCCATCACCTCTCAAGGAGCTTTATCACAGACCTCCCTACAGGGCCATCAGACATACACTGTGCGGATCAAGGTCAATGGCACGGTGGATTCGGCACAAGGATAATGATCACCGACTGCCAGACTCAGCCGTGGAGGACAACTTTGATGACGACGACTCTGATGATGATTCTGACGCAAGGGGTGTGACCCCAGACATAGAAGAGGAGTTCGACTAATCAGATTTTCCTTATTTATTTCCACTGAGGACAGTGTGTCCCGTCTAAGTATGGGGTGCGGGTATATGTCTACTGTATTGTATTTCTTTGCCTACATTTATTCTTGTTTGTTTGAATTAGTCGTAGTTAGTTAGTTAGATTTTAGATTTTGCATGAAATTGTTCTGATAGACGGCATGGTATATTATAACAAGAGTTTGTTCTAAATCATTACTATTGAGACGCTTAGGCTCTAAGTTGTGACTCACTGTGTGATAAATTATTGTGGTTTAATTCATTCATCTATTGGGTCAAGAATCTATAATGCTCCTAATGAAGTTGACCATGTGCCTTGTGTGTGTGAGGATATTGTATATTCTTTGTTGTGACTGATGCTAGAACTTGCCTGGTGTGTGTGAAGCGAAATAAAGATTGTGAGTGTAGGAGATGATTTAGGCATTTCTTTGGCAGCCCTGAAATTGTTTACCTTCTTTTTACCTACCTTTGTACATTGTCCTAGTGAACCCCCTTTGAGCCTTTAGCTATTTTCTTTGGCAGCCTCATATGTAGCCTAATCCATTTTTTTTCAAGACCATAATTTGATCCAAACTCCTAAGCGCTTTAAAATTGTAGAATCATGTGGAAAAATAAAAGGAGAATGGTGAAAGTGATGCCTCAGGGTGTATTGGTACTTGAAATTGTTGTGAAAAAGAGTGGCTATTATAGGGATGCTTGCTTAATATAAAAAAAAAAATTAAAAAAATAAAATAAAATAAAATAAAAAATTTAGAAAAACAAAAAGATAGTTGTGTTTATGATTGAATAACAAAATGGGTGAAAAGGGGTTGGTAGATGAAAGAGAGGTAGAGTGGTTGTTAAAACATAGTGTAAATGGCATATTGTAGTGTATTAAAGCGCTTAGGGAACATATTTACTATTTCTGGCCAAAATAGTCCTACCTGTCCCTTAGCCTACATTACAACCTGTAAAGACCTATTTGATCCTAAACTTAGCAGTCTGATATTAGTAGAGCATTACACTAAGGGCAAGCCTATGGTCATCAGTTGCAATATAATAATTCTTTGTGAGAGTGAGAGCAAGGAGAGTCTTATACCCATGTTTCAAAAAATGCAAAACTATGAGTGATTATGGGTGATATCTTGTGTGAGCACACATGGTTGATGGTTATTGGGTAGTTTTATATGTTTCTTTGTGGCTTAACTTGTGGATACGAATTAACCATCCTAATGAGTCTATGTTGGAGGTTGAGTTGTTTCTAGTAGTGATCGAGAAACCTACTCTTTGTTAATGATTGTTGTGCATGTCTTGTTGAAAATTTCGTGTTGCTATTGTGAAATTCTAGTTAGGTGTTTGCATGGATGTAATATTTTGTTCGAGGACAAACAAAGCTTTAAGTGTGGGGTGGTGATGTTGGGCGTATTTACACGCCTAAGCACCATAATTTACCCATGTTTCAGCTAAGTTTTGAGGATAAAATATATAAATCTTGCACTTTTAGTCCATTTTCCTTTAAGTGAGCTGACCTATGTGATTAGCATGTTTTTCAAGTACTAATGATGAAGATTTCAGTACTTTGTGGACCTGTGGGCAGCAAAGGAAAACTTCACATAAGAGGGAAGACAGCTTTTGGACTGAAAGTGATGCATGAGAACTTTTTCCCGGGCAAACCTAGTATTTTTAAATACTTAAGGATGCAATAGCAACTTATTAGACAAGGATGCTATTAAAAACCTTATTGCTGAATTTTTCAGCATCATTAAGAATTATCATTCGAACATTATTCAAAATTCACGTTTGGAGGATTTTGTACGGGTTTTGAGAGAAGAAAACGGCTCACTTGAGCAACGGAGAAAGAAAACACGTTTCATCTCCATAGCCGAGATTTATGTAAGTTTTGGTATGATGATGATGTCTACTTTGATTTCCGTTGTATTCATGAGTAGCTAAACTTATCTGTTAGGGTTATGAAAACCTTGTAAGATACTATCTATTACTATGAGTTTGTGAATTCTTGATGTGTTATGCTACTTATATCATTACTCTCTTCATTTTGATTGAATTCTTATGGTTGCAAACATAGAGAATACGCCATTATAGCATTAACTTGTTCGAGAGAAAAGTTACATGTTTGGAAAAGAGAGTGTGACATGGAAATAGGGTTTCCAACCCCTATTTACACGTTAATGCCTTAACCGGATTAACTTCTTGGAGAATTTGTACCATTTGTTATACACTTTAGGCTCGGGAGAGCTAAAGCGAAATAAATCCTTGATGGTTGAGAAACACTTGGATTTAGAATTAGAATACGATTCTCTATAAGTGCATGCATGTCTAAATTCCGCGTTACTCATAGTTAATAGAGAAGTAGAACTTATAAGGTGGACATAACCCTAACTTATCAATCTCTGTGATTAAATCTTACTATGCAAATCGTTCCATTGTTACTTTGATAATATTAGTTCACGCCTAAACCAAACCCCCCTTTTTCCTTGGAATTTTCGACCAACAGTCTACTAATAATTGCAACACTTAGTGACCAGAGTATTCCCTGTGGGATTCGACACCCAACCCAGTTGGGTTCTATATTTGACAGCGACCGCTTACACTTTCTAACGAGAGTTGTAATTTGGGCGTATCAGTACTTTGAATGCATCAGCCGTCATTGATTCCAATATGTCTATGAGTGCTACGGCCACAGTCAAGGCCACCAAAGTAGAGTACGCTATTGGGGACCCACTTGCGTCCTCATGAGATCAGAGTTAGAACACTTTTGGGAAAACACTTGCGACCCCATGACATTAGAGTTTGGATAGTGCCTAGGGAACCATAGGTATGTCCCATGCCCTAGTTTTATATTTCTATGATTTCTTGCAATGGGTACATTACATGATTACCAAGTTGGGGTAGGGGCATACCATAAGTGAGGGTTTTTGTTGTCGTATTTATTTTCCCTCAGCTGCTCTATCATAGTTAGAACTTGAATTTAGGTTTTTTAATATTTTTTTTGACTTTTTGTTGTGTAACATAGAGTAAATTTAAGAAAACATTCAGTCATATTAAATAAAAATTATGCAAACCTATTTCTAAATATTTTAAAAATGATACCCCTCTAAATGTGTTTTGTGATGGTATATGTTGCATGATTTAACAGGTACTAAGATCTATATATGGCATAAGGATTGTTAGTCGGATAATCGGATTGACCTTGCATAAACTGAGTAAGTAACCATGAATGAGTCAGAGTTCTACCTCATCGATATGTGTGATCTAGAACTTATCCAGTTAGTTGTGCTAAAAGCCATAGTATAGGAGGTTGGGAAAGAATCATTGTCCATGTTGACACAGTCCACTTTATCATAAATATACCTATCACATAAGAATCTATCTCTTCAACCCAAAGTTTGAGACTTTTTTGGAACTTTTCTTTGAACTACCCGATTTGACGTCCTAACTTTTATAATGAAATTCTTTGGCCCTTGTCCCTCCTTGGACACTATGTACCTCAACTTAGGCAAATCACCTATGTTGAGGGTGGATATTATTAATGGGCGCGTAGAAAGTGATGAATGAAAGGTTAGTAGTGAAAAGAAAAAGAAATTGGATGTAGTGAGAAAAAAGAGAGAGAAATAAAAATAAAAAAATATAAAAATATATAGTAATAATAGTGACTTGATGTGAAAACTAAACCGCACTCGAGGCCCCAAAAGGAAATAAAATGGTGAGAAAGGGAGAATAAAGAAAAAATGCAGGAAAGTGTAGTAAAACAAGTAGCGTGGTGCCATGAAGGAATAATTCATCATTCCTAAATATACCATACATATTACCAATACTACATTACAAGCCTAGAAAATACCTAATATGATCCTAACTCAACTGTGAAAAAGCTGAAGCATAAAAAGTAAGGGCAAGCCTATGGTATCAAATGCACACAACATGACTTCTTTGTCAGAGTGAGAGGTTTGATTTAGTTCCAACAATAGATCTCAGGTGCATAACCTGAGTGATTAGGGACTTCTTCGATGTGAGGGTACAGGGGTTGCAGTCTAGATATTACTTTGTTTGGTAAAGTATTGCTCTACATGTTAGGTTGTTTATTAACAATGTAATTCCATATCCTGATCCTTTTATGTTAGAGTACTTGTATTACATACACACTTTCTTGGTTGATTTATTAAAAGTAGAGGGTGTTGATAATACTTAAGTTGTATGCATGTGTGAAAATGGGTTTTGTAAAAAGTGACTGGCGTAGTGATGTTGATTTTTCTCTAGGTTAAGTTTCTTAGTGAGTCGAGAATATTTTTTTTCCTAAAGACTTGCAAACGTTCAAAGTTAATGGTGTTGATGTTTCATGAATTTACAACACTTAAGATGCTTAAAATAAGGTATAATTATAAGTTCAATTGTATGTTTAAGTGGACATAATGGATTTTTTGTATGATTGCATTATAAATAGGATCAAGAAACAAACTAATGAAATAAGATCTTTAATGGAACAAACGAAAGGAATGAAGACCATGTGATCTGACCACGGTTATACAAAGGCTATTGTGGCTTAAATTAGAGAGTCAGCTTAGAAGTTTATCAGATGAAATCCTCCTATGACCATACCATAATGTCATGTTCATTCCTTGCTATCGTGGGAGGATGGCATGGGAACAAGATGGCAAAATCTAAGTATTAGATGATCAAACAAGAATAATTCACACTCATACTTTCATATGAAAATCGTACTAGGAGATCATAGGATACTGGAAAAGATATGAAGGTTGCAGAAGTGTAAGATGAAGGTGATAAGACAACAACCTAGTGCTCTTCTCATGTTGATTACAAATCAGATAAATAACAACTGTTATTGATACTCTTTTGTTTTAAAAACACCCTTTTTTTGCTTAATTGCGAATTACCTAGACAAACATGTGATTCAACTTCATCCCATTCCCTATGGGTTTGACCTCAACCTTGTTGGATTCTATATTTGATTCGTCGACTGTGTATACTTTTTGGGATGTGTTAGTTGGGCAACATCAGATAACTGCTTTGCATGTTGGACTCAACCTCTTAAGTAGCCTCCTCAATAGGATGATGCCTCCACTGATCCTTAACCACAATAATATCTTTAGAACACAATCTGCTAACATCTCTTGTTATAATGGAAATCGACTCCTCTACAAAGGTTAACCTTTTATCCTACTAATTTGAGTCCCAATAAAGCATGTGAGACTTATCTGGAATATAGCACTGAAGCATTGATACATGAAAAATTGGATAAAAAGTTGAATAGGAGGTGAGACCATCTCATTAGGAACCTCCTCGCTTATCCAATGAACCTCAAATACACCAATATACCTAGGGATAAGCTTGTACTACTTGCCAAACATCATTACGCCTTTTATGGGTGACACACCAAGGAAGGATCAATCACCAATGCCATATTTTACGGCTTCAACCTGCGGTCCGTATAACACTTTTGCCTACTCAGGGATACCCCAAGCCTATGCTGAATCACCTAAACTTTGTCCAAGGACTCACAAAAAAAGTTGGTACCATGGAGTCTATCCTTAAAAGTCAAAAATAAACTTGTAGGAGATCGACAATGCCTACCATACAATGTATCAAAAGGAGTCATCTCAATACTTGAATGGTAAGTATTTTTATTAGAAAACTCTGTTAGGGCAAAGTATTTCTCTAACTGACCTTTGAAATTTATAAAAAAACACTGAGCATATCCTGCAAAACCTAAATAGTCTACTCTAACTGGCTGTCGTTCTGGGGTGGAAAGTTATGGTAAGGAAAACTTGAGTACTATAAGACCCCACCAAGTCCTAGTTATTTCAATCCTTTATAGCATACCAAAAAAGGTCCCAGACTTAGAAAATTTCAGCTTAGTTTTGACACAGTCTCATTTTTGGCCTCGATATTTCAACGGTATCATTTACGAATGTTCCAATCGTAGATTGTTGAATTTTAAATTAATTCATAATAAGGGTTATCTCTAGGTCATCTCGGGTGAGTTTCAGAATTTTCAAATATCATTTGAGTCACGTTTGGATAACAAAAATTGCAAGTTAATGCGATCAAGATGTGTCGCGTCTGCTATTACATCGGTAATCACATCGATACCATAGACACAACAAATCACCTATTGCGTCACTGAGCATTTTTCAGCTCATTTAATACCGAGTCTAGAGGGGTATTCCAGTCTTTTCCCCTCACTTTAACATTGGATTTAGGTACTAAAATAATATTTTTGCCTCTTTTATCACAATTCTCTCAAAATCAAAAGCATTCCTTTTCAAGAAAAAACCCTAGACCCTTTATCATTAAAGTTCAATTCATAAGAAATCCCTTAATAACTTCCAATAATTCATCAATCAAGGTATGTTTATGTGTTCATCCTTGGGTTCATTCCACCCTTGGAGTTCAAGAATCCTTCTTTAAACTTAGATTATGATTTACATTCTTAATTGGAATTATGCTCATGTATGTGATGTTGTGTGGATTTCAAGTCAAGAATAATTTCAGTTTCATGTGAATTAACTAGAATGCATGTTGATTTATGTAACCCCCATGTTTAATATTTGAATTTTGGTGTTGAATGTAGTAGTCATGATATTCATATATTTCTCACTCTCATGTACAAGAGTTAAGTATCCTAGGTATTTAACAAAATGTCTATGAGAAGACATTGTGCATGATAACTTATGTGTGATACTTTTAGAGTTGAGATATGATTTCATTATCTATGCTATTGAGTCCTGGGGTATGGAGTACCCAAAATTTAGCTGTTGTCTAGTCTCCAGTCGGAGTAGAAGGGTTTCGTAGTATCCCAAATAGTACCAAATAGTTAGTCAATAAAATCAGTGAGAATTTAGTAAAGCCTAGTACAGTCTAGTGATCAGTTCAGTGTCAATTTAGTTGGGAGTAGGATTCAACACCGAGCAAAGCAAGGGATGGGGGAATTCCTATCAATAGAGGGTTTTACCTATAGTAGCAATCTCTTCGTTAAAGATCTACATAACCGGCGTAGGGTAAATTATCTTTCTTCCAGACTAGGGTTGACGTAACCATATATATCTCATGAGTCTTCCAACCAGATTAGGGTTGGCCCAGCTCCTGTTAGTAACCTGTGGCATGGTACTATCACCCTTCCAACTGGGGTTACAGGTTGGACACCAAATCAGTCCATAATTGGGCTATGTTATTTAGATGATAACTCCCACAGTTACAGTTTTAGTATTCAATATTTGGTAATCAGTATCCAGTATTTAGTACTCAGTACAGGACTCAGTTCAGTTCTACATGATCATGATTTACAGTTATCAGTTATTCAGTTATCAGGAAATTAATACTTCAACTTCAGACTAATTTAGAAAGATAATTATGCTTGGTATTGCATGTTCAATATTTATAGTATTCCCAATATTGTATATACTCTCATCTAGTTATTTCACGATATTTAGTTATTATTCTCATGCACATGAACAAATGCATATCATTCTAACCTCACATAGCATACTAGTATATTCAAAGTACTGACACATACTCTTTCTTTGCGCTATGATGTCTCATATCATAGGTTCGGATGCTCGGGTTCCTACCGTACCTAGCAAGATTAATCTATCAGTCGTAACTATAGTAGTGAGTCCTCACCCATCGAGGATGTGGAACTCATTTAGTTATTTTATTATTAATAGTATTTTAGTTTTCCAGTTACTATCAGATAGTAGTTGGAGTTAGTTGGGGCTTTTCCCTTCAACTCATTTATTTAAGATGTTAGAGGCTTTCAGACACTTTCAGTTAGAAGTTATTCAATAGATGTAATTACTATTGATTTAGTTTTATGAACCTTATAGTATTTTTAGTTTTAATTTTGAATATGTTTTCATGATTATTATTTCAGTGCTCCCACCAGTTACCATTCATGGGTTAACTTGTGGTCCTTCGGGATTGTAAGCACCGTATGACGCCCAGGGTGTAGTCTCGGGGCATTAAAAACATGGTATCAGAGACTAAGGTTCTAAAGTGTCCTAGGGATTTTGAAAGGCACATCAATTAGAGTTTTTTTCATGGGTGTATAGCGCACCATACTTAAGGACAAGAGGCTGCAGGATATTTTTAGGAAAAAGTTCCATTCTTTCAGTGTTCATATCATGTGAGTGAGCATTATCTCAAATTCAACTCTCTATCTAATCCAACTTTTCCTTCCATTTATAGAACATGCCTCCCAGAAAGACCAACAAAAGAAGAACTGGGAACCATCCAGCACCTCCGCCCGTTCAGGAAGATCCCCTGAATAAGCACGTTTCTCACACAAAATTCATAGCAGCTTTCACCACTCTAGCCCATTTTATGGAAGCTCAGAATGTTTGACCAACTTCTATTCTGGCCAACCCAGTAGTCAATACTGCTGCAACTAAAATTTGGGACTTCACCAGAATGAACTCTCCTTCATTTTCAGGGTCTAAGTATGAAGAGGACCTGCAGGAATTCCTTGACATGGTGTAGAAGGTAACATACATTATGGGGGTAATATCTAGTGAGAGTGCTGAGTTGGTTGCCTATCAGTTGCAGGATGTGGATCATACATGGTTTAAGCATTGGAAGGTAGACAGGGGCGCATATGCAGGTCCTATAGAATGGGAGTAGCTTTCTACTGCCTTTTTAGATAGTTTTTTTTTGTTTGAGTTAAAGGATTATAAGGTGTTAGAGTTCATCAATATAAATCAGGGGAACATGAGTGTGAAAGAGTATTTCCTTAAGTTTACTCAATTGGCCAGATATGCTCCTCATGTGGTAGCTGATAGCTATTCTAAGATGAGCAAGTTCATGTCTGGTGTATCTGATAGTATGGTCAAGGAATATTGGACCACAATACTGATTAAGGATATGAAATTATCTAGGTTAATGGTCCATGCTCAGCAGATTGAGGAACAAAAGACTAAGGAGAAAGATAAGGAGTACAAAGGTCTAGAACAGATAGCTTTAGTTTTGCTCAGCCAAAGTCATAAGGTGGTAACTATACTTAGTTTTAACTAAAATCTTCAGTCCAAGCTCCGTCTTTGACTAGTGTGTCGATGCCTAAATTCAAGAATGATAATAAGGATAGGGCGCTAGGCTCTAATCTCATGGTAGTGTGAATAATGCCCGAACACTTCCTCTTTGTCAGAAGTGCAGTAGAAATTATCAAAGTGTCTGTAGGGTTGGTAACGATGTGTGTTTCGGGTGTGGTAAGAAAGTCCATAGGATCTGAGAATATCCTCAAGTGAGTTTGCAAAGTGAGCATAACCATCCCCAGTTTAGTTCAATAGCCCGTCTCAGTAGGGTACCACTTTCAGTGACACCAGTAGGCAACGCTCAAACAGGATCTATGCACTTCAGTCCTGACAGGATCAAGATAGTTCTCTTGATGTATTTACTAGTACATTGCAAGTCTTTCACTTATATGTTTATTCTTTGTTATATCATGAAGGTTCACTGTCCTTACTAACTCCTTACATAGCTGTCAACTTCAGAATCAGTCGCAAAATCCTAACAGAGTCTTTCTCAGTCTCTACCTAGTGGGTAAGTCTATAATAGCCTGACGGGTATATAGGAACTTTCCGGTTATGGTGTCTCAGAAAGCTACTTCAGTAGACCTTGTAGAGGTAGAGATGAAAAATTTTTACATCATTCTCGGCATGGTTTGGCTCTGTTCATGCTATGCTTCAGTTGATTGTAGGAGTAGAATTGTTTATTGTCAGTTCCCAAATAAACCAGTCCTTGAATGAAGGGGTAGTACCACAACACTTAAGAGTTAATTTTTTTCATACCTTAGAGAGAGAAAAATGATATCCAAGATGTGTGTCTATCATCTAGTTTGAGTTAAAGACTCTAGTTTTGAGACTCCTAATCTTGAGTTAGTTCCAGTCATAAGTGAATTTCTAGATGTGTTTCCTAAAGATCTCCCAGGAGTTCCTCCTGAAATGGAAATTAACTTTGGAATTGACCTTCTTTCTAATACTCAGCCCATCTTTATTCCTCCATACAGAATGGTTCCAACTGAACTTAAAGAGTTGAAAGAACAACTTAAGAACCTATTAGACAAAGGGTTCATCAGGACCAACATATCTCCTTAGGGTGCACCACTTCTATTCGTGCAAAAAAAAGATGGTTCTCTTAGAATATTTATAGACTACCATCAATTGAAAAAATTCACCATCAAGAATAAATACCCAGTTCCTATAGTCAATGACTTGTTTGATGAACTTAAGGGTGATAGTTACTTTTCTAAGATAGACCTTAGATCCGGTTATCATCATCTTAGAGTCAGAGAATGTGACATTCGAAAAACAGCTTTCAGAACTCGGTATGGTCTTTTCAAATTTCTAGTCATGTTATTTGGTCATACCAATGCCCCCACAATATTTATGGACTTGATGAACCGGGTGTTCAAGAATTACTTGTACATGTTCTTCATATTCTTCATAGATGACATCCTTTTCTACTCCCGTAATGAAAATGATCATGCAAACCATCTCAGAATAGTATTGCAAACTCTCAGAGCCCATCAGTTATTTGTTAAATTCAGTAAATGCAAAGTTTATCTAAGGCCAGTAGCTTTCCTTAGTCACATAGTTTCCGATGATGGCATTAGAGTTGATCCTCAAAAGACCAAAGCAGTGAGAAACTGGCCCAGACCTATCTCTCCATCAGATATCAGGAGTTTCTTGGGTTTGGCTGGCTATTACTGGTAGATTGTTGAAGGGTTTTCATCTATTGCATCCCCCATGTATAGATTGACCCATAAGAAAGTTAAGTTTCAGTGGTTAGGTTCTTGTGAGAAAAGTTTTCAAGTGTTAAAGACCTAACTCACTAAAGCCCCAGTTTTGACTTTACCAGATGATCCAGACAGATTTTTTGTATATTGTGATGCTTCCAGTGTTGGCTTGGGGTGTATTTTTATGTAGAGGGGTAAGGTTGTGGCATATGCCTTTAGACATCTTAAGTCCTATAAAAAGAATTATCACACTCGTGATCTTGAATTAGTAGCCATTGTTTTTGCCTTAAAGATTTGGAGGCACTATTCATTTGTGGTGCATGTTGATGTGTTCACAGACCATAAAATCCAACAGTATCTATTTTCATAGAAAGAGATGAACTTATGTCAGAGGAGGTGGTTAGAGTTGTTGAAAGACTATGACATGAGTATTCTGTATCACCCGGGCAAGGCCAATATAGTGGCAGATGCCCTAAGTAGATTGTCTATGGGTAGTGTTGCTAATGTTGAGGATGGTAATAAAAAGTTAGTTCAGGAAGTTCATCATCTTGCCATACTAGGTGTTCATTTGGTTGATTTGGCTAACAGTAGTTTATGGGTGCAGAATAATTCAGAATCTTCTTTAGTTTTTGAGGTAAAAGAAAAGCAGGACAGGGATCCAAATTTAGTTAAGCTGAAAGAGTCAGTCCGAGACCAGAAAGTAGAGGCTTTCTCCCAAGGTGGAGATGGTGCATTGCATTGCTAGGGTAGGCTATGTGTTCCATGTGTAGATGATGTGAGACAATGAATTATTGTTGAAGCGCATGGTCCGCGCTACTCTAATCATCTAGGGGCCACAAAGATATACCGCGATCTGTGGGAAATCTATTGGTGGAGTGGGATGAAGAGGGATATTGCAGAGTTTGTAGCTAAGTGCCCCACGTTTCAATAGGTTAAGATTGAACATCAGGAGCCTAGTGGGTCTATGCAGGAGTTCAGTATTTTGACTTGGTAGTGGGAGGAAGTGAACATGGATTTCGTGATAGGTTTGCCTTGTACTCATCGATAGCATGATTTGATTTGGGTAATTGTGGACAGGATGGCAAAATCAACCCATTTCTTGCAAGTTCATATTTCTTTTTCAGACAAGGACTATGCCAGGCTCTATATCAGAGAGTTGGTTAGGTTACACGGTGTCCCATTATCCATCATTTCAGATAGAGGTATGGTTTTCACCTCTAACTTTTAGAAAGCCTTCCAAAAGCGTCTTGGTAACCAAGTCCATCTCAGTAAAGCATTCCACCCTCAGATAGATGGTCAAGTAGAAAGGTTCATTTATACTTTAAAAGATATTTTGAGAGCGTGTGTCGTTGAATTTAATGGCAGTTGGGATGACCACTTACTTTAGATTGAGTTCGCATATAATAAAAGTTGTCATTCTAGTATTCAGATGGCTCCGTTTGAGGATCTTTATGGGAGTAGATATAGATATCCCATTGGTTGATTTGAAGTAGGTGAGACCAAAATGGTGGGGCCTGACTTGGTGTTTGATACCTTTGAAAAAGTGCAATTGATCAGGGAGAGGCTTAAGGCAACCCAGAGCCAACAAAAATCTTATGCATATGTGAGAAGGAAAGATCTTAAATTTGAGATTGATGATTATGTGTATTTGAAAATATCTCCCATGAAGAGCGTGAAGAGGTTTGGTAAGAAGGGGAAGCTTAGTCCCCGATAAGTTGGTCCTTATAGGATTCTGAGTCATCTCGGAAAGGTAGCCTATGAACTTGAGTTGCCTGCAGTTTTAGCATCAGTGCACCCAGTGTTTCATATCTCCTTTCTAAAGATGTGCATAAGTGACCCAACAGTTGTAGTCCCCGTAGAGAGTGTATATGTTCATAATAGTCTCTCTTATGAAGAAGTTCCAGTCAAAATTCTTGATTGTCAAACTCGCAGACTAAGGAACAAAAAAGTTCCCTTGGTCAAAGTTCTTTGGAAGAATCAGTCCGTTGAGGGAGCCACTTGGGAAGAAAAAGCAGACATGCAAATCAAGTACCCTCATCTCTTCTCCGCAAAGTCAGACTCAGCCTATGGTAACAGTCTTCCATAGATTTACTCAGTTCCATGCTCAGTTTCAGTTGCATACCATTGTCATATCATTCATGCATTCATGGATCAGTTCAGTCATGTCTCAGCTATGCATGTCAGTATAGTCGTAGTACCTCAGTGCCTCTATGCTCAATCAGTCTCATTCGAGGACGAATGTTCCCAAGGGGGAGATATTGTAAGACCTCACAAAGTCTCAGTCATTTCAGTCTTTTGTAGCATC
This sequence comes from Capsicum pubescens, assembly GCA_030864215.1. Lineage (NCBI taxonomy): Eukaryota > Viridiplantae > Streptophyta > Magnoliopsida > Solanales > Solanaceae > Capsicum > Capsicum pubescens. Next base: position 256,372,523 of record CM061540.1, on the reverse strand, counting down.
CAAAAGAGGTCCCAGACTTAGAAAATTTCAGTGAAGTGTTGACACTTAGTCTCATTTTTGGCCTAGATATTTCAATGGTATTATTTAAGATCTTTCCGGCCTTAGATTGCCGATTTTTAAATTAAATCATGATTAGGGTTATCTATAGGTCATCTCCAGTGAATTTTGGAATTTTAGGACATCATTGGAGTCATGTTTTGATGTCCAAACCAGAAATCAAACACGATTAGGATGCATCACGTTAGCTATCACGTTGTCCCCATCAACGCGATGCGTTGGTAATTGCTTCGATGCCATCGATGCGGCGCGTCGCCCATTGCGTCACTGGGCATTTTTTAGCTTATTTAATCCCGAGTCCGTAGGGGTATTCCAATCTTTTCTCCTCACTTTAACATGGGATTTAGGTCCCGAAACAATATTTTTGCCTCATTTATCACAATTCTCTCAAAATAAAAAACATTCCCTTTCAAGAACAAACCCTAGCTCCTTCATCATTCAAGTTCAATTCACAAGAAATCCCTCAATAACTTCCCACAATTAGTCAATCAAGGTATGTTTAGGTGATCATCCTTGAGTTCCTTCCACCCTTGGAGTTCAAGAATCCATCTTTAAACTTTGATTATGATTTACATTCTTGAATGGAATTATGTTCATGTATGTGATGTTGTCTGGATTTCAAGGCAAGAATAATTTATGTTTCATGTGAATCAACTTGAATACATGTTGATTTATGTAACCCCATGTTTAATATTTTAATTTTGGTGTTGAATGTGGTAGTCATGATATTCATATATTGCTTTTTCTCTTGTACAAGAGTTATGTATCCTAGGTGGTTGACAAACTGTCTATGTGAAGGAATTATGCAAGATAACCTATGTGTGATACTTTTAGAGTTGAGATATGATTTTATTATCTATGATATCGAGTCTTGGGGGTATTGAATACCTGAAATTTAGCTGTTGTCTAGTCTTCAATCGGAATAGAAGGGTTCTGTAGTAGCCCAAATAGTAGCAAACAGTTAGTCAACAAAATTAGTGTGGGTTCAAACAAGCCTAGTAAAGTCAAGTAATCAGTTTAGTGTCAATTTACTTGGGAGAAGGATTCATCACCGAGCGAACCTAAGGATGGGGGCATTCCTATCAACAGAGGTTTGAACCTTAATAGAAGTCCCTCTGTTATAGAATTACGTAGCTAGCGTAAGGTAAATCCTCTTCCTGCCAGACTAGGGTTGACATAACCATATATATCTCATGAGTCTTTTGGCCAGATTAGGGTTGACCCTACTTCTGTTAATAACCCGTGGCACATGGCTGACACCCTTCCAACTAGGGTTACAGGTTGGACCCCAAATCAATCAATAATCGGGGTGTGTCGGTTAGATGATAACTCCCATAGTTACAGTTTTAGTATTCAGTATTCAGTAATCAGTATCTAGTATTCTGTATTCAATATAGAAATAAGTTCAGTTCTACATGATCATGATTTTCATTTATCAGTTATTTAGTTATCAGAAATTTAGTACTTCAGCTTCAGATTAATTCAGACAGATGATACTTTCTTGGTATAACATGTTCACTACTTACAGTATTCCTAGTTTTTCATATACTCTCATCTAGTTATTTCATGATATTTAGTTATTATTCTCATGCACTTGAACCCATGCATATCAGCCTAACCTCACCTAACATACCAGTACATTCAAAGTACTGACACATACTATTTATTTCCACAATCATGTCTGATATTATAGGTTCGGACACTCGGGTTCCTGACTGTACCTAGACAGATTAGTCTATCAGCCGTAGCTACAGTAGTGAGTCCTCATCCATCAAGTACGTGACACTCATTTAGTTATTTTATTATTTACAGTATTTCAGTTACTATCAGACTGTAGTTTGAGTTAATTGGGGCCTGTACCTTCAACTTATTTATTTCAGATGTTAGAGGCTTTCAGACACTCTCAGTTAATAGTTATTCTACAGACATACTTAGCATTGATTCAGTTTTATGAACCTTATGGCATTTTTAGTTTTACTTCTACATATGTTTTCATTATTATCATTCAGTACTCACAACAGGTAGCAATCATGGGTTAGCTTGTGGTTCTTTGGGATTTTAAGCACCGTGTGATGCCTAGGGTGTAGTCTCTGGGCGTTACAAGTACCCAACTCCTTCTAAAATGTCCACCAAAAGCTAAAGGCATTTTTGTGGCATTTTTTCGAACCTTATGGCAATTTTATGAACCTTATGGTATTTTTAGTTTTACTTCTGTATATGTTTTCATTATTATCATTCAGTGCTCACAGAGGTACCAGTTATGGGTTAGCTTCTGGTCCTTTGGGGTTGTATGCACCATGTGATTCCTAGGGTGTAGTCTTGAGGCTTTACAAGTACCCAACTCCTTCTGAAACATCCACCAAAAGCTAAAGGTGACTATCAATCCACGATTTGAAATAATAGACACGGGTATCCCATGAAGATGAACTACCTCACGAACATAGATATGAGCAAAGCCTCGACACTGAATTAAATTTGAATAAGTACAAAATGTGCTGACTTGGTCAACTGATCCACAATGACCCAAATTCCATCAGAACTATGATAAGTAGAAGGAAACCCACAAAAGAAGTCTGTAGCGATCCACTCCCACTTCCATTCAGGAATAGGTAATCGCTGAGGCAAAGCATCAAGTCTCAGATGATAGGCTTTCACCTGCTGACAACATAAGCAACGAGCTACAAAGTCCTCTACATTATTATTTCATACCACACTACCACTGATGCTACTTCAAATCACAATACATCTTGCCCACTCTTGGATGGATAGGATATGTAGAAAAAGGCACATCCTCTAAAATCAATCTCACTCATCCACCAATTGTCAACATGCAAACTCGGCCACCAATCCTCAAAACACCATCGAAATCAAGAATATACCCTTAGCCTTACCACACAACACGATATCTCAAATCAACCTCAAACTATCATTATTAAATTTGTAAGCTTAAATCTGCTCTCTAAAAATAGATCTAGGATCCACAAAGGCTAAAACATATCTGGGTGTTGAAATATCGAGCCTAACCATTTGGTTAGATAAATACCTAACCTCCAAGGCTAAAGGCAACTCCTGGGTCAATAGATTATCTAAACTTCCCTCACTAGTTGACTTTTGGCTCAAGGTATTTGAAATAAAATCAGCCTTACCCAGATGATAAGAAATAATGAGATCATAATCCTTAAGGAACTCAAGCACATGCCACTATCTCATATTAAAATTCTATTAATTGAAGAAGTATTAAAGGCTAAATTATCCAAGAAAATCTCACAAGGAACTCCATACAAGTAATGTCACCACAACTTCAACACAAACACTATGGCTGCTACCTCTAAATTATAGTTAGGACAATTCTTCTCATTAGGCTTCAACTAACGAGAGGAATAAGCAATTACCTTACCCCCTTGCATAAAAAACTCACCAAAACTAGTACTGAAAGAGTCACAAAACATGGTAAAGCCCATGCCCTCCATGGACAAACTCAAAATAAGAGCTCAAGTAAAAAAATTCTTAAGCTTTTACAATCTTCTCTCACACGCATTCGACTATTGAAATACAACCTTTTGGAATCAACTAGTGAAAGGAGTTGTAATACGTGATGAACCCGCTATGGAAAACCAATAATAACCCACCAAAAAAACTCTAAATCTTTATAGGAGATAGAGGTCTAGCCCAATCATGAATCACCACTATCTAGGCTAGATAAACAATAACATCATTCTTGGTCACCACAAAACCCATGAAAGAGATAAAATCCAACCAAAACTCACACTTGGAAAACTTAGCATACAACTTCTCATTACGCAACCTCTGAAGTGCAATCCTCAAGCACTTGACATGATCGACCTCATTCTTGGAACAAACCAAGATGCCATCTATACACATAATCACAAAAGTATCGAGATATGGTCAAAATACATGGTTCATCAACTCCATAAATGTTGCAAGGGCATTAGCCAACAAAAAACATGACCAAGATTTCATAATGACAAAATTAAGTCGAAAAACCATCATTTTAGAATATATAAAGCTCTAATATTAAAATAGTTATACATAAATCTCAAATCAATCTTGAAAAACACTGAAGCATCCTAAAGCTAGTTAAAAAGATCATTAATGCAAGGAAGAGGACACTTGTTCTTAATCGTTACTTTATTCAACTACCTATAATCAATACATATACGCATAGAACTATCCTTTTTCTTCACAAACAATAGTGGGGAACCCCTCAAAATACACTAGGTCCAACAAACCCTTTACTAAACAAATCGTACAACTATTTTTTTAACTCTTCCAACTCTGCTAGGGTCATTCTATAGGGAGGGATAAAAATTGGCTTGGTTCCCGACTCCTCATAAATAGCAACATAAATATCTTGTTACAAAGGAATATTAGGAAATTTCATAAAAAACACATTTACGAACTCGCGAACATCTCAAATCAATTCCATAAAAGGCAGTGAGGCAACACTAGTATCACAGTCTTATGCCAAATAAGACAAAAAACCCTTTCTACCTTATGACGAACAAGTAGAAAGGATATGACTACCTTCAGACCTAAATTAAGCATACCCTTCATAGCTAACCTTGGCACACATGGCATAGCTAAGATCGTGGTACTAGCATAATAGTCTAAAATAGCATGATAAGAAGCTAACTAATCCATACACAAAAAATATTAAAATCAACCATATCTAGGATAATGAAGTCTATCTAAGTCTCGTGGCCTCAAAGGTAACCATACAAGAGTCGTACACCTAATCCAACACTAAAGAATCCTATATGAGGGTAAAAACATGATGAGGCATACCAAGGAGTTTACATGCAACATAAAAAAAAAGTGAAATATGTAGTCTCATAGGAGAATGTAAACTCGGGGTCATATAACACAAAAGCATATCAATAGAAAACTAGGATGATACATGAAACAACTGTATTAGAAGCCTATGCCTTGGGTCTTCTACATATAGCATAACACTGGTTAGGTTTTCTCAAGGACTGAGTAGCCTTGAGACCACCACCTCTAGTACCTCTAACACCATTAACACTACCCCTAACATTTTGTTTACCACTACTAACTACAAACATTAGGGTAACGTAAAGCTAAAGTTGAGAACCCTAAAGGTTTAGTTAATACACATGACGGGGATAATCATTGGCGAAATGGCCAACCTTATCATATTCAAACTAGCCTCTATGGACTGAATCAATCTGAGGGGGCACAAACAAACTAGAACAACCGTCCTAGATAAAACTACTAAAATAGGAACCTTCATTAGCATTACTTGACACCTAGCAGCATAAAGCTACAGAAGCTAAAGGTTTACAACTTGATCCCTATAAAGAAGCATGAACCAGCCTACCATTACAACCACGAGAACCTTTACTCAAGAAATATCTATTGTAGAAGGTGCGACTACTAAAGTTACTCTGATGGTGTACATTCTTGGTTCCTTCCTAAGTAGCCCGAGTAATAGACTCGGTCAACTTAGCAAGCTCAATGATATTATAAGAAAAGCCTCTAAAATAACCACTTGGGCAGTAGCTAATTGATAAGGGTCCTCTAGCCCTTTCATAAAATTATGAATCCTCTTCGACTCAGTAGAAATGCTAGTAGCTGAATACCTGGATAGAGCATGGAAACATACCTCATACTCAGTAATAGACATGAAGCTCGACTCCAAGTGATCAAGCTAATCATACATCTAATATCTCAAGTTATACCACACATACCTTTCTTAGAAGGCCTAAAAAAACTTGGCCTAAGTAATAATAGGTAAACCTAAAGGCCTACAAATAGATAAAGACCTTTTCAAATCCCGAACTACTTTCGTTAACTGATAAGTAGTATATACAACTCCATGAGACTCATATGATCCAAAATTATTTACCTTATTTTATTAGTCAATAAAAAATGAATAGGCATCCTCACCAATCACTCCACTTAACTTAAGAAAATCTAAACGAATAAACCTACCAAACCTTTTTCTCATTATAAAACATCACTGTACCAAAGAAACTAGAGGAACAGTAAGTCCATAGGAACTATATCCATACGCGTAGGTACCATAAATGATGGTTGTATCCCTAAGTAAAAATATCATAAGTAGATGTCAGTATAAATGGTAGAACACCACTCAAAATCTAAGAAATACTAGGTACATGCAATAGAACACTCTCCAAGAAACTCAAAAGGTGAATAAATAATTGCTAAAGTATTGGGTATAAATTGAAGTATGTGGAAAATGAGTTGGACCTACACCCCCTATCTGATAATAATCTTAGGTATACACCACCTTAGGCTCAAGAGACGCCTTCCTAGCATGTCTACTAGTGGGGGTATCTCATCGTGCCCATCCTTTAGGTCTCGTTCGACCATGACCCCTGCCTCGTCCATGAACTAACGCTCCCATATTAAGTGTTGGCTCAACACCCTAACATCCTTAGACCAAGTTCTTACTATCTGCATAGAAAAGTATCAAATACAAATTTAGATCATTGGGTAAGAGCAACCCACATGACAAGGAATTAAATTGGAAAAGTTTTTCCTAAAGACATCTTATAGCCTCTAAAAAATAGATACAAAAGTCTATATATTGATCATGAGACTCCACTAGATATCTTGCTCCTATATTTGTAAGATAGGTGAACCTAGTGCTCTGATATCAATTTATCATAATCTAAAAGATGAGGTCATGGTGGAACTTATCTCGACCTAGCCTTGATAGGTAAGGAAAGTTTTCAAAATAAAAGGAATCTAAAAGCAACAGTAAAAATAAAACAAGATGAGACTATTTGATGAAAGTTGGACCATAATATTTATAAATACAAAAGTTTTAACAAAATACACAACTATCTCAAAACTAGGTATCCTAAGTACTAGAGAATCTAAAAACTATATTCGAATATGAAATACTACATAAGTTTGTCTTTGAAATAAATGAAAACTACGAGTAGTTAAGATGAGCCTGGAACAACCTCCACAAGCCTAGATTAGGCCAGTACCTCAAAATCTCAAAGAATTAAGCATGAACTTAACCACCGTGTGCCGCAATCATACTAAGACCTGCATCAGAATAACATAATAAGAGTGTATACCTTCCACTTGTACTTAGTAGGTATCACAGACTGACTAGGCAAAGAAGAAAACAATAAAAGTAAAGAAAATACTATGAGCATGCAACCTGTAAACATAAAAGTTCCAAAATGGTATCTCACACTGTATCCACTAATAGTTCTAGAATATATATATATATATATATATATATATATATATATATTTGATGTGTGAGCAAAAGCTAATATATTTAATGTTTTTTAGCTCAAAATAATTGTGAATTCCGAAGAAAGTCTTGTTGTTTTGATGTGTTTGCTCATGATATTGCAAAAAAAGGCTGAAGAAATGAGAATAAACAATAATAGAGCAAAAGAGTTGAAAATCTAAGAAAAATAGAAGAAAACATGGCTGACGACCTCCAACATAAGTCGTCAGCCTCGTGATAGCCTTTCAGCATTGGCATCATCCTTAACCAGGGAGTTTCAGTTTGAGAAGAAGTTCTGACGACGCCGGTGATGTGGCATCAAAGTCATGATAAGGCGTCAAGAATGGCGTCAGCCTTAAGCAGAAAGTTAGCATGGAAAGAAGATATCTGATGATGTTGGTGATACGCCGTCAGATCCCTGACATAGCGTCAGCCACATCATCAGCCTAAGATAAAACTTGAAGGCAACTGAAGCCTCTCTGATGCCATCTATGATAGGGCGTCAACTTCTTGACACGGCGTCAGCCTGGGCGTTACCTATTTCGAACAATTTTATTAATTTTGTTATTTTATTTTCTTAATTAGGCTTTATTATAAATAGCATCTTTTAGGGGTTTTGATTGATTCATAATTCATCTATCTGAACAATTTTACTGGGGGCGGAAAAGGAGAGAAACCTCTCATTGAGGGTTCCTAACATTCTTGTAAACATCTCCCATTTAAAGATTGATTGTGCATATGATTTATTACTTATTCTTGATTATGAATTCAATACATATTGTTGATCTTTGTATCATGAATAGCTAATTTTATTTACATGAGTTATGGGAACCTTGATGTGAATACTAATTTGGGTTGTGAATCTAATGTATGTCCATAAGAAATTGATGTTTTATAAACCTTTTTTTATTTTAATGATTTTTCTTGGCTGCAACTTAATAGAGTCAGCACTATAAACATCACTTGTCTTAGAGGAAAGTGTTTGTTAGGTTACTTCAATGAAACAATCACTTATCCGAGAGGAAAGTGCTTGTCGAGCAATGTAACGATCTCTCTTAGTTGAAACTTGAAAGGTGATCCCAAGAACATGACTTGTCCTAGAGGAAAGTGTATGTGGGAAAAGAAAGATTTTACATGGACTCGAAAGATTTGAATCTTTAGTTTAATGGCAAATACCTTAACCGAATTTGCCTACATGAGAACATAGATGAATAGCAAACACATCCTTTAAGTTTGAGAGAATTAACGGATACACTACCAACTGAGGTCGAGATATGAATGGGTAAATAATAGGATTCAACTCTTCTTGCAGTTGAAGTGTCAATTGGAACTCTAAAGTGATTTGCAACCCAACCTATGTAAGCATCTTGGTAACTATAACTCTACTGTCCCATAACATTGTTAAATCGAAGTGTTTATCAACTTTTTTTTAACAATTTAAAACCCCCAAATTTTATCTTTTTCTAATATTTGTTTAAATTCAACTTGTAGCTATAGTTTCAAATTAGTTTGATTGCCAGTCACATTGTTCCTCGTGGATTTGACCCCGACTCCGAAGTTGGATAAATATATTGACGACGACCGCCTTGCACTTATTTAAGGTGTAAGTTGAGCGTTATCAATATATATGTATGTATTTATTATCAAGGGACAAGAATACAAGAAATTATAGATAGAAGCTAAATACATAGTAAGTAAACATATAATGGGAAACACAAAATATGAAAATGCAATACAGTGCAATATATGATAAAGTGAATGGCTGAAAGTTGTTTTATGACTTTTCTTATACACCTATAAAGACTCAATGATCCTAAAAGTGGACCCATGGAAGTTTGAAACATGTATACTATCTCAATTTTCCACCAATCTTAATCTCATATCTCAATCTACTCGGTTGACACATTCCTCGATCTAGGCATTTAAAAAAATATCTCATTTTCTTTCAAAATTTAATGTTCCTTAATGTTACCAATATATCATGAATATGAATAGAAATTTTCAATTGAAAACCCATGCAAATATAAGTTAAAGATAAGGTCAAAATCAAAGAAAACCCATTTTTAAGGTTTTCCAAAAAATCCTAAAAATTCCATGTTAAAACCAAGATTTAAAAAGTGTTTTGATGTTATGATTCAAAATAAAGTTATGGAAATAAGGTTTTAGAGCTTATCTAAGCTAAAATAGTGATGAAAACCCTAAAATAATGTTCAAACCTGAAGCTTAAAGTCCAAAAATGATGAAAAATCATTAAAAGGGGTTCATATATATTGGTATTTGCTTAAGTATATAAATGGATACTAAAGAAGATACCATTTAAGCAGTACCAGGATGATAAAGTGGCTATCTCTAAGAGATGCCTAGCCACTAATGCAACAACATACCATATTAGCAAGTGCTGATTTTGGTGCAAGCCAAAGATGCTCTAAATGGACCCTTAGGATTTTATCGAGAATCCACTGAAACAAACCATATATTCCACCAGAAAAGATTCAATGTTCCAAACTCAATGATGACATCATGTTTAGAAAAAGATCATTTTCAACAAATTAACCCTCTAGACACCTTTAAGACATATTTTACTAGTTTTTCAAATTGGGGGTGGGTAGGTCAAAATATAAACTAAAGGTTACAAACCCAGATCAACTCTACTAATAACTGAAAATCAATATTCCAGATGTAATAGAACTATCAAAATGACCATTTGGCACTCTAACGATCAATTGTTGACCAAAGTCAACTATAGAACTTTTAAAGCTCCTAAACATCTCAAACTCTTTCAAAACCCTCCCAAAGGCATTGGAATTATACAAACTATCCCCACATCCTAAAATCAATATGTAGAAACTATTAGAAAAGAAAAAATGTCAAATTACATAAAAAGAAAGGTTTTCATACTTTAAGTCACTACACTTTCGCACGATTCTAACAAGAATATTATCTCAATAACTATTAATCAAGGAAATACTCCCCCCACCTTTGAAAGGGTCACAAATGAGAAATGTTGAGAAAAAAATGGTAGGATTTTTCTATGAAAGGGGATTTCTCATGAAAGGTGTGGTAGAGGATGAACTAGGGTTCTATAATCGACTCTCGAATTTTTTTTGGATGCCATAAGTGGAGGATCCTCGGGATAGTGTCTCAATATAATTAAGGGATTTATATTCTATTACCCAAACTATACTATAGGACGACCCCGACCCTACTATTTACATTTAGTAAATAGATGTACCCATAGATATTTCTATAATCAATAAGGTGTTTAGGGTATCGAATATCACTAATATTGAGTACTTAAACAAGGACCAGGATATGGATATGTGATAGCTAAGAGATATGATGATAGCAGATGCAAACAGGGACAAGGTTTACTATCCTAGTAACAAAGGAGTTAGGAGGGCTCACTTTTTACTATAGATACTTAGAGGAGGCTGAACTTGGTGACTTAGAGGATTACTCCATCAAGTAATCCTTCTGATGTGACCTAACCTCAATATTAAGTGCTAGACTTCACCATATAGGAGAAATAATTAAACATAGAGCACAATTAAGATAGAGTGGCAGAACTTTAACCAGGGCAACAAAAAAGCCCCTTACCATCTTAACCTGGCTTCAGAGTTGTGTTAGTATGTAGGGATTCCTAAAAAGGATACTGAAAAGGATCTCAATATAGACATACCCTTCCATACCCTAAAGGTGAATGAAGAAAAGGGGAAGAAGTTCTCTTAGGATTGCATACTTTCCTAGATGTCAAAGACCATCAAGGTCATGTTAAAGTGAACTATCCCTAGCAAGAAGCTTCACCAGCTAGAGTCAAAAGATGTGCAACAGATGTAACTCCCAAATATTTAAGCTAATATTAGAACCCTTATTCAAGAGTACATAGAATCAAACCTAGTGATTTGGTAGTGTGAGTGTTAATTTAGTCATAAATTAAGGCCACTAGTAACTCCTAGTTCATGGACAAGTTAAAAGATTCCTTATTGATTGAATTCCTGTGTAGGATCTTTCCTTAGTCAAACCAACCAAAATGGAAGGTATTTGAGTTTTATTTCTAATCCATCAAATTTATCATTAATCTTGTGTCAGGTTAAAATTTTATGGCCATTTTATTGAAGCACTGCTAAGCTATAAGATTGGACGACCAATACCATAACTAGGAACCCATGATTGTGGTTAGATTTCAAGATCAAGGAATTTGCTCATCTGATCAACTTTAGTGACCTAAAAAGGCCCCTGAATCCCATTATACAATACCACGATCATTTTTTGGACCCATGACAACAAAATGGTCCACTAAAGGTCAAAAATTAGATTTTCCAGCAATATTTTTAGGGGGTATTCTGATCTTTTCCCATATTTTAACCTCCTAAACTACATAGTTTAAGGTGTCATAAGGCTGTACATAAGGACTAATGCTACATCAAATCCCTACTTAACTAAATCAAGCGACACATAGCAAATATAAAGTATACAAGCTTCTCCTTTTCTAAGGAAAAAAAATCGGTTTCTTTATCTTCAAGCTTAAATTCTCCAAACACTAATCCAAGATTTCTTCAACCCAAGTAAGTGGGTATTCAGTGAGGATATTCTTTCATACTCATGCCCAAATTATGATTTTTTTCATGAATTCTATGATTCTCATGAACTAGGGTTTCTACTAAAATTAGGGTTCTAAGATTACATTAAGTTCTCCATGATATAGTTTTCATTCATGAGCACATTTTCATGATTATTTATCATTTTATGTGGATATATTAAATAATTCACATAATCCTCAAGTCAATTCAATATTAATATGATATTACTTTAGATTTCAAGCTTTTGATCAAGCTATGTATTTTGTTTTATTTTTTCAAGACTATTAAGCATTTATTATCATGATTTGATGGATTTCAGTCTATATTGGTTTGACATTCCATGAATTCTCTTGAACTCTAGTATCCTTACACCCTAATAATGATGAATTCTCAGTATATTGGTAAATCTATGATTTTGGACTTAAGTTGTGAAAACTCCCTATTTTATTCAGTTTTATTAAATTGTCATGAGTAGTTGCTTTCTTCAAAGATGGGGGGTTATGAACTCCTGATGACCAATTATTTCATACATTGTCACTTAAGTACTCAACTCTTTAGTTTTATTATTTTGAATGATTTTATATAAATCACGTATTCTTTAGTCTCTAACCATTAGTATTATTGAGTTGTTTAGTATTTTAGTTTATATTCTGTTAGAACCTAAACTTATCATTAAGTAGATGGAGGAATGAAAGATCTCCTATTTTTTATGCTGAGATATTTAGTAGAAGTCCCTAAGTCCTAGAACTAAGACTCCACTATAGGTTCTAAAGAGTCACTTGTCAGACCAAGCTTTATACATTAGTCCTTTTTTTGACATCAATTTAGTGGTACCTCATTAGATCAGGCTTTATACCTTGGGAAGGAATGTTGGTCCCTTTTTGATGGGGGTTATACATCAAACTCCATGATTGGATAACATGTTTTTTTTTAGTTAACACTAGCTTGCACAGTTCAAACTCATTTATCGCATGACCTTGTACATAATTTATTTAGTATAGTATTGATTAGTTATATGTTTATTTACTTTGTAATTGCATCAGTGCACATCCCATGATTTTAGATTCAGTATTTGTACATAACCCTTTTACTTGTTTTTATACTATGACTTATTAGACTATTATTTCTTATTATTTTATATGTATTATATATAGGGTCATTGTACTACAGTCATATCCTTGCATTTAGTTTGCATTAAAAATAGTTTTACAACATATTAAACATTAAATTTAGAACAAACATAATAGTTATGCTTTTATAGCTTCCCAGTTTATAAAATGTTCCAGTTCATGATTCAGAGATTTCACTATGCCTCATAACTTTAATGTACAGATACTTTTAAATGCATATTTTAGTAATTTTTTTATGTCCCCGACTTTAAAATAGTTTTTATGTGTTTTCATGACAAATGCATATCTCATATACTTAGTACATTAAAAGTATTGATCGTATACCATTTTTGCCTATATTTTTCATATGTTGTAGTTTTAAGTGCTTACTATCAGCATTATAGTCTGTGCAACACCCCAAATTTTGGTCCTTGAGATATTCTTGACCTTTGAGATTACTGCTCAGACAACGACATACCTTATGAGTCATAAGTTAATCATACGGGTTGTAGGACCCCAAATTGTAGGTGACCAGTGTGTTGCAGAAAGTATCATACCAAAGTATGAATAAGACATAATGAGTAATATGGATCTTTATGATTCGTAGGGTACCTTTCGTAGCCAAACCAGTGTAGTGGTCCCTTGTATCTGATGTGTTTATGATTGAACCACCCGAGACATATGTTCGAAGTACTAGTCATAGGGTACAACTTGTAGTTAGACCAGCATGGGTACCTTGAGCTACTATCCAAATATGAATCATGGTGACGGGTCATAACATTTCCTCATGAGTCATAGAATAACCCATGTTTAGCTTTTAAGTGGAGGCATTCTTGTCATTTACCCTTTCCCCCAATAATAACCCACGACCTTAAACCCTATTGGAGAACCTATTTTCAACACTTATCAATCATAAACACTCTCTCAAACTCTGTCTAATCACTAAGGCAAGAACAAGAGAGGGTTTCTCAAAGTTTGTCATCTAGACGTCCAAGGGTTGATTTCTCTCCATAATTCTTGATATCTTAGGCATGTTACTCCTCCGCAAAGTTTTTTCTGTTAAGAGAATGTATTTACAATTATTATATATGTGATTAAATTATGGTTTATAAATATGGGATGAGGGTTTTGATCCTTAATGAATGGATTGTTTTTCCCATGGCTATTATGAATGATTCATGGTTTTAATTGATGGTATAAACTATTTGGGGTGCATGGGTGTGGTTAATTTGAATGGGGGCTAGGGATTCCCTCAAATTGATGGTTTTGAATATTTTAATTTGTATAGCCTCAACCCAATTATGTGAAAACTTGTTTTGAACACAAAGGTACGCACATTAATATACTTTTGAAACCATTGCATGATATAAAGAGGCTATTGAAACATAATGGTTTTGATTGATAAACAAAGGGGGGTCATGGTTTCCCCCAAATTGATTTAATGAATAATGAGATTTGAGACATTTTCTAAAGTTAAAGTAATTATAAAGGAATGATGATAATATCGTACAAGTGTAGTTGGTATGATGATGCCAACAGTGTATGCCAGATGTGCATCAGTGTTTTAATGAATGGGAATGTGTAATTATTTTAATTAGAGTTAATAAAGGTTGAGTGGCTATTACCTTAAAGTAGACATCCCGAGGGACCACTTCCTGGAATCAATTTTGTTGATGCGGGGGTCAAAATGGCCGGGTGTTTGAGTCACCCGTAATTTATGACTGTGTATTTGAGCCACCCTTGTTAAATGATAAGGTGTTTATGTCACTCTTTATATATGACCAGGATGTTCAAATCCCTGGTGGTGCATATGTATATATGATTATTCTCTATTTTGTGTGACTAACATGCACTATGGCCCTTTTTGTAGGAGGAGTTGAGCCTATATAGCCTATGGGTACCTTTTGATGATGGTTGAGGTACGCAATACAAGATCATGTTTTAAAATTCATGCTAAGCCTTGATCCATATCCTGGGATGTTATATATATATATATGAATATGATTGAGTTTATTGGTATAGAATGATTTTGAACTATGGCATTATTTTATCCCTCCCCCGAGTTACATGCTAGAACTTAACCCATTAATTGCCCCCAGATGATGTATCCCCATATGATGCTGGAATCGAAGATACTTTTACTTTTCTTGCACAATGATGAGATTTCTCGGTTGTCAATATTTAGCTTTGAAATTGTGAGTTCCATTCTTTGGATGGGTTATTATTTTGAAGTCTTAATTAACTTATGTCTTAGACTTCTTCATATGGTTTTTTTTCGCTATTGTCAAGGGTATTTCCGAACTTAGATTGGTTTTGGTCTATTTAGAGGCTTTGTGGATTGGGATGGTTGATGTAATTCCTAGAATCTTTTTAAATTATCTATCTTTTTAGATTTTCATAATTTGGATTATCTTGTTATAGTTTTAGAATTCATCCACTTCTAGTTGTATTGTGTTCTGTTTGCCTAGGAAAAGTTGGTGGTCTCCGGTCCTCGACAGACTTGAGATGCCCATTATGGCTAGACACCAGTTTGAGTCATGACAAGCTTGGCATAAGACCCTAGTTTCATGGTCAATTGGGTGTGTACAAAAATATTTTAAGTAGTGTATGTTTTATGAGTGTGTAGCACACCACACTTACAAGGGAGAGACTATGAGGCATTTAGGAATGTTTTCCTTTCTTGTGTTCTACTTTTAAGTTGTAGAGTCTAGGATGACGAAATCTCGTCTAATTTTATTTATTTTCATTTAAAATCATGCCTACCTGAATATCTAATAATCATGGAAACTCCTCTCTCTCACCTAGGGTTCTTTCTTCTGATTGCCCCCATGGATTTCCATCGGTCCCTATTAGTCCTCCTCGGGCTGATGGTACTTTTGCCCCAATGTCTTAGAGTGATGAATCTAATGCTTAGTTTTGCTAATTGATTTATTTGTTTACTCAGTTGGTGGTCTCTCAATAGTGTTAGTCTGAGTGTGTTGCTCCAATCACTCTTTCTACTAAGGCCACAAGGGTTGGCCAGCTCATGAGGTTGATTCCTCCGACTTTCACTGGTTTTATGGTTGAGAAAGATCCTTAAGGGTTCATAGATAAGTTGGAAAAGATTTTACGAGTTATGCATGCTTCTGACTCGAAGGGTGTAGAGTTTATCACATATTAGCTGAAGGATATAAAATATTAGTGGTATGAGGAGTGGAAATATCTGAGAGGGCATGATGCTGAGCCCACATTATAAAATGAGATTTTTGGTTTCTTTATTGATTGATTCATTCATCAGGAGTTGATGGAGGCAAAAACTGAAGAGTTTGTGAATTTGAAACAAGGAAGACTAATTGTGAAAGAATATGCCTCACCATTTTATTAGTAGTCTCTCTATGCTCCAGAGTTTCTATCTTCTATAAGGGATAAGATGAGGAAATTCATTTTAGGTTTGTATTGAGATTTGGTGTTGGAGTTAAATCCGTCTTGTGAACAAGGATATGGATATCTCTATGCTTGTGGTGTACATACAACAAGTTGAAGAGGAAAAAGGGAAAAACAGAGTAGGAAATTTTGGTATTCTGAGCAGGGTGGAGGCTAGTAAAATAGTGGTAGAGATAGCAGAAAGTGGAGCAAAAATAAGTAGGGAAATTTGGGTTCATATTCTATGGCTAGCGCTTTATATCCTAAGTCATCTGGTGATCATCGCTTCTAAGAAGTTAATGGGTTTAGGGAACAAGGTGCCCAGTTGCAGGTTAGTGGAGTTCAGTTAGCATAATTTTATCCTCTTTGCAGATTTTGTGGTCATATGCATCCTTGAATTTGTGATGAGGGGAGGAATTGTATCAAGTCAGGTCAGCTTGGTAACTTGTAGTGGGATTATCTTTCAAGAGTTCCTTCTGGGTCTAATAAAGTTCCGATTGTTAAGTCATTATCTCCAACACCAAAGGGTGCTACTTTTGGTATCGACACTGGTCAAAATTGTCTATATTCTCTTACCAATCGTTAGGAATCTGAGCTCTCTCCTGATGTTTTCATTGATACATTTCAACTCTTCTCTTATGATGTGTATTACTTACTTTATCTGGGGTCTACTCTTTTTTGTGTATCCCATTATGTGGCTATTCATTTTGGGTAAGGTCTTGAGTGTTTTTATGATCCTTTTTCTATGTCTAACCCGATCGGTGAGTCTATTGTGGCTAAAAAAGTCCATAAGGGTTGTGTGGTATCTATCTGTGGTAGAAAAATGTTGGTGAATTTGATAGAGTTGGACATATTAGACTTTTACATTACTTTAAGGATGGATTGTCTCCATTCCTGTTATGTGTTTCCTGATTGTAGAACCCAAAGGGTCAGTCTCAAATTCTTAAATGAACTGGTGATTGAGTGGGAAGGTAGTTCTATGGTGCAAAAGGGGTAGTTTAGTTCTTATCTAAGACCCCATTTCTTTTCTAAGTTCCCATAAATTGATTTCCAAAGGGTGTCTATACCATCTAGTTAGGGTTAAGGATTCAGGTTCTAAGGTTCCCTCTTTACAATCTATCCCATTAGTCAATGAGTTTCCTTAAGTATTTCCTGATGGTCTTACTGGTATTCCTCCTAATGGGAAAATAGAATTAGGAATTGACCTTCTTCTGGATACCCATCCTATCTCTTCCCTCCTTACAAAATTGCTCCAGCTTAATTGAAAGATCTTCTTGATAAGGGTTTCATATGAGCTAGTGTTTCTTCATGAGTTGTTCTCGTGCTTTTTATGCGTAAGAAAGATGGATCCCTTCAAATATGTATATATTATCGCCAGGTGGTAAGTTCATTTCGACAGGTTTCAAAGCTTCAAGCTTACAAAACAAGACCTAAGGAGTTTGGAGCCCTTGAGTTCTCCGCCGGTAATGGGAAGATGAGCTTCTCCATTGTAATGGTATCTGCTCGAGGAGCCCCATGGTTCAAACCTTTGTGCACAGCTCTTTCCCTGGGTCTACCCTAACCGAGCCGGATTTGAGCTCCTACCTTTCGAAGGTAATGGTATCCATAGCCTTGCTTCTTTTTCGGCCAAATCCTGATTTCGTTTTGCTTCTCCCGATCGTCGAGCCTGATCGACTCGACCTTAAGTAACTACAGTTAGGAGGATCCATCCAATAGCTTAATGACTTGCTTGGGTCATCTAAGAGGTAAGGCCTCCTCCGATCGACCTAGTCTGTGAAATTGGAGTGGAAACAGAAAATTCCTTACGGAATATCTCAGAGAAATCTCTGTAGGATCTGAATACTGCTTAAGTACAAGGTAGTATACAGACCACCTAATTTCCACTTCAGGGTCACAACTTCCTGACGAGAATGCAGCCCGCAAGGGCAATCTCTTCAATAAGGTTACGATGAAGAATAAGTATTCTCTTCCTAGGATTAATGATCTATCTTATCATCTCTGAGGCTCTAGATACTTTCTAAAATTGATCTTTTTTGTGCTATCATCAGTTGAAGATTCGGGAGGTAGATATCCCTAAGACTGTTTTTAATACTCAGTATGGTCATGATGACTTTTTGGTCATGTTGTTCGGTTTGAGCAATGACCCGACGATATTTATGGATCTTATGAATCGGTTATTCCATTAGTTTCTGTACATGTTTGTCATTGTATATTTTGATGACATATTTGTATAATCTAAGAGTTAGAAGGATCATACCAATCACCTTCGTATAGTGCTGCAGACTCTTACATATCCATGTTTGTATGCTAAGTTTTCGAAGTGTGAGTCCTGGTTGAATATTGTGACATTTCTTGGTCATGTTGTTTCTAGTGAGGGATCATGATAAATCCACAGAAAGATGCGGTGGTTAAAAAGTGGCCCAGACCAATGACTCCCATCGATATTTAAAGCTTCTTAGGTTTAGCTAGGTATTACAGGAGGTTTGTTGACATTTTATCTTCGATCGATGCTCCATTAGCTAAGTTGACTTAGAAAAAGGTGAAATTTTTTTAGTTCGATGCTTGTGAGGGTAGTTTTGAGAAGTTGAAGAAGAAGTTGGCTTCAGCTCCAGTTTTGACCCTACCTGAGGGTACTGATGGCTTTATTTTTTACTTTGACACGTCCTGTGTGGGACTGGGCTGTGTTTTGATGCAACCTGATAAGGTTGTGGCATATGCTTCTAGGCATCTTAAAGTGTATGCGAAGAATTATTTGACTTAGGACTTGGAATTATTGGCTATGGTTTTTTGTTTGAACATTTAGCGCTATAACTCATATGGAGTTCATATTGATATATATTCAGACCATAAGAGTTTGCAGTATGTGTTCACCTAGAAGGAGTTGAATCCTAGGTAAAGGAGATTACTTGACTTGCTCAATGATTATGATATGTGTCTCCATTATCACCTAGGTAAATCTAATGTGGTTGTTGATACTCTTAGCAGGTTGTCCATAGGGAACTTATCTCATTTTGATAAGGAGAAATGAGGTTTGGTGAAGGATATTCACCATTTGGCAAATCTTGTTGTTCTTCTTTTGGACTCTAAGGATATAGGTTCGATTGTGCAAGAGGCGGCGAAGTCTTTTCTTGGTACTAAGGTGAAAGAGAAGAGGGTTTTGGATACTCTCTTGATGCAAATTAAGGATGATGTGGGTAATCAGAAAGTCATGGCCTTTGAAATTTATGGTGATGGTATCTTCAGGTGCCAAGTTAGATTGTGTGTTCCCGATGTTTTTGGTGTACAAGAAGGATTTGGCTAAGGCTCATGATTCACGATATACTATTCATCATGGTTCAACAAAGATGTACCATGACATAAAGGAGATTTATTAGTGGAACACCATAAAGAGAGATATGGCCAATTTTGTGGCCAGGTGTATGGTTTGTCAACAATTGAAAGTGGAGCACTTAATGCCTGGTTATTTGTCTTAAGAGATTGAGTTTCCTTTGTGCATATTGGAAGTAACTAATATAGATTTTGTTACTGGTCTTCCATGAAAGTGGTGATGAGGTTTCTAAAGAATTGGAAGGTCGGTCCCCGTTATGTTGGCCCGTACTTAATCTTGAGGAGATTGGACAATGTGTCTTTTGAGTTGGAGTATCCATCGAGATTGGTTTCTTTCCATATAATGTTCCATGTTAGGATGTTGAAGAAATGTGTGGCTGGTCCATCCTTGGTTGTTTCTTTGGGGAGTGTTGGTGTTTCGGATTTCTTGTCTTATGAGGAAGTCCCAATTAATATTTTCTATACGCAAGTGTGTCATTTAAGGATTAAGGATATGGCTTTGGTGAAGGTTCTATGGAGGAATAATAAGGTTGAATAAGCTGCTTGGTTAATTGAAGAGGACATGAAGTCCTAATATCCATTCTTATTCCCCATTCCAGATAATCATTCATCAGGTATGTGTTTTTCTTAACATCTTTGTTTTCTAAATTTGTTAAATAAAAGTGTAGTTGTGTTCTATGTTAAATCGTGCTAATGGAGACCCCGTCTCATCATTCGGGGATGAATGCTCCTAGGGGAGAAAGTAACATCACAAATTTTTGTCCTTGAAAAAGTCTTGACCTTTGACCTTATAGCTCAGACAATGACTTACCTTAAGATTCGTAAGGTGTCCATATGGGTAGTAGAACACCAAGTCATAGGGTGACTAGTATGTTTCCCAAAGTCTTTGACCTGAGTACGACTAGGAAGTAACAAGTTGTATGGACTCTTTACGAGTCGTAGGGTCCCTTTCATTGTCAAACTAGTGTAGTCGTCCCTTGTTTATAATGTTCCAACAATTGATCTACCTGATACTTAAGGTTATAGTATGAGTCATAGGGTATGAATCATAGTCAGACCAGTGTAGTTTCCTTGAGCTACTTTCCAGACCAGGACTCATGGAGACAGGTCGTAATGTGTCCTGACGAGTCGTAGGTTGAGCCGTTGTCACTAGCGACTAATTTTCAAATTTTAAATAGGGGCATTCTTGTCATTTCCCCCTTACCCAATTAATAACCCACGACCTTAAATAATATTGGGGACACTATTTTCAACACATATCAATCATAAACACTCTCACAGACTCTGTTAAATTCCTAAGGCAAAAACAAGCTAGGATTTTTCAAAGTTGGTCATCTACAGCTCTAAGGATTGATTTCTTTCCATAATTCTTGATATCTCAGGCATGTTAATCTTCTCCAAAGTTTATTTTGATAAAAGCATGTATTTACAACTGTTATCAATTTGATTAAATTGTGGTTTATGAATGTGGGTTGAGGTTTTTGAGCCTTAATGATTGAATTGTTTTTCCCATGACTTTTATGAATGATTCATTGTATGAATTGATGGTTTGAATTATTTGGGGTGCATGGGTGTGATTAATTGGAATAGGGGTCATGAGTTCTCCCAAATTAATGGTTTTGAATATTGTAATAGCCTCAACCCAATCTTGTAAAACTTTTTTTGAACATGAAGGTATTCACATTTAACTACTTTTGAAATTGTTGCATGATATAAAGAGGCTATTGAAGAATAATGATTTTGTTTTAATGAACAAATGGGGTTGTGGCTCTCCCCCACACTGATTTAATGAATAAAGAGATTCGAGGAATTCTCCTAAGTTAATGGAATTGTAGTGGCATGAGTATAATACCTTCTAAGTGTAGTTGGTACAACGATTCCAACAGTGTATGCCTTATGTGTGTCATTGGTTCAATGAATGAGGATGTGTAATCATTTTAATTAGGCCTGAAAGGGGTTATGTAGTTGGGCCGTATAAGTGGAGATCCCGAGGGACCAATATTGGAAACCGCATTTTCCAGTGTGGGGGCCTAAATATCGGGTGTTCCAGTCACCTTTGCTTTGTGACCAGGTGCTCTAGTCACCCTTGTTAAATGATCAGATGTTCATGTCAGCCATGATATATGACCGGGAGGTTCGAGTCCCCTTTGGTGCATATGTTTATATGAATATTCGCTGATTGGTGCGGCTAACTTGCACTGTGGCTCTTTCAGTAGGGGGAGTTGTGCCCATATAGGCCGTGGGTGTCTTTTTATGATTGTTGAGTTCCACAGTCTAGGATAATGTTTTAAAGTTCATTATAATCATGATCCCTATCCCAACTAATATATGTATGCATATATATATATATATATATGCGTATGATTGTGTATATTGGTATTGAATGATTTTGAACTACTGATCATGACATTATTTTATCCCTCCCCTGTGTTACATGCTAGCGCTCAAACCACTAACCATTCCCAGACATTGTATCACCATTCAATGCAGGAACCAGAGAAACTTCTAGTTTTCCTGCATAGTAACAGGATTTTTGGGTTGTTAGCAGTCAACTTTGAAGTGGTGATCTTCCATTTTCCAGAAGGGTTATCATTTTAAAGTCTTATTTTATTTATGTCTTTGACTACTTCATATGGATTCATTCTAGCCATTCTAGGGGCATGTCCCAACTTAGATTGGTTTTGGTCTATTTAGAGGCTTTGTGGATTACTGTGGATTGGGATGGTTGATGGAATACCTAGAATCCTTTCAAAATTGTCTATCATGTTATATGTTTGGAATTCAACTTATCTCATTCTGTATTCAAAATTACATCGACGCTAGTTGTATTGTGTTCTATTTAGATAGGCAAGTTGGGTGGTTTCCCTGTCCTTTGTGGGCTTGAGATGCCCGTCATAGCCAGGCCCTGGTTCGGGTTGTGACAGTCAGGTAGATCACAACATCCAACCTACAGTTGATGAGTTATCTTATTTCGAGGACTCAAGTCAGATCACGTATTTTATTTCTATCCGTAAGTATTGATTAGGGATATCTTGAGGTCATGACCGCCTAGCTATAGTTAGTATTAATAGAGGCTTCATAAATAGTCAGTCAGAGTAGTCGTATTCAATTTCTCTTTCTTTTCAAATTACAAATACTGTAAATAAACTTTTTAATAATAAATGTATTGCACTGGTTTATTCTATGATTATGCTTTTGCTCAGACACTCTATCCCATATTTATGTTTTATTTAGTTATTCAATATTATGCCTTTACCATTGGTTATATTTGGATCTTTTGCGGTTCTATGCACTATGTTACAACTAAGGGTGTAGTCTTGGATCATGATAAAATTGGAATCAAAGCACAAGGTTCAAGTGTCCTAGGATGTCTATGAAGCTTTGTATAGAAAAGTCTTGCGAAATGGTACAAAAATGTATATACTTTTTTTCAAGAGGCTACATGGCGTTAAGAAAATATTTCCCTTCTTTTATTTCTCAGATCGCGCAGTACAAATGTTCTCTATGAAATTTACATAGATTTAAACTTTGCCTCTTTTCATCTTAAATTTCCACTGATAATGTTTTCATAGACAGTCCCTATAGAAAATTATGAGATGAACAAGGTCTTAATAGGATTCCATAAATTCCTTTAAGTTCAAAATTTTAAAAGAGATCACTATTGTTCATAAAAATCATGTAGTGAGCCAATGTTAACTGTGCTTTCAGATTCCTTCTCCCAATCCTATGGTAGAATGACCCAGATTCAGCATCCTGAGACTAGTAGTGTTGTAGAAGTAGAATGGGGATAGTGCTTATCTAGATTTAGTGGAGGGAGTAATGTATCGATTGAGCTAGCAAGGTATCGTTTAGGCTTTATGATAGAACTTTGAGAGATATTTATCGATTGAGCGGACATAGAGTATGTCAATCCTTTAGCAAGGATCAATCCTAGGTAGTGACCAAAAAGATAGAGAAGCTTCTTAAGGTTGAGTATGTTCATAAGATTTTGAGTAAACTAGTGTTGTTTATCTTCTCTCTAGTATTAGTTAGGTGTTATAGTGTATGACAAATTGTGTGGCTATCCATGTTCAGTGTTAGACTCAGAGTGTAAATTTTGTATAATTAGACTAACAGAGAGAATGGTTTTGAATTCTAAAAGGAAAAGGTGTGTATTCAGGGTATTGTGGTACTTTAGAAGAATCTAAGAGAGTACGCATTTAAATTATAGTATGATGTCTATTAAGGATAGAGAAATTTAAGAGTAGTATCTCAGAAGGAAGTACTAGCATCGGGTTGCACTGTTAGATACAGTAATTCAGGGAGGAGTTTAGTATTTACGTGTATAGTTATACCACTACCGCTAGAGTAAAGTGATCACAATTTAGTTTATAGTTTGTTAAATCGGTCCATAAACTTAAAATAATGGCTTGAATCTTAAGGTAGGTGATAGAATGATCATCTAAGTCAGATTTTCAGATTCTAGTAGTGATGATATTGAGGTCTAGAATAGAGCGAGGGAAGGTAGATACCACGACCTAAACCCACAACCTGGTATGACTATACTATGTCATCAACTACATGAAATAACCCTAAAATTGGAAAAGTTGACAAATATACATCCTGGCCAGAAAAGGTACCAAAGATCATAGGAAGAATCCACGATCATGGGTACGATCTTACCTTGTAGAGTTTACTATGACTTAGATATTTAACCATGAATCAAAGGACGATCTTAAGATGATCCCACGAGTAATATTGTGGTTGATCTGATGAAATCCAAAGGAGCCTCAAATCCATCCACCAACCTACAAGTACAACCCATGATCTTAGGTAGATACCATGATCATGAGATGGTTCATTAGTTGCGATATGAAAATTTTGTAGTTATGTTTATGAGGGACTTTACAGTCTTTTCCCAATGTTTAATACCCTAACTATAATGTATAAACTAATCTAAGTACAAATAAAAGTCCTAAGCTACCTGAAGTCCCTTATTATGAAAAGATTAATTATGACACTTTACACACCCAATGCATGTCAACACCACAATTATAACTCACATCATACATCTCACATATAATCATGTTTATTATGAATTCCTAATATAAAAAGAAATAGTTCATGCAGTAGTACAAATCATACTCTCTGAATCTATGAATTTCAGTCCCATGTCATACAACTCATGACTCATGCACTTATATTTTACGACATGCTCAATTCCTTTACTCATCAT
This sequence comes from Capsicum pubescens, assembly GCA_030864215.1. Taxonomy (NCBI): domain Eukaryota; kingdom Viridiplantae; phylum Streptophyta; class Magnoliopsida; order Solanales; family Solanaceae; genus Capsicum; species Capsicum pubescens. Next base: position 256,347,575 of record CM061540.1, on the reverse strand, counting down.
ACCTCCTTAATGACTAGTGGGATCATACTACATCATGTATGCTCTTTGACCAGACCTCTTGAACAAGTTAATTCATATTATACATTACCTCTTAGGACCTAGCTGAGTGTCAAAGGTATGAAAATCTTTAAGTCAAGATTTATCGGTATTCCTCTTATTCTAGAAACTCATGTTTTAGTACTCCAGTGACCCTTCTTATGACTTGATGGTGATGTTTATGGAAGTGAGTGATAGTCTTGAATGAAAGATTGATATAAACATAGAAAATGACTTATGGTGATTAGTGACTTTGTCATTAAAACTTATGTTTTATTGTTTAATGCGTCAAAAGAAATGTATCTTTGAGTGATAGATCCAACTAAATATAGAATATAAATTTTTATAATTAAGGTCGGTGTAGTCATTTTAATTGTGATGCTTTATATATTAGAGTCAATCTTAAATAGAGTATCAGCATGCAACTAAACTTAGCCTCTAGCAGCTATTTATATTGTATCCCTAAGAAAATTAGAAATTTCAACTAGTTAAGAGTGGTATGTTTGCAGTAAGGACCATGGTTGAGAAATGTTGCCTAGTTAGAAGATAATCTTTGATATTAAATATACTAAATTAGCCCTATGGAGGGCTGTAATATGGCACCTTCTATATATTTGTCTAGCAACAACTGACTCACTACCGAGAGTGGAAATCGAAAAAGGTTTAGAAAGACTCTAAGAACATACACCAAAGTTCACAGTAATAAGTGGGGTTATAAAGAAGAGGTTTAATCCTGAAGCTAATAGAATATAAACTTTAAGGTGAAAGACACGAAGAATACTAGAGACTATATCTGGAGAGTTCTCCTACTCCTGGAGGAATGATAAATCATAAAACCAATTTTGACACTGACCACCATCGATACTGGATGATACAACCTGTTGTATAGTTGGTTGGCCTGAATTAGTTGCTAAAGTAGTGTACTAAGACTGAGGGCGAGCATCTCTATTCCCCTGCTTCATCAAACGACATTCCTTGAGCCTATTTTTTTGGCTTACCACAATCGTAACAACCATCTCTACCCATAATGCTCTAACCCAAAAGACTTCTACCATACATTCTGCATGTTGGCTTAGTTCTTTCCCCAAAAAGAATATATTAAGATCTTGTAGTCAATTCCCTACCCTATTAATCCTACTTAGTCCTGGGTGTGAGTGCTCTAGCTGAAGACAGTGGAAGTTAACGAATGGCTCTAAAACTGAGAACAATTTCCCCTTCCTAACTTATGCTTACCATAATCAAACTGTATGGTTCTAGCCCTCTTGGTCTCTCTTTCTTATTCCTTTAATTTCTCAGCCTTAATCTGTTCTATATGGGTCATTAATTGAGCAATATTCATACCTCCAATCATCATGGAAATCCTACTTTTCGTGATCACCAAGTCAGATACTCCATTTATAAATTTACTTATGCGAGCCCTAGAATTCAACATCTCTGGTGTATACTAAGATAGTTTGGTAACCTTGAGACAGTATTCTTATGCAAGCATAGAACCTTACCTAAGGTTCATGAACTCATATACCTTAGCATCCCTTATCTCATGTGGAAAGATCCTATATAGAAACATCATTCGAAACACATTCCAACTCATTCGAACTGTATTTTCACCCTAAATTTCTTCCATATGGTAACCTAGTCATCAGTAACACCCTTTAGCTAATAGGATGCCAATTCCACACTCTCATTTTCTGTGAAATGTATAATATGAGTGATTTTCTTCTTACCATCAATCAAAAACTGTGGATCCGCATTCACCTTTTAACCAAAGAACTCTAGTGGGTTCATCCTTGTGAAATCTCATACTCTCGCTGCAGCTAAGTTACCATTATTATAAATTAGCACCGTTGCTATCTAATTACCCTAAGCATCTATAGATTGAGCTAACCCTTGAAAGAAATCCCAATACTTAGCATAAGACACATTATCCTTCAAAGGGTCTGCTGGTGGTGGTGGAGCTGGTTGGTCCTTATATCTATGGGCATAAGATCTGTGAGGATACATTCTCTGTCTCATGAAAGCATAAGTTAGTGCAGTGTCATGACCTAATTTATGAGTCATAATGGCAACTACTAAATCCCGCCACTGGGTAAGCCAAACCATAAACCAGAGCTAACGCAATGGTTTAACTCGTTAGGAAATGCCCATCTTAGGAAAAAATGTACAACACACTTGTAAATAATTAAGGGTTCTGGATAGATAAAATAGTCAATACAATATACCCTCCCATGACCTGGTAAAGCGGGTACAAGATCATCTACTAGTATGTAAACTTAAAGACTTAGAATATTAGACAACATCTTACTCAATAGGAAAAGAGTGAATATAAAAGATAGTTGGAAATGGGTGACACGAACTCTAAAAGCTCACTCTATCTCCAGAAATATCAACACATCATGATCAACGATCACGATAATAGCTAGTACTCGCATCTGTACCAAAAGGTACAAAAGTGTAATATGAGTGCCAAAACAATGAGTACTCAGTAGGCATCATCGTCCGACTAAGCTAAATCATGATATAAGTATGATAAAATGCAAGATAACATAACAAATTCAAGGTATAGAAACAAACCTAAATCATCTCTAATACTGTTGTACATAATATGTAATTTAATCGAAATAGTTGTATAACACAAATTTGTCAACACATATAAACATCATCGTGCAATATATGTAGATAATTGAATAATAACGCATCACAAGGAATCACACAAGCAATCACAGCTACAAAATTGGCTCCTATGCACAAATTGGTGTGGAAAGTAAATAACTCATCACAGAATCCCATACGTCTAGAGAGTACGCTCAAAGATAGAATAAGGTAACCATTCATCACTTCCAATTAACCAAATCTTCAGCTAACCATCATTCCACAATTTACCAACATAAAATGACCTTATTATCAATATTCTCTAGTCGTCACTTATTAGCTAACCATCTTTTATTAAATAATTCATTTGATTTTTAGTCATTATATAACCTCTACCCATCATTTAAGAACTATTCACCACATATTCGCTAATCACCATTTATTTGATAATGAACATATGTCTCATCTAACATCATTTATGATCTAATCATCAATTTTACCAACTATCTTGATTATCAACTAGTCATTATTTTATCACATAAACAACATTTAGCACTAACCATCAATTATCACTAAACATTTACCGCTTTCAGGCTATAAACGGCATCCCTAATATCAATATCATACCCAACTACGTGTATATATATATATATAAAATCCATACATAGGGCATAGCCTGACTCGAACTAGTAGAAGTATGCATAGACACCTCAATATAATCGATCTATAGCCTTACCGAGTATCAATATCATAAAATATCCTCCGACTTTATTGGGTATCAATATATCGTCATAATCATCCTCCGGCCTTGGCGGGTATAAATATCATAATAATATCATCGGGCTTAGTTGGATATCAATACATCATCATAATTATGTTCCAGCCTTGTAGGGTATCACTATTATCATAATATCCTCCGATCTTGTCAGGTATCAATATATCATCTAATCATCTTCGTCCTTGCCGGGTATCAGCATCATCATCATATCCTCCGGCCTTGTGGGGTATCAATATATCATCATAATCATCTTCCGTCCTTGTCGGGTATCAATATCATCATAATCTTTCAAAATTTAATCGGGTATATAATCAATGCCATAAGTGCCAATATAGTCAAGCATTAAGATTTCTACCATAATAAATAAACATAATTTCCCATATAATCAATAATCATAACTTCTAGCACGAATAATAACACAATTTCTAACGTCATCAATAAGGGTGCTTTCTAACATGATTACTAGCATAATTGTTTAGAATTATCATAATAATAAATAATAACATAGGTAATGGCATATCAAAAATATATTCAATGGCTTATCCTTAGCATAAAAGATAGATTCGAATCACAGATAGTCATCAAGCATGATTTATAGTGCATTCATAGAAAAATCCAAAACATATCCAATAACTTACCATAACATGATCCATAACTCATCATAGAATAGAAAACAATCTAATAAATTAGTCCATCAACATCACTTCTACTGTCATTATCACTATAATGAATTACCATGTCTCATCAATATTGCCTCAAAAAGGGCATTCTCTGGGCATCTAACAACGTATAAGGGTTTCGAGAAAACTAATCACAATCTTGACGTAAGGTGGGTAAAAAAGCCCATTTGTAAATCCTCAAAATAGATTCTAACTCAAACTTTACTTCGGACTAGGCTAAGGTATCTAAATACACTCTTACATGTAAAACAAGTCATAATTAGGCCTAAGGTAGAGATTCTACTCAATCGCTTTAACTAAGTACAATGGAAACTAAGGCAACCTTTATTAATGTTAACAACTAAGGCCAATCTTACCCTAGAATGATTAACTAGAGCATTTTACTTAATTTGGAGGGAAAAAAAATTCCCATGCTAAGCATGAGTAATGAAGTTCAATCCACCTAAAGCATAAGGAAACAAGACAAGTGTTCAACTCTATGGTTTTAAATACCCTAAATTGTCCAACTAACACAACCCTTGAATTTCATCATCCCAATACCTAAAATCAATCCCAAATCAAATAATATATCGTACGAATATTATGAGATAGCTCAATATAACAAGGGATTATTCTAACCTACCTCGATGCTAAAGAAAGCTCAACGAATAGCTAAACCAGCATTTTTCTCTTTCGAGAAGCCTCCTCAAGATGTCAAGCTATCAAAAACACATTCTACTCAGTATTACCAGAATAATGATACCCATATTTCCCCATTGTGCTTTGAGTCCAAAAATCCCATCAAACCCCCATATGTGTCCCACTTAATAGAAATTGCATTTTCGAAACCAACCCAACATTCTTACAAGCTCATTGAATCATGACTCTCAAAAATAGGTGAAACCTAAGCTAAATTGGGGATAAAATCAAGCATTAAGGATTTTAGGCTTTTGAGCAAGAAGTTAATAAATTTCACCAAGAAAAAGGTGAATTTTTAGCTCAAATCGGAAGATAATCGCAAAAATAAATGTTCATCAAGCTCCTAGGTCACCCACAATCCTCAAATTTTAGATATCTCACTCTTTAGGGGTTTTGACTCTCAAGTAATGGATGAAAACGGCTAAAATTGTGACATTGGGGTCTACTTATACCTATACCAAGTTTTTGGGTCCCGCTATGGTAGCTTAGGATGTGTGATTGCAACTCATTACATCAATAAAAGTCTTTGTGATTGCGACACTTCCTTCCCGCAATAGCAACACTAGCTCTGGCTAGGGTACTATGATCGCTGCCCTTGACTTGGGATTGCATCTATACCAGATGACAACTAAAACTTGGAAATTCTTCCAAATTTTTGTTAATCCCTAGAGATTCATTCAAAATCTAGTATAAGAAAATGAGGTTGTTTCGAATGTAATGTCGTACTTGGAATTTTCATTTGAGGTTGTTTCGACCAATGTGTGTCCCACACCCATATTTTTTTTTAACTTTACAACCAACAGGTCGAAATGAGATCGGGTGCCTCGGGACCTAAATTGAAGGTCTACGTAGCATAAAATTGACATTTTTGAGTTGTTGGCATAGTCAAAATTTGCATACAAGATCATTTGACTTAAATGTTTGCTCAGTGGCTATTTGGAACCAACAAAAAATTATAAATAGGGAATTCCCTCTAAAAACCAAATCAGCTGCCCGATAACTAAACTATCAATCCCAGGAAGTCATAAATGACTTGGGGAAGCTATAGAGAAGTTCTAATGTAAAAAATAAAAGGAAATATGGAAATGACCTGAAGGTCCATTACATGTAGATAAGGGTAACTTGAGAACATGATAGAGATCATGGAAGAAGGGATAATTCCTCTTGTATCCCCTCGCTCATAAGTAAGGTGCATTTCATACCCATGATCAAGACTCTACATAACATGGCTTGTCTGACTCCTTAGGACTCTTAAAACTATAAGCTTTGATACCAAGTTTGTAATTCCTTATGACTAGCCCCTTAATGTTACACGATGATTAGGACTGTGAGTAGCTCCAAAGATAACCCGTGATATCTACTCAGTACTAAAGAATGGAAATTATACTTAAAACATGAGCGGAAACATTTATTAATAATCTAAAAGGGAAAACAATCTCAATGAAAATCTATGAACCATTATCAACTAAAGCCCATTAAAATATTAATTTTATTCAACAACTTGACTAGTCTTCATAAGCATCTAAACATACTGAAGAACCTTTGGGACACACCCCATCTAACCCAAAAGAGAACATAAAATCTAAACTCATTAATAGTTGAACATTTGAAAGTAACCATAGGCTTGGCCATCAATACATGAGGACTCACCAACTGATGGGATGTAGGAGGTAGTGATCAATCATACTACTGAGGATAAACACAAAAACCTACATTATTAAATAATGTAGCCACACAAACATATTTATTATCAGTACTTCTCGAAAGTAATGAGTATATGGGGTGAATGCAAATAGGTAAAATGGGAACAATTTATAATCTTAAAACATTCATTCTAAGTGTATCTAGACTCACCATAATCATGAATAAAAGTGAAAACTAAAATATCATAAAGCATGAATAGTAAAGTATAATCTGATAAGAAGAGTAAGTCATTAGGCATAGTGTCTGAAATCATCTTTTCTGTGGGAGATTCTTATAATCGACATAAACTATGTGAGAAACATGGAGTCCAATGTCTGACTTACATTGAAGAGGACTTGTCCATACCTTTCCATTGGTATAAAACCTGAACTGGGGTGATCACTAAACTAAGCCTATTTGGGCAAAGGAGACACCTATGATAAGGACTCTTTTAACCTATTATGGAACATAATTTTGGGAATTCAGATGTGTTGAACCCACCTCCCCTCAGTGCTAAATAATACTCCCAGAACACACTAGTGCTCATAATATTTAAAATTCACCATAGAGTAAGCATATAGATTTATAAGTCTGAAAAATAATTATGCTTGTGTTGCTAAATCATGCTCATGATTAAGTATGTTAATTTCATGTTTTGTTTGAGATAATAAGATTAAAACTGAGATTTTTAATCATGTTGTGTTAAACTATAATTTAAAATAGTAAGTTCGAATTATTCATGAACTGACAAAATCATGTTGAAATTCATGTACAATTACCAACTCATAGAACTTTATGTGAAATTACTAATGATCAATTCATAATATTAATATAATGAGTAAAAACATGATTAAATATGAATTCTGTTACTAAATGAACTTTAACTCATAGGGAAACATCATTATTTTAAAAGCATAGAAATTAGGTATAACCCTATATCACGCCCCAAACCAGGGCCAAGTCATGACAAGTATCACAAGCCCAGTAAGGGCCGGAGGCTACCCCCTTAGGCTAACCAACCAAGAAAATTAAATATAATAGTGGAAGCAACCCAAACAAAGGGATAATAAGGATAATATAGCTCAATTGAAATCTAAGAGTTAACAAAAAATCCACTCCCACACTTGTCCACAAAAGCTTCTACAATATCAGAATATCGAATTGGTTGAGACATTCCGTAGACCGTAGCCAAAAGAAAATCCAAAACATGAAAAGAAACCGAATAAAATATTGAGACCAGTAAGAAGGCAATGATATATTTAGCCTTCTGGAAAATAGATGCTCACCACCTCAACATAGACCAACCGATAAACTGTACCACCTAGTGTTGCATAAGGAAACAAGAAAACCCCATGACCTTACCTCATGAAATGATGCAACATCCGTAGAAGGTCAGTGAGATAAAAACTGACATGTAACTCAGTGAAGGGATAAAATAATGCCATGTCCAAGATTATTCCAACACCATTTTCACACATTCATATATATATATATATATAAGATGCCTGGATAGGGAAAATGATCTTATGAATGAATTTTAAAACCATTAACATAGATTGTGTAGCTCTTTTTGTACTAAGCGCACCCAGGAGCTATATGGGTTCAGCTCCCCCTACTGAAAGGGTCCTAGTGTGTGTTAGCAACACGAATTAGGAAAATTTGAGGAAGGGATAGGGAATCATCGACGACAACTATTCTAAAATATATATTTAGTGCTAACTAGGCACACGGTCATAAAGACCCCTACGCCAGTAAACGTGGTTTCCAGTATTGGTCCCCCCCAAACCTTCACCTTCACGGTGAGCTACGAAACCCCGTTTAAGCCCAAATTAAAACCATTTAGCACATAAAACCAACCATAACCAAGGAGTCATTTATTAAGGAGTTTACCATTTGTATTGTCATACCAAATTTTAATTATACTTGTAACCCAAATATATTATGGCATAACAAATCTGTTTAACCAATTTGACTCCCAAGTTCAAATTTTAAACCAAACCATGGCGACCAAGGACTTTCAAAACCGTTTTATTCCATTTACACTTTCTATGCAATGCAATAGTTCCAAGAGTAAATCAAATCATGTAAATTTCATATTTAAAATCAATGTTCATAAAGGTGGGTTGAGGATATCACTATTTTAAAACAAAAATCCAATAAATTAGAGAAACCCATGTTCCCCCTTTTCAAAATTCCCATAGCCATGCACCCATTAAATTTAAAACCACCAATTCAAAGCCTGAATAACATATTAAAAGCATGGGAAACCAATTCCCTTAATAAACAATTAAAAACCCTCAGCCTATATTCAGAACCAACAATTAAATCCATATAAACAATGCTATAAATATATGTCTTTACATAAAATCGAGTTAGGGATGAGAGACATACCTGAAACACCAAAAAATTTAAGAGAAATCCGAGGTTGGAAGCTTGGGAAATGAAATCCCTATGAAAACCTAGCTTGTTCTTGATTTGGGATTTAGAGAGAAGTAACATTTATAATCTGGTATAAGAAAAAAAAAGACACTTGAAGGGTTTTAAGTCATGGGAATAGTTCAAGGGAATGAAAGACCAATTTGATCTTAATTAAAATAGGAAGGAAATATTACTCCCAATCGCTATGGTTCGGGCAATAACTCATAGTGACTGATTGCGAGTCATCACCTAGACTCGCAGCCTTGGCAGTAACTAGGGTCATCCATACTATCTTGATCACGATTCCCTCATCAAAACTCGTGACATTAACCTATGACTCATGGGGTTTAGTCAAGACTCAAATAAAATAATGAGGCCATTTTGAGGGCATGACTCATAAGAAGACATTATGACCCGTAGGGTTCAATTTGTAATTAAGATAGAATCCTAAGGAAACATTACTATTAAGACAATGAAAGAGGCCCTACGACTCATGATGAGTGGGCAAAAATCGTCACCTGAGTCATTACCTGGGCAGTGATGGTAAAATCATGAAATTTTTCAAAGGCCAAAAACTTGGGTTATTATATTACCCTGCATCCCCAGGATTATTCATCCTCGAATGAGGAGTTAAGGAACTTATTAGCACAATAACAAGAAAGGATGTTGTAACGCCCCGATTCACTGAACCAGAATGCTACACAGTGCTCATGATCCCGAGGGACCATAAGCTAACCCATAACTGATATATGTTCCTGTATACTGCAAATCATGATATAATAATGCGGGATTAATAGAACTGTAAGGCCATAAGGTTCAATTGAATAAAACCATGTGGGTGAAAATACCCAAAACAACTCAATCTGAAAGCTAAGTCTGAACGTAAATCTGAACATAAATCTAAAAGCCTCTAAACTATCTGAATAAGGAGTTGAAGGAACATGTCTCCAACTAACTCCGTAAAACTTAACTGAAGAAATAAATAAATGTATCAAATCATATTGTCCTCGAATCAATAAGGACTCACAGTGTCTCTGCGACTGGAATGCTACCGCTACTGCTGGGTTGGAGCTCGTGTCTCGGAACCTATGCTGTAACATGAAAAGAAAGAACCATAGCGCAAATGTGTCAGTACAGCTGGAGTACTGAGTATACGAGGAAGGTAGGCTGAACATAAAGGGTTTCATACATGAACAACACTGACTGACTAATAGGAACGTGGGAGTGCAAACACACATATATAGAAACTGGGACCGTGAATACGTGATAGCATGACCTATAAGCTAATACATGGTTTACTGATAACTGTCATGATTGATACTGCAACTGATAACATGGACGACTGTATCTGACAGTCCTGTGTATACTGAAATCTGAAGAATGCCCTGAGTTCTTTTACTGAGACTGATACTGAAACTGTTGGAGGTAGTGTTTAACCGATATTCCCTATGTATATCGTTATGGCTAAGCTGGGGTCCAATTTTTTCCCCGACTGGAGGGGCGTCAATACCGTTGATAATAGGCGTATTTACACGCTTAAAGCACCTTAATTTACCCATATTTTAGCTAAGTTTTGAGGACAAAATATATAATTCATGCACTTTTAGTCCTTTTTCCTGTAAGTGAGCTAACAAACGTGAGTAGCAAGTTTTCAGGTATAAATGATGAAGAGTCCATCACTTTATGGATAACTTGACGCCAAAAGAAGATTCACAAAAGAAGAAGAGCAGCGTTTAGACGCCTATGGACTGAAAGTGATGCATGGATAACTTATCCCGGGCAAAAACAACATTTCTAAAGACTTTGGGGATCAACAGTAACTTAGTAGGATTAGGATAAGGATGCAGTAACCTAGTAGGATTAGGATAAGGATGCAGTAACCTAGTAGGATTAGGATAAGTACGCAGTAGCCTAGTAGGAATAGGATATGGGTGTTATAAATACCCTATTTTGCTGAAGCTTTTGATTATTCATTGAATTATTCATTCAACTCACTCATTCATTAATTCAAGTTTTTCCATTCGACTTTTACTATTATTCAAGTTACAGATTCTGTAAGTTTTACCAGAGAAACACGACTTTCTTGAGAAGAACGGAAGGAGCAAAAACGTCCAACCCTAGTTGACGTTTATCACTTCCATCGCCAAAACTATCCTAAGTGGTGGTATGATGATTATATCTATTGTGATTTTCGTTGCGCTTATGAGTAGCTAAACTTCTCTGTTAGTGTTATGGAAGCCTTATGAGATACTATCGGTTGCTATGAGTTTGTGAATTCTTGATACGTATGCTTCTTATATCATTACTATCTTTATCTTAATTGAATTCTTGTGGTTGTAAACATTTAGAATATGCTAGTATAGCATTAACTTGTTCGAAAGAAAAGTTACATGTCTGGAAAAGAGAGAATGACAAGGAAATAGGTATACTAAACCCTATTTAAAAGTTAGTGCCATAACTGGATTAACCTCTTGGAGAATTCGTACCATTAGTCTACGCTTTAAGCTCGAAAGAGTTAAAGTGATATAATCCTTGATGGTCGAAAGACACTAGGATTTACCATAGAATACGAATCTCTATAAGCGCATGCATATCTGAATTCCGCATAACTCATAGCCAATAGATACGTAGAACTCATAAGGTGGACATAACCCTAACTTACAATTCTCATTGATTAAAACCTACCAAGTATTTCGTTTTTACTCTACTATTTTGTTTACATTATTTGCACGCACAAAATCCCCCCTTTATTCGCAGAACTTTCATCAAAAGTCTAATAATCGTCTCTTACTTAGTGACCAAGTATTCCCTGTGGGATTCGACACCCAACCCAGCTGGGTTCTATATTTGACAAAGACCGCTTACACTCTTACGGGAGTTGTAGTTTGAGCGTTATCAAATTTTGGCGCCGTTGCCGGGGAATACGGTTGTCAACTAAGTTTGTGATAGTTACTAGACCCTTTGGTAAAAAATTCTCAGATTTTACTTTTAGTGTTGTTTTTGTTTTATTCAGGTTTGTTTGAGTGCATGCCAAACACTCGAAGTTCAGGTCAACCGTTATTACCCATAAATCCTGAACCTCAACTTATTGGCAGAATGGATGCACATCATGACATTGAAAGAAGGGCTGCTCAACAGGAGCAGGCTAGATTAGCTGCGTTGGCAGCTGCTCAAGTGCATCAACAGAATATTGATAACCCAGGTCGGGAAACAAATCCTGATGATGAGGATCTGGGTGATGATGAGTTACTTAATCCATGGCGTGCAGATGAGGTTGCTGCACCTGTGAACAGGAGATATCATCAAGCTAGAAAGATACCTGAACACCGAGCTGTGCAGGCTCCTTTTGATGATGATGATGATGATCTGGACGGAGCTGGTGCCACAGGAGCTATTATTCCGCCGCCCTTGGCACCCGGAGCCAAGTTCAATATCACTAGCACCATGATTCAGTTATTGCAGCTCAAGGGGTTATTTGGTGGACTTGCAGGAGATGATCCGAATATGCATCTGGTAAATTTTATTTCAACATGCAAGTCGTTTGACAATCCAGGAGTTGGGCAGAATGCAATTCGGCTGCGTTTATTTCCATTGTCTCTATCTGGAAAGGCAACTCTATGGTTGAATGGGCTAACTCCTGATTCTATTACTAATTGGAGGCAACTGAAAGATGCTTTCCTAGAAAGATTCTTTCCGCCATCCAAGAGAGCACAGTTGAGAGATGAGATCAGCAATTTTTGACAGCTTCTAACTGAAGCTCTCCACGAAACATGGGAGAGATTCAAGAAGAAGCTTATGAGATGCCCAAACCATCATATGACCAATGTCCACTTAATGGAGATATTATACAGGTCTTTGAATTCAGTGACTAAGCCAGTGGTTGATAATGCTACAAGAGGGTCATTCATGGACCTTACTTTTCTTGAGGCAAGTGATATGCTAGATCGTATGACAAAGCAGAGTAGAGCTTGGCATACCAGGGATTCTAAGGTAGCAAGCTCTACCGTATCTATTGGCTTGACTGCAGAGCAGAGGCGTAGACAAGAGGAACGTGACCAAGATATGGCGCACATGAAAACACAGATAGATCTTCTAACCAAGCACTTATTATCAGGGAAGACTGAAAAGGTTAAGGCCGTTGTATCACAGGGAAGAGATGAATCCGACTCTGAGGAAGAAGCGAACTACTTGAATAATCAGGGGGGTTTCCGAGACAATGCCAAGGGAAACCAAGGTCGGAACTATTATGATAAATCTGGAAACAAGGACCGTGATCAAGGAAGTTGGAAAAACAATACCGACAGGAGTGGTTTGTATGTTCCTCCTGGAAGATGTGACGTCGCTGCATCTGGTTCTGGAAATATGTCTATGGAAGATATGATGGCTAAGCTGCTGAAAGGAGTAGAGGCAACCAGCACCGGAGTAACTGAGGTAATAAATGATCTGTTCTCAATGAAGCAATTGGTTGACTCGCATTCCACTTCAATAAAACAGCTGGAGCAACAATTGAGTCAATTATCTGAGGCATTCAACCAAAGAAAGGCTGGAACACTACCCAGCGATACGGTGCAAAACCCAAGGAATGACGGATCATGCATGGCTATTACTACCAGGAGTGGTAAGGTGCTAGAAAACTCATCCCAAAGCAAGCAAGTGGCCGATGATATATTGGATAAGGCAGAACCATAAGACGTCAATGAAGCTGAAAAAACTGAACAACGTAGTAATGACGTCACCCCGAAACATCCACAGCCAGAAAAGGTTGATCAGCGGAAGCCCGACGCAAAAGAAGTGGTGGAGAAAACTATTCCCCTTCCACCACCACCTTTTCCACAGAGACTGAAGAAGAAGGCGGATGTTACAAGATTCAGTAAATTCATGACGATGTTGAAGCAACTGACTATTAATGTCCCTTTGGTGGAGGCGCTAGAGCAAATGCCTGGGTACGCAAAATTTATGAAGGATCTTTTAACAAAGAAGCGGGCAGTAAGCTATGAGCCGGCAGATAATATTCATCATTGCAGTGCAATTGCCACAAGGTCCTTAGTAAAGAAGAAGGTAGACCCTGGTGCTTTCACTATTCCTTGCACGGTTGGATCTATGAATTTTTCTAAGGCATTGTGAGATATGGGAGCTAGCATCAATTTGATGCGACTATCCGTCTACAAAAAGTTGGGGTTGGGCGACCCTACACCAACCAATATGTGGCTCGTGATGGCAGATAGGTCGGTAAAATGACTTGTGGGTATCTTGAATGATTTGTTGGTGAAGGTGTCTACCTTCATTTTTCCTTCAGACTTTGTGATTTTGGATTGCGAGGTGGATTCTGAAGTTCCCATAATCTTGGGACGTCCTTTCCTTACAACAGGAAGTGTGCTTATTGACATGAGAGCTAATGAGCTTTTATTTCGGTTGAATGACGAAGTTGTCCTCTTTGATATATGCAAAGCAATGAAGCAGCCCAACGATATGAATGTGTTCTCCATAGATGATGTTCATTATGAGGATAAGAAAGCATTATCTGTAGAGAAACAACTTACTGTTGAGCCATTGTCTGTTGTGCTGCTGAATGTTGAGCATGAGGATGATGAAGATTATAAAGAAACTATGTGTGCTCTAACAGAAATAGGGTCCTATTCTAATACTCCTAAGCAGCCGGACCTTGATCTTAAGAATCAACCGTCACCAACAGCGAAGACTTCCATTGAAGAGCCCCCACTGCTAGAATTGAAAGAGCTCCCCAATTATCTAAGGTATGCGTTCTTGGGAAATGGAAATACACGTCCGGTGAGTGTGGAGGATGATTTAAGTGAACAGCATGTAGAGGCTCTAATCTCTGCTCGGAAGAGATACAAGAGAGCTATGGGTTGGACTATTGATGATATAATTGGTATCCCTCCTGTGATATGTATGCACAAGAGTCATATCGAAGGATATTTCATGCCTACAAGTAAGCATCAGCGTCGTCTGAATCCATTCAGAAAATGATGCCCCATCTATCTCGATGAAGTCTAAGTAATCGAGATAGCTATGTCGTGCCGCGACAATAAATCAAGCGCTTGGTGGGAGGCAACCCATCGTTTTTAATTGTTTTGTTTTCTTAAGATTTTGTTGAGCCACGACCAAATCTAAGGCTCTTGATGGGAGGCAACCCATCGTTCTAATCGTTTTTGTTGTTTTTGAGTAAATATAGGTGCAAGAGGTGTAAAGGAGGAGATTGGTTTCAAATTTTGATTTGGAAGTATTGCATGTTGAAGGTGGTAAGTTAGGAATGAAGAAGCAAAAGGCTATGGGTTAGGCATTGCCTATGAAAATATAGGCAAAGAACAAGGCAAGGCCTATGTAAATATAGGCCACGAACAAGGCATGGCCTATGCTATGGCCTAAGCTCTCAGATTCTAGAGTGCCATAGCATAGGCTCCGCCTATGCTTAACAATGCCATAGCATAGGCGCCGCCTATGCAAAGGCATTTTGTCTCTGAATCTAGTATGCCATAGCATAGGCGCCGCCTATGCCAAGCATAGGCAAAGCATTAGGCGCCGCCTATGGTCACTTTTGGTCTCCAAATCCGATTCCAAATGGGTCAAAACCCAACCCAAGCTTGTCCTATAAATAGAACCTTAGTCTTAGAACAAAAATACATTGCAACATCACCCTAGGCGCCGCCTACCTCTCCAAAATCTCTCAAAAATTTTCCTTTTGCTCTTTTACTTTGCAAGAACATCTTCCGAGGCCATCAACCAAGTAAGTACTTCTTTGTTCTTCTTTTATATTCCGTAAGTACTACACTACTACGCCTATAATGAATTGTTAAATCTTGAAGTAGTATTGGTGATTTGAATGTGGTTAATTTGTTGTGATACATCTCGTTGAGTGAAAGAATACGTGTAGGTGTTCTTGATTTTGTTCCGACTTGTATTTGATTGTTATATACTGTCATACTTTTGCGGAGTCGACATGGTGAATTTAATTGCATAATCTTCAAAATTGAATGCTTGAATGTTTGAATGACTCGTTCATCGAGATAAAGATCATGATTGAATACAAGCATGAGACGTTGTGATTATTTCTATGTCATAACTTGATACGATCTCTATGAAGTAGTCTTGTTCAAAAAGTGCATTAGTCCAAACATGAAAGTATGATCAAGATTACATGAAATAGAGTTAGAAAAGATAGTTAAGATGACATGAAAGTATGACTGTGCTGAACATATGGTTGGAACATATCGCCCAAATGTATGACGATGAAGTCTGAGTAGTCGACATCACTCACTTAATTAGTCTGTGACAACAACTTAAGTGTGGGGTGGTATCACCACTATTTGTCTGTCGATTGTATCTACCAAGATGAAGCTAACATGACTATTATTTTAATCGCAGGTACAATGGCACCAAAAGCACGCCAAGTAAAAGACAAAGCAACCACCTCACAGAAAGGACAGAAAAGGGGACGAAAAGAGCAAGCTGAATCCTCCTCGCTGGAAATACCTCGCCGCATGTTTGGGATAAAATGGGTCCTAGAGGAGGAAGTAAAGGAGTGGTACAATAACAATAAAATAAACAAATATGTTCATGTGGAGTTGATACAAAAGGAGAGCCTAGAAAATAAAGAACCTCGCATCTTGGCTAAACTTATGGCGCTATATCTTGACTTCATTTTCCGAGATATGGGAGAATGTAATCTTGATCTAACGCGTGAGTTTTATGCCAATTTGTCCCCAAAGACTACAGGGAGTGAAGTAGAGATTTGGGGACAAGTTTTGCAACTGAACGCGGAATTCTTCAACTCTTTTCTAGGCTTGCCAACTGTAGATCCATCACCACTCAAGGAGCTTTATCGCAGGCCTCCATACAGGGCAATCAGACACACACTATGTGGAACAAGATCAATGGCATGGTGGAGTCATCACAAGGATACCGGTTGGCACAATACCTTCCCGTATGCCTCCTTGAACAGAGAAGCTCGGAAATGGTTGCGGATAGTCAATTTTTTCCTGATTCCAGGGTCACAGTACACAAAGATCACATGAGATAGAGTGTGCTTGGTGTACGCATTTATGAAGAATGTCCCTATCAACATTGGGGCGATTATTCGATCTTCAATGCGTAAGGCCAGGCTGCACAAGAGGTCCCACTTCAGCTTTGGAAATCTGTTGACTGTGATATTGAGGAAGGAGGACATTGAAGAGGAACCTGCAGATCATAAGCTTCCACACAACCCGAACAAGGTTGACCTCACAAAGGTTAAAGATGCTGAATCCATGCATGGCGTCAACCTAACCACTGCAGAAAGACATGCTCGCGACGAAAGCTTCTCCCGCCATTTATATGGCATGATGAAGTTTACCATGATGAGAGGGGGTCGTGTTCCAACTGCTGCAGAGCTCCAATAGTTAGATTATGACTACCCAATGAATGAGCATGCGAGGGCGATGTGTGGAGTAGGTGTATATTTTGAGGAACCTCTTGATGACGACATGCCAACCGATGATGATCGACGAATGCCAGACTCCGACGTGGAGGAGAACTCTGATGACGACGACTCTGATGATGATTCCGATGCAGGGGGTATGACCCCAAACATAGAGGATGAGTCCGACTAATCAGGTTTTTCTCATTTATTTTTCACTGAGGGCAGTGTGTCCCGTCTAAGTGTGGGGTGCTGGTATTTGTATGCTATACTTCTTTGTCTGCATTTGCATTTATTCTAGTTCTTGTGTGTTTTAATTAGTCGTAATTAATTAGTTTAAATTCTAGATTTTAATTTTTGACTTTTTGATTTTGCATGAAATTGTTCTGATATACGGCATGGTAGTATAAACAAGAGTTTGTGCTAGAATCATTACTATTGAGACATTTAGGATCTAAGTGTGACTCACTGTGTGATAATGTGTGGTCTAATTCATTCATCTGTTGGGTCAAGAGTCTGTACTGCTCCCAATAAAGTTGACCATGTGCCTTGTGTGTGTGAGATGATAGTATATTCTGTGTTGGTGACTGATGCTAGAACTTTCCTGGTGTGTGTGTGAAGCGAAATAGAGAATGTGAGTTTAGGAGATGATTTAGGCATTTCTTTGGCAACCTGTGATTGTTTACCTTCGTTTTACCTACCCATGGACATTATCCTAGTTAACCCCCTTTGAGCCTTTAGCCTATTTTCTTTGACAGCCTCATATGTAGCCTAATCCATTTTTTTCAAGACCATAATTTGATCCAAATTCCTAAGCGCTTTAAATTGTAAAGTCATGTGACAAAATAAGAGGAAATTGGATGAGTGTGATGCCTTAGAATGTATTGGTGCTTGAATTTGTTATGAAAAAGAATTTCTATCATAGAGGTGTGTTATGAAAAGAAAAAGAAATAGAAAAACAAAAAGATAAATTGTGTTTATGATTAAATAAAAAGATAGTTATGCTTGAATGGAAAAATAGGTGAAAAGGGGTGATAGATGAAAGAAAGGTAGCAGGGTTGATTAAAAGAGAGTGTTAATGGCATAATGTGATGTATTAAAGTGCTTAGGAACATAGTCACTATATCTGGCCAAAATAGTCCTACCCGTCCCTTAGCCTACATTACAACCTGTAAAACACCTATTTGATCCTAAGCTTAGCATTCTGATATTAGTGGAGCATTACACTAAGGGCAAGCCTATGGTCATCAGTTGCAACATATGAATTCTTTGTGAGAGTGAGAGCAAGGATAATCTTATACCCATGTTCTGAAAAATGCAATACTTGTGAGTGATTATGGGTAATATCTTATGTGAGACACACATGGTTGATGAGTTTTGGGTAGTCTTGTATGATTCTTTGTGCCTTAACTTTTGAATACGAATTAACCATCATCACGAGTCTATGTTGGAGGTTGAATATTTTCTAGTAGTGATTAGAAAAATACTCTTTGTTAATAATTGTCGTGCCTGTCTTGTTGAACATTTTGTGTTGTTACTGTGAAACCCTAAGTAGATGTTTATATGGACATGATATACTGTTCGAGGACGAACAAAGCTTTAAGTGTGGGGTGTTGATAATAGGCGTATTTACACGCTTAAAGCACCTTAATTTACCCATATTTTAGCTAAGTTTTGAGGACAAAATATATAATTCATGCACTTTTAGTCCTTTTTCCTGTAAGTGAGCTAACATATGTGATTAGCAAGTTTTCAGGTATAAATGATGAATATTCCAGCAATTTATGGATAACTTGACGCCAAAGGAAGCTTCACGAAAGAAGGAAAGCAGCGTTTGGACGCCTATGGACTGAAAGTGATGCATGAATAACTTGTCCCGGGCAAAAACAGTATTTCTAAAGACTTTGGAGATCAACAGTAACTTAGTAGGATTAGGATAAGGATGCAGTAACCTAGTAGGATTAGGATAAGTACGCAGTAGCCTAGTAGGAATAGGATATGTGTGTTATAAATACCCTATTTTGCTGAAGCTTTTGATTATTCATTGAATTATTCATTCAACTCACTCATTCATTAATTCAAGTTTTTCCATTCGACTTTTACTATTATTCAAGTTACAGATTCTGTAAGTTTTACCAGAGAAACATGACTCTCTTGAGAAGAACGGAAGGAGCAAAAACGTCCAACCCTAGTTGACGTTTATCACTTCCATCGCCAAAACTATCCTAAGTGGTGGTATGATGATTATATCTATTGTGATTTCCGTTGCGCTCATGAGTAGCTAAACTTCTCTGTTAGGGTTATGGAAGCCTTATGAGATACTATCGGTTGCTATGAGTTTGTGAATTCTTGATACGTATGCTATTTATATCATTACTCTCTTCATCTTAATTGAATTCTTGTGGTTGCAAACATTTAGAATACGCCAGTATAGCATTAACTTGTTCGAAAGAAAAGTTACATGTCTGGAAAAGAGAGAATGACAAGGAAATAGGTCTACTAAACCCTGTTTAAAAGTTAGTGTCGTAACTGGATTAAACTCTTGGAGAATTCGTACCATTAGTATACGTTTTAAGCTCGAAAGTGTTAAAGTGATATAATCCTTGATGGTCGAAAGACGCTAGGATTTACCATAGAATATGAATCTCTATAAGCGCATGCATGTCTGAATTCCGCATAACTCATAGCCAATAGATACGTAGAACTCATAAGGTGGACATAACCCTAACTTACAATTCTCATTGATTAAAACCTACCAAGCATTCCGTTTTTACTCTACTATTTTGTTTACATTATTTGCACGCACAAAATCCCCCCTTTATTCGTAGAACTTTCATCAAAAGTCTAATAATCGTCGCTTACTTAGTGACCAAGTATTCCCTGTGGGATTTGACACCCAACCCAGTTGGGTTCTATATTTGACAACGACCGCTTACACTCTTACGGGAGCTGTAGTTTGAGCGCTATCAACTATGCCACGGGTAAGGACAACCTATGAGTGACCCGTATCTGGCGGGTACTCAATGAGAACGGTGGAAACCCTAAACTAATGGGTTAATACACCTCATCAACCCTAATCTGATGGGTTAAGATATCTCAACCTACGCTGGCTACGTAGTTCTGGAACACAAGGATGACTACGAAGAATCACACCCTGAATCGGCGGGTGAGTTCCCATCCTTGGGTTCACTCGGTGATAACCTCTACTCCTATCTGGAGGGACTGGACATGAATAACTAACTATACATAACTTAATATTACTGAATTCCATTGCCTGGCAAAATGTTACTGATATCTGACGACTGACTGAGATCATGAGGTTTTCCTGAGTCACATGACTGACTGAAGTCTATGGAATCATAGCTTGAGTTTGGATATCGTAAAACATGACATGGTTCTAGGCACACAACTATATTTTTCGAGTACAAGTACCCCTAGGACTCTATAGGAGGAAACTGACACACATGACATGACTTGATCACAAGATTTGAGTCCACAATTCACAATATCATAAGTAAGGATTTCATAATAAGAATGATTCTCAACAAACTATCACATGATCGAGAATGCACACAACATGTATATACTTGAATGGCTTCAATAATATGGTCATTCCATATCAAAACAATATCATGAGAATCTCATACAAAATCTTCAATTCAAGTCAATAGCATGGGGATCACGTTGAACATAAACTTAGAACATAGAATAGTCATTTAGGACTTATTATGTCATAAAAGCATGATTTCTATTCCCTTAGGTATTTTCACAAATACCTTACATGCACATCTTAGGCATAGGTGGATTCATCAAGATTTCAAACATTCAACCGCCAATTTCATATGTTTATTCGTTAAATACCACCATATCCTCACACAAAACATACAAAGATCCCATCTTAGGCATCATCAAACTCCAACCACATGAACATCAACCACTAACAACATAAACATCATAATACATAATTTAGAAGATGGTTCTTGAGCTTCATGGATGAAAGGAGTCCATGAATCAACTCACGCATATCTTAGAAGGAAGATTCTTGATGATTGACGGAGGAATTTCCTTGAAATTGGATCTTCAAGATTAGTTATGCAACCCTAGTTGTTTTTCTCTTTTAGTTCTCTTGGATGATGAGCTTTGAGATGATAATAGGGTTGTAATATGTTTAGAAGTTATATATTTCGTAGGGTTAAGATTAGGGACTTGTAAGGAGTCTTAAAAGACTTAATTACCCATAAAATAACTCAAAACGGAGTGTTTTTGGCACCTGGAACTGACTTAGGTGGAACCCAAGTAATTTCCTAAGCTAGTTTGGGCGGCGCCTAACCAATCGCCTATGTTTGGTTGGGCAGCGCCTAACCAATCGCCTATCCTTACTGTCTCTCACGAAAATGGGCATAACTTTTCGTTCGGGTATTGGATTAAGGCAAAATTGGTATCGTTGGAAAGCTAATTCGATTCTCTACAATTTAGTAGGTATAAATCAGCCAAAATACCTCACTAACATCTAGTTATAATCATTCAAAGATGATCCTTGCAAAATCGAACACTAAAACTTGATGGATTCAAAAATTCTTTGCTTGTATTACCTTAAGTGACTCATATGAACATGCTTAATGCATCACAATCTATCCTATCACTACGATATTCATTGTAAGTCATGTACTCAAGTATGAATCACAGGATAGGAGATTTCATATGTAGGAATACTTATTCACTTCCTAGGTTAGAAATATGCGGGGTATTACAGATGCACATATACCCAAACAACAAATTTAGAAATGCTATAATAATGAAAAAAAGAACCATACCTCAAGCATTTTCATCCAATGCGGGAAATAGGAAAGAATATTTGGACTTCATGTCATCTTCATCTTTCTAAGTAGCTTTATCCATTTTTGGGATTCTCTAAAGAACGTTCACCGAAGCAATATCTTTAGTCCTCAACGTACAAACTTGTTTATCCAAAATCTCAATCGAAAAATCCTCATAATAAAAGGAATCCGAGATACCAACATCCTCCACAGGAATAAACAAAGAAGGATCGCCCATACACTTTATCAACATCAACACATAGAAAATAGTCTAAATGGAGAATAAATTTGCAGGTAACTCCAATTCATAAGAAACATTCTCAACTCTCCTCAAAATTTGATATCAACTAACATAACAGGGGACTGTGTTTCCCTTTATTCTCAAACGTTATCACTCCTTTCATAGGAGAAACCTTCAAAAACACCCAATCTCTAACATTAAACTATAACTCCCTTCGTCTTACATCTACATAGACTTTTAGTGACTTTGGGTAGTTTTAAGCCTTTGTCTAATAACTTTCACCTTTTCTATGGCCTACTGATCCAATTTAGGACTAACAACCTAGTCTTACCAACCTCAAATCAGCCAATCAGATACCTATACCTCATAATATATAGAGCCTTAAATGGATCCATCTGAATGCTCATATGATTATTAGTATAAGTGAACTCAGTTAGAGGTAAATGATCGGCCCAACTATCTCAAAAATCAATCACATAGTCCCTTAACATATCCTTTAGTGTCAAAATAGTCTATTTTACTTGTCCATCCATCTAAGGGTTAAAAGTGGTGCTAAGGTTGCCCTTAGTCCCAAAAATTATCTTAAAAAAATGCCAAAATTGAGAATTAAATTTTGTACCTCAGCCTAAAATGATTTAAACTGACACCCCATAAAACTTGAAAATCTCTTGAATAAATAACTTGGCATAAACCTCTCTTAGATTAGTTAGTCCTCATAGGCAAAAAGTGAGAAGACTTAGTCATCCTATCTACAATGACCAAAATAGAATCATGCTGATTCCGAGACCGCAAAAGACCTATAATAAAGTCAATATTGATGACCGCCCAATTTAACATGGTCAACTCTATTTCTTGAGACATGCCACCAGGCTTTAAGTGTTCTACCTTAACCTATAAACATACCATGCACTTAGCCATGAAATTTTCCACATCTCTCATGATATTATTACACCAATAGAACTCTTTCAAGTCATGATATATCTTTGTCGAGCTCTAATGAACTGTGTACCTCAACTCATGAGCTGTAGTCAAAATCATCTTGCACAGCCCATCAACTTTAGAAAAACACAACCTACTTTGATAACTCAAGATACCATCCCCTAATATTGACTACCATAACCTTTTACTAACCCAAATCATCTTTAATTTGTATAAGAATAAGATATAAAACCTTCTTCTCCTTCACCTTAGCACCAAAGATGATTTAACCACTTCTTGAACAATAACTCGTTCATCCTCTAAGTCCATAAGATGAGCTCCAAAGTTACCCAATGGGTCAATATTCTTAACCAATCCTCTCTTCTCCTGTTCCACATGCGATAAGTTATTATATCTTGGGTTTTGACCTTATAAATTTTCCTTGAAATCCATTCTCCAAACCTAATATGACTCTAGCGTATGAGCCATATGTTGGGGTACAAGTGGTATGGTCCTGTCAAAAGCTGACTAGTGTTAGTTGGTGGGATAGTTTTAATCACTGGAATGGTAATGACTTAGGGTAATGAGACGTAAGGAATGATACAATTCATATTGGTGACTCATATGGTGGGTAGTATTTAATCCTTCTGGTATTTCAATCTGCCAGGGATACAGATCCTGGGTACAGATTGTATGTATGCTGAGGTTACGACTTGGTTGGATGAGTCATATGCTAGATAGTATCTGATCCAAAGATTAAGGCCTAAGTACGACTAGTGGAAACCTATCATAAGTAAGGGTATCAATCGTAAGAGGGTCAGTCGTATCCGCATGATGAGTTTTTAATAGACTTAAGTAGGGGTAATCTGACATTTCCGTACTTACCCTAATTATGACCCATGACTTCTAATACAACTAGGAGGTTATTAATCTTATTATTCTATTTATTAACACTTAGAAACTATTTCAAAACATATCATAATTCTCTCAATACCTTTTAGGGTAAGAGAGCTATGGTTTTAACTTAGGGATTGCTTTGGGGTTTTCTTTGGTGATTTTCTTCCATCAAATTTCTTGGTTTAATGAATTTGCCTCTTCCCTACTTCTTACTTCTAAAAAATATAGAATTTTATGGATGTTTTCGTGGTTTCAATATTGCATGGTTTATGATTTTAAACTATTAATTGGGGTTTTTTGCTTATAATGGCTTGGTTATGGTTTCCTATGATATAATTATGCTTTAATGTGCATTAATGATGGTTTTGGGCAATTAGTTTGCATGGTAATGGTTTAATGGTCTTTGAAATTGGTTTTTGTTATATTATTCCCCCAAGGTGTTTGATAAAATGCTTATAAAGATATGTTCATCGTATTGACTTCTTGCTTGTTTTTAGCTCATATCTAAAACTATAAATGGATTAATTGGCTTACAAAGGTTAAAGTCTAATTGGTTATACTTATGGAGAACATGGTAGTCTCCTAAGAGGCGAATATGGTAAATGGAAAGGACACTTGAGAGTCCCCTTAACCAAAATGGTTTGGCTATGGATAATTCTTGTAAGTATGGTTGGTATGATGATACCATTAATAATTGGCCTTGGTAATAAGTGGTAATTAGATTATTTGGACATGGTTTTAATTTAGGGATTAATGGCGGTATGTGTGACTAAGCCGTGGAAGGTGGAGGTTCCAGTCCAAAATTAGAAACTCATATTTACCAATATGAGAGGTCTTAAATGACCACGTGTGAGGGTAATATTTTATATTATAAGGATGTACTAGTCATTCCATGGGATATTTCCTGGTCGTATGGCTACACACACTGGGACTCTTTCAATAGGGTGAGATGAACCCATATGGCATATGGGTATGGTTAAATGACAAGGTTACACATCCCAGGTTAAAGGTTTTAAATGTATGATAAACACGAATTCCCTTTCCCGACACTTATATATTTGTACGATTATATGCATCGTGGATGGTTTTACTTAGATTGTTTAAATGTTATTACTTTATCCTTATCCTAAGATACATGCTAACAGTCACGCACTAACCCATCTACTGGTGGCTGCATATCCACGCTATGCAGGAATCAACCATTCTACTCCTCCTACATAGTAATTGACCAAGGGATAACATTTTGTTTGATATGGTGAGTTTCTATCTTTTTAGAAGGCTCTATTTCATGATATGGACATTCTTGAATATTTTGCTTTTTTTTTGGATATTGATTTTGGCCTTGGTTGGGGGCTTCTACAAACCAGATATTTGTATTCTTTTGGATAGAGGCTTTATGGTACTTGTGGGTGTTAGTATGGATGGGAACAATATTGGAGTCCACCTTGTCATTAGAATAAGTTGGGAGGACGACATCATTGGATGATACTATTGGTTGTTCCATCGTATTACATTTTAAGTTTGATTATTATATTATGATTTGGTATTCTTTTTGGTTTGGTATGGCATGGATGGTTGGTTTGGTGTAGGTAGACTCGGCTGGGTCAGTCACGGTTATGACCCTATCCTAGAGTCTTCATCAGAGCATTTATATAATCTTGTATATGCTTAAAATTTAGCTTATCTAAGGATGTGAAAGGTAGTTAGGTTGGGTTAAGGGTGTGGTCCCCAGTCTTGGTTGGACTTGGGATGCCCATTATGTCTAAGCTCCGGTTCAGGTTATGAAAAGTTGGTATCAGAGCTTTAGGCTTATAATCAATTGGGAAATCCACAAATCCATGTCTAATATAGTCTCTTTTAGGGGTATGGAGTGTCCCACACTCATAAGAGAGATGATGTGAGACATTTTGGAATGTTTCACTTTCTTGAAATTCTCAGTCCTGGAATTTTCTCTAATCCTCGGTTGTTGTTTTTTTAGATCATGCCTCCTAGATTTGGAACACAAGCAAATTCTTTTGTCCCATTTGGGGATAATTTTGAAGGTGTACCTCCTATGTCTTGAGTACATCATCGATCTCATGGTTCTATACTTGATTGTGCTGAAGTTCCTCCTATTTCTCCTACTGCTCCTCAGGTCCCTCAGGGCAACATGATGAACATAAAGTTTTGTTAGTCTATTCATGCTATTTATAAGATGGTCATTGATTAAGATGAGTGGGATATAGCTGGTACTTTGTCTACTGAGGCCACAAAGGTTGGTCAATTTATGAAAATGGGTCCTCCTACTTTTACAAAAGTGAAGGTTGAGAAAGACCCACAAGGCTTTTTGGATGAACTGGAGAAAATATTTTAGGTTATGCGTTCATGGATCCTTTATTAACTCAAGAGTTGAGGGAATATAAGAGGAGGAGTTTGTGAACCTCGGGAAAGGAAGGATGTCTTTTAGGGAATATGACTTAAAGTTTCATCAGTTGTCAAGGTATACTCCTAATTTGGTGGATGATATGAGGTTGAGAATGATGAAGTTTGCTTCTGGGTTGAATAGAGATTTTATTTTAGAGATCAAGAGTTCTTTGATCATTAGGGATATGGACATCTATAGGTTGATCATTCATACACAGTAGGTTGAGAATAAGAAGAAAAAACAGGCGGAATTTGTGGATAGGTAGGGAAAATGTGGCAGATTTTCTGATTAGAAAGGGTGTAGTATCATGGTGGTAGATATATTGTCAGGAGACAAAAAAAGAAGTGAGGGTGCTTTGGTTCCTTCTCTACTGCTAGTGATCCTTACCTATATCAGTTGGGCAACAGGCGTTACCAAGGAGGTGATAATTCTTGGGCTTAGGTTTCCCAATCTCAAGAGAGTGGAGGTTAGTCTATTTCTTCATGCCCTTCTTGTCGGTTCTGCAATCATCTTCATTGGGGATTCTATGAGGATGGTAGAGATAAGTTCTTTAAATATGGCTAGACAGGCTATCGGCTTAAGGATTGTTCGGCTAAAAAGGTTGCCACAGGGGAGAATAAGATACCGATGGATTTATCTTCCACTCCTTCCCCTGGTGGTGTGGTATCTATTTCTGTTACTACTCCTGGTTCTAGTGTTGGTCAGAATAGGTTGTATGCTTTGGCATCCCAGTAGGAATCCGAGGCATCATCTAATGTTGTTACTAGTACTTTACAGCTCTTCTCTCATGATGTATATTGTTTGCTTGATCCTGTCTCCACTCTTTATTATGTGACTCCTTATATAGCTTTGTCTTTTGGATTTAATTCAAAAGTTGTTTTGGATTTTTTTTTATTTCTAACCTAGTAGGAGACTTAATCATTGTTGAACGGGTCTATAGGGGTTGTGTGGTATCTATTGGTGATAGGAAAACCCTGGTAGATTTGTTTGAGTTTGGAATGGTAGATTTTGATGTGATTTTGGGTATGGACTAGTTGCATTATATTATGCATCTTTAGATTGTCAAACTCGTAAGGTCGTCTTTAGCTTCCCTGGTTAGCGAGAAATAGAATGAGAGGGTTGTTCTTTATCTCCTGGGGGAGATTTATTTCTTATCTTAGAGCTCAAAGTTTAATCTCTAAAGGGTGTCTTTATTACTTAGTCTGGGGTAAAAATTCCAACTCAGAATATTCTCTTTACAGTTAGTTTTGGTAGTTAATGAGTTTCTAGAGGTCTTTCTGGACGATCTTATTGGCGTTCCTCCGGATAGGGAAATAGAGTTTGGTATTGATTTTCTTTCGGACACTTGTCCAATACCTATCCTTCATATAAAATGTCTCTAGCTGAGTTAAGGGAACTCAAGGAGAAAATTAAGAATCTTTTGGATAAGGGGTTTACTCATGCTAGTGTTTCTCCATGGGGTGCACCAGTGTTCTTTCGCAAGATGAATGTTTCCCTTTGGATGTGCATTGACTACATGAAGTTGAACAATGTAACAGTCAAGAACAAGTATCCTTTCCTAAGGAAAGATGATTTTTTTGATCACTTACAAGATGCTTACTTTTTTTTCAAGACAGATCTTTGGTTTGGGTACAATCAACTTAAGATTAGGGAGGTGGATATCCCTAAGATAGTTTTTTGTACACTGTATGGGCATTTTAAGTTCTTGGTGATGTCATTGGGTTGACAAATGCTTTGACAACATTTATGGATTTAATAAAAATAGTATTTAGGTAGTATTTGGATCTCTTTGGTATTGTGTTTATTAATGACATCCTGGTGTATTCGACGAGTGAGGTGGATCATGATAATCACCTTCGTATGGTGTTACAGACCTTAAAAGAATAACAGTTGTTTGCTAAATTCTCTAAGTATGTGTTTTGGTTGAATATCGTGACTTTCTTGGGTCACATTATTTTTAGTGTGGGGATAGTGGTTGATCCTCAAAAGTTTATTATGGTGAAGGGGTGGCCTAGGACCATGACCCCATTTAATGTTTGGAGCTTTTTAGGTTTAGCCAGGTATTATAGGCGGTTTGTGGAAAACTTCTCATCGATAGCTTCTCCTTTAACTAAGTTCACTTAGAAGAAGGTTAAGTTTTCTTCGTCAGATGCTTGTGAGGGGAGTTTTGAGAATTTGAAGGATAGGTTGACTTCAACTATGATTTTTACTTTGCCAGAAAGCAATAATGGGTTTGTGGTTTAATATGATGCATCTTGGGTAGGGCTTTGTTGTGTTTGGATGAAGCATGGAAAGGTGATTGCCTATGCTTCTAAGCAATTGAAGGTACATGAGAGGACTTACCTACCCATGATTTAGAGCTGTTGGAGATTGTGTTTGCTTCTAAAATATGGAGGAATTAATTGTATTATGTTCACATGGATATCTTTTAGGATCATAAGAATCTTAAGTACGTATGCACGCAGAAGGAGCTCAATCTCAAGCAAAGAAGATGGCTTGAGCTTCTCAAGGATTATGATATGAGTCTTTACTATCACCCGAGTAATGCTAACGTGTTTTTTAATGCTCTTAGAAAGTTGTCCATGGGAATTTTGGCTCATGTGGAGGAAGGAAAGAAAGAATTGGTAAAGGATATTCACAGCTTGGCTAATTTTGGAGTTTCTCTCTTAGATTCCAAGGATAGTGGTGTGATGGTGCAAAAAGTGTTTCGATCATTTCTTGGTGCAAAGATTAAGGAGACGCAAGTGTTATATCAGGTCTTAATGAGAATCACGAGTGATATTGGTGGGAAAAATGTGGTGGTTTTTGAGAGTAGTGGTGATGGTACTTTTTAGTACCAAGAGAGGTTATGTGTTGCGAATGTCGATGGGTTGCCATAAAGGATTTAGGTTGAGGCACACGAGTCTCGCTATATTGTCCATCCTGGTTCGACAAAGATGTATCATGATCTTAAGGAAATCTATTGGTGGGATGGTATGAAGATATATGTGGTCGATTTTGTAGCCAAGTGCATGGTGTGTCAACAGGTTAAGGTTGGGCACATAAGGCCAGGTGGATTGTATAAAGAAATAGAGTTTCCTAAATGGAAGTGGGAGATGATGAATATGGATTTCATTACCGTTTTTCCTATGTATAAGAACCAATTTGAATCAATTTGTGTCATCATGGATAGGATGACTAAGTTTGCTCAATTTTTACCAGTAAGAACTACTTTTTTGACGGAAGATTATGCAAAGTTGTATCTTCAAGAGATTGTAAAGCTGCATGGGGTACCTATTTTGATTATTTCTTATTATGTTACATAATTTACATCTCAATTCTAGTGGTTTTTCCAAAAAGAATTAAGGACTACATTTAGTCTGAGTATGACCTTCCATCCACAGTCAGATGGACAAGAAAAAAGAATGATACAGACATTGGAGGACATGATTCAAGAATGCATGATTGATTAAGGTCGTAGTTGGGTTAAGTATCTTTCTTTGGTAGAGTTTTCTTACAACAATAGTTATCATTCTAGTTTTTTGTATGGCTCATTTTGAGGCGTTGTATGGTAGGAGGTGCAGATATCCTATTGATGGTTTGAGCTTGGTGAGGAATATATGTTTGGTCCTGATTTGGTATATCAAGCTATGGAGAAGGTGAATGTGATTCAGGATAGGCTTAAGGTAGTAGCCAAAAGTCTTATGCGGATGTTAGGTGTAGAGTTTTAGAGTTTGAGGTTGGGGACATAGTGCTCCTAAAAGTTTGTCCAATGAAGGGAGTAGTGCGGTTTTGAACGAAGGGAAAGCTCAGTCCTCGGTTTATTGTCCTTATGTTATTTTTTGGAGAGTTGGTAATGTTGCTTATCAGTTGGAGTTGCCATTTAGTTTTGGTTTGGTTCATCCGGTCTCTTATGTTTCCCTGTTAAGAAGTTTATTGGTGATCCTTCTTAGGTTGTTACTTTGGAAGGGTTGGATATCTCAGATTCTCTATCTTATGAAGAGGTCCCCAGTTGAGATATTGGATTAGCAATTTCATCGGTTTCGGACCAAGGAAGTGGCTTCGATTAAGGTTTTGTGGCGGAACCATAAGCTGGAATAAGGTACTTCTGAAGTAGAAAAGGACATGAAGTCCAAGTATCCACATTTGTTTTCTACTCATGGTATTTATGCGGAAGGTATGTGTTCTTGAACACATCTTTATTTTCTTAGTTTGTCAAAGAAAAGATTAACATCTTTGCCTCTATGTTTTCAAACTATGTTAAAGGGATGTTTGATAATACAAATGACTACGTATGTGGTTAACCCTACCTTATCCATCATTTGGGGACAAATGTTCCTAGTGGGGGAGAATATTACATCCTGTATTTTGGCCTTAGAAATTTTCTTTGAAATCTATTCTCCAGACCCAATACGACTCCAGGGTACGAACCATATGTTGGGGGACGAGTGGTATGGTCCTGTCCTAAGATGACTACTATTATTTGGTTGGATGGTTTTGATCAGTAGAAAGATCACAACTTAGGGGTGTGAGTCGTAAGGATTGATACTAGTCGTATTAGTGACTCGTACGGTGGGTAGTGTTTGATCCTCCTAGTATTTCATTTTTACAGGGATACGGATCATGGGTACGAATCTTATGATGAGGTTCCAACATGGTTGGATGAGTTATATGCTGGACAATATCTTATCCAATGTTTAAGGCCTGGGTATGACTGGTGGAAACTAGTCATAAGTAATGGTACGACTCTTAAAAGGGTCAGTCATATCTTTGTGATAGGTTTATAAGGGACATAAGTGGGGGTATTTTGCACATATCCCTACTTACCCTAATCTTGACCAACTTTTAATACATTTTAGAGGTTATTTACCCTATTATTCTATTTATTAACACTTAGAAATTATTTTAAAACATATCATAATTCTCTCAAAAGCTTTTGGGTCAAGAGAGCTAGGGTTTCAACTTAGGGATTGTTTTGGGGCTTGCTTTGGTGACTTTCTTCAATCCTGTTTCGTGGTTTAAGGCATGTGTATCTTCCCTACTTGTTACTTCTAAAAAGGCATGAATTTTATAGATGTTTTCATGGTTTCAATGTTGTATGGTTTATTCTTTACAAATATTAATTGGGGGGTTTTGTTTATAATGGCTTGGTTATGGTTTCCTATGGTTTAATTATGCTTTTATGTGCATTAATAGTGGTTTTGGGCAATTGTTTTGCATGGTAATGGTTTAGTGGTCTCTGGAATTGGTTTTCAGTATATTATGCCTCCAAGGTGTTTGATAAAATGCTTATAAAGATATGTTCATTGCATTGACTTCTTTGAATGGAACTCTTGCTTGTTTTCATCTTATATATGAAAATATAAATGGTTTAATTGGCTTACAAAGGTTAAAGGCTAATTAGTTATGCTTGTGGAGAACATGGTAGTCTCCTAAGAGGTTAATATGGTAAACTGAAAGGGCACTCGATAGCCCCCTTAACCTAAATAGTTTGGCTATGGATAAATTTGCAAGTATGGTAGATATGACGATACCACTAATAATTGGCCCTGGTAATAAATTATAATTGGATTGTTTGGACATTGTTTTAATTTGGGAATTAATGGTGGGATGTGTTACTAAGATGTGAAAGGTGGAGGTTCTGGGGGAATTAAAATTGGAAACTCATATTTGCCGATATGAGAGGTCTTCAATTACCACGTGCGAGTGTCACATTTTATTTTGGAGTGATGTACCATTCATCCAATGGTATATTTCCTGGTCGTGTGGATACACACATTGCAAATCTTTTAGCAAGGGAAGGTGAACCCATACGGACCATGGGTATGGTTAAATGATAAGGTTACACAGCCCAGGTAAAAGGTTTTAAATGCATTCTAAACACGGTTTCCCTTTCCCGGCACTTATATAAATGTGTATGGTTGTATGCATCATGGATGGTTTTACTTGGATTGTTTAAATGACATTACTTTAAACTTATTCCAAGATATATGCTAGCAGTCACTTGCTAGCCCATCTACTGGTGACTGTATACCCACTCTATGTAGGAACAGCCCGTTCGACTCCTCCGCTATAGTAATTAACCCAGGGAGAGCATTTGGATTGAAGTGGTGCGCTTCCATCTTTCCGAAAGGCTCCATTTCATGATATGGACATTCATATACATTTTTCTGTTGTTTTGGATATTGGTTTTGGCCATTGTTGGGGTCATGTCCCAACTGGATAATTGTATTATTTTGGATAGAGGCTTTGTGGTACTTATGGGTGTTGGTATGGGCGGGATCGGTATTGGTGTCCTCCATGGTATTAGAATAAGCTGGGAGGCTGACATCATTGGACGATACTGCTGGTTGTTTCATTATATTAAATTTTAGGTTTTATTATCATATTATGCTTTGGTATTTTTTTTTGTTTGGTATGGCACAGATTGTTGGTTTGGTGCGGTTAGACTCGATTGTGTCGGTCACGATTGTGACCCTATACCAGAGTATTCATGAGAGCATTTACGTAATTTTTTTATATGCTCGAAATCCAGCTCATCTAAAGCTGTGAAAGGTGGTTGGGTTAGGTAAGGGGGCGGTCCCCGATCCTGGTTGGACTTGGGATTCCCATTACGTTTAGGCCCTGGTTTGGGTCGTGACATAAGCTTCCCATAGACAACCTGCTAAGAGCATCAACAACCACATTAACTTTATCTGGATGATAGTGCAAACTCATGTAATAATACTTGAATAGCCAAGCCACCTCTTCTGTCTAAGATTCTACTCCTTTTGAGTGAACACATACATCAAGCTCTTATGATTTGAATAAATGTCACATGCACCCCATACAAATAATAATGTCAAATCTTCAAAGAGAAAAACACAAACACTAGCTCCATGTCATTAGTCAGATAATTCTTCTTATGAATCTTATGTTGCCTAAAAGGATAGGCCACAAACCTACCATGATGCATCAGCACGAAACCAAATCCTACACGGGATGCATCATAATAAACAACAAAAACCATCGGTACCCACGGATGGGGTCAAAATTGGTGCAGAAGTCAACTTATCCTTCAACTTCTCAAAACTAACCTCACAAGCATAGAACTACGAGAATTTTACTTTTTTCTAGGTCCACTTACTCAATGGAGAAGAAATAGAAGAGAAACTCTACACAAACCTCCTATAGTATCCATCCAAGCGCAAGAAGCTCCTAATGTCAGTTGGTGTCATAGGTTTAGGCCACCTCTTAACCGCCTCAACCTGCTGTGGATCCACCATGATCCCCTCATTAGAAACACATTCCCAAGAAAAATCACAGCATTTAACAAGAACTATCACTTAGAAAATTTTGCATACAACCTCCAATCCTTAAGAGTCAGCAACACAGTTCAGAGGTGATTGGTATGATCCTCCTCACTCTTAGAATACACCAAAATATCATTGATGAAAACTTTCACAAACAGATTCAGAAACTATCTAAACACCAGTTCATCAAATCCATAAATATAGCTGGTGCATTAGTCAACCCAAATGATATAACTAGGAACTCATAATGACCATACTCGGTTCAAAAAATAGTCTTGGGAATATCAGCCTCCCTAATCTTCAACAAATGATACCCCGAATAATGATGAATCTTGGAGAAACATCTAGCACCCTGAAGCTTATTAAAGAGATCATCAATCCTAGGAAAAGGATAATTATTCTTCACTATAACGTTAATTAGATGATGATAGTCTACACAAATCCGAAGGGACCCATCCTTATTACGCACAAAAAACACAAGAGCACCCCGGGGGTAATTCTAGGACAAATGAAACCCTTATTAAGAAGATCTTATAATTACTTTTTTATCTCCTTTAACTCCGTCGGAGCCATCTTATAAGGAGGAATTGAAATAGGATGGGTATCCAGTAGAAGATCAATCCCAAATCTATTTCCTTATCAAGTGAAATTTTGGGAAGATAAGTAGGGAACACCTAAGGAAACTCATTCAACACAGAGATAAAATTAAAAGAGGTACCTCCAAAATTAAAATCCTTAAGGTGAACTAGGTGATACAAGAACCCTTTAGAAATCATCTTTCGAGCTCTAAGGTAGGAAATAAACCTTCCTTTGGGTACTAGGGAACTTCCCTCCTATTTGTTTACCAGTTCATTAAGATATTGGAAACTGACCTTTCGGATCCTGCAAATGAAGTTAATCCATCCCTAAGATAGCATCGAAATCCACCATGTACAACTCTATCAAATTCACCAATGTCTCTTTATCAAATATAGACACCATAAAACCCTCTTTATACCATTCTAAAAACTAAATAATCACCCACCGAGATAGAAATAGAGAAGGGGTTAGAAATATCTTTATCACTAAAACCAAGATGTACAACCACATAAGGGGTCACATAAGAAAGGGTAGAACTCGGATCGATAAATAATACACATCCCAAGATAAGAGTTGTACCATACCAGTAGCAATATTAGGAGATGCCTTTGATTCCTGATGAGTAGAAAGAGCCTAGATATCATTTCGATAAATGTTGGTACCCAAAGTGGAACCCTTTTGGGCAGGAGCAGAATAAGTGGTGACTGGAACCTTATTAGACCTATTGGCTACCTTAGCTACAGGAAAATTCCTTTGCATATGTCTAGGTTGGTTACAATTGTAGCATGAGTTACTCCCCTCATCTTAATAACCATAGTGAAGTTGTCCACAAAATCCACATGGAGGATAAGGAGGAGTCGACTAAGCTCCACCAGCCTGAGACAGGGCACCCTGTGCCATTAGACCACTATTAGCCTAAAAGCGATAATCACCAAATGTCTTAGGATAAGGAACACTAGCCGGAGAATATGAATTAGAATTTCCCCAAGTCTTCTACTTGCTCCACTAGCTACTATATCTTCCACTATTTTGCTACCCTGTCCTACTCTGAATACCAACACTTTTTATTTTTCCTTTCTCCCATATCTGACTGCCTATTTTTCTCATCCTCTACCTACTGCATATACACCAAAAGCCTAGAGATATTCATATGATTATTCAATATTGCAGCGTTGCATTTAAATATCAAGTCATGGTACAACCCAGAAGCAAACTTCCTCATCTTGGATCTCATGTTAGACACTAAATCAGGAGCATAATGAGACAACTATAGAAATTTCAATGCATATTATTTCACACTCATCTTACCTTGCTTTAGATTCAAAAACTTTTTTGTCAGCTTTCCTCAGCTCCCAAGGAAGAAATAATCAAGAAAGGCACTCAAAAACTCATCCTACTCAGCCGACTCAATATATATCACATCTTAATTGCTCCCAATACTCATTCTGCTGATAAGCTACATCCTTCAGCTGATATGTAACAAACTCTACACCCTTAGAATTTGTAGCATACATCACCTTAAATATTTTCTCCATCTCATCAAAAAAATCCCTGAGGATCCTCCTCAACATTAGATTTGTAAAGGTTGGGGGAATCAACCTTATAAACATTCCAACACAATTGACCTTAAAAGATGGACCAATAGAACAAACACAATAAGACTAACGATATTGAGAGGCAACCAACTGAATAATTAGATGAATCGACTGTCGAAATTCTACATTAGAGATGTCAACCTGAGGCATTAGGGCATGCATATCATAAGCCTTAAAAACCCGAGAAAGAATAGTATGAACAGGTGGAAGTCCCCAAGGGGAAGTATAATCAGGATAAGTGACCCTAGGCTAGGTTTTTACTCCATAAATAGGGTGAGTCCCATCCACATTGCCTCCAGGTAGAACAGAGGTTCCAATAGAGTTTTTACGAACATCAGATCTTTAGGGAAGCATTATATACAATGTGAGTAAATCAAAGTTAGGGAAATTCATGACACTAGACTCTATAGCCCAAACTAGAACACAAGAATAGAAAACATTCCTAAATGTCTTGTATCCTCCCCCTAATAAGTGTGGTGCACTACACACATATAAAAAGGACTCTACTCGACACCCTATTAGGGATATCCAAGGACCCTGAATTGTGCTCATCTTGTCACGACCCAAACCAGGGCCTAGACATAACGGGTATCTCAAGCCCACTGAGGGCCAGAGACCACCCCCTTATCCTAACCAACTGCGAACCATAAAGATAATAGTAGAAGTAACCCAAATAGTAGGATATTAAGAATAAGATAGCTCAATCGAAATCTAAGAGTCAACATAAAATCCACTCCCACACTTGTCCACAAAAGCCTTTACAATACCATAATACCAAATAAGTAGGGACATTCCATAGACCGTGACCAAAAGAAAATCCAAAACATAAAAAAAAATCCTAATGAAGTACTAAGATCAATAAGAAAGCAATGAAATATTCATCCTTCTGCAAAATAAAGGCTCACCACCTCAACACAAACCAACTGAAAAATTGTACCACCTAGTGTTGCATAAGGCAACAAAAAACCCTAGGACCTTACATCATGAAATAATATATGTTCCGGAGATGGTCAGTGGGATAAGTACTAGCACGTAAATCAAGGAAGGGATAAAATATTGTCATGTCCGAGATCGTTCCAAAACCATTTTCACACATTCATATATATATATATATAAGATGTCGGGATAGGAACAAGGGTCTTAAGCATGAATTTTAAAACCCTTCACTTAGACTATGTATCTCTATCCATCCTAAGGGCACCCATGATATGTATGGGTTCAGGTCCCCCTACTAAAAGGGTCTCAGTGTGTGTTAGCCACACAAACTAGGAAAATCCAAGTAAGGTTCAGATAATCCATGACCACATCCATTTAAAATAATATATAAAGTTTGAATTGTGGACACAGTCATAATAACCCCCATGCCAATATTTGTGGTTTCGAGTATTGGTCCCACCTTTCCCCTTCCGACACCTCCAACTTCGCGTCCATCTACACAACCTTCTTTAAGCCTATATTGAAACCATTTAGCACATAATCACAACCATAACTAAGGAGTTATTTATTAAGGCATTTACCATTGGTATTGTTATACAAAATTTTAGTTATGATTTAAAGCTAATTCCATTATGCCATAACTAATTTGTTTAACCAATTTGACTCCCAGTTCTAATTCGAAACCAAACCAAGGCCACCAAGGCCTTTCAAAACTATTTAATTCCATTTAGCATTTATATGCAATGCAATAGTTTCAAGAGTAAGTCAAATAATGCAAATTTCATATTTAACCGAATTCCAATAAATTGGGGACACCCATGTTCCCCCTTTCCAAATTCCAACAGTTATGCACCAAATCAATTAAAAACCACATATTTAAAGAATGAGTAACATATTCAAAGTATGGGAAATAATTACCTTAATAAGAAACTAAAAGCCCTCAACCCATATTCAAAACATACAATTGAATCCACATAAACAATGTTATAAATATATACCTTTACACAAAAATTGAGTTAGGGATGAGAGACATGCCTGAAGAACCAAGAAATTTGAGAGAAATCCAAGGTTGGAAGCTTAGGGAATGAAATCCCTATGAAACCTAAGGTTGTTCTTTATTTGGGATTTAGAGAGGTGAAGTAATGTTTAAGATTAGATAAAAGATAAAAAAGGGACCCTTGAGGGGTTTTAAGTTATGGGAATAGTGTAAGGGAATGAAAAGAACAATTTGACCTTAATGAAAATAGGCAGGAAATATTACTCCCAGTCGCTACGAGTCGGGTAACAACTCGTAGTCAGAGATCACGAGTCGTCACGTAGACCCATAACATGGGAAGTAACTAGTGCCATTCACGTTGTTATGCTCATGAGTCCCTTATCACAACTCGTGACCTTAACCTATGACTCGTGGGGTTTAGTCGAGACCCAAATAAAAATATATGGCCATCTTGTTGGTATGGTCACGAGTCACACCGTACGACTCGCGTCCTGACATTATAATCTGTTGGGTGTAATTCATGATCAAGATAGAATCCTAAAGCAACCTCATTGTTCAGATAATTAAAGGGGACCTATGACTCATGACAAGTGGGTACGACTCGTTATCTAAGTCGTTACCTGGGTAGTCATTATAAAATTAAGAAATTTTTCAGAGGCCAAAAACCTGGGGTATTACACCCTAGTCATAAAATCCTTAAATTCGTATAAAAATATAACTTTTGAGCTAAAAAATGAAAGATAATCCCTGTTCAAACCCCACATACCTAATTTTATTGATTTCGTGAAAGGAAGTATGAATTTTGATTCCTTGATATGGAAATTTTTGGGAAAACATTCCCTCTTGTTTTATTGAGAGCTTGGCAGGAGAGAAATAATGTATTTTTACTTATGGGATAAGGAAACACGCTTAGTAATAGTTGTAGGAACAATTAGGACATAAAATACCAAATTACCGTCATAAAACTAATGGTAAAGCAAAACTTTTTCATCTTCATAATCACTATTGTCCCGCCCAATTATCTCTCTAAGCCAGTGGCATGGGATACTCTTATTACGACATCTAGAAATATGCCATGCGCTTATCACTCCAGGACTCTGGTTTTTTAATTAGGGTGAAACAATGTATTTTTACTTATGGAATAAGAAAACACACTTAGTAATAGTTGTAGGAACAATTAGGACATAAAATACCAAATTGCCATCATAAAACTAATGGTAAAGCAAAACTTTTTCATCTTCATAATCACTATTGTCCTGCACAATTATCTCTCTAAGCCAGTGACATGGGATGCTCTTATTACGACATCTAGAAATATGGCATGCGCTTATCACTTTAGGACTCTGGTTTTTTAATTAGGGTGTGCCTTGGCTCCGTGGCATTCTCTAATTACGGGCCCTTATTGTTTCAGAATCTCGATAGGCCTCGAAACTCATTCCAAATATTCCAAAACACTTCCTAATGGCCCTGTTAATATTCCTAATCAATATTCAATGTTAAAAATTACATTATAACCCTTGGGAGATGTCAAAATAGAATCAGCGAAGGTATGGGGATTAACAAGAGATAACTAAGTCAGTAGGAATAAGGTAACATAAGTGGATGAAAGTGATGTAGATTGAATTATATATAAGTTATTATGCTTTCTTTTTATGATTTCTATATTTCGCTTACGTGATCTAAACCCGAACGGTCGATGATACCTATTTTAGTACATGTTGTTTGTACTAATACTACTTTGGTTATACCCTTTTTAGTGTATAGTCTGGTTATAGGATCAGTTGGTGTTTCTCAAGTGACGTGGATAGTTATCTGCAATAGGTTCTGCTTCTCTCATTCATGAATGAAGTTGTGTCTAGTCTTATCTTAATTAATTAGAAGCTCTTTTACTTATTTATACTAGTTCCTCGGGTTGTTCATTTCTCATTTTTATATGTTTTAAAATCTATTATAATTAGGACTTAGGTACTTTGTTACTTATTTTATGACGTTTGAATATCTTGTAGAAAGGGTGGTATGGGGTTCTCCTATCTAGGTGGATTAGAGTAATTTCCCTCACAATTTGGTAATTTGGGTCGTTACATCAATACCTTAGAAAACCCATCCCAAAGATCTAATCTAGATAGATTCAAAAGCTACAACAAGAATATTTGGCATACAAATAATTCAGCTCCCACCGTAAGAGGTAAGAGATACTAGTTGTTGGAGATCTCTACCGCATTATTCAACAAACCTCAATTGATCTTGCAAATATACTATACTCCAAAATGGGTATATCAAGTGTAGAATCAGTAAAACCACAAGTATTGGTAAGCATCATCGACATACCTAAATTAGATCACATAAATACAATATAAATATCTTAAAGGACGCATGCATTTAATAATCCATTTTCTAAATACCTTCACACTATAACTACTTCACCTCCAAAATTTTATATATTTTTTATTAAACCCATTCTTATCCGTATAAAATACACTAATTGCAAGGCAACCACTACACCTCATTCATCTTTATGCATCATCAACCTCGACTTCCGTCACCTCTAGCTAATCATCAATACTTAATTAGTAATGGACTCAATAACATGAACCGTGATGAATCCCAGCCTGTAGCACCTATTCAATTAGACTCAACAAATATTCAAGATTTTGGAATGTTATTCTTTCATACAACATATGCATCTTAGGAATGAGTACCAACCTATAAAAAGTCAATACCACCATATAACTCTCAACATATACACCTTCACTTAATAATTCTCGACAATATCAACATTCATACAATTATAATTTAATACAGGAATCCACCAAGGTAACACCACTAATAACAAGAATCAATAAAAAGAAAATTATAGGCCAATACAAATAGTCCACTATGCCAGGACCCTGACTAGAAATAATACGTTCTACGTGGCCACAATTACTCTTTCAAATAACCTTAATTGAGATTATACCATTCAATATGCCAAAAACTCAAACCACCCATGGATCCAAACAACATCATAATATCCAACGGTCCACTCAATTATCATAAAAAAATTAATCAAACAACAAAACCCAGTCTATTCGAGGAACCAATATGTCAAAAACACCTAACTCGACCTACTCAACAAACCGTTAAACTCACCAGTATTGTGTACACACATGCTAAGGGTCTTATGGTTGCCAACTAGACATGTCCTATATAGGACAAGCCCAGTGCATCTACTAAACATCCCAAATATCTGGTGTCAGCCACACTTATCCCTAACCAATGTTTTGCCACCCTTATTACAGTATCCCCATCCTTATACTCACTAAATTCAACCGACTACGTGAAGATGACCTTTAGCAATTCATCTCACAATCTAAATACATGTCATGATATATACAATCATAATATAAGATAATCACAACCACATTTTCACTTTAAACAAATCTTTTTACACAATCTTATTTTAGATGATCAAATAACTTGTAAATTATCCAACAAGTCATTTA
The DNA here is from genome assembly GCA_030864215.1 of Capsicum pubescens. NCBI lineage: Eukaryota > Viridiplantae > Streptophyta > Magnoliopsida > Solanales > Solanaceae > Capsicum > Capsicum pubescens. Next base: position 256,306,163 of record CM061540.1, on the reverse strand, counting down.
TTCAGTATCATGCATTGCAACAAGTAGATAATTTCTCCAATTCTTGGTCATAGTCAAATTCATCATTTTTATTAAACAACAATTATTCCTAAATTCACAAAATCATAAGTAATCCTGAAGGCCAACCAAAAACATATAATCTCGGCCTTTCAAATCATATTCATCAAATTCACGTATTCATTTCAGGAAAAAAATTTAACTATAGTTAGATAAGTGCAATCACCACCACCAACAACAACACACCTAGTGTATTCCTACAAAGTGGGGTCTGGGGAGGGTAAGATGTACGCAGTCCATACCGCTACCTCCAAAGAAGCAGAGAGGCTATTTCCGATACACCCCCGGCTCAAGCTAAAGAATAATAAATAAGGAGAATGGATGACACAATAGAAAAATCAAGAATAAGAAATAATATAAATGAAACCATAGAAAAAAAAATACGAGAAATAAAGGAAACACTAAATAGGAAAATAGGAACTAAGAAATAAGAAACAGGCCCCCCACCTAGTAGTAACATACCCTCACATACCAACAACACCTACATACACAGTCCTAGGGTTATGAACTCGACTACATAAGATCTCTCCTGACTGTCTTCTACAACCCACACACTCACACTAGCCTTCTACCCTTATTCGTGACCTCCACACCTTCCTATATAGGGTCATGTCCTCAGTAAGCTGAACCTACTATATGTCATGCCTAATCACCACCCACCAGTATTTCTTCAACCTACCTCTAGTCTTCATGAAACTATCCAAAGCTAGCCTCTCACACTTACAAACTTGGGCATCCATGCCCCTCCTAATCACATGCCCAAACCATCTTAGCCTTCCTTCCCGCATCTTGTCCTCCACCGAAGCCACTCTCACCTTCTCCCAGATAACCTCATTCCTAAAATTTTCCTCCACCGAAGCCACTCCAACATCCAACGTAACATTGTCATTTTCGCCACCTTTAATTTTTAGATGTGGGAGTGCTTGGCCGGACAACACTCCGCTCCATACAACATGTCTAGACGGACTGCCACTTTATAGAATTCACCTTTATTATTAAGGGGCACCTTCTTATTACACAATACTCCTGAGGTGAGCCTCCACATTATCCAACCTGCTCTAATACATTTAGATACATCCTCATCAATCTAACCATTCCCCTAAATCGTAGACCCAAGATACTTAAAACTATCCCTCTTTCAAATATCCTGGATGTCCAACCTCACCACCACTTCGTCCTTCTGCCTCAAGTCACTAAAATTGCATTACAAATACTCCATCTTGGACCTACTCAACCTGAACCCCTTAGACTCAAGGGTTTTCCTCCAAACGTCCAATTTTTTATTCACACCCTCTTGTGTCTTATCAATCAGAACTACATCGTACCCAAATAACATACACCAAGGCACCCCTCCTTGAATACTCCGCATCAACACATCCATCACCAATGCAAATAGGAACAGACTAAGAGTCGATCCCTGATGCAACTCCTTCTTGACTGGAAAATGCTCTGAGTCTCATCCCACTATCCTCACCCGGGTCTTCCCTCCATCGTACATATCCTTAATAGATTTGATGTACGTCACCGTGACCTCTCTCACCTCCAAGCATCTCTAAAGAACCTCCCTTGGGACTTTACATATGCCTTTTTCCTGGTCGATAAACACCAAGTGTAAATATCTCTTTCTTTCTCAATACTGCTCCACCAATCTTCTCACCAGGTGGATTGCCTCTATCATCAAGCGACCAGGCATAAATCTAAAATGATTCTCTAAAATAGACACGACCCTCATATATCTCCGCTTAACCACTCGCTCCAAAACCTTCATAGTGTGACTCAATAATTTAATACCCCTATAGTTTTTGCAACTCTAAATGTCACCCTTGTTTTTATATAACGGAATCATTGTACTCCATATCCAAGCCTCATGCATTCTCGTAGTCTTGAAAATGTCATTAAAAAAATTTGTCAACCACCTTAAACCTGACCCACAAGCATACTTCTAAAAATCCACCGAAATCTCGTCAGGCCCCGTCGCCCTACCCCTCTGTATCCTAAGAATAACCTCTCTGACCTTCTCAACCTTAAAATGCCTACGGTAACTGAAATCACGGTTCTCCTCCGACTGATCCAGCTCCCCTAACTCAATGCCTTTGTCCCCCTCCTCATTCAGAAGGCTATGAAAGTATTTCTGCCATCTCCTCTTAATGTGAACATCCTCTACCTAAATACTACCATCCTCTCCGTTAATGCACTTAACTTGATCGAGGTCACGACCCTTCCTCTTCCTAGCCTTAGCAAGGCTATACAACCTCTTTTCCCCACATTTATCCTCTAACCCCACACACAAGCTCTCGAACGCTGCTGACTTAGCAGTCGTACCTGCTAACTTAGCCTCTTTCCTTGTACTTTATAAACCTCCCTAATCAGCTACTTCTCCGCTTCATCTTTACTCTCAATCAACTTAACATACCCCTCCTTCTTAATCCTTACTTTCTTCTTCACTTCTTCATTCCACCACCAGTCCCCCTAATGACGTCTTGCTCGACCCCTCGAAACACCCAACACTCCTCTAGCAGTCACCGTGATGCAGCTGGCAGCCCTATCCCATATAATATCTAAGTCCCCCCTGCACTCCCACACCCCCTCTCCCGCTACCTTTTCCCTTATATCCAGGGCACTAACTAGAGTCAAACCACCCTATTTAATTTTAGGTCGACCCTCCCCGGCCATTCTTTTCTTGCCCTTCTTAATAGACAAGGCCATCACTAGAAGCCTGTGCTGGGTTAAAAGATGCTCACTCAGAATGACTTTACATTCCTTACATAACACCTTATCCCCCTTCCTAATCAGTAGAAAGTCAATCTGAGACTTGGCTATCACACTTCGGAAGTTAATCAGGTGATCCTCCTTCTTCGGAAAAATAGAATTCATTAACACCAGCCCAAAGGCCGTTGCGAAATCCAACAGAGCAACTCCCTAACCATTTCTATCACCAAAACCAAAACCTCCATGTACATCATCATATCCTCCCGGTAAGACCCCAATGTGCCCATTGAAGTCCCCTGTTATGACAATCTTCTCCGAGCTAGACACGCTTCTCACCACCTTGTCCAAATCCTCCTAGAATCTTACTTTCACCTCCTCTTCCAAGACCACCAATCTATAATAATATCCTCATTAGAAGTGATTAGACAGTTAAAATATCATTCAACAATTCAACCTTCGAATCATGCATTGTAACAAATAAACAATAGACCATTAAATGTGCACATAAACTAAATTGGGTCCCCAACTACATTTAATATCCACCTACTAAGTCATATGTAGCATAATTATCCATACAATATTTGAGAACTTATCTAGGACCTTCAACACCTAAAGACATATCTACCATTCTAAATTATTCTTTAGCAGCTCCACTATATTAACCCTAGGTTATTACCATGGTTACTCTACCATCTAATATTCTTTCTTAATTTACAACATGTCACCAATCAACTCTAAATGAATAATTTATTAGTTTTAACAACAACTTTTGAGCTTACCAATGTTACGGTTATCCATAAAATGCTTTAGCATTAGCAATAATGCATACCCACTTACATCTCAATTTGATATTTCACACAACCACAACTTGTAGTCAAGAAAAATATTCATACTTAATATTTTTATCCAACTAAACACCGTGATCGCAGGACTAAAGATGAAATATTCAATCAATCTACATCATGCATAATTTTTCTAATGCAAGTCTATGCCACTCAATCAAACCTAGCCTACCTGGACGCCAAACAGCTTCTACGGAGGCACAAACTTGTACTTCTGGCTTCATTCTAGTGATGGGTTTTATCCCTTCTTCTCTATTGATCTAGATCTATAAGGTAACCTTAAAGGATTTTAGAATGAAATCTCATCCTATTTTGCAACTTAAGAGAGAAGAAAAACTAAAGAACATGGGGGACTATATTTGGTCTTTAGTGTCTTGCTATATCATGACACGAACCAGTGCCTAGTCATGAAGGGTGTCTCAAGCCTACTATGGACCAGAGACCAACCCCTCAGATTAACCTCAAGAGAACTATAAACATAATAAAGAGGAATCCAATAAATATAGTAATAGAAGATAAATAAGTCAAATGAAAGTTCTAAGAGTCCAAACCAACAATCAACCAACACTAGTCCACAAGAGACTCTAAACCTGGAAATACCAACTAAGTTGGAACATGCCCTCAACTATGACCATAAATGAATAAAAAAATAGTATTTTAAACAATAAAAAAATAATATAAAAACCAGTGAAATAATAGGGCCTTCCGAAAAATAGAGGCTCACCACTTCACAGCAAATCCACAAGAGTACTGACTCATCTAATGCTTCATAGGAATAACAAAACACCTTTAAGACCTTACATCATAAAATGATGTAGCGTACAGGGTCAGTCAGTGGGATAAGCACTGGCATGTAACTCAAGGAAAATGATAGAACAATGTCAATGCCAAAAATCAGTCAAAATCCATATGCACCACAATCATATACATATATATAGGATGTCGGGATGGGAAAAGGGTCATGATCATGAGAGTTTAAATCATTAACTTGAACTATGTAGCTCGCTCCAACCTAAAGGCACCCACGGACTATATAGGTTTACCTCTCTCTGCTGAAAGGGACTCAGTGCTTGTTAGCCACACGAGCCAAGGAATCCAAAGGAAGGGATAAAGACACCAAGGCTCTAGCCATTTTTAAATATAATTTTTGAACCAAGCATGTGGTCATATAGACCTCCCATGCCGGTAAAAATGGTTTTTGATTTTAGTCCTCCAGAGACTACAACTTCACGGTGAGGTACACAATTTTCTTTAAGCCTAATTTAAAATAGTTTGCACATAAACCCAACCATTAACCCAGGAGTTATTTATTAAGGCATCTACCACTTGGTATCATCATGCCATTCTGTTCAAGCTTATAAATTCATGCTAAAGCAATCCATATAACCAAATTGACTCCCAAGTCACATTTAAAAATCTAAATCATGGCCACCAAGGTCCTTTCAACTCTATTTTAACCATTTATCCATTAATGTCATGCAATGGGTTCATAAATAAGTTGAATTATGCAATTATCCGTGTTCAAAATCAAAACTTACAAACTGGTTTGGGGTTAGTATCATTACCAAGCCAAAAAGTCATTAATTTGGGGAAACTCATGTTCCCCATTCCAATTCCCATAACAATGCACCCAATCAATCCAAAAACCATAAATTTAAAGAATAAATCATTAATTTAAATCATAGGAAAATTATTTAAAGTGATACCAATCAAAACCCCTCAAGCCAATTTCAAACCCATTTATTTAAAATACATGGATAATGGAAAAATAAGTAACACAATGTAAAATTAATGTTTGAGAATGAGCTACATGCCAGAAATACACAAGAAATTTAAGTCAATTTGATGTTTGGAGCCCAGAAGATGAATTCACTGTAAAACCCTTGAATATTCATATGTTTTGAGGTTTAGAGAGAAAGGAATAATTTGACCCTTGAAAGCTAAAAAGAATGGGGTTATTTTATTTTATAAAGTTCTACAAGGAGTAAAAGGACCAAAAGCCCCTAACCCCAAGTGAATAAAACAAAAACTATATAAAATTAAAACATCAGCATGGTACGCCATTATCATGGAGCGTAGCCTTTATGCAACGCTAATATAACGTAGGCTAACCTTTATGACACACTAATATCGTGGACCCTTACTGCCTTGGGGTCCTAAAATGACCCCGAACTGATGGCACGCCATTATCGCAGAGGGTAGCCTCCGTACAATGCTAATATCGTGGAGGCTAACCTGCATGACACGCTAATATCGCGGATCCTCACTGCCTTTGGGTCCCAAAATGACCTCGAACACCATACGAAAACTTCAAAACATTCGCAAATTACCTTTTTAACATCCCTAAATATAATTCAAATCAAAAATTGACATTATGAATGTGGGAGGATAAAAATTAAATCATTGAACTTATGAGGGGTCTTACATTATCCCCTTCCCTCCTTAGGATCATTTGTCCGCAAATAAGGAGTTAGGATTTTTTTGCATGATTATAGAAATAATACATCAGAATCAAATAATAAATTCGAAATGCTACAAGAGGAAAATAAAACCTTTACTTTAAGGACTTTTATCTAACACAGGAAACAAGAACGCATACCTGGATTTCATATCTTCTTCAGCTTCCCATGTAGCTTCTTCCATCTTTTGATTTCTCCAAAGAACCCCTACCAAAGCTACATTCTTAGTCCTTAATCTACAAACTTTCCTATCCAATATTTTCATAAGGATTTCCTCATAAGACAAGGATTCTGAAACACTAATGTCCTCAATTGGCACTGTCAAAGAAGGATCACCCACATTTTTTTTTTGCATGGATACATGAAACACTGGATGAATCGAACTAAAATTTGAAGGAAAATCAAACTTATATGTGATATTCCCAATTCTCCTAAAAATCTGAGAACGACAAACATAACAGGGACTAAGCTTCCCCTTCTTCCCAGAACTCATGACTCCTTTCATAGGAGAATCCTTCAAGAAAACCCAATCACTTACTTCAAATTCCAACTCCCTACAACTCAAATCTATATACGACTTTTGGCAACTTTGAGCAGTCTTAAGTATTTGTCTAATCACATTCACCTTTACCATGCTTGGTGGACAAAATTTTTAATATAATTTACCAATCCTTTTTTCTCCTCTTCCACATAAAATAAGTTCCCACGTTAGCTTTACATGGATGGAAGAGAAGGCTCATGTCATATTTCTTAAGTTATTCAATTCATCGCCTCTGCTAAAGATTCAATTCATTCAGAGTAAATACCTACTACAAACTCTTATGATCTAAATAAATATCTATATGCACCCCATACAGATAATGGTACTAGATTTTTAATGCAAAGACCTCATCCACCTATTCTAGATCATGAGTCAAGTATTTCTCTCATAACCTTTAAGTTGCGTGGAAACATAAGCTACAACCTTACCATGTTGCATAAGAACACAACCCAAATGCACACCGGATGCATCACAAGCTTGTCACGACCCAATCCAGGGCCTAGCCGTGACAGGTATCTCAAGCCAACCATGGACCGGATACCATCCCCTTAGCCTAACCTCACGAGCATAATAACTATTATAAAGCATAAGCCAATAAAGATAGTAATAGAAGATAAATAAGTCAAATGAAAGTTCTAAGAGTCAAAACCAACAATCCAACTCACACTTGTCCATAAGAGCCTTTAAAACCTGAAATACCAACTAAGTTGGGACATTCCCCCGACTATGATAAAAAAGAATCCAAAATAGTATGCTAAACAATATTGAAAACAACAAAGAAACTTGTGAAATGAATGTAAAAACCTTGAATTTTCTTGGGTTTTGAGTTTGAGAGAGCAAGAGAATGATTTGTTCTCTGAAAACTTAAGGCAATGGTGTTATTTTATGTTATAAGGTCGTACGAGTGGTAAAAGGACCAAAATACCCCCACCCAAAGTGAATAAAACATAAACTAAATAAAATTAAAATATTAGTGTGGAACACTACTATCGTAAAGGTTAGCCTCTATACCACGCCAATATCGTAAAGGATAACCACTCTGGCATGTCAATATCACGTACCCTCACTACCTCAGGGTTTCAACATAACCTCGAACCCCTTTAAAAATTTTTGAAACTTTTTCAAATTATATTTTTAACATCCCTAAACATAATGCAAGTCAAAAATTGATATTACAGATGCGAGAGGGTAAAAAATAAAATTTTTGAACTTCTGAGGGGTCATACATGCTATAGCGGATGGTAGGATACTACCACAGTGTTTCTATCGCAGGAAAATTCCCGCTACAGTGGGATGAAGTCATTCTGCTTCAGAATTCAAATTCTAAAAAATTTCAACCAAGTCTTTTATGCAACTAATTTCGGTGCTAGACATGATAGGTGTACCTTTTAATACAATGTTTAAATGTCAAATTTAAAAGGTTCCTTTGTCCATATGCAATAGACATGGCTTGAGATAGTTGAGTTTCGTCTTCTACTTCAACTAGGTCAACCACTTCTTTGAACTAGAAATTGACACTGAATTTATTTTTTTAAAAGATATGACTGTGAAATCTCCTTAATGAAATAATTTTCTATAGTTTGATATATATATATATGTATTTATATGTATATGTATATATCAAATAATTTATGCCTTTTCTTCTATTCCATCAGAAATCCAACCTATTAAACAGTCGGCTTCATCATTTACTACAAGAATTGAGGTTGTTAACTTCAAATCTAGGATTTCACATGCCAAATACTCTTTGGAAACACCCCTTGTAATTGAAATTAATAATGATCAACCCTAATACCCTACTTACTAGTCATTAGGTGGAGATCTAGGGGTTTTGAAACAAAATTTTCATATTAATAAAGATAAACTTTGAATAAAGTTTTATTCTTTAGGATATATTTTTTGAAAGAACATTATTTTTAGTCAATTCCAAGATGATGAAAAAAAGATTTCAAGAAATGTATTATGAGTTTGTAGATTCTGACAAAAAATAAATTTATTTCTTTGAATGGTTTGAGGATTATGTTGATTATCATCAATTTTTTTTTAAATCAATTAATGTCTCAAAGTATTGAAAACTCTTAATGGAGGACATATCACTTATGAACTTCCTCCATCACTAGATTTACAATGACTTTTTCTAATAGCTCAATTGTTGGAGTATCTTTCAAAAGGAAGAATAAAAATGAAACAATTAGAAGCAAGGACATTAAAAATCTTTTTGAACATAATAGTTATGAAAATAAATTTTTGCATGCACTTGGTGAATATTTTCTTTCAAAAAAAGCTTTAGCACCTTATACTACTTCAAAACTATCAGAGGCCTCTACCTCTTCAATGGGTTTATTCAAGCCATATGAGATCGTTAGAATACTTGCTAGAGAAATTTAAATCCTCAACACAAAAGAATTATGGATATTTTTAATTATGAGGTGGCCCCAAGGACAAATCCCCCAATTAGCAAAACTACACAAAATTTCTTCTATATTTTTGTTTCTAAGGGTTTGATTTTGGATTTAAGAGAAGGTTTGTGATGTTGTTGTTGCAACCTATGGAATGCTACTACTTATTTGAGAAAATTGATTTGATCTTTATTATTCTTTAAGGTAGATAAGATTTTTCTGATTAGGGGGGGGGAGGGTTTCTAAAGAAAAGAAATATTGCTACAGTCAATTTCAATACCTTGATAGGTGACTCTAAATTGGATGAGTTATTTTATAAAAGGAAGGAAAATTGACCTTCTGGACCCATGTACTAAATTGATTTTGTAAGTTGGACATTTCTACTTACACGTTTATCATTTGGACTCCTGAACACACTAAAAAATAATATTTCAAACCCTTTGATCGTTAACTTTGCTTATGTGGCATTAAAATGCTGACTAGGACTAGGATAGTGTAGTCACTCACTTGGAGTGCGAGTGGGGATCAATTTGTGGCCAATTTTATATTAAAATAATTGTAAAAAATTTAAATAATATTAAAATTATTTTTTAAAAAAAGTTCTTTTTTTTCCTCCATCTTTTTAAATTTAAAAATATTTTTAAAAATAATAAATTAATTAAAAAAACCTTCCCCACCCCCACCCCCATTCAGCCCTTCCCCACCCCACCTCAGCCCCCGTCCAGCCCCTATCCCCATTCCCCCAAACCCCTACCTTTTCCCCCGTTTCCCCCACCATTTTTCCAGCCTTCTTCCCCTAGCCCCTCTCCCCCATCCCAGCCCCCAACCCATCTCCCCCACTGACCCACTAGTTCCCCAACAATAAAGAAACTTTCATTCAACCAATTCACAAAACATTCAAGAATTCTCAACATTGAATTTTAACCAATTCACAAAAATATTCACATTGAATTTGAAGAATTCCAACAACCTTGAATTACCAAAATCACAAGAAAAATAAAAATTGAATCATTACTTTGAATTTCAAGAATTTTCAACTTTCTTGATTTACCTAAATAAAAAAAATCCATAAATATTGAGTTTTTACATTGAATTTCAAGAATTTCAAACTTTCTTGAATTACCCAAATCACAAAAAGCCTAAAGAAAGCATAAAAATTTAAGTTTCTTGAATCACCCAAATCACAAAAATTTCCAAAAATTCCTTCTTTTCATACTTCTTAAATTTTTTGCCCCTCACTTTTTAATTTTTCCGTAGAGAAAGAAGAATAAGAAGATGAAGATGATAAAGGAAAAGAAGAATGAGAAGAGGAGGAAGAAGAATAAGAAAAAGAAAAAGAAGAAGAAGAAATTGAGAAAGAAAGAAGGCAACCAAGAAACAACGAGAAAGAAAGAAATAGGGGAAGAGAGAGAAAGAGGGCAGTTGTTTATTTATTTAATTATTTATTGTAATATTTAATATTTTTTTATATAAAAAATAACTTGGAAGATGATGTGGCAGATTGACAGTTGACGTGGTAGCTGACGTGGAGAGAGTGTATTACCTCACTAAAAAAGTATTTAAAATGTTGCTTTTTAGTGGATTCAAGGGTCCAGATGCCAAATATGTAAGTAGAAGTCTCCAACTTACAAAACCGACATAGTACAGGGATCCAGAAGATTATTTTTCCTAAAAGGAATATATAAGTTTACAGGACTGATTATTTCCTTCACTAGCACGAATGAAGTGGATGTTGATAAAGCAGAATTTTCTATAGAAGTTTGTACTTCGATATTAGAGAGTTACAAAATCGACATAGTACAAGGGTCCAGAAGGTCATTTTTCCTAAAAGGAATATATAAGTTTATAGGACTGATTATGTCCTTCACTAGCACGAATGAAGTGGAAGTTGATAAAGTAGAATTTTCTATAGAAGTTTATACTTCGACTTTAGAGAGTTTGTAACTAATTCCTAGTCTATTTTCATTAGCTTCTCTAAGGGATTCTTTAGTTTTCTTAATGTATATAGTATGGATGTGTCCTTGGACATAATTAAGATCTTTACTTGTATCAAATAAGGCAACAATATGTAGGACGAATGACTTGTTAACCATTAAAGTGATCCCAGTATGACATCTACAAATAGAGATTTGCGAGAGGTAGTTAATATAATCTCCTTATTCAATATCTTGTTCTGTAGGTTCAGCTTCTACTTGCTTGGGAATATTTGGGATAGTAGAGAATTGCGGAAGGACTTGTTATTCTAGCTTTTGCCTATATTTGATTTCTCAAATTTCTTCTTTAAGGTGATCTATTTATGATTGGAGATCTTGAATTGTCACTACCTTAGATTTTTAGGAAGGAAATCAATTCAAAATATCAATAATATTGTAAGTATTTACTACTTGAGGATGAGAGAGAATATTAGATGAATATGTGGTGAAGGTTTATGTAGAGCCTTTTTTAATTTCTCTAGCTAATGTTTTAGAAGGAAAATCCAACTAAATTACTTAGTCTAAGTAGGCTGAAAATATGTATTAATTAATAAACATGTTTATCTCTCAGCACTAGACCAATAGTACCTAAGCCTGCTGACAAGGGAAATGGCATGCGCAGGCAATGCTAGATAATATTTTTTCTTAAAACCATAGATGTTAGTTATATAGACTATGAAGAGAATATTTATTGAAAATTAATACTTTATATAAAATCTAACTTCTCATTTAGAGTATCAAAAATACATAATAGACAGACAAATAGAGGTGGTTACAATTTGTGAATTATTTATAGTAAAATTATAATAAGTTTTTTGCAGTAGTCATAAATGTGTTATGTAGTAAAATAAATTTAAATACTATGTGGTAATTCATGGAAGAATAGAGGATATTTTTTAAATATGAACAGAAGTTTTAGATTCAATAAATAGTGTAGAAAATTCTCTTTTTAAGGGTTTCAAAGATTACACTGAATCGCCAGATTATGAAAGAGGTGCAGTAAGATAAAACTACTGTATCAAACTACTATATTTCTCCATCCTCTCGAACAAAATTAAGAAAAAACTCTCTAGTTTAATATCTAAAGATATACAAAAATAATTTAGTTGGGTTCCACTTCAGCAAAATGGTAATTTAGCAGCAGCCAGGATTCAGGACTTTATAAGAATGAATCCACCTGAGTTCCTGATGTGCTAGCCTTCTGTTAGCACATTTAAGACTTTTAACTTGAAATAACTGTAAGTTCTTAAGTAATTACTGTTGTTTTTTATTATATTTCATCTGATTTTGTAGGAAAGTCAAGATACATGAACATATATGAAAGCTACATTAAGAAGGATGATTTTTGGTGAAAGAGGCAAGAAATTATGTTCAGGAGATTTCATCTGACGACTTGGTCTGATAAGCTATAATATATGTAATAAGCTATCAGAACATGTCGTCACACATAGGCAGAGAACAAGAAAGGTGAAGCATTTCTGATGACATTTTCTGATAAGTTATCAGATTTGTGATAAGTCGCCTCACATGTGAAGCATTTCTGAAGACATTTTTAGATAAGTTATCAGATTTGTAATAAGTTGTCGCATATGCTGTCAAACATGTGAAGCATTTCTAAAGATATTTTCTGATAAGTTATTAGATTTGTGGTAAGTCGTCACACATGGGCAGAAGGTCAGAAGATATTTTCTGATAAGTTATCAGATTTGTGATAAATCATCACACATGTCGTCACACATGGGCAGAAGGTATGAGGACATTTTCTAATTAGTTATCGGATTTGTGATAATTCATCACACATGGACAGAAGATCTGATGACACTCTCTGATAAGCTATCAGATTTGTGATAAGCTATAAGACATGTCATCAACTAAAGGAGCAAAAAGGTGAATTTTTAACTTCGATTTTCTCTTAAAGTACGGATATAAATAGTAGCTTTTAGGGTTTCATGGAGGATCTAAAACTTATTCCAAAGGCTAGTTTACTTCTTTTCTGGGTCTCTTAACTTTTAATTCAATTTTCAATTCTTTCATTGTGTTGTGGGATATTCTTCTTGAACTTGGAAAAACATCAACCTCAAACTTCATCTTTTGTAAGTTTAATTTCTCTGAATGATGAAAATAATTATTGCTATCTCTTTCTTTCTCATGTGAAACTTAAACCCATAACTAGGGTTGTGAGATCTATGATTATTCCTCCATGGATTTAATAGTTGGTTAGGGTTTGAGTGATTGTGGGAACATATTGATAATTTCTTTGTAATGATTGTTTTCTATTGGTTTGAAACAATAGATCTAGCCTTATGTTTGCTTGCTTGTAGTGAGAAATAAACTGAATCTAGTGAATTATCAACGAGGATTTGGAAAGGTTAATTTTTCATCTAATGATTAATGTTGTAACAAGATTAATCAACTCGAGATAAAATCAGTGTGAATAGAAGGTTGTCCTAAGTTAGAGCAAATTAGGGAGCACAACATCTAGGTAGGTTGAGAAACACTTAGATGGACTGTTGATACTTATAATTTAGTGTTTCCCACAAGTCATGAGAATACTGTACTACAACTATTATTTAATGAAGGGTTAGTAATCATAGTGATCATAACCCTAGTTTCTCTCTATCATAGATTTGAACCATTGAAATTTTAGTTTTGAGTTCTGAAGCAAGTCAAAACTTTTGTAAAACATTAAAAAAACATTTTATCTTTTCATATCATTTGTTTCAAGTTAACTTGTAGCTATAGTTTCAAATTTGTTTAATCGTCACTCACATTATTCCTCGTGGATTATACCTCGACTCCAAATTTGGGTAATTATATTGACGACGACCGCCTTGAACTAAATTGACGTGTAAGTTGAGCGTTATCAAAAATGGTGCCGTTACCAGGGAACAATTTGGCATATTGAGTTGGTTTGGAGTTTTAGCTTACTTACTTGAATTCAAACTTGTAAATATTGGTTTGTAATTTTCTTTTATTTCTTGTCTTAGGAATATTTTTATTTTAGTTTATTTATTATTATGGCATCTTGGAATGAATATGAGTTTTATGGTTGGAAATTCTACCTTGATGATCTATGTCCATATTGTGATGGACCTCACTTTTTGAAAGATTGTAGATATGCTCCTTGGAGAAAGGTGTATGCACCATCTCCATCCTACTGGGAGGATGATTGTTCTTTATGTGGTGTTCAAGATGGACATTGGAGGGATTCTTTAAGTGCCCCCTCCCCCCATTATGCTAACCCAAATTCTAGTTCTTCATAAGATTTTGATAGGTCTTATAGTCAAGAACAGAAAGAACAAAGTACCAGAACGAGTTGTTTTAAAGCTATGTTTCAAGAAATTTTGGATAGCCAGGAAGAAATGCTTCAAGACATGAGAGAATGGAAAGAGGAAAGAAAGAGGATAGAGGAGATGGATATAGAGGTCAATCATTCAAAACACTTTTTAAAATTATGTTTAGATGATATCTTATCTGTTGAATTATTTAAAATAATAGAAGAGTGTGAAGATAAGGAGAAAAAATCCTATATTAATGCTGATCTTGATGGTGAGAAAACCTCGGTGATTTCCCAACCTACTGAACCAACCATGAGAGATGATGCCAATATTGAGAAAATGGTGCTAGAGTCAAAAGAAGAAACCAAGCCAATCTCTTCTAAAGACTCTAGCCCAATTTGGGGTGGAGAGGTCGAGAAGGATGCAACTCTAAAATTAGGGAGAAGACCTCACATGAATCATTTTTCAACATTATACTTGGTGAATATGATGAAAGTCGAATCACCCAAGTAAATGATGAATTTTGGAAATGAGGAGAAAAATTCCTACACTTTGGAGTATGTCTTTCCGAAAGGGTATAATACAACCCCAATATTGAAGGCTAAGAAGCTTAAAGATCGATGTCCATTTAGTGGCTTTTTAAGATTCTCACCGTTGCCAAATGAGCCCACACAAAAGTTTGATACAAAATTGGGCAAGCGGTTCAAGTCTTTGAAGTGGCGTGACATAACTTTCCTTATCATGCTTTCACATTTTCCCAATGCACCTAAAAAATATAAAGATCGAAAGATGGGCTAACGAATCAAATCGTCTAATTGGAGGGACAAAGGATGAAACACTTTCAAGGTATCTTGATGAATTTTGAGTAGTCAAGATAACTTAGTCGTGCCGCGATATTAAATCAGGCGCTGCTTGGGAGGCAAACCAAGGCATTTTATTGTTTGTATTTGTATTATGTGATTGACATCAGATCTCTGCACGTATGGTGCCACGGGTATATTTCTAACTCTCTTATTTTAGTTGGATGTATTGGGGACAATGCATGATTTTAAGTTGAGAGTGAGACTGCTTGTGGTTGTTGATGTCCTCTTGGGTTTTTTATTGCCTTGCCTCTTTTCCCCAGAGTCTTGTTCCTAGTAGAGCCGGTATGTTTAGGGGTACTGTGTTTTGTTTTGTGAGGTGTTGTGGTTAATTTAGAGAAAAATAAGTATCTGGGGCAGTTGACATATTTTTTTTTATTGATTTTTGGGAATAATAAATACCTCTCCAATTGTTTATTTCGTAACTGTGTGATGTGCATCTATATGCGACTACTGTGAATTCTTTTATGGCATTGGTATTAGGGACATGATAATCCTTGCTAATAATTGCATGAATTGGATAGGTAGTAGCTTGTTATGTACCTTTGTGCCATGTGTTTGTGAGATACTGCCTAGTTTCCGTTGTGTGTTAAATCAAGAACTTTCCCGATTGGTCTTGCCTTGGTTGTAGGAGAGTGGTTAGGAAAGGATCATAGGCCATTTTTTATATTAGTCCACTTTTAACCTAAATGATCTTCCATGTTTGAATAATATTCGTTGATCCTGATTTTGAGACTGAATGCCTATGTATTTTTTTTGTTAAACCTATCACCTTCCCACTTGTATCACAATGAACCTGTTTTGGCCCTGGTCCTCCTTGGGTATTGTGCACTTTGACTTGGGCAAATCGCCTAAGTTGAGGGTGGATATCATAGGGGTACGTGATGTAAAGTGAGTATGAATAAGGGAAAAATAAAATAAAATAAATGCTAGGTTGGGTATGGTAGAAAAAAATAATAAAAGAAAAATTGGGAAAAAGAGAAAATAAAAGACTAAAGGATCGCATCCAACCTGAATTTGCTTCAATAAAGAAAGGGAGAAATAAATTAAAGGTTGACAAGTGAGACCCCAAAAATAGTGTAGTTCCAAGGAGGCTTAGTCACTTTAAATATCCTTTCATATCATACCATCCCCAAGCCTATATTATAAGCTGAAGAAATGTTCTATAGTGATCTTAGCTTAACTATCTAAAAGCCTCGGTGATGAAAACAAGGGCTAGTTTATGGTATTTGGCATACATTAACTAGAACTTGTTTCTGAGAGTGAGTGTCTCTTGACCGTCCCAGCATTTACGTACTTGATTTCATATATGAGTGAAGAGGGACTTCTTTGTTGGAAGGGCACATCGATTGCATTGCTAGCTGCTTACTTGTTTGGGTAGTGTAACTTGTAATATGCATGGTTATTGTTGCTAATTTGATGCCATATCTTGATTCCTTTGTGTCACATTATTGATTTTCTTTGATATACATAGATGGGTTTGAAGGTGATTTAAATTGGAGAGGGTAATGTGATTTGAGCAAAAATTGATAATCAACTGTCATAGGTATTTTATGTTTCTTTTGATTAAACATCGTAGTATGGTGTTATGTATTTTCTTGAGGACAAGAAATGGTTTTAAGTTGAGGGTGTTGATATGCTAGACTTTTGTTAGCACATTTAAGACTTTTAACTTTAAATAATTGTAAGTTCTTAAGTAATTACTGTTGTTTTTTATTATATTTAATGTAATTTTGTAGGAAAGTCAAGATGCATGAACATATAGGAAAGTCATCTGACGACTTGGTCTGATAAGCTATCAGATCTGTGATAAGCTATCAGAATATGTCATCACACATAGGTAGAGAACAAGAAAGGTTAAGCATTTCTGACGATATTTTCTGATAAGTTATCAGATTTGTGATAAGTCGTCACGCATGTCGTCACATATGTGAAGCATTTCTGAAGACATTTTCTGATAAGTTATCAAATTTGTGATAAGTCATCACACATGTGAAGCATTTCTGAAGACATTTTCTGATAAGTTATTAGATTTGTGATAAGTCATCACACATGTCGTCACACATGGGCAGAAGGTCTGATGACATTTTCTGATAAGTTATTAGATTTGTGATAAGTTGTCACACATGTCGTCACACATGGGCAGAAGGTCTGAAGAAATTTTCTAATAAGTTATCAGATTTGTGATAATTCGTCACACATGTCGTCACATATGGGCAGAAGGTCTGACAACATTCTCTGATAAGCTATCAGATTTGTGATAAGCTATCAGATTTGTGATAAGCTATCAGACATGTCGTCAGCTAAAGGAGCAAGAAGATGAATTTTTAACTTTGATTTTTTCTTAAAGTATGGATATAAATAGTAGCTTTTAGGGTTTCATGGAGGATCTGGAGTTTTTCCAAAGTCTAGTTTACTTCTTTTCTGGGTCTCTTAACTTTGAATTCAATTTTCAAATCTTTGATTGAATTGTGGGATATTCTTCTTGAACTTGGAAGAGCATCAACCTCAGACTTCATCTTTTGTAATTTTACTTGTTTTGAATGATTAATACAATTATTGCTACTCTTTCATTCTCAAGTGGAACTAAAACACATAACTAGGGTTGTGGGATCTATGAATATTCCTCCATGGATTTAATTGTTGGTTAGGGTTTGAGTGATTGTGGGAACATCTTGATAATTTCTTTGTAATGATTGTTTTCTCTTAGTTGTAAACAAAAGATCTAGCCTTATGTTTGCTTGCTCGAACTGAGAAATAAACTAAAGGTAGTGAATTATCAACGAGGATTTGGGAAGGTTAATTTTCCATCTAATGATTAATATTGTAACAAGATTAATCAACTCGAGATAAAATCAGTGTGAATAGAAGGTTGTCCTAAGTTGGAGAGAATTAGGGAGAACAACATCTAGGTAGGTTAAGAAACACTTAGATGGACTATCGATACTAATAATTTGGTGTTTCCCACAAGTCATGAAGAATCCAGTACTACAACTATTATTCAATGAGGGGTTAATAATTGTAGAGATCATAACCCTAGTTTCTCTCTATCATTGATTTGAACCATTGAAATTTTAGATTTGAATTCTAAAGCAAGTCAAAACTTTTATCAACCATTAAGAACCCCCCATTTTATCTTCTCGTATCATTTGTTTGAAGTTAACCTGTAGGTATAGTTTTAAATTAGTTTAATCGCCACTCTCATTGTTCCTTCTGGATTTGACCCCGACTCCAAAGTTGGGTAATTATATTGACGACGACCTTCTTGCACTAAATTGACACATAAGTTGAGTGTTACCAGTTCCATGGGTCAAAGTGGATGAGGATCCTCAACTCTTTATTAATAAGTTGAGAAATATTACTCAAATTATGCATGAGACTAAAGAAGAGAGTGTATAATTTGCATCCTATAGGGTGAAGGATTTTGCTTATGATTGGGTTGTTAAGTGGATGTTTAATGACCCCGGAGTACACCATGTTTAGCATACGGTGCTTACGGCCTCAAGAGACCACAAGTTAACCTTTGAGCTGGTACTTGTTGTGAGCACTGAATAAAATTGATAACAAAAGAACATGTACGAAATTTATCTGAATAATGCCAAAGGTTTTAAGTTCTAAGACTTACGATTTAAATCATAGTTCTGTAAATAATACTGATAAGACTGATGATAACAACTAATAAACTGGCTAACTATCTAAAATAGTCTAAAATACCTTTAAATGATTGAGGAGTTGATGGGAAAAGCCCCCAACTAACTCGGACTGACTACTGAACTGAAATACTAAAATAAACATGAATGATCCTTGATATATGAGGACTCACCATGACTACTACTGCTGATAGTCTTATCTGTCTAAGTGTGGTTAGGAAACTGAGTATTCAAACCTATGATATCAGATATCATAATGCAAAGAAAATATATGCGATCTGTACTTTGAATGTATTTCTATGCGAGATGAGGTTTGGCTGAAATACATGGGTTTATGTGCATGAGATAATGACTGAATGAATAACATAAGATAACTGAGTTTAAATACATGAAAGCTGAAAAATCTGAGAATGTGTGACCAATGATATAACCTAATTCTTGAATTAGTTTGTAGACTAAAAAACTAAAATATTGATATCTAAATAACCGATAACTGTATGATATGGTCAAACAAACCTGAAATTGAATTCTATACTGAATACTGAACTGAGATTGAAACTGTAGGAGGTATCATCTAACCGACATGCCCCAAATCAGAGCTTATAGGGATCCAACCTATGACCCCTATTGAAAGGGTGCTAGTACTATGCCACAAGTAATAATAATGGATATTGAGTCAGTTCTAAACTCGCGGGCGACCCCTGAGATCAGTCCTAAGCTGGTGGGTGATCCCTAAGAGAATGTTAGTCCTAAACTGGCGGGTGACATCTCTTAATCCTATCGTGTCTATGTAGTTCTTAAACTTAGGGACTGCTACTAAGGACCGAGTACTAATTGGCGGGTGAGCCCCCATCCCTAGGTTCGCTCAATGCTGAATCCTACTCCCTACTAAACCGACACTGATTATTGAACTAATCTAAGTTTTACTGACATGATAACTAACTGAACAAATAATACACATACGTGTCTAAACCATTCTGAAAATACTGAGACTAAGTAATCAACTAAATTTTAGGTATTCATAACCCTAGGACTCGATAGCGATAACAATAGAACCACATGAAAACTTTGAAACCATAGAGGGGAATCCTTGTTCAACATTCAACACTTAGGTATTTCATGAAACACATAAGGGTCATAAGTTAAAGCATAGGAATAGTTAAATCGTGTGATAATATCATAATCACAATACTAAAATCATGGATTGAGGATGTAACATGAAAAAATCACCATTCAAATGATCCAAGGGCAAATTCCAAAGAAAACACATAGTAAACATAATTGAAATCAAACTTCATAATAGCTACTTGAAGATAACTCATAATAACATGTAAAAATCATGGCTTTAAACTTGAAAACAGAAGTTTGGACTCCATGGGTGAAAAGGACCCATGAATTAACATCACACATACCTTAATTGATGAATTGTGAAGGTTCTTGATGGTTTTCTTGAAAACTACGCTTGAGTCCCTTATTTTTTTTTCAAAGGGGTAGGGTTTGTTCTTGAGATAGAATGCTTTCTTTTGACAGAATTTGAGAATAGAATGACCAATTATGCCTTTTGGGAACCTTAATCACGTGTTATGGACCAATTATGCCTTTCCATAACACCTCATCTCATGAATAATTCTTATTATCACTTCAACAACTACATTTAACCTCTTACTACACATTCACTAACATGAAGTGCATTCATCCACCTATATGCAAACATGACATTCAAGCCTACCATCATAACAACATATGCCCTTCTAAACAAACACCTATAACCATAAAAGAATCTTTATCATATCCTCCAAACCTCTATTATTGACAATTTCCATGAACTTCCCCAACAAAACACACTTAAAATTTCAACTAACCATGACATACATTAAAAACTTGGCCTCAATCTTGCTTCACACTTAAATCCTTAGCTAAAACAAACATACAACAGTCTTTTGTCAACAAGAAACATTCACTTTCTTCCATCTAAACAACTGTTCATCATTACTAGCTTGACATAAGTAAAAGTCACTAAAAGATTAGAGCATGAAAGGATACTATGCATGGCTCGACACTTTACTGAGGCCTGAGGAATAGAGTATCAACAATATGGATTCATTACATAGATCAAAACCGAGGATATACATGACATAGTCTGAAGTTCACTGATCATTAAATGTGTAGCATAAGTACTGGAATTGAACATACTGTAAAGAATGAGTGCATGAGTCATGAGATGCATAACCTGAGTTTGGAGTTCCTAAATTCATGGAACTTGATTCAAACTGCTGAGTGGATTGGAACTCCTCATAAGAGGAACTGGCAGAGTAAATAATTTTCCATAAGGTGCACGAATATGAGCAATGATCATAGAGATGACATGTAAGGCATGAGTAGATATCGTGATGACTAAAGTACAAAACTTTGCACTAAGATCAAAGTGGGTTGGGCATCTCCCTCCCTAGTGTTATTCTACAGCACCCTGGCATCACTACTAGAACCTGAGAGCCTTACTTAGTTACTGGTTCTATCATCTTCTCCTTAGCTTAAAGACATCATTCTAAGACTATGGGCATAAACTTTAAACTGAATTATCACCACTTTACACAAGAGTTTGAGGTATAATAAGGCACATAAATGATAACTCACCCCGAGAGACTGCAACTGATAATGTATGACCCATTGCTGGTACTTTCTTATGATATATAAATTTCTAGATTTCTATAACCCCAATAATCATCATGTAACAACTTAAACACTAACTAAGTTAGAATTTTCAAGAGTTTCACCATACCATGAGTTCGCACCATCTAGTGCTTCAACTCTACTTTCTACTAGCTCAACCTTTAATGTTTCAAGCTTAGCTTCTAACACTTAACATGGTTATTCTCAAACTCTTAATAAACCATATTAACTTCCTTTATAGACTACTAATATCATATCTCTATACTTATATTTTGAATTAACAACTTAAATTCTTTTATGCACTATTTCAATCCTACTTATTAACCTTCATACAACTAGCCCCATGGATATAAAATTTACTAAATCTAGATAATACTATCCCCACTTTACTACTGGTAAACTTTTGGGTTCATGCTTCTAACTCTAGGTCATATGCTACTATAGGATTCTTAGAAGGGATCTGAAAACACATCTGACCCCCTAAGCATTGAGGTAATACCCCTTTATTCGATGACTAGTTTATTGGGAAACTGAAACTGAATGAATCTAATTCTACAATCAACTGGAGATATTTTTGGGGTATGGTAACCGGGTAATCACTGTATACCCATCTAGCTACAATAGAGACACCTACTGGGGTAGACACTGAGAATCGTTCTACTAAGGTTTCGATACTGACTCTAAAATTAACAGTTAAATAAGGGGTTACAAAAAGAGTGAAGCCTCAGGATCTAAAAAAACATACATATGTATATAAAAGACCTGTAACATAACCGAAACTACCTCAAGAGAACTTTCCTGATCATGACGGGTCTGGAGGGCATACAATTAATTCTAGTGCTGACCATTGGTGGCACTGGAAGTTGAGCCCTATTGAGTTAGGTGACTGGATGGAACTGAAAGACTGTTGGACTTACTCTGATGACCACTCGTTGGGCAATCTCTGACTTTGTGGTCTGGCTTGCCACACTCAAAACATATATCACTGATGGATCTACACACACCCTTATGGTTCCTACCATATTCATTGCAAAGTGGATTAGTACGAACACTCTTCCCACTATCCTATGACTTAGAGCCTGGTGGTCTATCCCGACTGATATTTCTAAACTTAGGCATTGGCACACTAGCTGGAGGCGGAGCTAGGGCTGAGAATTTCTAATAGAACCGTAATGGTCTCCACCCTCTGACCTTGGCATAAAACTACTTGTTTTGGACCTCTTACTCTCTCTTTCTTTCTCCCTACAGTTTTCCCCCTTAATATGCTGAGCAATACCCATAAGTCTAGATAGGACAACAACCTTCTGATTGTTCTGAGAAACTACTAAATAAGCTAAGGTAGTGAAAAAAGCTCTGAATTCAGCGTGAGAGACATGCTCATTCAGCAGATATTCTTGAACAGGCGGAGGTGCAGGATGATTCCTATTCCTTCTTCTATTGTTCTTTCTAGGAGGCATTTTCTGTAAACAGAAGGAAGAGTGAATTAGGAAAAGAGTTTAAATAGGTCTCATGCTCATTTTCACAATATGTATATTGAAAGAAGGGAAACTTTTTCTAAAATGTCTTATAGCCTCCTGTCCAAAAGTCTGGCGCGCTTTACACCCATGCACAAGACTCTACTCAGCACAAATTTTAGACTCTGTAGGACACTTTAAAACCTTAAGTTCTGATACCAAGTTTGTAATGACCCGAGAGTACACCCTAGTCGCCACATGGTGCTTACAGTCCTGAGAGACCACAAGCTAAATCATGAGTTTTTACCTGCTGTGAGCACTAAATAAAACTTATAACAAAAGAACAAGTGCAGAATTTAATGCAATAATGCAAAAGGTTTTAAGTTCTGAAACATAATATTTAAATCATAGTTTCTTAAAAATGGCTAAAAACAATACTAATAAAACTAATGATAACATCTGATAAATTGGATAACTGTCTGAAATAGTTTGAAAAGCCTCTAACTAATTGGGGAGTAGATGGGACAATCCCTTAACTAATGCCGACTAACTACTGAACTAAAATACTAAAATAAATATGAATGGTCTTTTATATATGAGGACTCACAAAGACTATTATTGTTAATAGGTTGATCTATCTAAGCGTGGTTAGGAAATTAAGCATCCAAACCTGTGATATAAACCATCATAGCACAAAGAAAACATACACGATCAGTACTTTAAATATACTGGTATGCGATATAAGGATAGGGATAAATACATGGGTTTATGTGTATGAGATAATGACTGAATGAATATCATGAGATAACTGAGTTTAAATTCATGAAAGCTAAAAAATCTGAGAATGCATGACCAAGCATATAATTAATTTTGAATTAGTGTGTACACTGAAATACTAATAGCTGAATAAACAATAAATATATGTTGTGGTCAAACAAACCTGAAACTGAATTCTATACAGAATACAAAACTGAGAATGAAACTGTATGAGGTATCATCTAATCAACATGTGCCAAATCTTAGCTGATAGGGGTCTAACTAGTGACCCCAGTTTGAAAGGTTCTAGTACTATGACACGGGTACTAACAATAGTTGTGGAGTCATTCCTAAACTGGCGGCTAACCCCTGAGATCAGCCCTATGCGAGAGGGTGATCCCTATGAGAATGTTTGTCCTAAACTGGTGAGTGACATCTCTTAATGCTATGCAGGATATGTAGTTCTTTAACTTAGGGACTTCTACTAAGGACCCAGTCCTAATTAGAGGGTGATACCCCATCCCTAGGTTCACTCGGTGTAGAATCCTACTTCTAACTAAAATGACATTGATTAATAACTGATCTAAGTTTGACTAACATGATAACTGACTGAACTGACAATGCTCAGATATGTCTGAAACCATTTTAAAAATACTGATACTAAGTAAACAACTAAATTTTGGGTATTAATAAACTCCAGGACTTGATACCAATAACAATATGACCAAATAAAAACTTTGAAACCATAAAGGGGAATCCTTGTTCAATATTCAACACTTAGGCATTTCATCAAACATATAAGGGTCATAAGTTAAAGCATGGGAATAGTTAAATCATGTGATAATAACATAATCAAAATACTAAAATCATGGGTTGAGGATGTAACATGCGAAAATCACCATTAAAATGTGCCAAGGGAAAATTCCAATGAAAACACATGGTAAATATAATTGAAATCAAAGTTCATAATAGCTTCTTGAAGATAACTCATAATAAATAATAACGCTCAAACTACACCTCTCATGTGAGAATGTAAGCAATTGTTGTCAATATATAACCCAACTACGTTGGTGTCGAATCCCAGACGGAACAATGTGAGTGGCGATTAAACTAGTTTGAAACTAAAACTACAAGTTAAATTCACACAAATGATAGTAAAAGATAAAATGGGGGTTATTAGAATTCAGCAAATAATTGTTGGTCACTTTAGTTTCAGTTTTTGTAATCAAGAGTTTATGGAAAACCAAAATTATATTCACTATGGGTTTTGGTACATAACAGATGCTAATAGTGATTTAAGATTCTCCCGATAGGTAGGAAAAATAGATTATCTTTATCAAAGTTATGCCTAAATGCCTCATGACCTACTTAAGCATTTAATTACCTAATCCTCTCGGACTTAGGAAATTTATATTCACTGACCAGACTTCACCTCAGGTTAATTAACCTTGTTACAGCGTGATTTATTAAACGGAAGGTTAGTAGTTTCCAAGTCCCTGTCAATAATTCACTTCCTACTATAGTTGATTTCTTATCTCAAGTAAATCAAAGAAGGTGCTATCTATCATTTGCAACCAATAGACAATAATTAAAACCTCGAAATTATCAAGGAGTCCTATTCCTTGAGAATCTTGGACACTTAGCAACTTACCAAGACCTAACCCATAGATCCCATAATTCCGGTTAATGGGATTTATTCACTCATAAAGTAATAATCGATACAACAAGTTGAATTCATAATTTGTAAGATGAACTTAAGCAAGATGAATAACAACGAGTGTTTCTCAGATTAGATCAAAGTAAAAATCCCAAAATATTGATGATAATCTCTTCAAAGTTAATTGTTCTGTTCAAGCCAAGAAACTAGAGAGAAAATAACAAAATACGTGTTTTCCAAAATTGGTTTAGAATGTCGAGTACCAGCACAAGAAAACCCTAAACAATAATTTAAATAGTTCACCCTAAATATTGAAACAAAATCATAGAGTTCAGTAATTTCTTGGACAAGTGACAATATTTTGTGATGCCTTATCAGGAGTCTGATGACTTATCACAGATGTCGCCATCTCCTCTTCACTTTTGACATTCGCTGCCTTAGGCTGGCTGTGAATCCTGATGGCTTATCCAAACTGTGACGACATATCAGACAATGTCATCACTTCTCCACCTCATCTCCCATGTTCTGTCTAAGGCTGATGGCGACTCTGATGGCTTATCACAAGGCTGATAGCTTATCACATGTCATCATCACTTCTTCCAACTGAATCCCTTTCTCTGTTTAAGGTTGATAATGAAGTTGATAACCTATCAAAGTGCTCACGACTTATCAGGAATGTTGCTAGCCATATTTTTCTTCTATTTTCTTTAGATTTCAACTCTTTTACTTCCATCATTGCTAGTTCTTTGCCTCTTGACTTCCACTGCAAAATCAAAGATGAAACAGTAAAAAATGTCAAAAGTTGCTTAAGACTTTACAATTATTCTCAGTAAAAAGCCTCAAATTTGTTACCATCTCCTCACATATCAACACCCTCAACTTAAAACAATTGTTTGTCCTCAAGCAACTAAAACATAACCAAGAGAATACACAATATATTTAGCAGTCAACCATCCATATTATCTCAAAACATTTTCACCATCTCCAAGGTCAATCAATTTACAAACAACTGTGTATGTTATTGAAGAGCAATGGGTATCATGTCAATAGTACTAATTCCATAACAAGATGCACAGTGATCACACATAAATGCATATCACACAGTTCTAAAATAGACTATTGGAGAGGTGTTCAAAAATCAATAAAAACATGTTAACTGCCTAAGGTACTTGTATTTCTCCTAGTCAACTACAAAATTTTACAATAAATCACAATACACCTAAACATGCCGGCTCTACTAGGAAAAAGACTCCAGGGAAAAGAGCCACTACAACAAAAAACCCAAGAGGACATCAACATCTATAAGTAGCCCCACCGTCAACTTAAAATCATGCAATATCCTCAATGTGAAACCCAAAGAAAGAGAGTCAGAAACATACATGTGGCACCATGGGTGCAAAGATCTGATGTCAATCACATAATATGAATACAAACGACAAAATACCTTGGGTTGCCTCCCCAGCAGCGCCTGATTTAATGTCGTGGCACAACCCAACTCAGCTTTTTCCTCCACCTTAAGGATATGAATTTCACCCCCACTTAGAGTCCATTTTTTAGCCTCGATCATAGGGGGGTGGTACAAAAATTAAGAAGTCTATTAATGGATTGAGCGTGGTAAACCTCTCGTCCTTAAAGTGAGGTGCATTTTTATGTTGCTTATCAAGTGTAAAATAAAGAACATAGGATTTTTGTTCCTCATATTCACACTCTTCCACTATTTTAGATGATTCCACAGACAAGATATCATCTAAACATAATGTAGAAAAATGTTTTGAGTGAGGCCCAACTAATTCTACTTCAAAATTTACACTATTTACTATACACTCACTTTTATTCACCTTCTTAATGTCAATCTCAAGATCAAAATGACAATCGAGTGGTTGTGATTCTTGAGTTTTCTCCTCAAATTGGCTAATGCCCCACTCATGTTCTTCTTTGTTTAGCCACTATAAATATGGTGAGAGTGGTAACTCTTTTATCTCTAACCATAGTTTTTCTTAATTCTCTAAGATTTATTTCATCAATTTGTTTACTTGAATCATGACAGCACATATATCTTCAGTATGATCACTTTGAACACAAGACAAACACCAAGTTACAGTAAGTAGGAAAGTATCCACATCATATTGTGAAGGTCCCATCCATTCACTTCTAGGTAAATCTGGACAGCAAGCCTCAAAATATGGCCCCCCACAATAATAACAAGAATTGTCACAAAAATCATCATCACTCAAAAAACCATCTATCTAGGCTAACATTTAAAGAAAGGTGTGAGAAAAATAAAAATAAAAGAAAATAAAAAAAATAAACTAAAAAAATACTTACAAGTTTGAATTCAAGAAAGTAAACTAAAATGCCAAACCAACTCAATACACCAAATTATTCCCCGATAACGGCGCCATTTTTTATAACGCTCAAACTATACCTCTCATGTGAGAATATAAGCGATCATTGTCAATATATAACCCAACTAGTTTGGGGGTCGAATCCCACAGGGAACAATGTGAGTGGCGATTAAACTAGTTTGAAACTAAAGCTACAAATTAAATTCAAACAAATTATATGAAAAGCCAAAATGGGGGTTATGAGAATTTAGCAAATAATTGTTGGTCACTTTAGTTTCAGTATTTGTAATCAAGAGTTTAGGAAAAACTAGAATTATGTTCACTACGGGTTTTGGTACTTAACAGATGCTAATAGTGATTCAAGATTCTCACTATAGGTAGGAACAACAGATTGTTTTTATCGAAGTTATGCATAAATGTCTCTCGACCTAATTAAGCATTTAATCACCTAATCCTCTCAGACTTAGGGAATTTATATTCACTGACCAGACTTTACCTCAGGTTAATTAACCTTGTTACAACATCATTTATTAAATGGAAGGTTGGTAGTTTCCAAGTCCCTGTCAATAATTCACTTCCTACTATAGTTGATGTCTTATCTTAAGCAAATTGAAGCAGGTGCTATCTATCATTTGCAACCAATAGACAATAATTAAAACCTTGGAATTATCAAGGATTCTTATTACCTTTAGAATCTTAAACACTTAGCAACTTACCAAGACCTAACCCATAGATCCCATAATTTGGGTTAAAGGGATTTAGCCACTCATAATGTAATAATCAATACAACAAGTTGAATTTATAATTTGAAGGATGAACTTACAGTAAGATGAATAGAAATGAGTGTTTCTCAGATTAGATCAAAGTAGAAATCCAAAAATATTGATGATAATCTCTTCAAAGTTAATTGTTTTGTTCAAGCCAAGAAACTAGAGAGAAAATAACAAAATATGTGTATTCCAAAATAGGTTTAGAATGTCAAGTACCAGCCTAAGGAAACCCTAAATAATACTTTAAATAGTTCACCCTAATTATGAAAAAAAATAACAGAGTTCAATAATTTCTTGGATTGATGACAACGTTTTATGATGCCTTATCTGGAGTCTGAAGAAATATCACAGATATCATCAGCTCCTCTTCACTTTTGACATTCGCTGCCTTAGGCTGGCAGTGAATCCTGACGGCTTATCAAAACTGTGATGACATATCAGACATTGTCGTCACTTCTCCACCTTAGCTCCAATACTGTGATGATATATCAAACATTATCATCACTTCTCCACCTTAGCTCCCATATTCTGTCTAAGGCTAACGGAAACTCTGATGGCTTATCACAAGGCTGACGGCTTATCACATGTCATCGTCACTTCTTCCAACTAAATCCCATTCTCTATTTAAGGATGACGGTGAAGCTTATAACCTATCAGAGTGCTGACCACTTATCAGGAATGTCGTCAGCCACACTTCTATTCTATTTTCTTCAAATTTCAACTCTTTTACTTTCATCATTTCTAGTTCTCCTATCTCTTGAGTTCCACTACAAAATCGAAGATAAAATAATCAAAAATAACAAAAACTGCTTAAGACTTTGCAATTTTCTCAGTTAAAAGCCTCAAATGTGTTATCATCTGCTCACACATCAATAAAATGTAAAAATTATGGCTTTAAGCTTGAAAATGGATTTTTGGACTCCATGGGTGAAAATAACCCATGAATGAACATCACACATAACTTAATTGATGAATTTGTGAAGGTTCTTGATGATTTTCTTGAAAACTAAGCTTGAATCCCTTGTTTTTTTAAGAGGCTATGGTTTGTTCTTGAGAGAGAATGCTCTTTTCTTAGAGAATTTGAGAGGATAATGACCAATTATTCCTTTTGATACCTTTAAGCATATGTTACAGACCAATTGGGTGAAGAAAAAAGACCTAATTTCCCTAGGAAAAATGGGATCAAAAGATGGAAAAATAGAAGCGGACGATGAGTCGGGCGCTGTGGTTTCTGGATCGGAGGTCTAAGCCTCGCGTCATGGGCTCTGTCATTGTCACCCCTAGAAATTTACTAAAGGGCACATTGAGGGCTTATCCCGGTGTAGCTACTATTTTGGACTTCCAAACATGCCCTTACGCTCATTCAAAACTTTCGAAACTCAATCGAGATGTACTTTTGATATCCCTGATCATGAATCAACTTAAAAATTAACTTTCCATTTTAAGAAAGGTCAAAAATAAAATCATCAAAGTTTAGAGGATTTAGAAATGACTAAGTCCTAATACTTAGAGAAATTTCCTAACTCTTGGACCCCTTTTACATTCAATAGTAAGCTGGATTGAGTTAATATCTTAAGGGGTCATATAACAAGAAAGGTAGGGGTGAGAATATAGCTCCTATGAGTTGGCAGATATTTTAGAATGCATTTTTGGATAGGTTCTTTCCATATGAGATGAGGGAGGCTAAGATGGAGAAGTTCATGAACCTGAAACAGGTATCTATGATAGTGAAGGAGTACTGCCTTAAGTTTACTCAGTTGTCTAACTATTCTCCCGAGTTGTTATCTGACTCTAGAGCTTGTATGTGTAAGTTTTTTACTAGGGTGTATGATTTAGTGGTTGGGGAGTGTAGGACTGCCATGCTGATTAGAGATATGGATATTGCTCGATTAATGACTTATGCTCAACAGATTGAGGTGGAAAAGTTAAAGGCAAGAGAAAAGAGAAATAAGAGGGCTAACACTGGACAGTTTGAGTATAGTCAGCCAAGGTCTGGAGGGGGAAGCCATTTGTAGTTTTAAGGTCATTCATCAGTACCTGCGCCATCTTCAACCAGCACCCCTGCACCCAGGACTAGGAAGGAGAAGTGGGGTAAGACTTCGAATTCCAGGTCTCAAAATAGTATAGTTAGGGGGCCTAGTTACCTGACATGTGCAAAGTCTGGCAGAACCCATCCTAGTAAGTATTTGATGGGAAAAGTGGGTTGCTATGGTTGTGTCAAGAAAGGCCACAAAATTAAGGAGTGTTTGTATGCTAAGTAGGGAAGTAGGGATGTTTGTCCTTAGACTTAGGTTACTAATGCACCAATTCAGCCAGGTAGCCTCAGTCTCTCCACAGGGCGCATCATTTAGTACCAGTAGTGTTCATCGCCAGAATTAGTTCTTTATTTAACTATCCCAGCAGGAGAAGGAGAGTTCACCAGACATTATTGTTGGTATGCTTCGTACCTTACTCCTTGATGTGTAAGTGTTGTTAGACCCGGGATCAAATCTCTCTTATGTAACTCCATTGGTTTTTGTAAATTTTGGCCAAGGTCCTAAAAATTTCTCAAAGCCCTACTCATTTTCTACCCTAGTGGTTGAGTTATTTATTTCTAGATGAGTCTATAAGAAGCGTCCTATCACCGTCCTTCATAAATTCACACTAGTGGACTTAGGCTCCATTTGGCCATGAAAATTACTTTTTTTCAGAGTTGGAGTTGGAGTTGAAGATGCAGTTACAGTTGGAGTTGTGTTTGGTCATGAATATAAATTAAAGTTGTTTTTTAAATTTTGTGAGAGAAGTATGAGTTAAAAAAGTGAAAACAAGTAAAACTTATTTTCACTTTTCCAAATAATTTTTCAGAATTGAAGTTGGAAAATTCATGGCCAAACGCAGTGTGTTTTAACTTTTTTCACTGAAGTGAAATAATTTTCTGGAAAAAAGAAAATAATTTCTATGGCCAAACGGCTACTTAATAAAGTTAGAGACGGTAGATTTTAATGTCATTCTGGTCATGGATTTTCTCCATTCATTCTATTCATCAATAGATTGTCTCACTCGAGTGACAAAGTTTCAATTTCCTAATGAGGTTGTTTTTGAGTGGGAGGGTAGTTCTATATCTCCCAAAGGTCATTCATCTCTTATCTTAAAGCCAAAAAGTTAATATCAAAGGGTTTATCTATCATTTAGTTGGAGACAAAGATACAAAGTCTAAAGCTTCAACAGTTCAATCAGTTTGTGTACTTAATGAGTTTCCTGAGGTTTTCCCCGAAGATCTGCCAAGGGTACCTCCAGATAGAGAAATAGAATTTGATATTGATTTTCTTCCTGAAAATCAGCCTATTTGTACCCCTCCATGTCATATGGCTCCAGCCGAACTTAAGAGTTAAAGGAGAAACTTAAGGAACTCTTAGATAATAGTTTCATAAGACCTAGTTTTTCTATATGGGGTGCTTTATTCTCTTTATGTACAAGAAAGATGGTACCCTCAGAATATGTATAGACTATAAACAGCGAAAAAAGGTTACAATCAAGAACATGTATCCCATTCCTAGAATCAACAATTTATTGGATCATCTTCAGGATGCCCGGTGGTTATCCAAGATTGACCTTAGGTTGGTATACCACCAATTGAAGGTTAGTGAGTAAGACATTCTGAAAAAAGATTTCTGAACGAGGTATGGCCATTTTGAGTTTATTGTTATGTCATTTTAACTGACAAATTCTCCTGCAGCTTTCATAAATTTGATGAATAGGGTCTTCAAAGAGTATTTGGATTTGATGAACATGGATATATTTGTCATTTTCTTTGTTGATTACATACTGGGGTATTCTAGGAGTGAGGAAGAAAATACAGACCATTTGAGAATAGTGTTGCAGACCTTCAAGGAAAGTCAATTGTATGCGAAGTTTGGTAAATGTGAATTTTCGTTAGAATTTTTTACCTTATTGAGGAATGTAATTTTAGGGGATGGAATTCAGGTAGATCCTCAAAAGACTAATGCAGTGAAGCACTGGCCTTGTCCCATCACTCCATCTGATATCAGGAGTTTTTTGGTTTTGGCTGGGTATTATAGAAGATTTATTGATGGGTTCTCCTCTATAGCTACACCATTGGCTAAGTGGACCCAAAATAAAGTGAAGTTCATATGGTCATATAAGTGTGAGAAGAGTTTCCAAGAGTTAAAGGATAGATTGATGTTGGCACCAGTGTTAGCTCATCCAAAAGGGTTACACAGATTCTTAGTGTATTGTGATACGTCCAGAGTTGGGTTAGGGTGTGTGTTGATAAAAAATAAGAGAGTGATAGCATATGCCTATAGACAACTTAAGGATCACTAAATGAATTAACCAACTTACGACTTAGAGTTAGCTGTTATGGTGTTTTCCTTGAAAAATTAGAGGCACTACCTTTATGGTGCGCATGCTGATGTATTTTACTAACTATAAAAAATTTCAATATGTATTTTGTCAAAGATAGACAAATCATCATTAGAGAAGGTGGGTTGGAGTTGTTGAAAGATTATGACATGAATGTGCTCTATCATCTGGGCAAGGCTAACATAGTGGCAGATACACTAAGTAGGTTGTCTATGGGTAGTGTGTCCCATGTGAAAGAGAAAGAATGGGAGTTATCTAAAGAAGCACATAGGTTGGCTTATTTGGGAGTATGTTTGCTCGACTCTGATGTTTGGGGAGTAGTAGTTCATAATGTTTCGGAATCATCTTTGGTAGTAGAAGTGAAGGAGAACCAACAAAATGATCCCATACTTAACCAAATATTAGAAGCAGTCCAATAGAAAAAGGTTGAGATTTTCTCCCAAGGGGGAGATAGTGCACTTTACTGTCAAGGTAGACTTTGTGTTCTGAAGGTAGAAAGTTTTAAGGAAAGGATACTAGATGAGGCTCATTGTTTGAGGTTTTCCATTAATTTGGGTGGTAATAAGATGTACCGCAACTTATGGGAGATTTATTGGTTGAATGGTATTAAGAGGAACATAACTGATTTTGTAGACAAGTGTCCCAATTGTTAGTGAGTTAAGGTTCAACAATAGAGAACGGGTGGTAAGTTTCAAGAGATTATTATCTCTTCTTAGAAGTGGTGGGTAGTGAATATGGATTTCATCACAGGGTTTCCTCGTATAAGTCGTCAGCATGATTCAATTTGGGTCATAGTAGATTGAATGACTAAGTCAGCCAATTTCCTACCTGTTAAGACTTCAGATACTACGGAGGATTATGCAAAAATATATGTCCATGAGTTAGTAAGGCTTCATGAGATACCCTTATCCATTATTTCAGATAGGGGGAACGCAGTTTACTTCACATTTTGGTTGTATTTTCAGAAGGGACTTAGTACAAAGGTTAAGTTTAGTATTGAATTTTCTCTGCAGACCAATGGTTAGGCTGAATGCACAATTCAAACATTAGAATACATGTTGAGGGTATGTGTTTTATACTTTAAAGGAAGCTGGGATGACCATTTACCTTTGATTGAGTTAGCTTATAATAATTGTTATCATACTAGCATTCAGATGGCTCCATTTGAAGCATTGTACGGACGTAGGTGCAGCTCACCTATAGGATGGTTTGAGGTCGGTGAAGCAGCTTTGATTGGTCCTGACTCTATTTTTGAAGCTATGGAAAAGGTTCAGTTGATTTATGAGATACTAAAAATTGCTCAGTGACATTAGAAATCGTATGCTGATATAAAAATGAGAGATCCTAAGTTTGAAGTGAGCGATTTAGTATTCTTGAAGGTGCCACCTATGAATGGAATTATGAGATTTGGAAAGAAGGGAAAGCTGAGTCCCCAATTTATTGGTCGATGTGAGATAGTGAGATGAGTAAGAGAGGTTGGTTACTAATTGAATCTTCCATCAGAGTTAGTTTTTGTTCACTCAGTGTTCCATGTTTCAATGCTTAAGAAGTGTATTGGAAATCCGTCCTTTGTAGTTCCCCTAGATAGTATTGATCTCAAAGATAACTTATCATATGAACAGAATCTTGTAGAGATACTTGATAAGCAGGTTTAAAGGCTAACGAATAAGGAATTAGCTTCAGTAAAAGTTCTCTGGAGAAAGCACTTAGTTGAAGGGCCCACTTGGGAAGCTTAAGCAGACATGAAGACCAAGTATCCTCATTTATTTTCCTCCGATTCAGTTCCTACCTAGGGTAAAGTGTTATTTCCAGAAAATTCCTTCTCCTTAAGTCCGTTAAAGTGTTTCTATGTTGTATATTATATTTTGAGAAACTAAATCCATATAGTAGTGGTAAGTTTTGTTGTAAATTCATTGCGGAGGTGTTGATTCTTGTCCAACTCCCAATCATAGATTAATCACATTTGAGGACTAATGTTTCCAAAGGGAAGATATTGTAATACCCCTTGACTAAAATTTTTTGTCTATCATATGAATCATCCCTTTGAGTCGTACATACAACATACGAGTGGTCTATTGTAATCTCATTCAAAAAAGTATGGAGTTGTGGAAATACTATTATAGGTATGACTCAACCTTTAGAGTCGTAAGACTACCATATGATTCGCATGAAAGGTAGTCATCAGTTTATCGGCGTAGGCTCCCTATTACTTTGTCCAAGATACGAGTGGGGGGCTACAAATCGTATGGAGATATTACTAGTTGTATCTTACAACTCATATGATGATTAGTGTACACCATATTTGATTCTGTGAAACTGACTAGTTGATAGGCCTAGTTGTACCCTCTCCATACTAGTCGTATGTTTGACTCATAAAGTCTGGCGAATAATTTTTGTAAAGTTCAATTAAAGGGCTTTTTGGTCTTTTCCACTTTAATAACTCCCAACCCACGACCCATAACCCTTAAAGAGGCATTATTTTCCTTTACTCCTCAATCAAATAACAATACCTTTGTCATCTATCTTTAAGTACATCAAGATTAGGATTCCTCATACAAATTCATCCTTCAAGTCTCAAGGTTCAAACTCTCTTCACAAGTTAAGAAAATACAGTTATGTGGGGTTTATGAACAAGGTAATTCTTTCATCATTGTGAACAAAGTTTAAGGTTTGAAGATTAGGTTTACTTGTTTTTAATTAGGATTCATACCCAAATTGTTATATTCTTGAAGTATGATACTACCATGTGATTGAAATCTCTAAGTGCACTAAGGTTTACATATATTCATGTTTTGACTTCTAAGATTTGTGTTATGATTTGAATTTCATTATCTTGACAAGATGTTGTTGAAATATTTAAAGGTTATTATTGAGCAGGACGTTTTATTATGAATTTCTATGAAATAAAGCATAACTTCTAAGTCTTATATAACAAGCATTAAGTTTACAAGGAAGTTTAAAAATTGATCTTTTCATCCGAAGATAAGACATGAAATCCACAACTATGCATCTTGATTAAGATATAAAGTAAAGAAAAGAATAATTGGTTTTCATTCTATAAACCCTCATACTATTTTAAGGTGGATTTCTTAAAGTATGAGCTTAAATGTATTCTGGGGGTTGTATTTAGTATTGAGAAGGGAATGCGGATGAGTGTATCCTAAATTCCTAGAAACTACGAGCCACTGTAGGTTAAGATTTTTCCCAATATGTATGAAGTTCAGTGGTCACTTAAGTTAAGGTTATATTTTGATCGACAGATAGAATAGCTCTCCCCAATGTTGGTAAGACGTTGGACTCTATGGTAGCTCACAAGGTTTATGTTTGTTAGATGAATCCCCTAAAAGAAAGAATAAAGTAAAACTTTTAAAAACGAAGTGTTATGGCTCACAAAGTTTATCCGTATGCTTCTTTATTCATGTTTACGATCTTGCGATCTTTCATTTATTTCAAGTTCAAGGTGAGTCATTTACACTTAGCATGCATCATTTGAAAGTACATATGTATATTATGTTATTTGTTTTACTTATGCGTTGACCATCACATACTCAATACAGTCCAGAGTTACTGACCAACATATATGTTTGTGTGCTACATTGTCTTATAATATAGTTTTTGGTGTTCGTTTACAGCAGCACGATTGACTATGGGAGTCATCACTAACATCCTGACTTTTGTTGAGTCCTTATAGTCTGATGACCCAGTTCTCATATACCTATTCGTTGTTGAAAGTATTTTAGTTATGTCATTTCTAGCTACGTTCAGGTCAACTAGGGTCCATCCTAGTGGTTCTCTAGTCATGAATAGAGGCTTGTCAGATTGTTTATGTTTCAAGTTCAAAGAGTTGTTTAAAGATTTCCAAGTTAAGGACTTTTATTAATATATGAATTCATTTGCATTCAAGTTCCTATACATATGTTAGTTCACTTCTCATGTGAGTTTCAAGCTAAAAAGATATCATGGGTTAGCTTAGGACAATTCGTAGTCTTAAGCACTGTGTAACGTCCAGGGAGTACTTCTAGGGCATTACAATTACACAACCCCATAAGTTCAATTAAAAATCATTATGCTTCATTAACTCTTCACATAATTCAACAGTTTAAGAGTAATTCTATATGCATATTTTTCATATTCAAACCATATTTTACAATAGAGGTTGAGGTCTTTACCAATTCAACTGTCAATGTTAGCGAAAGTTGGGGAATCCACAATCACCTAGTTTATTCACCATACACATGCATCAAATTAGTTTCAAAACCACTATTTAAACATAACCTATGCATATACAAACATGAAACATCACATAAACAACAATCATTCAAAACCCTCAATTCATGTAAAAAAATAACATCAAAATCATATGAATAATACTTTAAAATACATTATTATAGCAACGTAATATTTTGGGAAGAGTAACATGCCTGAAATAACTAAGACTTTGGAGAGAACCTTTGAAGATCTACTTGACCTATTTCTTGGAAACCCTATGTATGCATGCTTGAGAGACTTGAGAGAGAATAAAGAGGGTTTAGAGTGTGTTTGTAATGCCTCAAGTCTGTACCCTGGATGCTACACGGGGCTTACAACCCTGAAGGACAACAAGCTAATCCATGACTGATAACTGTTGTGAGCACTGAATAATCACACGATAATAATAATAATACTAAAATAAATGTGGAAATTAGGCTGAAGTCTCCATAAGGTTTACAATTGAAACCAATACTGAATACTGATAAATGAATACTAAAAGCTGAATATATGTCTGAAATACTCTAGTTTGGAAGCCTTTAACTGTCTGAATATGTAGTTGATAGGACAAGTCCCCAACTAACTCCATCTACTGAAAGCTGAACTACTGAAATATTGAAAGATAAAATTGTCCTCGAACTATGAGGACTTACCACTAAATCTGCTACTGCTAATCTAGGTTGCTAAGTGTGGTCAGGAGCTCGTGCATCTGAACCTATGATATAAGACATCATAGCACAAAACAAAAGTATGTGTTAGTACTTTGAATGTACTGGTATGCAAAGTGAGGTAGGCTGATATGAATGGGTCTATATGCATGCACAACAACTAGCTGAGTAACATGGTCGTAACTGAATGAGAGTACATACATGAATACATAAAATATAACTCAGATCATGTTAACACTGGACACTGAGTTCTAAATACTAATAAATTAATATCGAAGTTTACTGATACTGTAGTACTAATAACTGAGTGACTATTTCTGATAGTCCTGATTCTTTTGAATAGAACTGAGTTCTATACTTAGCTAGGTGACTGTGTGTCTGACAGTCCTGAATCTGTAGAACTAAACTAAGTTCTATGCTGAGACTAAAACTGAAACTATGGAAGGTAGTTATCTAACCGATATTCCCTCTCCAAATAGATTGGGGTCCAACCTGTAACACTAGTTGGAAGGGTGTCAATACCATTCCACGGGTAAAGACAAGT
Organism: Capsicum pubescens; assembly: GCA_030864215.1. Lineage (NCBI taxonomy): Eukaryota > Viridiplantae > Streptophyta > Magnoliopsida > Solanales > Solanaceae > Capsicum > Capsicum pubescens. The sequence goes on along the minus strand of CM061540.1, from coordinate 256,267,921 downwards.
TGTGAGTTAACCCACTCAAATAGGAAGCACTTTCATTAACCCTCGTTCGAAGAAAAACTCATGTGAGATGTATCAACCCTAGTCTGGCAGGAACATATCTCAACCTACACTGGCTATGTAGTTCTACAACTCAGGGATTGCTACTAAGGGTCAAACCCTATTCTAGCCGGAATGCCCCCATCCCTGGGGTGTTAATTCCTACTCCCAACTAAATAGAAAGTGAACTGATTTCTAAACTGTAATAGGCTTAACTAAACTATTACTGATCATACTGTCTAACTGAACTAAACTTAGTTCACTGAGTTCGAAACTGACTACTGAATCGAGATTGGGATAGATTACTGAGTATTACTCTACGTGACACTTCTTAGATTATTCTGAAAGTACTGTAGCTCTAGGTAAAAAGCTAGATTTTTGGGTATTGAATATCCCCAAGAATTGATAATATGAAAATTAACATACTGCAGGACTTTATAGCATAGTAGTACTTGCTTACTAATAATACATTCATTTTGGCATTTTTGTCAAACACTTGATATACATGAGCTTGTGCATGAAGGAAATAACATAATAACATGTCATACTTTCACTAGTCAATTCACATAAGCATTTTGACAAACACATAGGGAGCATAGGTATTTCACATATCAATAAATATGTAATACTATCCTCGATACTAAATTTAACTTCTAATTCAATATTTCAACATGAAGTTCACATAATTCAATCCACAATTAACTTGTTTTCATGGAATTTGTGATAAAACATGGAATTGAAAACCCATTTATCATCATAATCAAGATTACATTCAAATCCAACATGAAATCTATGAAATCATTTAACTTGTCATTGAAAAGAGTTTCTTGAACTTCAAGTGTGGAAAAAAACCCTTGGATGAACACTTCACATACCTTGGTACTTGAATTAATGAAGGTTGATGGTGAATTTCTTCAAGCTTGGATTGAAATTAGATCTCCTAGAGTTTTGTTCTTGAGTAATTTGAGAGAAATAATGAATGTTTTTACCCTAAGAGTGATTAATTTTATGTTTTTAGGGTTGAATAGGGGTGGGAAAATGACCCAACTACCCTTATTGATGCGGAGTTTTACTGAGTGATAATAGGTCCAGTGATGCGCAGCCCGATATGCTACATCGATGGGATTGATGTGATGGTCGAAGTGCCGCATTGAGTCCATGTCAGCTCACTGGATATTGACACTGGGAGATGGGAAAAATATTTATCAATGTGATAGGCGATATGACGCGTCGAGATTTCATTGATCCACAGGTTTGGATTTCCAAACGTGATTCAAACAATGTTCAAAAAATCTGAAACTTATTTGAGAACACCTACTGACATACCTGATCATGAATCAACCTAAAAAATGACACTTTAAGGTCTTTAGGGTTGGGAAATAGGATCATCAAATTTCTAAGTATCGAACCCCTTATCAAGCTCTAAGGTTTGAGTTAAGCTTAGAATTTTACGGGGTCTTAAAATATCTCCCCCTTGGGAACATTCATATTCAAATGAGATTTACTAAGATGATAATAATGATAGACTGAACTTGCTTACAGAGCATGCATAACTAAAGTATGATTTCATGACTGAAACTACTTATAGACTGAATTTTCATACTGAACATACATGATAGAAACATGACTGAATTCTGAGGACATGACATATGACTGAGCTATTTCATAAGGGTATGCATGATATGAGAATGCTATGAAACTAAACTAATATCTAAATCATATAGGAAATTTAAATATGGAACTGAGTAAATTCAAGGATACTTGGCCCGCATATCTGCTTCTTCTTCCCAAGTATCTCCCTCAACAGAGTGATTCCGCCAAAGAACTTTGACCAGAGGGACTTCTTTGTTCCTCAATCTATGAATCTGATGATCAAGGATTCAATTGGGATCGTTTCATAAAAGAGGTTGTTCTGAACATCTATGCCCTCTATAGGGACTTCGCATGTTGGGTCACCTATGCATTTCTTTAGCAAGGAGACATGAAACAATGGATGGACTAAAGCTAAATCTGAAGGCAACCATAGCTGTTAAGCTACCTTTCTGAAATGGCTAAGAACTCGGTAAGGACCGACATACCAGGAACTAAGCTTCCTCTTCTTACCAAACCTCTTCACTCATTTCATAGGAGAGATTTTTGAATACACAAATTCCCTAATCTCAAACTCGAGATCCTTCCTTCGCTCATCAGCGTACAATTCCTACCGGTTCTGATCTTTCTTAAGCCTTTCCCTGATCAACTAAACTTATTTTAAGGTATCAAATACAAATTCAGGCCCTACCACTACGGCCTCACACACTTCAAACAAACCAATTGGAGATCTACATATCCTCCCATAGAGTACCTCAAATGGATCCATCTAAATGTTAGAATGGTTACTGTTATTATACACAAACTCAATCAAAGGAAAGTGGTCATCCCAACTACCCTTAAAGTCAATGGCATACGCCCTTAGCATATCATCCATAGTCTTAATGGTCCTTTCTTCTTGACTATCTGTCTGAGGGTGGAAGGCTGTACTGAGGTAAATTTGGATACATAGACCCTTTTGGAAGGATTTCCAAAATTAAGAGGTAAACTGTGTACCTCTATCTGAGATGATGGACAATGGAACTCCGTATAATCTGACCAACTCTCTAACATATAGCTTGGTATACTCATCGAAAGAATAGGAAGTATGGACTGGTAAGAAATGAGCTAATTTGGTCAACCTATCCATAATGACACAAACCGAATTATAAGGACCAAATAATTTTTTTCATGGGTTTTAAACTGTCTAGAGGCATAGGCTATAACCTTACCTCTCTGCATCAAAACACACCCCAAACCCACTTTGGAAGCATCACAATATACCATAAAACCGTCTGAACCATCTGGTTGAGTCAAAACTGGAGCTGTAGTGAGTTGAGTCTTCAACTCCTAAATACTCTTTTAACAAGAATTTGACCACTGGAGTTTGACTTTCTTCTGAGTTAGTCTGTACATAGGGGATGCAATAGATAAAAATCCCTCAATAAACCATTGATAATAGCCGTCCAAGCCCAAGAAAATTCTGATATCTGATGGCGAGATGGGTCTGGGCCAGTTTCTCACTGCTTCAATCTTTTGAGAATCAACTCTAATTCCATCACCGAAAATGATATGACCAAGGAAAAATATCGACCTTAACCAAAATTCATATTTACTAAATTTGGCGAACAACTGATGGGCTCTAAGGGTCTGTAACACTATTCTGAGATGGTCTGCATAGTCATGTTCACTGCGGGAGTAGACAAGAATATCATCAATGAAGACTATGACAAACGTGTCCAATTACTACTTGAACACACGATTTATGAAGTCCATGAAAGCTGCTGGGGCATTGGTAAGACCAAATGACATGACTAGGAATTCGAAATGACCATACCGAGTTCTAAAAGCTATCTTGAGGTCTATATTAGAAAAGTAGTTAGCACCCTGAATTTGGGAAAATAGGTCATTGATTCTGGGAAGTGGATACTTGTTCTTAACTGTGACTTTATTTAGCTAACGGTAGTCTATACACATTCTAAGAGAGCCATCTTTCTTAGGCACGAATAGGACTGGTGCACTCCTCGGGGATATACTGGGTCTGATGAATCCCTTATCTAGAAGATCCTTCAACTGTTCATTTAATTTTCTGAGTTCTGCTAGAGACATTCTATATGGAGGGATAAAGATGGGCTGAGTATCTAAAAGAAGGTCTATTCCGAAGTCAATTTCCCTCTCGGGAGGAACTCCGGGAAGATCTTCATGAAACACATCTGGGAATTCACATGCTACTGACACTGATTCTAGATTAGGGGTCTCTAAACTAATCTTGAACTCGAACAACATTATATACACATCCCTTAGATATAATTTTCCTTGACCCAAGGTACGAAACAAGATAACCCCTAAGTGCTGAAGTACTAACCCTCCACTCTAGGACAGGTTCATTCAAAAACTAAAATTGAAAAATTCTGTTTCTATAGTAAACTAAAGCATAGCATGAATAAAGCTAATCCATGATGAGAATGACATCAAAATATGTCATCTCTAGCTCTACTAAGTTTGCTAAAGTAACTTTCTGACATACCATAACAGGACAGTTCTTGTATACCCGCCGAGCTATGATAGATTTACCCACTAGGATTGAAACTAAGAAAGGCTCTGCTAGAATTTCGGGACTGACTCCGAAGTCAATGGCTATATAAGGTGTTACAACGGACAAAGAAACTCCTGGATCTAGCAAAGAATAAACATGTAAATGATAAACTTCTAACGTACCAGTGACCACATCAGGAAAACTTTATTGATCTTGTTAGGACTATAGTTCATAGAGTCTATTTGGGCATTGCCTACTGGTGGTACTAGAAACGGCACCCTACTGGTTTGGGTGACCGGACTAAGCTGGGGGGGTTATTTTACTGACTCTGAGAACCCACCTGAACACACTCTTTGATCCTATGGCCTTGCTTGCCACATAAATACACATCATTGCTAGCTCTGCAGACACCCTGATAGTTTCTGCCACATCTCTGGCAAAGAGGATTTTTTTGGGCACTGCTAACACTACTCGAGGTTTTAGGGCCTGATGTTCTATCTTTATTATCGTGTCTAAATTTTTTCACTTGAGAACTGGATGAGGATGGAGCTAGAACTAAAGATTTCAGGGAGAACTGAGAATGATTACCAACCTCTGACTTAGGCTAAGTCTAGTTGAAGCTTCCTGTTCTTGCTCTCTTTTTCTCCCTCTCTTTCTCTTTATTCTTAGCCTGTTTTATTTGTTGAGCATGGACCATGAGCCTGGATATGTCCATCTCTTTAATTAGAATTGCGGTCCTACAGTCCTTGACCACACTGTTAGACATACCCAATATAAACTTACTCATCTTCGATCTGCTATCACTACAATGTGAGGGGCATATCTGGATAACTAAGTAAACTTAAGAGAATACTCTTACACTATCATATTGCCCTGCTTCAGATTAATAAACACCAAAAGCTAGCTTCCCTCAACTCCAGTGGGAAGAACCTATCAAGAAAAGACGTATCAAACTCCTCTCATTCTATGGACCCTGCATCTGCGACACTCTTTGTCTTCTACTACTTAAACCATGAGTGAGCCACATCCTGTAACTACTATGCGGATAACTCAACACTCGCACTTGTAGTCACACCCATAATATCTGTAACCTTTTGTACCTGATCAAGGAACTCCTATAGTTCCTCATCAGATTTAGACCCGGTAAAAGATGGAGGGTTCATTTGGGTGAAGTCTCGAATCCTGGCCACAATAGTATTGGCTACTGAGTTGGACGGAATGGAAGCTAGGAGTTCATTCTAGGCTACTACAGAATTGGCTAGAGTAGTAAATGCAGCCTTAAATTCTGCATGAGAGACATGCTCGTCCAGAGGATCTGCCTGAACAGGCTGAGGGGCTGGCTGATTTCCTATTCTTCTTCTATTTTTCTTTGGAGGCATGTTCTGTAATCGGAAGGAAGAAAAGTATTAGACAGAGAGTATGACTTGATCTCATGGTCACTCGCACGACATGAATACTGAAAGAAGGGAAACCTTTCTTAAAAATATCTCATAACCCTTTGTCCATAAGTGTGGTGCGCTTCACACCCATGTACAAGACTCTACTAGACGTGGCTTTCAGACTTTTTAGGACTCTATTAAACCTTAGGCTTTGAAACCAAGTTTGTAACAGCCCGAGTTTGTACAACGGACGTTACATAGTGCTTACGACCCCGAAGGACCACAAGCTAACCCATAATTGATATCTTTTGTGATCACTGAATAATCACACGGTAATAATAATAATACTGAAATAAATGCTGAAATTAGGCTGAAGTCGCGATAAAGTTCTCAACTAAAACTAAATAATAAATATTGGCAAATGAATACTGAAAACTAAATATTTTTCTGAAATACTCTAGTCTTAAAGCCTCTAATTGTCTGAATAGGGAGTTAATGGGATAATTCCCCAAATAACTCCGTCTACTGAATGCTGAACTACTGAAATACTAAAAGATAACATTGTTATCAAACTATGAGGACTCACCACGAAATTAGGTGCTGATAATCTTGGCTGCTAAGTACGATCTGTAGCCCGTGCGTCTGAACCTATGATATAAGACATCATAGCAAAAAATAAAAGTATGCATTAGTATTTTGAATATACTGGTGTGCTAAGTGAGGTAGACTAATATGCATGGGTTTATATGCATGGACAACAACTATCTAAGTAACATGGACGTAAATGAATGAAGTATATGCATGAATACATAAACTATAACTGAGATCATATTAACATTCGATACTGAGTTCAGAATATTGATTAACTGATATTGTAGTACTGATAACTGAGTGACTATTTTTGACATTCCTGATTCTATAGAATGGAACTGAGTTCTATACTGAGCTAGGTGACTATTTCTGATAGTCCTGAATCTATAGAATTGAACTGAGTTCTATGCTGAGACTAAAACTAAAACTGTGGGAGGTAGTTATCTAAGAGACATGCCCCTCTCCAAATTGATTAAGGTCCAATCTATAACCTATTTAGAAGGGTGTCAATACCGCACCACGAGTAAACATAAGTTCTGAGTTAACCCTCTTTGATAGGAGGAACTTTTGTTAACCCTCACTAGTAGGAAAACTCATGTGAGATATATCAACCCTAGTCTGGTAGGAAGATATCTTAACCTATGCTGGCTATGTAGTTCTGTAACTCATGGATTACTACTAAGGGTCAAACCCTATGCTGGCAGGAATGCCCTCATCCATGGGTTCGCTCTATGCTGATTCCCACTCCCAAGTGAATAGACACTGAACTGATTTCTAAACTGTACTAGGTCTGACTGAACTATTACTAATTGTACTGTCTAACTGAACTGAATAGAGTTCACTGAGTTTTGAACTGACTACTGAACAGAGATTGCGACTGATTACTGAGTATTACTATTTGTGACACTACTGAGATTGTTCAGTAAATATTGTAGCTCTAGGTAAACAACTAGATTTTCGAGTATTGAATACCCCCAAGACTAAATAATATGAAAAGTAACATAATGCAAGACTTTAGCAGCATAATAGTACTTGCTTACTAATAATGCATTTATTTAGACATTTTTGTCAAACACTTAATATACATGAGCTTGTTCATGAATGAAATCACATAATAATATGCCATGCTTGCACTAGTCCATTCACATAAGCATTTCGACAAATACCTGGGGAGCATGGGTATTTCACATATCAATAAACATGTAATACTATCATGGATACTATATTCAACTTGTAATTCAAGAGTTCAACATGACGTTCACATAATTCAATCCAGAATTAACTAGTTTTTATGGAATTTGTGATAAATCAAGGAATTGAAAACCCATTTAACATCATAATAAAGATTATATTAAAATTCAACATGAAATCTAAGAAATCATTTAACTTGTAATTAAAATGAGTTTCTTGAAATCCAAGGGTGGAAGGAAACCCTTGGGTGAACACTTCACATATTTTGGTACTTGAATTAATGAAGGTTGATGATAAATTTCTTGAAGCTTGAATTGAAATTAGATCTCTTAGGGTTTTGTTCTTGAGTAATTTGAGATAAATAATGAATGTTTTTTCCCTAGGAGTGATTAATTTCATGTTTTTTATGATGAATAGGGGTGGGAAAATGACCCAAAAACCCTCATGGATGCAGAGTTTTAATAACTTAAAATGGGTCCAGTGACGCACAGCCCGACACGCCGCATCGATGGGGTTGACGCGATGGAAAAATCACCGCGTCGATTCCATATCGGCTCACTAGAAATTGACACTGGGAGCTGGAATTTTTTTTTATCAATGCGATAGGCAATGCGGCACGTCGAGATCGCATTGATCCACTGGTTTGGATTTCTAAATGTGATTCAAACAATGTTCAAAAAATCCAAAACTTATCTAGAGCACCTACTAACATACCTGATCATGAATCAACCTAAAAACCCATTCTTTAAGGTCTTCAGGGTCGAGAAATAGGATCACCAACTTATGACGCTAAAAATAATTCTAAGTCTAGACACTTAGCTGAAATTTCCAAGTATGGGACCCCTTATCAAGCTCTAAGGGCTGAGTTAAGCTTAGAATTTTGTGGGTTCTTACAGTGTTATTGATGAATTAAGTCCCTAAGTACATTTATAGATCGTTGTTTATTATTGGGATAAGAGGAAATGTCTAGAATACCACCATTTAAATAAAGCTAGAAAAATAAGCCGTCAGTCGTTACGGGTCTTATAACAACTCATTATAACTTATCTCCATGAGTCGTTGTCAAGACAACGTCAGCAGAGACATAAACTATTGACCTTACAACTATAACATGGCTCACAAAGGGACCTTACAACTTACAAGATCCAGTCATAGTCAACATAGAAACTATTTGGGTATAGACTGGATATCCTATGATTTGCACACAACAGCCCATAATAGGTCCTCACAACTCATAGTAATCCACTCATACTCAGAGTAGAATGCTTGTCCACACACACCGGTTATGCTATAATTTGGGTCCAACGACTTGTTAAGACTCTCTATGGATCGTAGAGTAAGTCATAATCAAGACAATCAGGAAAAAATTTCTAAAATTTTCAAAGACCAAAATTCCAAGGTATTACACTTAGCCATGCCCTACATTCCCCCAGTCATATGGTTGGGAATAGTTATCCACGAGCCGACAAGGATTATTTCCTATGCTTGTGCTAGATGTCCAAATTACTCTCCAAGAAAACCCTAGATCTCAAAACATAATCTCCAAGAAATCCAATTTCCTTCATTATTCTTCCAAGATAATTCAAAATTAAGGATTTTGAATTCAAGATCTTCAAGAATTCATCTTCAAAAGCATCAATAGGTTCTCAAAGTTTAAGTTTCTTCAACTAATAAATAATTAAGGATCGTGCTCCATACTTTAAAGGATCATGTGCTATTTCCCAAGTTTTCTAAGAATAAGTTTTGGCTTGAGTTGGTGACATTCCTTAGACATGTTGTGTCTAAGGATGGGATAATGGTAGACCCAGCCAAGATTGAGTCGATTTGTGATTTGGCTAGACCTACATAACCGACTAAGGTTTTCAGTTTCATTGGGTTGTCTGGTTATTGTAGATGCTTTTTCGAGGGTTTTTCTACTATATTTGTGCCTATGACCAGACTGAATCTAATGAAGGTCCCTTTCCGATGGTTTGAGGAGTCTGAGTCAAGTCTTGGAAAGATTAAGGATTTCTCACTTTAGCTCCTATTTAGCTCTTCCTATTTAGAGTAAGGGATTCAGCGTATATTGTGATGCTTTTGGTGTTGGTCTAAATTATGTATGGATGAAGTTGGGTCGTGTTATTACTTATGCTTTGAGACAGCTTAAGTTGCATAAGTGCAACTACCCCTTTTATTAGTTAGAGTTGGCGATAGTAGTTTTCGCGCTTAAGATTTGGAGGAATTATCTTTAGGGTGTACATTGTGTGATTTTCACCGATCAACGCAGTCTCAGCATCTTATTATCTAGAGGGAGCTTAATTCTAAACAGCGTAGATAGATGGAGTTACTAAAGCACTATCATATTTCTTTTTTGTATCATCCAGGCAAGGCAACTATGGTAGCGGATGCCTTGAGCCAGAAGGTAGTTAATATGTGTAGTTTGTCTTGTATTTCAGTGTCTTAGAGGCCATTGGCACGTGTGTAATACCCCATACTTTTCATAGCTAAATTTAACTCCTAGAATGTCAAGGATTAGCTTCAAAAATAATAACTCTTGCTATATGTAGAATTTTAAAGCTCTAGACCCACCAATGTGTAGATAATCGACTCAGCTTTCCAACGATACCAATTTTACCTTAATTCAATACTCGTTTGAGAAGTTATCGCATTTTTAGTAAAACACTATGAAATTTTGACAGGCACCGCATCGAAATGAAGGAAGATTTTGGAATTATTGAATTCCAGTGGACTCTGCAATTGGCCCACATCGTGGTTAGGTCCCATTTTCCCAGTTGTCAATTTCCAGTGGCTCACCATGATAGTGGTGCATCGCGGTGTTGGCCTAAATGGCATTTCAGTGGCGTACCGTGGTAGCTCCACATCGCGTTGACTTTGAAGTTCCCAATGGTCCCATTTCCAGTAAGCCTTTACGATTGTGGCAGATCTCGTTGGGTGGCTAAATCGAGATTTTAGTTTTCAAAATTAATTTTAAAAGGGTAGTTTTTCTTTTCCTAAGGTCCCAAATTGTGTAAAACACAAGATTAATCCTATTCTAAGCATTCTTTGCTCACTTTTCATCAAATTATTCAAAAAAAAACTAGAGCTCAGGACATAATCTCCAAGAAATCCAATTTCCTCCATTATTATTCCAAGATAATTCAAAACTAAGGATTTCCAATTCAAGATCTTGAAGAATTCATCTTCAAAAGCATCAATAGGAACTCAAATTTTAAGTTTTTTCATCTAATCAACAATTAAGGATCGTGCTCCAAACTTTGAGGGATCATGTGTTTTTTCCCAAGTTTTCTAAGCATGAGTTTTGGCTTGAGTTGGTGACATTTCTTGGACATGTTGTGTCTAAGATGGGATAATGGTAGACCTAGCCAAGATTGAGTCGATTCATGTTCAGGCTAGATCTACATGTCCAACTAAGGTTTGCAGCTTCATTAGATTGTCCGGTTATTGTAGATGCTTCGTTGAGGGTTTAGCTACTATATAAGTGCCTATGACAATATAGACTCTAATGGAGGTCCCTTTCTGATGGTTCGAGGAGTGTGAGTTGAGCCTTGGAAAGATCAAGGATTTTCTCACTTCAGCTCCTATTTAGCTCTTCCATTTTAGGGTATGGGATTCACCGTGTTTTCTGTTGTTTTTGGTGTTGGTCTAAATTATGTATTGATGAAGTAGGATCGTGTTATTACTTATGCTTTGAGATGGCATAAGTTGCATAAGAACAACTACCCTCTCATGATTTGTAGTTTGCGGCAGTAGTTTTCGCACTTAAGATTTGGAGGAATTATCTTTATGGTGTACATTGTGAGATTTTCACCGATCATCGCAGTCTCAACATCTTATGATCCAGAGGAAGCATAATTCTAGATATCTTAGATAGATGGAGTTACTAAAGCACTATCGTATTTTCTTTTGTATCGATCAGGCAAGGTAAATATGGTAGCAAATGCCTTGATCTAAAAGGTAGTCAGTATGGGTAGCTTGGCTTGTATTTTAGTTTCTCAGAGGCCATTGGCACGTGTGTAATACCCCGTACTTTTCCTAGAAAAATTTAGATCCTAGAATGTCAAGGATTAAATTAAAAAATGAATAACTCTTGGTACATGTAGAATTTTAAATCTCTAGACCCGCCGATGTGTATATAATTGACTCAGCTTTACAACAATACCAATTTCTAGTTAATCGAATACTCGGTTGAGAAGTTATCGCATTTTTAGTAAAACACTATGACAGTTTGACAGGCATAACGATGAAGAAAGATTTTGCAATTGTCGAATTCCAGTGGACTTCGCAATTGGCCCACGTCGCGGTAAGGTCCCATTTCCCAGTGGCTCACTGTGATAGTATCGCATCACGGTGTTGGCCTAAATGGCATTTTAGTGTCTTACCGTGATAGCTTCATATCGCGTTGACTTTCCAGTACCCAATGGTCCCTTATCCAGTGAGACACCACGATTGTGGCACGTCTCGGTGGGTGGCCAAATTGGGATTTTAGTTTTTGAAATTAATTTTAAAAGGGCAGTTTTGTCTTTTCCCAAGCCCCAAAATCGTGTAAAACACAAGGTTAATACTATTCTAATTATTCTTTGCTCACTTTTCATCCAATTACACTCCAAGAAAACCCTAGAGCTCAAAACATAATCTCCAGAAAATACAATTTCATCCATTATTATTCCAAGATAATTCAAAATTAAGGATTTCCAATTCAAGATCTTCAAGAATTCATCTTAAAAAGAATCAATAGAAACTCAAAGTTTAAGTTTCTTCATCTAATCAACAATTAAGGATCGTGCTCCAAACTTTAAGAGATCATATGCTTTTTCCTAAGTTTTCTATGCATTAGTTTTGGCTTGAGTTGGTGACATTTCTTGGACATCTGGTGTCTAAGGATGGGATAACGGTAAACCCAGCCAAGATTTAGTCTATTTGTGATTGGGCTAGACCTACATGCCCGACTAAGGTTTGCAGCTTTAATGGGTTAGCCGTTTATTGAAGATGTTTCATCAAGGGTTTTGCTACTATATCAGTGCCTATGACCAGACTGACTCTAATGGAGGTCCCTTTCTAATGGTTTGAAGAGTGTGAGTCGAGCCTTGGAAAGATCAAGGATTTTCTCACTTCAGCTTCTATTTTGCTCTTCCTATTTAGGGTAAAGGATTCAGCGTGTTTTGTAATGCTTTTGGTGTTGGTCTAAATTATGTATTGAGGAAGTAGCGTCGTGTTATTACTTATGCTTTGAGATAGCTTAAGTTGCATAAGCACAACTACCCTTCTCATGATTTGGAGTTGGCAGCAGTAGTTTTTGCGCTTAAGATTTGGAGGAATTATCTTTACGGTGTGCATTGTGAGATTTTCACCAATCATCGCAGTCTCAGCATCTTATGATCAAGATGAATCTTAATTCTAGACAACATAGATAGATGGAGTTACTAAAGCACTATGATATTTCCTTTTTGTATCATCCGGGAAAGGCAAATATGTTAGCGGATGCCTTGATCCAAAAGGTAGTTAGTATGTGTAGCTTGGCTTGTATTTCAGTTTCTCAGAGGCCATTGGCACGTGTGTAATACCCCGTACTTTTCGTAACTAAATTTAGCTCATAGAATGTCAAGGATTAGCTTTAAAAATGAATAACTCTTGGTACATGTAGAATTTTAAAGCTCCAAACCCACCAATGTGTAGATAATTGACTCAGCTTTGCAACGATATCAATTTCTCCTTAATACGATACTTGATTGAGAAGTCATCGCATTTTTAGTCAAACACTAAGAGATTTAGACAGGCACCGCGTCGTGGTAAATGAAGATTTCTCAATTGTCGAATTCCAGTGGACTCCGTGATTGTCCTATGTTGCGGTGAGGTCCCATTTCCCTGTTGTCAATTTCCAGTGGATCACCGTGATAGTGGCTCGTCGCGGTGTAGGCCTAAATGGCATTTTAGTGGCTTACCGTGATAGCTCCACGTCATGTTGACTTTCCAGTTCCCAATGGTCCCTTATTCAGTGAGCCACTGCAATTGTGGCTCGTCGCGGTGGGTGGCCAAATCGGGATTTAAGTTTCCAAAATTAATTTAAAAGGGTAGTTTGGTCTTTTCCCAAGCCCCCAAATCCTGTAAAACACAAGATTAATCCTATTTTAAGCATTTTATGCTCACTTTTCATCCAATTACTCTCCCAGATAACCCTAGAGCTCAAAACTTAACCTCTAAGAAATCCAATTTCCTCCATTATTCTTCCAAGATAATTCAAAATTAAGAATTTCCAATTTAAGATCATCAATAATTCATCCTCAAAAGCATCAATAGGAACTCAAAGTTCAATTTTCTTCATATAATCACCAATTAACGTATGTGGGATTTTGAACAAGAATAATCTTTTATCCTTGTGCCCAAAACTAGCTTTTAAATATAAATTGACATGATTTTACATGAATTTCACTTTAGGCTTCATACCCATTTATTTTTTATTGAAGGTTTTGAGATTTCAAGTAAATTTGGTGTTTAACTACATGTCTATTTTCATAAATTCATGTGTATGACCATATTTTCAAGATTTTGAGTTGAATTATGAATAATTTCATTATCAAGCATGGACTTTATGATGATTTAACACGAAATTGATGCATGGGTTATAAAGCCCTAGTTGAATGATGATATTTCTAGAATGTTTATGCTTTTACGCATCTTATGATATGTTTATAGAAAGTTTTGAATAAAGATTTGATCTTTTGATCTTTAGCTAAGATATGAAATCCACTTTACAGATTAAATTCAATTTTGAATGAACATATACACAGTTAGCTTTCAGTATGAAATATTATGACTTTTAAAAGTGGATTTGCTACGGAATGAGCATACAGATAAAAGGGAGTAGTATTTAGCACCGAGCGGAAAGCGTGGGTTTAGCACATCTTACTTTCCCAAAACTACGAGCCAAAGTAGGTACAGATTTATTATTCCTATTTTTATATTGATGACAGTTAAAGATGTGATAACTTAGCTCAGGTTATACTCCCTAGCAAGATTATGACACCTCTCCACAACGTGAGGTTTTCCCCATGATAGCTCATATAGTTTATGTAGATTTGACGAACCTTCCTACAGAAAAGAGTAATCCAAAGAGAAAAGCTTTTACTAAAATTTTCTACCGTCTAATAGAAAAGAATGTCAGACAACAGTTCAGTTTTAAGACTTGAAATGTGATGGCTCACCCATTTTATACAACATGTTTTATTATTCATAATTTACGATTTCTAGCTTTCAGTTATTCCGGCTACGTGAGTCATTACATAGAGCATGCCTATTCTATGAGTTTTAATAACATTGAGATATTATTTTTACTTATGCATTCACCCCTATAGACTTCGTATACCCTTAAAGTACTGATCCACATATACATCTATGTGCCACATTATCTCATAATGTAGGCTCAGGCTCAGTCTCAGTAGCATGAGTGATATGGGCATCTTCTTCTACATATCGACAGTTGGTGAGTCCTCATGGTTTGAGGGCCCATTTATCTAGATTTTGAGCTTTCACAGTATTTGAGTAGTTATTTTCAGTTTAGTATGAGTTAGTTGGGGGTTTGTCCCAATGGCTCTCTAGTTTCTTAGTAGTAGAGGCTTGTCGGACAACTAGCTATTATATTCATACTTTCATTATTAGTTATCCAGATAGTATATTCAGTTGATTTCATACAGTTTTGATAATATTCAGTATTTTATCATTTCTATTTGATTAAATTACATTAATATGAGTTACAGACTTAGTAACAGGCTTACAGTGTTAGCTTGAGAATACTCATAGTCTTGAGCACTATGTGACATCTCGGGACCAGGTTTCAGAGTGTTACAAATTCTGTATCAGAGCCTAAGTTTTAGAGAGTCCTAGGGAGTCAGACAAGCCATGTTATGTAGAGTCTTGATCATGGATATGAAGCACACCACATTTATTAGCAAGAGGCTATGGGATATTTTTAGGAAATCATCCCTTTCTTTCATAACCCATCGTGCTTACAACTATCTCTATCTGCTATTAACTCGCGCTCTTTTGTGACAGAATATGCCTCCTAGCAGAGCTAATGCCCGTAGGAATGATAACCAGCCACCCTATCCTGTTGATCCTCTAAATAAGAATGTGTCTTATGGCAAATTTTAGGCTGTCTTTTAGGCATTAGCTCAAGCTATGAGTGCTAATATTCAGGCCAACAATCAGGCTGCAGTTTCAAGTCAGCAAGAGGGTAATTGATCTACAGCCAAACTTTGTGACTGTATGAGAATGAATTTTCCTGAATTCTTTAGGTCAAAGGTAGGTGAGGACCTATAGTTGTATCTTGATGAGGTGAAAAAGATCACCCAAATTATGCATGTTACAGAATAGGAGAGTGTAGAATTGGCTTCTTATAGGCTGAAGGATATTCCTTATGATTAGGTGGTTATATGGAATAAAGGTAGGGGTGAGAATATATCTACTATGAGTTAGAAGTGGTTTAGGATGCTTTTCTAGACAGGTTCTTTCCGCATGAGTTGCCAGGAGCTAAGATTGAGTAGTTTGTGAACCTGAGGTAGGACTCAATGACAGTGAAGAAGTACTACCTTAAGTTCAACCAGTAATCCAAGTATTCTCTTGAGTTGATAGCTGACACTAGATCTAGTATGAGTAAGTTTGTTACTAGAGTGTCTGGATTGGTATTCAAGAAGTGTAGGAAAGCCATACTTATTGGAGACATGGATCTTGCTATATTGATGACTCATGCCTAACAGATTGAGGCAGAAAAGTTAAAAGGAAGAGATAGAAGTTATAAGAAGGATAGAACTGGGAAGTTTGAGTATGGTCAGTCAAGGTCTGCAGGGGAATATCATTCACAATTTTAGATTCATCCATCTTTTCCAACGCCATCTTCAACTAGTGCCCCCGTACCCAGAACCAAGCAGGAACAGTAGGGTAAAACTTCTATGTCCAAATCTCAAAATAGTATGGGTGGAAGACCTAGTTATCCTGCATGTTCTAGATGTGGTAAGAATCATCCTGGTGAGTGCTTGTTGGGTCAGAAAGGTTTCTTTGGATGTGGTCATTTGGGCCATGGTATCAAGGACTGAATTTATACTAAGCAAGGAAGTAGGGATGTTCGTCTCTAGACTCAGGCTACTAGTGCACCAGCTCCCATAGGTCGCGCAATCCCTCCTCAGGGCACATCATCCAGTACCGGTGGTGGTCAGTGCTAGAATTGGTTCTATATTTTACCATCCTATCAGGAGCAAGAGAGATCCCTAGATATTGTTAATGGTATGCTTCGGGTCTTTTATCTTGATGTTTATATGTTGTTGGAACCTATATCAAGTTTCTCTTATGTGACCCCATTAGTTGCAGTAAATTTTGAAATAGGTACTGAAAAGATCCCTGATCCCTTCTTGGTTTCTACCCAGTGGGTGAGTCAGTGGTTGCCAAATATATCTATAGAAAGTGTCTTATTACTATTCTTCATAAGACTATGTTAGCTGATTTGATAAAGTTAGACATAGTTGACTTTGACCTTATTGTTTGGATTGGCTCCATTCTTATTATGCATCGATAGATTTTCGCACCCGAGTGGTGAAGTTTTAGTTTCCAGATGAGCCAGTGTTTGACTGGGAAGGTAATTTAGTGTCTCCAAAGAGTCATTTCATATCCTACCATAAAGCAAGAGAGTTAATCTCAAAAGGGTGCATCTATCATTTATTTTGAGTCAAAGACACTACATTTGAGACTCCAACAGTTCAATCTATAAGTATAGTCAATGAGTTTCTTGATGTCTTTCCTGAAGATTCGCTAGGGGTACATCCCAATAGAGAAATAGAATTCGGTATTGACCTTCTCCTAGATACTCAACCCATTTCTATTCCTCCATATCGTATAGATCCAGATGAGTTTAAGGAGTTAAGAGAACAACTTAAACACCTGTTAGATAATGGTTTCATAAGGCCAAGTGTCTCTCCATGGTGAGCTCCTATCCAATTCGTGTGAAAGAAAGATAGTTCTTTGTGAATGTGCATTGACTATCGTCAGTTGAATAAAGTCACAATCAAAAACAAATATCCTCTTCCTAGAATCGATGATTTATTCTATCAACTCCAAGGTGCAAGTTACTTCTCAAATATAGACCTTAGATCTGGCTATCATCATCTTAGAGTAAGGGAATGTGATATACCAAAGACAATTTTCAGAACCTGTTATGGTCATTTGGAGTTTCTAGTTATGTCCTTTGGGATAACAAATGTCCTAGTATCCTTCATGGATTTAATAAACTATGTGTTCAAACAGTACCTAGACATGTTTTTCATAGTCTTTATTAATGAATCTTTGTCTATTCCCGTAGTGAGGATGATCATTCAGACCATCTTAGAATTGTGTTACAAAATCTTAGAGATCACCAATTTTCCGCCAAATTCAACAAATATGAATTTTGGATAAGATCAGTAGCTTTCCTCGGTCATATTGTTTCCAGTGATTAAACTAGAGTTGATCCCTAAAATATAGAAGCAGTAAGAAACTAGCCTAGACCTATCTCTCTGTTAGATATCAGAAGTTTCTTTGGTTTAGATAGCTATTAGAAATAGTTTGATAAAGGGTTTTCATCCACTACATCTCCTATGATCAAATTAACTCTTAAGAAAGTTAAGTTTCAGTGGTGTGATTTCTGTGAGAAGAGTTTTCAGGAGTTGAAGACTCGACTTACTTCAGCCCAAGTTTTGGAACTACCTGTTGGTACAGATGGGTTTCTTATGTGTTGTGATGCCTCTAGATTTGGTTTGGGTTGTGTGTTGATGCATAGAGGTAAATTCATATCCTATGCCTCTAGACAGCTTAAGACTCACGAAAATAACTACCCTACCCATGATCTTGAGTTAACTGATGTTGTCTTTGCATTGAAAATTTGGAGGCACTATCTTCATGTGGTGCATGTTGATGCGTTTACGGACCACAAAAGTTTACAGTATTTTTTCACTCATAGGGAGTTAAATATTCATTATATAAGGTGGTTGTAATTGTTGAAGGACTACGATATCATCAGGGCAAGGTCAATGTAGTGGCAGATAACCTTAGTAGATAGTCTATGGGTAGTGCTGCTCACATGGAGAATGATAAGAAAGAACTAGTTTGGGATGCTCACCGGTTGGCTAGATTGGGTGTGAGGTTGGTTGACTCAGCTGAAGGGAATGTTAGGGTTCAGAGTAGTTCAGAATCTTCTCTAGTTTCTGAAGTGAAAGATAAATAGGATAGGGATACTAGTTTGGTCAAACTGAAGGGTTCAGTTAAAGACCAAAAGGTAGAAGTTTTCTCCCAAGGGGGAGATGGTGTGTTTCAATACCAGAGTAGATTGTGTGTGCCATGTGTTGATGATTTAAGGCAGTGCATTATGGCATAAGCGCATGGTGCGTGCTATTCTATCTATCTAGGAGCCACCAAGATGTACTGTGATCTGCGGAAAATCTATTGGTGGAGTGGTATGAACAAGGATATTGCAGAGTTCGTAGCTATGTGTTCAGTTTATCAACAGGTGAAAGTAGAGAACTAAATTCCTGGTGGAACTTTGTAGGAGTTTGGTATTCATACTTGGAAGTGGGAAGAAGTGAATATGGACTTTGTGACACGATTCGATTTGGGTTATAGTAGACAGATTTACCAAATCATCTTATTTCTTGCCAGTTCACACGTCCTACACAACAGAAGAATATGCTAAGTTGTATATCAAAGAGTTAGTCATATTGCATGTAGTTCCTTTGTCCATCATCTCAGGTAAGAGTACTTAGTTTACCTCTCAGTTTTGGAAAGCCTTTTAGAAGGGTCTTGGTACCCAAGTTCATCTCAGTTCAGCTTTTTATCCGCAGACAGATGGTCAGGTAGAGAGAACCATTCAGACCATAGAGGACATGTTGAGGGTTTGTGTTTTTTATTTCAAAGGTAGTTGGGATGAACATTTTTAATTGATTGAGTTTGCCTATAATAACAGTTACCATACTCGCATTCAGATGGCCCCATTTGAGGCTCTTTATGGGCGGTGATGTAGATCTTTCATAGGTTGGTTTGAAGTGGGTAAATCCGCTTTGACTAGACCAGATATGGTGTTTGAAGCTATGGAGAAAGTTTAGTTGATTCAAAAAAAATTGAAGGTAGCTCAGAGTCATCAGAAATCGTATGTAGATGTAAGAAGAAGAGATCTTGAGTTTGAAGAAGATGAACTTGTGTATTTGAAAGTTACACCCATAAAGGGGGTGAATATATTTGGTAAAAAGGGGAATCTTAGTCCACGATATGTTGGCACCAACAGGATTTTGAATTATGTTGGGAAGGTAGATTATGAGCTTGAGATACCCGCAGACTTGTCCTCAATTCATCCAGTGTTCCATGTTTCCTTATTGAGGAAGTTCATAAAAGATTCGGTTGTTGTAGCTCCTCTAGAAAGAACAAATATTCAGAACATCCTCTCATACGAAGAAGTTCCAGTACAGATTCTTAATTATCAAGTTCGTAGGCTAAGGAACAAAGAAGTTCCCTTGGTCAAAGTTTTATGTCAAAATCAGTCCGTTAAGGGATCTACTTGGGAAACAAAAGTAGACATGCGTACCAAGTATCCTCATGTCTTCTCCACAAATTCAGATTTAGTCCAAGGTAATAGTCTTCCTAAATTTAGTTCTTTTCCAGTCTCAAATTCAGCCATATAGCTATTTTCATGTAAATTCTTGCACTTGCAGATTAGCTCAGTCACTCAATATATTTTAGATTCAGTCATACAGCTCATTTAAGTTGTGCATGCCACCATATAGCCTCAGTTCCTTAGAATTTTCAGCTTAACTAGTCTCATTCGAGGATGAATGTTCCCGAAGGGGAGATAATGTACTACCCTATACTTTTCCTAGCTAAATTTAGCCCGTAGAATGTCAAGGATTAGCTTCAAAATTGAATAATTCTTGGTATATGTGGAATTTTCAAACTCTATACCCACCAATGTGTAGATAATTAACTCAACTTTCCAACGATACTGATTTCCCCTTAATTCGATACTCTGTTGAGAAGTTATGACATTTTTAGTAAAATAGTATGACATTTTGACAGGAACCACATCACGGTGAAGGACAATTTCACAATTTTCAAATTCTAGTGGACCTCCACAATTGGCCTATGTTACAGTGAGGTCCCATCTCCCAGTTGTCAAATTCCAGTGGCACACTGCGATAGTGGCGTGTCGTGGTGATGGCCTTAATGGCATTTCAGTATCTTACCGCAATAGCTCTGCGTCGCACTGACTTTCCAGTTCCCAATGGTCATTTATCCAGTGAGCCACTGCGATTATGGTGCGTCATAATGGGTGTCCAAATCGGGATTTCAGTTTCCCAAATTAATGTTAAAAGGGTAGTTTGGTTTTTTCCCAAGACCCAACTCGTGTAAAACATAAGATTATCCTATTCTAAGCATTCTATGCTCACTTTTCATCAAATTACTCTCCAAGAAAACCCTAGAGCTCAAAAGTTAGTCTCTAAGAAATCCAATTTCCTCCATTTTACTTCCAAGATAGTTCAAAATTAAGGATTTTTAATTCAAGATCTTCAAGAATTCATCTTTAAAAGCATCAATAGGAACTAAAAGTTCAACTTTCTTCATCAAATCACCAATCAAGGTATATGGCTTTGTATAGTAGGAGACGTCGTTCTCCGATTTGATGGTTTAAGACTTCCAAGGTTAGGCCCTGTTGTATGTATCTACTTCACGAGACGTTAGATTGAGTCAGGATGATTTAGGATAGGCTGAGAGCGAGTTGGAGTAGGCAAAAGGCCTATGTAGATCATAGGCTTTGTGTCTTGAAATTTGGAGTTGGTGACTATGTATTCCTCTATGTATCTTCCATAAAAGGTGTGATGAGGTTCACAAGGAAGGGCAAGCTACATCTTAGATATATTGGACCTTTTGAGATTCATTGCTCAGTTGGTGAGGTGTCTTATGAGTTAGCCCTACCTCAAGATTTTGCCACTGTTCATTCAATTTTCTATTTTTTTATGTTGTAGTGGCATACTCCTGGTCTGTCTCATGTTCTTAGATGGGACTCAATACAACTGAATGAGTGTTGACCTTTGTAGAGGAGTGCGTGCTTATTTTGGATAGTGATTTCATGCGGTTGTGCACTAGAGAGATTCCTGTAATTAAGGTTTAATGTAGGAGGCCACTTGGGAGATTGAGAACGAGCTGTGGACCCAGTATGCTCACCTATTCGAGACTTCAGGTACATCCTATTCTTTAACTTTCGGGGACAAAAGTTTATTTTGTAGTGGATATTGTAATGACCCTTTCGGTCATTTTACATATTTCCTCTCATTTTCGTCGTTAGAGCTTTTCCATAGTTTCCCAAAGTCATTTATGACTTGTTGAGACTGGCAGTTCTATTACCGGGCTATTCATTTGTCTTTTAGAGCCATTTTCCTAATTTGAAGTCTTCGTTGGATCCAAATGGCCACAGGACAAAACTTCAGTAAAATGATCTTGTATACAAATTCTTACTGCACCAATAGCTCTGTAATGTAGATTTAGGCTACGTAGACCTTTTGTTTGGATCCTGAGGCACCCAAGATCCTTTCGACCTATTGTTCGAAATGTTAAGATAATGAGATATAGGTATGGGACCCATATTTGGTCGAAATGACCTCAAATGGAAAATCTGCGAGCACTCATTGCATCTGAAACATTGAATTTAGTGTGGTTAAATAGTTCATTTATGCATACACAATACTGAATGAATCCTAAGATGCTATCTGGTGCAGCGGTGATCACTAGATAGGGGCCACAATCGCGCTCCCCTTAGCAAGGAAGATGGTACGATCGCAGTGGCCTTTTATGAATGCGACTCTGATGGAAGGCGAGAGGTAGTGCAATCGCACACCTGCTAGTCATGATAGCAATTTCCATACCCTGCGACTGGGTATTACTTGAGCCTTTTCCACACATTTGGGAATTTTTCATCTTCCACCTTAAGAGCTAAACCCTAAAATTTTGATAGCATAAAATTAAATGCTATAATGGCGTATTCTATATGTTTGCAACCACAAGAATGTAATTAAGATGAAGAGAGTAATGATATAAGTAGCATACGTATCAAGAATTCACAAACTCATAGCAATAGATAGTATATCAAAAGGCTTCCATAACCCTAATAGAGAAGTTTAGCTACTCATGATTACAACGGAGATCACAATAAACATCATCATCGTACCAAAGCTCAAAGAATCTCCCGTTGAAGATGGGTGTGGCGTCAAACTAGGTTGACGTTTTTGCCCTCTTGACGTTTCCCCCAAGTTAGCATTTTTTTCTCTGTTAAAACTTACAGAATCTGTAAACTGAATAATACTAGAAAGTCGAATGAATAATGAAAGTATCTATCAATTCGTGAATAATGAAAAGCATGAATGAATGCATGCTGAAAAATTCAGCAAAATAGGGTTTTTATAACATCCTTGTCCTAGTCCTATTAAGTTACTGCTGATCCCCAAGTCTTTAGAAATACTGTTTTTGCCCGGGACAAGTTCTCCATGCATCACTTTCAGTCCATAAGCTTCCAAAAGTTGTCTTCCCTCTTATGTGAAGTTTCCCTTGCTACAAAAAAGTCCACAAAGTGGTGAAATCTTGATCATTAATACCTGAAAACATGTTAATCACGTTGGTTAGCTCACTTACAGGAAAATGGACTAAAAATGCAGGAATTATATATTTTGTCCTTAAAACTTAGCTAAAATATGCGTAAATTATGGTGCTTTAGGCGTGTAAATACGCCTATCATCAATTAACCCATTGCGTCAACTTCAGGTTAAGGTTTTGTCTTACCTAATGGCGGGATTTAATAGGTGTCATCATGACTCGTAAATCAAGTTTTGACATCACGCCCCTAAAAGGTCACCACATATGATTTGTACACCTGATCTATCACTAAAGTATCACCTATAGGGGTAGAAACACAAATAGGCATGAAAACAAATTCACATGTGTCATCCATATTAGTGGAAAATATGCAGAAACATAGTAGAATGTAGACCCAGAAACAAATAGTACTGAAGGTTGACAATAGCAAACTAGGACATTACCAGTATTCACTGCATTAGAGGCCTCTAACTCAGGTCCACCACGAAAATCATGGCACTTACCACACCTGCTACCAGATTGAGTGACTGTTTGTCCACTACCATAAACCACCTATAGTATCTCTAGAACCTTCTCTACTAACCTGTGCACCTCCTTTAAATACTGACACTGAAGTCGGGCAAAGTTGAAGCTAAGATCCGTTTGAGAGGGGACCAATTGTGCGCCAAAGACAATTCTTTTCTCAGTGTTCGAACTTATCACATACAAAACATTCTCTGCCAGATGAATCATATTGTGAGGCCTAGAAGAACCAGAATGCCTTCCATAACCCAATGAACCAATACAAGACCCTCAGCCTACATGACCTAATCTCTAACCACTTGAGGTCTTAAAACCTGAAAACCTACTATTTGAATTGTGCAAGTCTTTCTGAATCAGTATTCCATGGTAATCATGAGAACCTCTATATGGGAAATCCTACCTCAAAAAGAATTACCACTTAAATCTCCCTACTAATGCGTCTTCTTTGCACTAGCACTTTGTATACCTAGTGAATAGCCTCAATCATATTGGCATGGTCTAATATACTCTGAAAAGAACAACAAGAAACAACTAAATGAGCCATCAAAAACTATTTTGCAAGATAATCTCTTAACAAACTTCGTGATCCTCACAAGCTCTATGAAAGTGATATCTTGATAATGCATGGAAATGAGTCTTATAATCTACAATAGTCATGGATCTCTACTCTAAATGATCAAACTCATCTCTCTACTGGTCTCTTAATCTATAGAGCACAAACCTCTCTAGAAAAGTCTCAAAACATTGGGTCTATGTCAAAGGAGGGGAAACCATTAGTCCAAAACTAACAAGAGATCTCCACCACTACCTAATATCATGGGACTCAAATAAAAATAAAGATTATGCAATCTATCCTGACAATTGATTATAAACTCATAAAAATCCTCGCCAATAACACCACAAACCTAAACAGGGGTCAATCTGTTAATATTTGGATCTCACCTGCTCATTAGTAGAAATTACGGGACCAGGAGCTCTAACCGGAACAAAAAGTCTAGCAGGTAATGTCTCAACATGTGAGATCATAATAGAAATTGGTTATGACTTGAGAGTCTAAGAACCATGAGTAGGATAGCACCCTAGTGTTTTTAATCCTCCTATTGTTTGAGATCCATCTTTTATACCCAAAGAAAACCTATCCAGGAAATTCCATCTAAATGGCTCAATAGACGAATCAAGAGATCCTATGATACAAGAGCAACGATGAAACCCTGAGTGGCTTAGGCTGGTCCCACATCCTATGTCTGGTAAACCTCCTCATCATGTTCAATCTCGGTCTTAGAGAAGGCTTCTCTAACTCATCCTCTAGCTACAGATGCTACTTGTGCCTGGACTCTAACTTTACCTCCATTATGACCCCTACCTCGACCCTCCTGATTGGGGCTTCAGCAATGGGTGTTGTGTAAGATTCCTCAACTACTTCAAATCTAGTCCTCACCATCTATGCCACAAAGAGTTAAATATAAGTTTAGAACACTGGGTTAAGCAACACACACAATAAGGAATTATGTTATTTAATTTTTCCAAAAACTATCACATAGCCTCCGGAAGATAGATACACATATTAATATATTGATCCATGAGACTATATTAAATATCTTACTCTTTTTCTCATCATAACGGTGAACCTAGTTCTCTGATATGACATGAATCGACCTGAAGTTTTGTCATAATGGGTGTCCCAAGTCCGACCGAGACTGGAGACCACCCTCGTTACCAAACCTAACCTCCAGTCGCCTGCCCTGAGTTGGCTAAATTTTGAGAATATAACAAGATAGAATAACTATCTAAATTATAGACTCTGGGATAGGTCTATTACCGAAACCAACCCAATCGAGTCCAACCATCCGAACCTAACCAATAGCAAAACCGAACCACAAGCCATAAACATATGAGTTCCATAAAAATTAAATATAATTCCAAAATAAAAGAGGATGGAACAACCAACAATATAGTCAGTCGATGTCAGCTCCAATATAAACACCAATGCTAAGGTTGACACCAATACTGATCCCACCTACACCAACCCATAGTAGTTCCACAAAAGCCTCTAACCAAAATAATACCAAGATCTGGTTGGTACATTCCCCCAACCATAGCCAAAACCAATATCTATAAATAAACCAAAGTATGTAATAACATCCATGAAATGGAGCCTTTTTGAAAGATGGAAGCTCACCACTTCAATATTGTAGTTGATCCTGAATGTTCGATAGCTAAGCTGGAGGAGTAGAACGGTCGGTTCTTGTATCGCATGGGGATATAGCCGCCCAAAGAAAGGTTAGCGGGTGAATGCTAGCATGAACTCAGGATAAGGGTAAAATAATGCCATCTAACAAAACCAAGTAAACCATCCATATGCATACAACCCATACACACACATATATATAACTGTGGTGGGAAAGGGAACTGTGTTTAGAATGCATTTAAAACCATTAATACAAGTATATGTATCTTAACCATCCTTAACTATCCATGGTCTATATAGGTCCAGTGTAACCCCCTGAATGGGCCCCGATGTGTGTAGCCGCACGAAACGGAAATACCATAAGAGTAAGGGATTCCCAAGTACCTTCACCCTCCATGATACATATGTACAATGTACTTAGAGGATTCCCGCGTACCTCATAGTATCATAAAAGGGTCACCATGCCCTACCCCTCATGTGGAAAACATTATTTTCCAATGTTCATTCATTGAACTCCCACCTTCATAGTTAGCTATTACACCTAGCCATTATTGCCCAGTTAAAACCATTTACAACCAACTAAACTATTGTTATTAACTGAGGCTATACATAGTGGTATCGTTGTACCAACTATAACTTGCAAGTATTATCCATATCAAAACCTTTTTGAGATCAAGGGAGTCCCACGTACCCATAAATCACACTACCAATTAACTTGGGGGAGTCCCATGTTCCCTACAAGTGTTCTATTATTATGATTACTTGGGGGATCCCATTGTACCCCACAAGAATGATTGTTAAACAAAAACTATTCCATTTTTTACCATTCCAAACCATTTAACCATTTAGGGTGCCATTACCATGGTTAAACCATTCAATAGTTCCATTAAAATCCAAAAATATAGTGAAAGCATTCTCATAGGTATTTTATCAAACATATTGGAGGCATAGGATTTCCAAAATGAAAACCAATTACCAAATAATCATTCCCATTTAACAAATTATGCAAAACCACCATTAAATCATATAAAAGCATAGTTAAAACATGGAAAAAACATAACCAAGCATTTATAACTAAAACCCCCAAATTATATTTGAAAATCCAAAACCATACAATAACCCAACCATGAAAATAATGTATAAAACCATGCCTTTAGTTGGAAATAGCAACGAGGGAAGAGAAAATAACTTAAACCAAGAAGATGATGGGCAGAAATCACCAACACAAGACATAAATTAATCCTTTAGATGAAACACTAGCCTTCTTTTACCCAAAAGCCTTAGAGAGAATTGTAGAGTGTTTAAGAGATGTTTCTAAGTGTTAATGAATATAATAATAGGGAAAATAAGCTCCTAATAGGAATATAAGTCTTGGGGCCTTATTAGGTTAAGTGAGAAAATATCCAGATTTCCCTCACTTAAACTCCCAAAAATCCTGTCAGGTGGGTACGACTATCTATACTAGTTGTACCCTTCAATAGGAGTGGTACCCACCACTTGTACCCAAGGCCATATCCCTTTGATCCAATATTGTCCAATGTACGACTCACCCCAAACCATGTCGTATTTGAGTATACGACTAGTACTCTTAATTCGTACCCCCGGCAGAATAGAATATCAAGAGAAGTGAACACTGACCATCTTACAAGTACATGGTATGACTCGTACCCTTGCTTACGGCTCTTGGTGAGATACTCATACTCGGATACAAATTAAGTTACAAAACCTAATATTAATTGAATTAACCAAACAACCTATATCAACCGATATGACTCCTACCACCCAAGTCGTACCCATTCCAGAAACCAAGTCTAACCCACCAACAAACACTGGTCATAATAAGACTAACCCATACCACTCATATCCTAGTATAATAGTCGTTTCCCCTAGTCGTATCTTATAAAGAGACCAAAAATCCAAGATATTATCAAAGGGATAGAAATCCAGGGTGTTTCAGTCTCCCCAACTAGGAACATTCTTATCAGAATGACGAACAAGGTAGGGTAATTACAAGCACGATTCATTTTCATTATCAAATATCAATCCAACCTTTAACCAAGTAAGGAATCATAGATGCAAAGACATTAATCTTTCCATTAACAAACTCAGAAAATAAAGATGTCTTCAAGAATACATGTCTTCCGTACGAATCCCTGGAGCAGAAAATAGATATGGATACTTGGACTTTATGTCCTCCTCCATTTACATGTAGCCTCTTCCACTTTGTGGTTCCTCCATAGAAACTTAACTGAAGCCACATCCTTGGTCCGCAATCGAAAAACCTACTGATCCAGTATCTTAATCGGGACCTCTCCATGAGACAACGAATCTGAGATACCAACCCTTCCAAAGGAATTACCGAAGAAGGATCACCCAGACACTTCCTCAACACGAAGACATGAAATGTCGGGTGAATGGAGCTCAAACTAGAAGGAAACTCCAATTAATAAGAAACATTGCCAACCCTCCGTAAGATCTCATAAGGACCAATAAACTGAGTATTGGTCTTCCCCTTCTTTTTAAACTGCATTACTCCCTTCATGGGAGACACCTTGAGGAACACCTTATCCCCAAACTCAAACTCCAAGTCTCTACGCCTTAAAACCCCATTGTAATTTTTGCAACTTTGGGCAGCTTTAAGCCTATCCCAAATCACCTTCACCTTTTCCATTGCCTAAGAAATAGAATTCGGACCAAACATGTCCACCTCACCATGTCAAACCAACCAATAGGAGATCTACACCTCCTACCATACAATGCCTCAATAGGAGCCATCTTAATACCAGAATGATAGCAATTGTGTTAAGAAAACTCTACCAAGGGTAGATGCTCAGCCCAATTGCCACCATAATCAATCACATATGCCTGAAGAATATCCTCTAATGTATGAATGTTCTTTCTTCTTGCCCATCTATCAGAGGGTGAAAAGCAATACTCAGACTCACCATAGTACCCAATCCCTTCTGAAACGACTGCTAGAAATGAGATGAAAACTGCATACCATGATCAGATATAATCAAAACAGGTACCCCATATAGCTTCACAATCTCTTAAAGATACAACTTCACATAATCCGCTGCCAAAAAGGTAGTCCTCACTGGCAAGAAGTGAGCATTGTCATCCTATCCACAATGACCCAAATCGAACCAAATTGGTTTCGCGACCAAGGAAAACCTGTAACCAAATCCATATTGATCACATCTCATTTTTTCAGGCAAATCAATTTCTTTATACAACCTTCCAGGCCTCATGTTCTCAACTTTAACTTATTGACTCGCCATGCACTTGGATACAAAATCAACCTTATCTCCTTTCATACAATTCCACTAATATATCTCCTTGAGATCATAATACATCTTCAAAGAACTGAGATGAACAACATAGCATGATTCATGCGCCTCAGCCAAGATCCCTTATCGCAACCCATCAATGTTAGGAACACATAACCTTTCTTAGTATAGTAAAGTACCATCACCACTAATCTAGAATACCATTATATTTTGCCCACCTACATCACTCTTGATTTTCATTAAAATAGGATCTAGCACTATTTTCTCCTTTATTTCTGCACCGATAGACGATCTAACGGCTTCTTGTACCAATACACCACTATCTTGGAGTCTAAGAGACGAACTCTAACATTAGCCAAGCAGTGAATATCCTTTACCAATTCTCGCTTCTCCTTATTCACATAAGCTAAACTCCTCATGGGTAGCCTACTAAGAGCATCAGCAACAACATTAGCCTTACCTAGATGATAGTAAAGACTAGTATTATAGTCCTTGAGAAGTCTAACTATCTTCTCTACCTGAGATTTAGCTCCTTCTGAGTGAACATATATTGTAGACCCTTATGATCAGAAAAGATTTCTATGTGCACTCCATACAAATAATGTTGCCATTTTTACAAAAAAAATCACCACAAATCGCTCCAAATCGTTAGTAGGATAATTCCTCTTATACACCTTCAACTTTCTAGAAGCATAGGCAATAACTTTCCCATTCTGCATCAAAACACTATCAAGTCCCACCCTAGATGTATCACAATATACCACAAACCCTTCATTACCTTTAGGCAATGTCAAAACTAGACCTGAAGTTAGCTTATCCTTAAGCTTCTCAAAACTCTCTTCACACGTTTCCAATAAAGAAAACTTATATTCGTTTGAGTTAACTTAGTCAAAGAAACATCTATCAAAGAAAATCTTTCCACAAATCGCCTATAACACCCAACTAAACCTAAGAAGATATAATATCGGTTGGAGTCGTGGGTCTAGGGCACCTTTTGAGGATCCACCTTGATCCCTTCACTAGAAATAACATGATTCAAGAAAGTTATAGCATTCAACCAAAACTCACACTTAGAGAACTTATCATACAACTGTTGTTCCTTCAAGGCCTGCAACACCACACAGAGGTGATTGGCATGATCTACATTACTCTAAGAATACACTAAGATGTCATCAATGAACACTATGAAAAAAAAATCCAAGACCTACCACTGAAAACCATGTCATTAAATTCATAAATATTGATGGGGCATTAGTCAAGACAAATGACATAACCAAGAATTCAAAGTACCCATACCGAGTATGAAAAGTCATGTTAAGGATATCATCCTCCCTAATCTTAAGCTGATGATACCCAGACCGAAGGTCTATGTTAGAAGAAAACTTGGCACCTTGCAACTGATAAAATAAGTCATCTATAATTGGAAGAGGATAATTGTTCTTGACATAGTCAATGGACATCTGAAGGGAACCATCCTTCTTGTGCACAAACAACACTGGTGCACCCTATGGGGATACACTAGGAAGAATAAACCCCATATCCAGATGATCCTTAAATTGTTCCATGAGTTCCCTCAACTCATCCAGAGCTATTCTATAAGGAGGAATAGATATTGGACGAGTGTTTGGAACCAAATCAATACCAAAATCGATTTCCCTATCTGGAGGAACACCAGGAAGATCATCTGGAAAAACTTCAGGAAACTCATTTACCATCAGAACTGAGTTAAAACAAAGATCCTTCAAGTTAGAATCTTTAACCCAGACCAATTGATAAAGACAACCTTTGGAGATTAATCTCTAAGCTCTAAGATAAGAAATAAACCTCCTCCTAGGAGCTAGGGAAATACCCTACCACTCTATAACATGTTCATAAGGGAACCTAAGGACAACCTTATAAGTTCAAATATCTAAGGATGTGTAATAAGAGTGTAACCAATCCATCCCTAGAATAACATCAAAATCCACTATATCAAGCTCAAATAGATCTACCAAGGTCTTTTTTCTACCAATAGATTCCACACACACCTTATAGACTTTTTTAGCAATAACTGAGTCACCTATCAGGGTTGAAATAGAAAAATGATCTAAAACAACCTCAGGATCAAAACCAAAACACACAGCCACATATAAGGTCACATAGGAATGAGTGGACCCCAGATCAAGCAGATAATACACATCATGGGAAAAGAGTTATAATGTATAAGTAATGACATCAGGTGATGCCTCAAATTCCTACTTAGATGCAAGAGCATACAATCTATTCCGGGCAGCATCAGTACCAAAAATAGGAGCAGAAACAGAAGCAACAACACTAGGAACAACAGTAGAAGATGAAGCAATCAGAGCCTTGACCGCTCTCGAAGAACCCTTACCAACTAGATAGTTTATGAGCATATGGCCTAGTTGTCCATATTTAAAACACATGTCCCTCCCTTCATCACAAAAACCCTGATGAAGACGACTACAAAACCAACAAGAAGGGTATGAAGAAGTTTATTGTGCCCCACTCTCCTAAGATTGGGCACCGTGTGCCTAAAAATTATTACCACCTTACTAACACCTATCACCCGACTGCTTCGGGTAAGGAGCACTAGCAGTATAAAAGGAACCAAAACTACCCTAATTTTTCTTCATCTATTTTCTACTATCCTGACCACTCTTCTTCTCAACACCACTCTTCTTAGAGATTCTGCTCCTTTTACCCTACCTTTTCCCATACTATGCTTGTTTCCCCTTTTCATTCTTCACCTACTGCCTGTGGACAACAATCCTTTAAAATATCTATGTCCTTAATCAGCAAAAAAAGCCTTTTTTTCAAGGATCAAATACTGAGATATCCCAAAAGTGAACTTCCTCATCCCCTCCCTCATATAATCCACCAAATCTGGAGCATACCTTGATAACTGATAAAATTTCAAGGCGTACTCCTTGAAAAACATTCATCCCTTCTTAATTAACAAAATCCTCTATCTTCACTTCCCTCAGCTCCTGAGGAAATGAAGAAATCTAGAAAAGCATTAGAAAAGGTCTCCCATAAGGACAACTCCTTAACATCACCTCTATCTCTATCCCACTATTCGTACCATTGGTACATAATATCTTTGAGTTGATAAGCTATAAAATTCACCCTTCCATATTAGTGAACTACATCACTCTAAATATCTTCTCGATTTCATTTAAGAAACCCTAAGGATCCTCCTCTATCTTCCCACCAATAAAATTAGGAAGATACATCTTTATGAACTGGCCAACCCTTGTGGCCTCAACAGATAGAACACTAGATGCACTCAGCTCAAGCAGCAACCAATTGAGCAATAGTATAAATTGACTGAAAAAATTCTGCATTAGTCACCTCACCTTGAGGAGGACTAGTAAGAACCGGGGGAACTCCAGAATAATCAGGGATAGGACCCTAAGATCGATTGCAAACTCCAGGTGTAGGGCATACTCCCTCAATATTATCCCTAGATGGAATAGAAGGATTTTCTTATTTTCCATATCGATGAGGCATGATCTAAAAATTGAACAAATAATGATTAGAGGAAATTCCAGGACTTAGACTCCAAGATTGAAAATAGAATACCAAGAAAGTAAAATATTCCTAAATTTCTTATAGCCTATCTCTTATAAGTGTGGCGTACTACAAACCCCTAAAAGAGACTCTACTAGACACGGCTTTATGGACTCCCAATTATCCATGAACCTAAAGCTCTGATACCAACTTGACATGAGCCAACCTGGGGCTTTATCATAATGGGTGTCCTAAGTCCGACCGGGATCAGAGACCACATTGGTTACCCAATAAAACCTCCAGCCGTCTTCCCTAAGTTGGCTGAATTTCAAATATATAACAAGATAGTGTAACTATCTAAATTATAGTCACAGGTATAGGTCTATTATCGATACCGACCCAACCGATTCCAACCGTTGGATCTCAACCAATAGACAAACCAAATAAAAAAACCATAACCGTATATGTTCTGTAATAGTTATATACATTCCCAAAATAAAAAAGGATAGAACAACCAACAATACAGTCAGTCCATGTCATCCCTAATACAGATACCAATGTTAAGGCTGACACCAATACTGATCCCACCCATACCAACCCATAGTAGTTCCACAAAAGCCTCTAAATAAAAGAATACAAAAATCTGGTTGGGACATAGCCCCAACCATAGGGAAAAAAAATATCCATAAATGAACCAAAGTATGAAATAACATCCATGAAATAGGACCTTCCTAAAAGATGAAAGCTCAGCACTTCAATCTAGTAGTTGATCTCGAATGTCCGATATCTAAGTAGGAGGAGTAGAACAGTCGATTCCTGCATTGCGTGGGGATATAGCCGCCCAAAGATGGGTTAGTGGGTGAACGCTAGCATGAACTCAGGATAAGGGTAAAATAATTCCATTTAACAAAACCAAGTAAACTATCCATATGAATACAACCAATACATATATACAACCGTACCGAGAAAGGGAATCAGGCTTAGCATGCATTTAGAACCATTAACCTGGGTATGTGTAGCTTAACCATCCTTAACCACTCATGGACTATATAGGTCTGAGTTAACCCCCTAAATAGTCCTCGATACATATTGCCTCATGAACTGGAGATACCATAAGAGTAAGGGATTCCCAAGTACCCTCACCCTCCATGATACATATGTACAATGTACTTATAGGATTCCCCGATACCTCACAGTATCATAAATGGGTCTCCATGCCCTACCCCTCATATTGGCAAACAAGAGTTTCATGTGCTCGTTCATTAAACTCCCACTTTCACGATTAGCTATCACACCACACCATTATTTCCCAATAAAAAAAAATTCTAACCAACCAAACCATTATTATTAACCGAGGCTATACATAGTGGTATCGCCATACTGACTATAACTTGAAAGTATTTTCCTTAGACAAACCCTTTTGAGATCAAGGGAGTCCCATGTACCCATAGATCATATTACCAATTAACTTAGGGGAGTCCCATGTACCCCACTAGTGTTCCATTATTATGATTACTTAGGGGGATTCTATTGTACCCCACAATAATGATGGTTAAACCAAAACCATTCCATTTTTTACCATTACAAACCATTTAACCGTTTAGGGTACCATTACCAAGTTTAAACCATACAATAGTTCCATTAAAATCCAAAAATGTAGTGAAAGCATTCTCATAGGCATTTTATCTAACATATTGGGGGCATAGTATTTCTAAAACCAAAACCAATTACCAAATAATCATTCCCAAGCAACCAATTATCCAAAACCACCATTAAAGCATATAAAATCATAACTAAAACATGGGAAAACCATAAACAAGCCTTTATAACCAAAACCCCCAATTATATTTGAAAATCCAAAACCATACAATAATCAAACCATGAAAACATTTTATTAAACCATGCCTTTAGTTTGAACTAACAATGGAGATAAATCACCAACACAAGCCCCAAATTAATCCTTAAGATAAAACACTAGCCTTCCTTTACCCAAAATCCTTAAAGAGAATTATAGAGTGTTTAAGAAAAGTTTCTAAGTGTTAATGAATAGAATAATAGGGAAACTAACCTCCAAATAGGTATATAAGTCATGGGGTTTTATTAGATTAAGTAGGGAAATTTCCAGATTTCCCTCACTAAAACTCCCAAAAATCCCGTCCAGTGGGTACAACTATCCATACCAGTCGTACCCTCCAGTACAAGTGGTACCCTACACTCGTACCCAAGCCCATCTTCCTTGGACCCAACATTGTCCAAGGTATGAATCACCACAAACCATGTCGTATCCAAGTATATGACTAGTACCCATGATCCGTACACCTGGCAAAATAGAATCCCAAGAGTATTGAACATTGACCACCATACGAGTCTATAGTATGACACGTACCCTAGCTTATGGCTCTTGGTGATCCACTCGTACTTAGAACCAACTTAAATTATTAATCCTTGTATTAATTAAAGTAACTAAATAACCTGTATCCACCGATACGACTCGTACCATCCAAGTCGTACTTATTCATGAAACCAAATCCAACCCACCAACCAACACTGGCCAGCTTACGAGTAACCCATACCACTCGTATCATAGTGTACAAGTTATTTTCCCTAGTCATATCCTATCCAAAGACCAGAAATCTAGAAAATTTTCTAAGGGCCAGAAACCCAGGGTGTTTCATGATACTAGTTCGTCATGACCCAAAATTTAAGGTCATGATGGCACCTACCTTATCCCAACCTTGGTAGGTAAGTCCAAAACCCAAAAGAGATAAAAATTTGGAAAGAATATAAATAGCACTCAAAGATGAGAGTTCCAAATAAAGTCAGGGAAAATATATAAACAATCTAAAAAATTCAATAAATATAACTCATATCCCAAAATCTAGTGTCATGATTAACGACAATAATTACTGTAATATCAAAATACACAAATCTATATCTAAAATATAAAATAAAGATAAGATAAAGTTATGATGAAGTTTGGAATTAGGCTCTAAATGGGGAGCTCACTAATATTTCGAGACAGCCTTAACTCAACATGATCTCTAGCTCAGTAGGTCACATTCTTACTGGGATCTACAATGAAAGGGTATAGAAAGTAGGAGTGAGTATGATCCACTTGTACATAGTAGGCATCATCGATCAATCAAGCTAAGTTAGAAATAAAGCATATAAAAAATTCTATGAGCATGCTTCCACCTACATATAAAAATATCCCACAAATGGCTCAAGTTGTATCTCGTAACAGTATAAATAATACAAGTATAATAACATTTTAAGAATAACCACACATAAATATATAAATGAAGGCTTTACAAAACTAGCAAGCAACAAAAGTGAAATGTAAATGATGTAGCATCAGTATTATAAGAGTGGAATGTCTCAATATCACCTAGTATATACCTTTTGAGACCTATAGGGGGTTCTCAATCAATATACTTTCATAATCTCATCAAACAACCTTATCAGCACATTCCTTGGTCAAGGAATGTTATAAAGTGTATTATTTTCTTTTAAAATTAGTGTTTTTCAATAGTACCAATTCCATGAATATGGATGAACAAAATGAGGATACATACTCATAACAAAATTAATATCATGTAATGAATCAACTCAAAGTAGTATAAATAAGCTTAAATCATCTCAAATCTCAATAAATCATGATATAAGTCATCGCATGGAAACCCAATAGTAAAGAGTTATGTAAGAAATTAATAATATCAATCCAAGACCCCACTCACGTATTGATGACTACAACTTATGGTGAGGAGTCATCCTAACTACAGACTAAAATGTCCTGAAAGGGGAAATGCACTAGAGTGACTACAACTAGCAGCGGATGACTCGTAAGGACCCATGACCAGTTGTGACCACTAAAGATAGAAGAGAGTTATGACAGCAAAAAATGAGTCGTGACCAATCCTAACGACTTGTTACCAGAGGCATAATCACTGCCGGCATATTTTTCCTATTTTGTTTTAATTAGTTTTCCTTTATTATTTTGGGATACTATAAATACCCTTGGGTTAGTCTTTAATTAGGTTATTCAGTCTTGATATTTTTATACATACTTTCACATACTTTGCTACATGATACTTTATTCTTGGGTTTCTAGTTATGTAATTAGTTAGAGATTTTTTATTTTATTCATTTCATTTTCGTTCCATTGATTCAATGTTTGTTTCTTTGAATTCTTTGGATTTTTGCATAATCATGAGCATCTAAATTCATTAACTAGGATTATGAGAACCCCGACAGATTAACTAAATAGAGGAAGTGGGAGATTTGTCTAGATTTTTATGACTGTGTGTATTGTAATCTTCTTTATATAAATTGCCTCCTAAGCTACTGCAGAAGCTTGGAAATTGCTTGTATTTGAGATCATTCTCACAAGGAAGTTCGATATTAGGGAAAAGGGGTAAGACATTGATTCGAGCCTATCAATCCTTATCTAATCAACATGAGACTCAAAAGGTAATAGTTGTACTGGGGTCAAGAACAAAGGATAGAAAGGAGAAGCCCCAAGACTCAAAAAGTGAAAGGGTAGATTTATCAACGCGCTCATAAGATGGTTGTTAAATCATAGCTTGTCATATTTTGCATGTAGAGCAGTGGGATAGGTGAATTGAACATGAGAAACTTATGGAGTTAAAAGCCAAGGGGAACATAGTACTAGTGTTTGACTTTTATTGTTTACAACATCAAGCACTCAAGTTTGGTTATGTATTACTATGGTTTTCAAATCCCACCATTTACTTTTTCGTACTACCCGTGATTTTATCAAGTTCAAGATATAATTCCATCCATTCCTATTGGGTTCAACCCCAACTTGGTTTGGGTTATTATATTGTACATCGACTACAACATAATACTTTAGAGGTTAGTTTTAGGAGACATCAAATTTTAGCGCCTTTGCTGGGTAATACGGTGTTGATTAGTGATTGAAGTTTGTTAAAGTTTTTGGGTCTTTACTTTATGGTATTT
Organism: Capsicum pubescens; assembly: GCA_030864215.1. Lineage (NCBI taxonomy): Eukaryota > Viridiplantae > Streptophyta > Magnoliopsida > Solanales > Solanaceae > Capsicum > Capsicum pubescens. Next base: position 256,230,478 of record CM061540.1, on the reverse strand, counting down.
ATTGGGTATATGTTGGTGTATACCTAACACTAAGAATCAAGGTAATCCTTTACACCTACTAAATTTTGAACCAGAGAAAATCTTATAGCCTAATCGTATAATGACAGAACCAATATGTGTTGGCAATTTAAAAGAAGTTTGGGATGATCCATATGCAGTACCTCCCTCTAATCCAAGTGATCCACAAAATATTGCTAATAAAAAATAAAGCAGATGTTAGCAGAAGCTGTTAAACAGAGAAAAGAAGCCAAAGAGGCTTGTTTGACTCAGCAGGAAAGCTAGCCAAGACAAATCGATAGTTGATCATTGAGCAGTACTAGATGCTAATCGAGATAGAGATCAAGGTGGAAGAGCTCAATTGATCCCGGCATATCAGTATCTACCATTTATAAAAATATGGGATATATTGAGCCTACTAAGACAGGAACCATTATTCCTCCTTCTTTATCCCCAAATATTAAATTTGATATCATTAGTGCAATGATCTAGTTGTTGACTTTAAAGGGTTTTCTTTTGGGTTCGTCGACAGATAATGCAAACATACATCTTGTCAGTTTTATCAGGATTTGCACTTCATATACCATTTCGAGGGTAGTTCAGGAAGCATTGAGATTAAGGTTGTTCCCATTTTAGTTGACCAGAAAAGTATCATTGTGGTTGGGGGAACTTCCTATAGTCTCAACCACAACTTGGAATGAGTTGCATAGATAGTTTTTGAATTGTTTCTTTTCTCCTACCGGAATGTTATAGTTAAAAGATAAGATTTACAACTCCAAGCAATTGCCTGCTGAGCCCATGTATGAGGCGTGGTTTCGGTTCAAAAAGAAGTTAATGATGGTACCTAATCATTGGATTTTAGGTTCAAATTTGTTGTAGATATTCCACAGATCCCTGACTATTAGTTCTAGGGCAATGGAAGACACAATATCTAGAGATGCATTTATGCATATTTTTTGAGAGGTAGTATAGGATATGTTAGAGTCTTTGAACTATTTCTTTTCTCCTAGTAGGATGTTGTAGTTAAAAGATAAGATTTACAACTGCAGGTAGTTACCTAATGATTCAATTTATGAGGCGTCGTTTTGGTTCAAAAAGAAGTTAAGCATGGTACCTAATCACCAAATTCTAGGGTCTAATTTTTTGTAAATATTCTATAGATCCCTGATTATCTGTTCTAGGGCAATGGAAGACACAACATCTGGAGGTGTATTTTTGCGTTTTCATAGGGAGGTAGTGCAGGACATGTTAGACTAGATCTCTATCACTAACCAAGGATGGCATACTTGATAGGCCGAGAGAGGTGCTTGTACTTATGCCATAAGATCTTCTAGTGACAGCTGATTTGGTGCTGATTTGGTAGAACAAGAAGTTGCACAACCTAAAATGGAGATTGGGCTGCTTACAAAATAGTTTGCAACAATGAATTTTGAGCCCAGTTTTTTGGTGTTGTTATATAATTCAAGACTTCACTTATTTCCTGATAAGTTAAAGTCTAGGCAGTATAGACCATTCACTTTGAATAGGGTTCTCCCATATAGTGCTATAAACCTGAAGCATGATGGTAAATCCCCATTCATGGAGAATGGCCAAAGGGTGAAGCACTACATGGGAAACAATGCGGAAGTGAAAGTGGTTGATTAGTTGAGCCTTGGTGAAGTATGAAGTTACCAAGGCAATTATGCCATGTCGCGATGTTAAAGCAGGCGCTGCATGGGAGGCAACCCAGGGGGATGGTTGGTGAAGTTTGAGTATCCAACCTAACCACATCATACCACAACATTAACTCAAGAATTATGTAAGAGGTAACCCATGTTTTCTACTTATTTAATTATAGGGTAACTTGCGTGTTCAATGTTCTAGGCTGGAGATTACAAAAAAGGACCAGAAAAATTTTCTTCTTCTAGGCCTTATGACCCACTTCATGAGTTGTGATCACACTTCACAAATCATCACCAAATTCGTAGGGTTCTGGAACTCAGGCCATCTCCAGGTATTTGTTTTTTGGATTCATTACGACTCTTAGATCGAGTAGTAGTCAATGACTAGGACTCGTCACCTTGAGTCAAGATGACAGGAAACCCAGGTAAGGTTCTAATCATTACAGGGGTGACCATGACTCGTAGTAAGTGGTAAAGAGTCATTACGATGACTTGTGACTAGGCCTGACATCATAGGCCTAAGGGGTTGACGCGGTTCGGTATCAATGGGTTAAATAAGGAAAATTAATAGCAAGTGATTCGCATTCCTTTTTTCAAACCTAGTTACTCTCTCCATTCTCATAACTTACCAACACAACCTAACTTCATTCTTTCAAATCAAAATCAAAGGATTGACAACTACCAATGTTGAGAATCTTAAGAACTATGGAAAAATTGTTAAAGCAAAGTCTTTAAGAAAACTAAGTCAACTAATCAAGTAAGTATTTTATGCTAAAAACTTCTATATACTTAGTTGGTACTTCAATGTGTAAGAGTTTCTTGGGTTTCTTGATAGAAATATATGCACATAAAAATAGTCGAGCCCTATTATTAAGTAATTTTTAATGCAATGTAATAATGGGAGTAAACACGGACTCTGTGCAATAAATTGTTTATTAGTGATGAAATATGAAGTGTGGAAATTTTTCAAATATATATAGTTGTGTTATGGATGAGATTTTCATGTTAAATTCTTCAACCATTGATGTACCAGTGATTATGGGACTCGTGACGACTCGTAGGGTTACCTCATGAGTTGTTATATGGCTTGTAACCACTGGTAACTTGGTTAGTTAGAATAATGTAGATTTTGTTGACATCACGACTCATGTCACGAGTTTTATACACACCATATGATTCATGGTATGAAATCATGATGACTGGGAAGGCTAGTGTATAAAAATTCTATTTCTGGTCAAATAATAAGTATTGGTAATGTGTCATAGTCTAGCATAATGACTTATTAGGTGGACTTGTTATTTGACTAGTGAATAAACCATAGGTACCAACCCACTTCATAAGTCTCACCATGACTCATGACCAGAGGGTACGACTCATACTCTATAGTCATAAAGTACCCAGCCCCTTCCACATTGACACAAATTCTTTTGTTTTCTTTCTTGTTCTTAGGACTTACTAATGGGTATGTTTCAACAAGTACCTATGTCTCCAAAAACTAATTCGACAAGGAAGAAAACTCTAAAAAATCTAGTCTGCCCCTCGATGCATTAACTTAGGAATGAAGCCACTGACGATGAAGCGTTGAGTGGATTAAGGAAAGAGTATCCAATTGGAAGGGCGGTGGAGCCACGCCAAAGATTACCCCAGGGAGCAAAAGTAGACTTGGAGGAGGTCACACCACCCAAGACATCACCTAGGAGGAAGAATCCTAGCACATTACCACTACCTTCACCGTCTCATTCTGAGAAGATGGTAAAGTTGATGATGATGTTGAAAGTGATAATGATAATAAGGGTGAATCTAGTTCTGAGTAGGAGAATGGGGAGTAGAATGGGGAGGAGAATGCTGAAGAAAATAATGGGTCTGAGTCTGAGAGTGAGGGTGAAAGTGAGGAGAGTGACACCCTAGTCTAAATTCCTCCTCCACGAACACCTCTCAGTCCAGTTTCCATCCATCCTGCTATGGTGCCCATCATTTAATAGTGGGGGTACCCCAAAATACAGGCCCTATATAACCAAGATATCACCATAAACCCCTCTACTGGAAAACCATAGAGAGGCATCTATCTGGATAAAAAGCTGACCACCGTAGGCATTTGTGAGATGCCTGCATTTAATGCTCTATTCAAATAGTATGATTTAGTGTAGATGACTAAGGCTCTATGATAGTACAGTTTAGCTTTGGTCCATGAGTTTTAGTTACATACCAAATGGGGTTGAAGAGGTTATATACACAAGGGTGATTGTAGAAGGGTGGTGACCCATTGACCAATTTGGTAATTTAAGGTGTGCGGGTGTACATCTCAATAAAGACCATCTCCCAAGTCTTCCATAGGCTAGAATTTCTACCTTCGACCATCATTGTTGAGTTTGACAATTGGGTAGATGAGAGGCATAAGGTGAAGATAAAATATATTTGGTCAAAAGATCTTATTCATTTCTGGTGGATGGCTGGGATCATTGTTGAAGACCGGGAGAAGGCTTTTTGGATAGTTGGAGGTGTTGGCATTTCATCGTGAATTAAAAAGGGTAGTTTGAATTTCATGGCTAAGTCATGGTAGACTCCTATGCGTCATAGGTTGAGTCCCACTCATGGGGACAATGTGTTGAGCCCTGATAAAGCAGCCCTAGTTATGGGCAATATGGCGGGTTACGAGATAGACATATCCAAGTTGATAGCAAGAGAGACTCAAGATCGAGCGATGAGCACTGAAAGAGTCATGGCCTTCCTATCTTTGCTAACACGGATATGTCTAGATGTGGGAGTTTAAGAGATCCCAGATATTGATAAATTAATCCAGCCCCAAACCACGGCAAACTTGGGTTTGATTAGAGATATTGATAACTCTACCTCCGAGGCAAAAATTATTGGAGCCACAATGATTAAAGACACATAATAGGCCAGAGGTCACGGGAGTAATACTGCCCAATCCAAGCCTCAAACCTCTACTGATGTAGCAGGCACCTTCCATACTCCAACTTCACTACCTACTGTGCTACCATGCCCATTTGCTTCTAGATCAGCCCCCGTCAGTTATGTTTTAGTATTGCTGTCATTCTTAGCAGAGGTGAAAAAGAGATTAGGTATAGTGGAGATGAAGGTGAGACTAATGAAGGAAGGGGTGAATCTATGGGTTCATAGATGGATTAAAGAGGATAAGAGGATGATGCAAACCAAATTTGATGTGTTTGAGAAGCGTATTAGTCGGAGGCTGAAGGGTATCCATCCCTTATATTTAGCGATTGTACATGCTAAGTTGGCTGCACTTAGGAAGGAGGTTAAGGATCCGCATAATAGACCAATCCTATCGATGCCCATTATAAAGGAGATCTAGGATGAAAAGGAGGCATAGGATATCTGGGGTGTTGGAGGTTCACCTCTACTGCTGATGTTTATGGAGGTTAGAAAGGAAGAATGAAAAAGAAAAAAATAGAATAGAGAAGGAGAATGTTGAGGCTATAAAAGCAGCCAGTATTCAAAATGAACTGGACCAATAGGTGAGGGTCCCTGATATAGAGAGAAGAGCTGGTAGTTCTTAACCTGCTGATACTATTGATCTAAGTAGTAGTACAACCCCTATGCCAGATCCACCATTGAGTGCATCAGCCATAATAGAGGCTACTATTGATGTGAGAATCCCAACCCCCGCTGGGACCACTGATGCTGAGAGTGGTGTCATTATAAGGTCCCTCATGCTGACACTATTTGATCTTATGCCTAGTACACCCAGGTATGTCTTCGTCCCTTGTTTTTACTTATTACATGCATTGGGGATATTGCATATACTTTTAGTTGGGGTGGGGGTATACCTCATAGCCGCTGAGGGATGTTGTTACCATGATTGTTTTCCCATTGGCTGCATTTTGAATGCAAAACTGGCATGTATAGAATAGAATATAATGTTTTTTTATGGGTTTGTGTTTAATTAGGATGAAAATTTATACCAAAGGCAATTGACTAATTTTTTGTAGTTATGCTGAAACAATTTTAGAAAAAATAATACCCCTGCTAAAAATTTATGTTACAACTGTGTGATGTGTGTATGTATGCACCACTGTGAATCTTGTAATGGCATCAGAATTAGGAATGAATTAATCATAGAAAATAATTGCCTGAACCGAATAGATAATAACATACGATGTGACCCTGTACAATGTTTGTGTGAGGCATTACCTAGTTCCTTGTGTGTGGAGAATCCAGAACATGCTCGGTTAGTATTGCCTATGTTATAGGATAGTTTTTTAGGAAAGGATTATAGGTCGTTTTACAGATTAGTCTATTTTATCCTAAAATAACCAACCAAATGTTATAAGTATCCCTTGATCCCGAATTTGAGACTTAATAGACCTATTTTTTTGTTTACCACAATTCACATTCTCAATTTTAACTACAATAAGCATGTATTGTCCATGGTCCTCCTTGGATACTATGCACTTTAACTCAAGAAAAACACCTAAGTTGAAGGTGGCTATCATAGGGGTGCACAAGTAGAAGTGGGCATGAAAAAAGGGTGTGAGTAGAAAAGAAAGTTGGGTTGGGTGTGGTGTAAAAAGAGAAAAAAAAAAAACCAAACAGAAAAAGAAAAAATTTGCAAAAAGAAGAAAAAGAAAGAATAAAACAAACCACACACAATCTGAATGAGAAGAAAAAAAATAAAAGAGGAGAAATAAAGGCGGAATGAATGAGATGTTGGTAAATGAGTGAACCCCAAAATAATCATAGTACCAAGGAGGCTAATTCACTAAAAAAATTCCCTAATGCACCATACCAAGGCGGAATGAATGAGATTTTGTAATTATATGTTGGTTTTCTTATTTCTGATGTACTAGGTATTATATTTTTATCTAGTGTATTTACTTCTATATTTATTAGTTATAAATTTTCTTTATTAATTACTTCCTGTTTTTCATTAATTTCTAGTTTTACTATGTTTTCTAGAATTGTTGTATATGTTTCACTATCTTCCGAATCATAATTATCTGTTTCTTCAGCATCTATGGTATTTATTTCTAATTCACTGGTTTTTAATTCTTTATTTTTTATTTTAAATTTTTCTTTAAATTGATTTATCTCAATTAATAATTTTTGTTCTTTGTCTTTTTCTTTTTTTTTCTTTCTGTCTTTTTTCATACAAATCTTTTAGCATTTGTAGTTCTTTTTCTAATTCAGCAATCCTACTATTTTTAGTTTCTTCTATTTTTTGTATTTCTTCTGTGGGTTGTTGTTTTATTTTATCTATTTCCTTTTTTTTTGTCTATCTCTTCATTTTCTCTTTCTATTCTTACCATGGCTGCCAACTTATCTTCTAATTTTAATTCTTCTTTTTCTAATATTAAATATAAATGTTCACCTATTTTCTTATATCTTCTTCCTAAATTAGTGAATACTATTTTTAGTTTTAATCTTTCATGATTTTCATATGTTTTTTCATCTATTATAAATTCTTTTTTGTTCATTTTATTTAAACCTATATAGGTTATGTTGATATATATATTCTAGACTGTCTATTGTTGATTCTAAATTTGATATTTCTTCTTTTTGTGCATTTATTGAGTTTTTACTAACTCTGACAACTATGTTATACTGTAGTCTTTCTATCCTTATTTTTAATTCTTTACGTTTTTTCAGATATTATTTATTTTAATTCTTTATATTTGTTTTCTATGGATTTATGGAAGTAGATACCGTAGGAGAAAGAATAAATCCATAAATCCAAATACATACTACTTCCGTAACTTTAAATAACATAGGCTCTGATACCAATTGTAGGGGGGTGCGGATATCTTGGTAACTTAAATAGATCTATTATAGCTCTAATGGATGTATTTTTATTTATGTGTGGATGTTTCTTAACTTGTCTAAATATTTTTATTTTTAGTTTATTTATTTTAATTTTATTAATTTTCATATCTTGGGGGGTGATTGGATGGTATTTGATTAAACGCTTTACTGTAATATTCTTTAGTTTTTTCTCTTAGTCTTTGTAATTCTTGTATATTATTTTGAAGGTATTTTAAATATTATATATCCTTTGTTCTAAAATATTCAATTAAATTCTCTTTCATAAATATTTTTGTTAATCTTATTTCTTCCATATCTTGTCTCCAATATTTTAAATACTCAAAGTCTATCATTTTATCCTAAAGTAGTTGTAATACTGCAAGTTTCTTTGTAATAGTTTTTTCTAATTGTACTATATCTGATATTAAATTCTAGGTTATCTATTTCGTTAATTATCCTGTCTTTTTCTTCTATGAATAATTCTATGTCTAAATCATTTTCTAAACTGTCTTTTAATTATAGTTGTTTTATGGTTTTATTTATCCAAATTAATCTTTCTTTCAATTGTTCTCTTCCTCTTCTAAGATGGTTTCTATAATTAATTTCTTCGTATAACCAACTTTATTTTTCTCTAACTCTGTTAAAATATTCTAACATTTTTAATCTGTATAATATCCATTTGAATAATAACTATCTGAATTATTTCTACCATAGAAATCTATATTTTCTAATTCATCTTTTATCCAATTAGTATTTAGTAACTCATCTTCAAAATCAAATATTTTTCCCATACTATTTTCTTTATGTCTTCTAATTCTATGTCTTTTATGATATATAAAACAAGTATCTTAGTTTCATCAGATATATTTTTTGTCATATTATTCATATTATGCTTAGGTTTCTACGAATAACTTGGATAACTTGGAATTGGATTCTAGTAATTAAGTGTTTTATCATAGTATTTATTAGTTGTTTGTTTTAATCTTAATAATTCTTGTATATTTTCATTAAGGAATTCTATATATTTTATATCTTTAGTTCTCACATATTTTTCTAGATTTGTTTTCATTAGTTTTTCTATTAATTGTATATTTTTCATATCCATTTTCCAATATTCGTAATTTATCATGGTTGATGTGTAGGTTTGGTATGTAAGTATTTGTAACAGTAGGTAGGTAGGTGTGGTATATAATTTATTCTAGTCATAAAATATTTATCAAATATTTTTTCCAATATGATTTTTCTTATATCTAGAATTTCTATATCCTTAAGTATATACAAAATAAGTATTTTGAATTTATCTACCATTTCGTCAGATAAATAAGTATTCATTTTTCATATGATGCTTTTTTCAAAATATTCCCTTCAATCATACAAATTACAAAATATGATCATTTTAGATTACTACATACTAGATTATTCTTAAATAACATGTTCTTCGATCACTATTAGCATGGTAATCTGGATACTTTTCCCTTAAACAATGCCTCTACTCTGTCTACTCCCCTATCATAGCTTTCTTGCCTCACCGGTTTCACCTTTAGGATGGCATAGTTCTTTAAAGATTTTTCTCCTTTTCCACTTTGCTAATAAACTTCTTAACATGCTATTTTTTGAATAATTCTACTATAAAGTAACTAACGTGAACTTATTTTATCATATCATGATTGTCAGGAATTTATGAATTTAGCTATTCATAATCACAAATATAAATACCTGTTTTGGTAAATCTGATAATTCTAGATTTTCAATAGTTGTTTGATGATTCATATCTTTTCCTTGGAAATATACCTATTTTTATTAAATAATTCAAAAAAAAATTGTGTACAAGAGAGGGTTTTGCTTCAACTCATGAAGACTTGCCCTTTATCTGAACGGATGCTCGTCTATTTATAACCTAAAAATGAAAACGCGTATACTATTTTACTTTACACCTGTCCTAATATAATTCTACAAAAACTACTTTACAAAAAGTAGAAATCAAAAAGTCTTAAAGGCTATTAAGACTTGTAATGATAGGTGCCAAAAAGTCAAGAGTAATAATGACACTCTGATAATGTTATATATTTTACGTAAAAATAAGTTAAGAAAAACTAACTATTCTTCCATATGTCGCTTGCTAACTTGTCTCCTTTGTCTATTATTTCTCTATTATTGATCCATTGTTATTTTCTTCTTGTCGTATTTGTTGTTTTTTTATCTTCTTGCTATTGTAGCATCACATCTAGAATAAAGTTGTGTCTTCCACTACATCTGCTGCATATGTGGTCATCGTATCTTTGGCCAACCTGTTTACATAATTGATCCATAGCTTCTTCTGAAATAAGTCCTTTCGTAATAGATCTTGTGACTAGTAATTCTTCTGGTTTTAGGATTGTTATGACCTATTTTCTTATCTCTTCTCTATCATTTTCTCTAATATTTTTACAAGTAGAGTAAACTAATAATTTATTTTTGTTATAGTAAATCCAAACTAGGTTTTGATTTATATAATTATTTGCTAACTCAGTCAATATACTGCTAAGTCCAATAACTCTCTTGTTTCGATAGAAGTTCGGTATCTGATTTTTGGTTATCTCTTTTTGTTCGTATATTTCGTCAGGGATTATATAATCTCGTGTCATTCCTATCTTGACAACATTAATTGTCTTTGTTATTTCATCAAACAATATTTTTGTTGGTGCTGAGTAGATACGGACATAGAATTACTGTCCCTTCGTAATCCTTTTATAATACATAAATCTTTTGTGAATATCTGGAATTCCTGTTAACTCTTCTCCAGTAATTATGTAAACTGTATATAATAGTCCATAATAGTAACATAAAGCAATTAAGTTTGCACTGGTGCCGGGCAAAGCAATAAGTTTGTTATAGTTCTGACATTTTTGTGTAATATATCCTTGGTGTTGTTTTGCTAAATCTTTACTCTGGATAGGTTTTGTATTTGACAATTTTTGTGAAGTATAAATATTATCAATATATGTACGAGTGATATTGTTATAAGTCTTCTTTTGTTGATTGAGTGATTCGGAATATGTGTGCATTTGGGGAGGTATGGATGACTCTAAGTTTTGTATATTTGGTGTATATGGTTTTGAGAATATCTGGTTGAGGTTATAATTCTTTTTCTTTGGTGGTTCAGGTTTATTTTGAGTGACTATATTCTTTCCCCTGGATACATTACCTGCGCCTGCAGCTGTAACTGTAATTTCATTAGTAATTTGAGTTTTTAGGTGTTTCTCATCGTCACCTTCTAGGTCTAATTTTTTAATGTGCTCTTCCTGCACAGTATCTTTGCTAATAGCTTTTTCTTATTTTTTATAGTGCTCAACCTGCACTTTTGCATTTGTAACTTCAGTAGTTAATGTGATAACTCGTTTTTGTAATAACTTCATTTGTTCAAATACTTGTAATATTAAGTCTGTTTGGGTATCTTTGGCATCAGCTTCTTCCATTGGTAAATCAGTTTGAGTAGCTTTGTCTTGATATGTAATCTGCAATAACATTCTTGTCAGTCTTGATTACTTCAATCATAAATGTAAAATTTAATATATTCAATACTAATCTCCAAATTTCCTTCATTGTAACTGAGTTTTGTATTTTTCTTATTAACCACCATCGAACCTGGGTATTATCTGTTCCCACAATAAATTTGTTATATACAATATATGGTTCAAATGCTAATAAACATTTATATAATGAACATAATTCTTTTCTATTTATTTCCCATTTTATTTCTGTTTCATTAAATGTACCTGAGTAGTATCTACAATGGTGTTCTAATTTTCTTCATATCTATATTTAAGTACTCCTCCATAACTATATTCAGTTGCGTCTGCTTCTACTATATATGTAAATTTTTTATTTTCATCTAGGAATTGTAATTTTGGTAATTCTTTACAAAGTGTTTTTATTTTCTGAACTTATTTTTTATCTTCTTCATTGTAATTATATTCTACATCCTTTTTAAATTTTTTCTGTAAAGGCTTTAGGTTTTCTGCTAATTTTGGTATATATTCTCTTACTTGGTTTACTAATCCTAAAAATGATTGTAATTTCTTTTTTGTATCTAATTCTTCTTTTGAATTTATTAATTTTTGTACTATATGTTATTGCATTTTTACTCCACTTTTATCTATTTGTATTCCTAAAAACTCTATCTGGTTTTTCATAATTTCGGCTTTCTTTTCACTTAAACTTATTTCTGATTTTTCTATTATATCTGTAAATTGTTCTGATAATTTTAAATGTTCCTCTTTAGTTTTTGTATATAGTAGTATATCATCTATGTATACTATACAATTAGGTAATTGTTTAAAGTAACTATCCATAAAGTGTTGGAGATACCTGGTGCATTTTTATATCCAAATGGTAATACGTCCCATTCATAAAATCCTTGCGGTACCGTAAATGTGGTTAATTCCTTAGAATCTTCATCTAACTTTAAGTGGTAAAATCCTGATTTACAGTCAAATTTACTAAAGTAGTTATATCCTTGTATTTGTCTTATTTTTAATATCTTATTTGGTATTGGATAATTGTATGTCATAGTTTTTGCATTAAAAATTTTATAGTCAATAACCATTCTACTTTTTCCTCTTTTTTGTTCACTATGTTTATTTACTATAAATGCTGGACTATTGTGTTTACTATTACTTTTTTATATATATTGTTTTTCTAATAATTCATCTATATGCATTTTAAATTCTTTTAAATCGTCAAAATTATATGTTAATGGTTTTTGAGTTATTATGCTATTTTTATCTATTAATTCAATTTTTATAGTAGTTTTATGTTTTTTCCATCCTTTTAATGGATCTTCACTATATAATTGTCTTAAATTTTTCTTTATTATTTCTACCTTATCTATTAAAAATATAGTTATTTCTTTTTTATTTATCAAAAATACAACTAGTTCTACTGCGTCTTCTGTATTTTTTATATTTTTTTAACTTTTGTGTAATTTTTTCACTTCTTTTTATCCAATCAGTTTTCTTTCTTATTTTATTAATAACTCTTTTTGCTCTTACTTTTTGTTTACATGGTATTGTAAACCACCAGTCTATTTTAGTCATTATATGTGGCTATAATTTATCTAAAAATGGTATTCCTAAAAGCATATCTTTTGATGTTAGTTCATAATTATAGATTTCTTCTATCGTTATTATTCTATCCCATATCTGTATTTTTACATTCTTAGCTTTATATGTAATTAAGCTTCCTTCATTATTAAATCATTTGACTACTATTGGTACTTTTAGCTTATCCCATTTACCTTCTAGTAAACAGTTGTATCTACATAAGTTTGCTTCTGCTCCTGTATCTATCATAGGTGTATAATACCTATTATAATATCCTTCTACTATTATTTTTACAAGTACATATATTTTCATATCATGTTAAAGCTCTTTTTTATGAATAATCTTTCTTTATTATATGTTATAGATAATTGTGTATGTTCTATATTGTATGATTTTACTTGTTCTAACCATTTTATTCCTAATATTATATTTGTTTTTTGCATTTCTTCTTTTATTTTAAATTCTATTTTTATTTTTCTAACTCCTATTATTATTTCTTTTTCTGTCGTATCTTTAATGTTTATTAGACTCTTCACCTTTTACTAGATATTTTGCTATATAATTTTTTTCTTGTCTTGTGTTTAAGAGTATTAAATATTATTTTTCATTTATTGTTCCTGTTATGTAATATTGGTTTAAATTAACTATTGAAGTTGTTTCATAACTTTTTCTTTTTGATGAGCTTGATGATTCTAATTTTTCATGAGCTTTTGTTTTTGATGTACTTATTTTATCATTTATTATTTCTAAATCTTCTTCTATGTCTATATTTTTATAACTATAATCATTATTATCAATTTTTTTTTACAAATTATTCAAAAGGACTTTCTATTTGTGTTTTATTAATTTTATTTTTTTCTGTTATTTTATGTTTTGTTGTTAATACATATAGATTTTTACATCTTGCTGTAAATATTTTACTTCCTGGGGTTAGTTCTATTCCTAATATTTTCCAAAATAATACTAATGATTTATCTATATTTTTATTTGTTATTGCTACTGAATAATTCACACTTATTATAAATTTAAATTTTTGGTATATTAAATTTCCTTTTATGACAGTTATTATACTTTGTTCTATAGGTTTTATAATTCTATCATCTGTTAAATATAATTCTATTGGTGTATCTATTCCTTCTCTAAAATATGCTTTTATTAATATCTCTGTTCCTCCAAGGTGTACATATTTTATTGGGTCTTTACTTTTTATGTCGTTTATTTCTTTATTAATTAGTCTTTTTGTTACTATTTGTATACTAGCTCTTCCTTTTGCATATCAACAGTCTATTACATGTTCTTTTTGACTTACTACGTAGTATTCTTCCCTTTTTCTACTAAATATATTTTTTATTGTTGGTATTTTAAATATTTTCTCTACACTTAAGTCTAACTCTTTTCCTTTTATTTCATCAAATATATTATTATCAAATATTATTTTTTGATCAGTTCCTTCTTTATTTAAATATTCTTCCTTTGTTATTATTTTTATATCTTCTTCAGTTATTTGGTTCATTTTTATATCTTCTTCAGTCATTTGATTCATCTAATTCACTATCTATTTCATTATCTGTTTCATTCTCCGAAATTTCATATATACTATCTTCACTTTCTAATTCACAATCTATATAATCTATCTGCATATATTTTGTATTTTCTAGTTTTATTTCAAATATTTGTTTCTTTTTTGGGTTTTTTGGTAATTTACAATCTCTAGCTAAATGTCCTAGTTTTCCACAATTATAACAAGTACATTCTTTTATAGATTTCTTTTTCCTATATGGTCTTTTATGTTTATAATTTTTTACATAATATCTTTTTCTTGGTTTCTTATACTTATATTTTGATTTCTTGTATTTTTTATATTTCTTATGTCTTTTTCTTTTCTTATAATATCTTTCTTCACATCCAAATTGAGATGCTATTTTATCTTTGCAACATGCTAAATTTCTTATAAATGTTTTTTCCGTTTTTATTTCTTCTCTATATTTTTCACATAGATTTCTATACCATTGTTGTAAAAAATTTATTCTTGCTCCTAGGGTATCTACTATTTTTGCTTCATCCCAACTCTTTATTATTTTTGAACTAAATGGTTTGGGTAATTTACTAAAATATAATCTTCTTATTTCTTTACTTTCTTCTGTATTATATGTTTCATTATAATAATATTCTTTAAATGTGCACGTATACTCATCTATATAGTACATATTACATATTGCTAGTTTTAACATTAAATTCCTATTCGTATCTTTTTCTTTATTTTGCTCTTCTTCTTCTGTTGTTACACTGCTAAATTCATCTCTTATAGCTATTTCATATTTTTTTAATATTTCTGTTGGTGATATTTTAGTAGTTGTTGATGTTCCTTCTGTTTTATTATCAGATCTTAATACTTTTTAACTTGCTTCGGCTAGGTTTAAAAATCATAATTTTACTGTTCCTATTAATGTCTTTTCTATATATTCTGGTGTGTTTGTTGTATCTATTTTATTATCTAATAATTGTTTTGACATGTATCTTACCCATAGTTGTATTTTTTTATTTGTGCCTATTACACGGTCTAAATCTAAAAGGTTGTAATTAATTATTTGTTTTGGTGTCCAATTATTATATTCATCCTTTGGATTATATCTTTTGAACTTACTTTTGTAATTATTTGTTGGTTTTCTTATTTCTGATGTACTAGGTATTATATTTTTAACTAGTTCATTCAAGTTCTTCAAGTAGTAATCAAGGATGTAGCTTGGCATGTCTTCAAACAGTCAAATTAACATTCTAGCGAAAGCCTCTAAACATGTAAATAGGTATGAAGGTATGGTTTATGATGTTGCTGGTATAGAACTTGATCATCATGTTGAGAATATTATAAAAGAGTCTCCAAATATGGGTGCTATCAAATTTTATAAAATGTTAAATTCATCTCAAGAACCCTTATGGCCCAGATGTAAATATTCAGAGTTGTCTACAACTATTAGAATGATAAGAATTAAATCTGAATACAATATGTATCATGGTTGTTTTAATGCAATGGCACAATTAATGAAATATAAAAACTATCCTGACAATATGATATCTCTTGATTACTACCGAGCAAAGAAGTTAGTGGAAGGACTTGGTTTATCTAGCCAAATGATTGATTTTTTTATTAATGGATGTATGTTGTATTACAAGGGTGATCAAGAGATGATAGAATGTAATTTTCTAAAAGAACCACGCTATAAAGAACAAGTAGGAAAAAAGGGTTGCAAAAAGGTTCCACATAAGATTATGTATTGCCGGCCACTTATTCCTAGGATTCAATGACTATATTCATCAACTCAATCTGCAGAGTACATGAGGTGGCACTCTAAAAATATCAGGGAAGAAGGTGTTTTGTGTCACCCTTCAGATGGAGAACCGTGGAAACATTTTGATCGAGCTTATCCATACATTGCTTCAAAGCCTAGGAATGTTAGGCTCGGTCTTTATTCTGATTGTTTTACTCCTTCTAGCCAATCAGCATCACTGTACTCTTATTGGACCATGATTGTTACTCCTTATAATTTTCCTATTAATATTTGTATGATTTCCCCATATATGTTCTTAACAATGATCATTCCAGGTCCTCATAATCCCAAGAATAAAATTAATATGTATCTTCAACAATTAATAGATGAGTTGTTACATTTATGGACAGATGGTACACTAACTTATGACGTGTCGAAAAAGCAAAATTTTCTCATGCGAGCAGCATTGATGTGGACAATTAATGATTTTCCTATTTATGTCATGTTGTTGGGATGGAGTACAGTAGGTAAATTAGCATGTGCAATTTGCATGGAACATAAAAACTTTAGTTTGAAAAATGGAAGAAATGTTACTTGGTTTTATTGTAACCGTCAATTCTTTCCTCTCAATCATGAATTTAGAAGAAACAAGAATTCCTTTTATAAAAGAAAAGAGGAAAAGTCTAGGCCTCCTCCTAGATTAACTGTAGATCAAGTATGGGGAAGAGTGAAAGGGTTTTCACTGAATTTGATCCATGCAAATTTTACGGCAATGAAAAATCACATAATTGGACCCAAAAAAAAAATATTTTTTGGGATTTCTCATATTGTAAGATCCATCTAGTTTGCAAAAATATTGATGCAATTCATACTGAGAAGAACTTCTTTGACAATATTTTTCATACTATCATGAACAACAAGGAGAGGACAAAGGATGATGAGAAGGAAAGAATGGATTTGATAGAGTATTGTCATTGAAATGATTTTCACTTGCAATTGAATGATGATAGGATATGGATTAAACCGAAAGCAAAGTTTACCTTTAATGAAGGTCAAAAGAAAGATGTATGTGAATGGATTGATCAACTGAAGATGTCTGATTAATGTGCTTCTAATTTGGGTAGATGTGTTAATATGGAACATTTAAAGTTATTTGGGATGAAAAGTC
Source organism: Capsicum pubescens (assembly GCA_030864215.1). Classification (NCBI taxonomy): domain Eukaryota; kingdom Viridiplantae; phylum Streptophyta; class Magnoliopsida; order Solanales; family Solanaceae; genus Capsicum; species Capsicum pubescens. The sequence continues at coordinate 256,213,524 of CM061540.1, read as the reverse complement.
ATGACTGTCATATTTTCATGCAATATCTTATGCCAGTTGCTTTAGTGCATTTCCTAAACCTATATGGAGGCCATTAAGTAAAATCAGTCTATTCTTTATAGATTTGTGCTCAACAGTATTGCAGGTGGATCATCTAATGCAAATTAAACAAAGTATTCTTGTAATTTTGTGTAAGTTGCAAAAAATATTTCCACCCAATTTTTTTGATCCGATGGAGCACTTACTGATTTATTTTTCATATGAAGATAGAGTTTGTGGGCCAGTTCAATATCGATAGATGTATCCATTTGAAAGAAATAAAAATTGATTACTTGTCTCATTATTTTATAATATAACTATTTATTTTCTAAAAATAATTGTAGGTTCCTAAACAAAATTAAAAAGACTATCAAAAACAAATTCAGAGTTGATGGATCTATTTGTCAAGAATATTTGGCTCAAGAAATATCATACTTTGCTTCCCATTATTTTAAATGGCATGTCCTATGTAGGAAAAAAAACTTGTGTGTAATGATGATGTCGTTGAAAAAAATACAACTCACCCAACTCTATTAGTCTTTAATTATTCTGGCCGAAGTTAGGGTAAGAAGGATGGTGATATCTGATGGCTAGATGATAAAGAAGTTGTTGCAACATAATTGCATGTTCTTATAAATTATGATTAGGTTAAGTCTTTTCTCAAGTAAGTATCATCCATGGTGTTCATTAAATTATTATATTTGGGATGAAACTAATATGCTAATGTAAGTACATGCAGTTTATATTAGCAAATCTTGAGAGATACTTACAGTGATCTCACTGATGATGTCATTGATAAGAAAATTGAAGAAGACTTTCCATGATGGTTCAAAGATTATGTGTGAATCGATTATTTTAATAAAGGATATATCACTTAAAATGCATATCTAATATTCTTTCATTATTAGATAGGTGAATAGTAATCCACAAGAGATGTCGCAGAATCTACATTTGCAAATCATAGTAATGAGACCATTAAGAAAGGCAAAATCTTGCCCTATTTATTTTATTAATGGTTAAAAATTTCATAATTCTTCTTGGGGTAAAGGAAAAAGTACATATAACAGTGGGGTGTGTGTCAGCGGGACTGGACAAGATGGCACTATAAGTGAATATTATGGCGTTCTTAAGGAGATTATCAAATTTGAATGGCCAATAATTTCATTTATGAAGTTAATTTTACTTTATTGTGATTGGTTTGATACCTTAAAACATTGAATTAAAGTTGATATTCAATTTGGTATTGTCGAGGTTCGTAAACGGGGAAGATATTCTAAATTTGACCCTTTTATCTTTCCCGAAACTGCAACTCAAGTTTATTATGCAAATCATCCTGAAAGAAAAGGAAATAAGGCCAATAGGTGGGTAGTTATAAAGATAAAGACAAGAGGAGATGTAGATACAAGATACAATTTGGAAGTTTCTTACCAAGAGGAGCAATCATGTGTTATCGCAAGTATAGAGGATGACCCAATTGATTGCTTACATGATGACCAAGATGATTGTGAAGAAGTTGATGGAAGTAGTTTTCAAGCTGTTGTCAATGAAATTGGGTGTGATTTAATAGATTAGGGAGATGAGGATTTATCAAATGAAGAAGAGGAAGGTGATGCGGAGATATCAACTGAAGAAGCTAATGATGAAGAGGAGAAAACAAGTGAAGAGGAAGACTTTTTTGATAGTGATGATTCAACAAGTCACTTTCTTACTCAAGAAGAAGATAAAGATGAATATGAGAAGGATTGAGAATATTAGCTTGTCGATTTCTTTTGTCAATGTACAATACTATATTTGATTAAAGCTACTATGATTTTTATCAAATTTATTGCTATTTTACTTTGAATTATCATCATTACGGAAAAGGACATGAAATTTTTAGTTCTACCCCCCCCCCCCCCTTATGTTTTCTATTTCCCTTAACTAGTAAAAGAAACAAGCAAAAGTACTTTCAACCTCGATGTCTACTGTTTCATTTTTTTAATGTTGCTTTATTTATCTTCTTCAATGATATTACTGAGCATGTATAGATAAGTGAGTAAATTGCATAAAAATATTCTTCTATACAAGTGAGTGTAATTATAAGTTATCCAAAATGATTATCACTACATTTATTCACGTGTTGTTCATCAATTACATCACTAATATATTATTTTTTGTGTTCTTTATTTGATGCAGATGCTAGGTGTAGGATCTAAAAGAGCTGGACAGTCTAATGGATAAAGTGGGAAGCTAAGTAAAAAAAGTAACAGACAATAGAGCGACAAACAATTTAATTGCCTCCCATAATTCTGTCAGGATCCCTTCAATCTCATACTTTTTCACTTTATATCAATAACTCTTCCTCACATCAACCTAATCCTGAAGTCAATCAATCCTAGACTAATAATAATGTTGTGCCTCCCATAATACCATCACAATCCCTCTATTATCATACTAGTTTACTTCATGCAAATGAGTCTCAACCTGGTATTGAGATCAACCAACCCTAGCCTGCTATCATTTAATGAAAACCTCAATCTAATCAACCTTTAGCCACCTTAAATAATATATTTGACAATTCCAACGATGATAATCAAATATGAATTGTACCTTAAAAGGATGGGTAATATGACTAATGTTTAATAATATATATATTGTAATGACCCTTCAGGTCATTAGCCCTATTCTTGCTTATTTTCAGAATTAAAATTTCTCCATAGCTATCCCAAGTCAGTAGTGACTTGGTGGAATTGATAGTTCGGTAACCTGGCAATTCATTTGTTTTTTAGAACCATTTTTTCAATTTGAAGTCTTCATCAATTTCAAATGGCCGCTGAGAGAAAACTTCAATAAAATAATTTTGGATGCAAATTTTGACAGCATCTATAGCTATGTAATATCAATTTTAAGGTAGGTATACCCTTGGTTCAGATCCCATAGCACTCAAGCTCATTTTGCCCTATTAGTCTAAAAGTCAAAAATTAGAATATATGAGTGTGGGACCCATAAGTGGCCGAAATGACCTCGGATGCAAAGTTCAACTTCACCAATTAGTCTAAAATGTTGAATTTAGTAGGATTACATAGTTCGTTTGCAAAAAGCAAAGTCTGAATGAGTCCGGGAGATAAAAATAAGTTTTGACCTTGCGGGCCCATTTAAACTCGTATAAAATGCCCTTTGGCCCAATTTTTGGGGAATTTTTCATTTTTTTGAGAACCCTAGAAACTATGAGAGATTTTTGAAAAAAAATAAGTCTTGTGGGTTGATTAGGAGCTTGAATAACTTGTGTAATCCATTTTTGCTACAAATCTAAGATAAGATTCCTTCAAATTTGGTATTAATTTCTTCATTTCTAGACCCAAAAATCCTAAGTATTTGAGTTTCAATTGTAGCCACAAATGTGATTGATTTACTCAAAATTTTTATGGTTTTATCTCCCTAATGATATTTAGACTATGGGTTGGTCTCGAAAACTCATTTTTCAAAGATGGGACCCATTTGGGGGTTTGGTATTATTTTGGACCCATGGCATAATGGTGACATAATGGGTGTTGTTGTTCTTTTATTGATGCTTAGATTATGTTTTTGATAGCTTGGCTCGTGGAAGAAGAAGCTTTAAGCAAAGGGAATGCAAAGCTTGTTGGTTCGTAAGCAATTGGACTCGAGGTAGGTTAGGCTTACCCATAGTTAGATTGAGCTTGGTTTTCATATAATTATTGATATCTTGTGATATTGGGTGGGGTTTTTAGATGATAAATGTTTGAATGATGATGCTTGGAATTAGTTAATACTCATAGGCTGTTAAACTTATAAAAGTATAGTTATTGACCTTTAGCTTAGAAACTTGGATAGTTCTATGTATAGTCTCATAAATAGTATGAGAACACTTTAGTTGCTCTACTAGATAAGAATGATGTTGTTTAATGATCATAAATGCATGTTGACCTAGTTATTGCTTAATTATGAAATGGCCTTGGTGTTAGGTTGACTTAGGAAGAATACTTGAAGAAGATTTCTCCTATAGCTTAGTAAGGGTTGATAAACCCTTATGGTGTGACTTAGATAACCTAACCTAAATCCTAGTAGAATTTATTCTTGTAGAAGTGACTTTAGTGTTATTTCGAGTTAGAATTGGGACTTGACCCACCTTAAGCTTGAAATACGTAACTCCTTGGTAACCTAGATACTTGATGAGAGTCTAAATTATGTTATTGAGATTATAAGGGTTAAATCCAGTTATTGGTTTATGAATAAGGTCGATGGATGAAAAATGTGTATACTTGATTGGTTGTCTTATTGCCATAATATGGATAGCCATAAAAAGATGGTAATTTTGTATATCATCTAGATACGTATTCTTATTCTCCTACTCACATATCATGATGATAACTAGTAATAAAGTGTGATGGTTTATATATCTTACATCTCTATTACTCAATTGTTATGAACTTGTGTATGTTTATTGATTTAGGCCATATATGTGTGTATGTTGTTGTCTTGGAAAATATTGATACGATGATGATACCCAGTGAATCCGGAGGAAATATTGATACTATGAATGATGCTCGGCTAATCCAGAGGAAATATTGATACTATGATGATGCCCGGTTAATCCGTAGGAAATATTGATACTATGATTATGCCCGGTAAATCCGCAGGAAATATTGATACTACAATGTTGCTCGATGAACCCAGAGGAAATATTGATACTATGATGATGCCCGGTGAATCCGAAGTAAGTTTTGATACTAGATAATGCCAGGTGAATTCAGTGGAAATACTGATACTATGATGATGCCAGGTGAATTCAGAGGAAATATTAATACTATGATGATGCCCAGTGAATCCACAGGAAATATTGATTTTATGAAGATGACCGATGAACCCGGAATAGGTAAGTATGTTATGATGATACCTGCTGAATTAGGAAGAGGTAATGATCATATGATGATTCCTGGTGAATTCGAAAGAGGTAATGATGTTATGATGCTGTGTGGGGCAACTTTATATAAGTGTATGTGTATATATGTGAGGTTATGTCATGTGTCCTAACCGTTGATGTACTCGAGACATGATGTCTTTAATTGTAATTGATACTCATTATTTGTCACTAATCACTAAATAAAGGGTTTGACCGTTGTTGACTCTAATTAGTAACTAGTGATAAATTAGTCTAAAGATTGGGTTAATTCCACTTGATAGGATAATCATGTGAAAAATTAAGGGCATGCTTAGTAATTTTCTTGACATGAATAAAAGGTCATGTTATGAAATTTCACCTAATAAAGTGGCTTATGTGATGACTAGTTGTTTCTAATAAATGGCTATGACTTGTGGGCTAGAAACTTTGTAAACTAGTTGGTGGATCTTACTTGGTTAAAATATGAAAACTAGTCCTTAAGGTTATAATATGCCTAATGATATTGGTCTTAGGATTGTATGATGAATAGTTAAGTTGACTTCTTGCATGTGACGTCGTGGTGGCTTAAATGATGACTTATGTAATGAGGTTGCTAACTATATAATGGCTTTGAGATATGTGAATAAATAATGGTGTTGGTAACTTGTAGATTTTCCTTATTTAATATTTAGTAAACTATAAGACTTGTAAACTAGTGCTTCATGGATTTGTTGATTAGCTAATATAGACTAGACTTGGAGTTCATTAATGAAATAGAGAATAGGTGAATATATAGCAATGTTATGGTGATCTCAGTTTTATTGTATATAAATGTTGTTTTGATGATGACTGTAGACCTTAGTAAGAGGCCATGGTGGGAATGTGGACCCACGGTTTTGGGTAAGTGATTGTGTAATTGTGCCTTGATATAATGATGGTTTGATATTTTGGTGTACTCTCCGGTGGTATGGGAAGCCATGATGAGTTATTGTATTATATTCTTTTTGTGTACCCTCCGGTGGTATGGGACAACGTGATGAGTTCTTTGTTGTGTTCTTTTGCGTATACTTTCTGGTGGTATGGGATGTCGTGGTAAGTTATTAAGATTTATATTCTAATGATGATTGGTGTTGATTACAATAAATGTATGGTTGTTATTGTATATTTACGCGACTTCATGCTTCCGAAACAATTACTCATGTTGTATGAAGGTAATGGTATATGCGGATATGGAATGTCGTACTATTGATATAGTTGATTAGTATTTATACAGTGATGTTAAAGAAGATTCAGGTTCGATCCTATACTTTGACTTTAAGTTATTGTCTTACCTTATATCATCCTTATATTATAATTTAGCTCAGTCGGCCGATGATCCCTATTGAGTACCCATGTTTTTGTACTCATACTACACTTCTGTACCTTTTTGGTGTAGACCCATGTTCTAGTTGTTGCCACTTAGTCTAGATCTTGCTGCATTGACCAATCAGAGATAGGTTGAGCTCTTGAAGTTCGAGTTTCCCTCTTTCCCTTCTATCTTTAATTGTCTTTATTATTCGAGAAAATTGTATAAGACTATTTAAGTTGTCAGACTTCGAATTGTAATTTATGTTGTCAGATTTAGAGTTGCTCTTTACTTATACTATCTGGTCATGGGATTGGTATTTGAATGTCAGTTGTTACTTTTGTGGGATATTGTTGTTGTATTATGTTCCTATATAGGGTCCGTATTGGACATTTCCACCAAGGTAAGACATTACATTAGCTCTGGGTTACGGTGTCAGCTTACCTTCTGGTGGTTATGGTAGGTGCCATCATGACTCGGAAATCGGGTCGTGACAAATTGGTATTAGAGCCTAGGTTTCACCGATATTATTGGTACCAGAGCAAGTGTCTAATATAGTCCTTCAGATCAGAACGTCGACATCCGTTTCCTATCTTCGGGAGGCTATATGATATTCTTAGGATTCCTTCAGTTTTTTTCATTCATATCATGCTAAGATTCTGAGTTAGTTTGTAGTATATTTTCAATAACTCAAAATTGCTCATAGGGGGTGACTTGGGAGCTTAATTATAATCTTGTATCACGATTACCTTCAAAATTAAGGTAAGAATTTCTTGAATTTATGCTTGAATTTCTTTTTTTGGACCCAAAATCCCAATTTATCTTAGGGCTTGATTTTATCCCAAAGTATGCTTAGTTTCCACCCATTCTTTGAGGGTTATGATTCCTTATTCACATGTGAACATAGGGTTGGCCTCGGAAACTCATTTTCCGTATGTGGGATCCACTTAGGGTTTTGGTGTCAATTTTGGACCCGGAGCATAATAGTACAATATAGGTATCATTAGACTCATATTAATGAGTAGATTATGGTTTTTATAGTGTGATGGAATTTTGAGGATTGTAAAGTGAAGACGAGCATGTGGTGCATGAAGTGAGGTTTTGCGGTTTGTCCTTAAGGTAGGCTTCTGTCTAATTTTTTTCATAGATGATGTGTGATATATGTTGAGTGTGAATATGGATGTTAGGATTAATTATAAGTAGGACAATTTTACCTTCATTGTTGATGTTTGGGGATAGATGAGGGTTTTGGACCAGTAAGATGGCATGTTTATGACCCTTTTATATCCTATTGCCTTCTCTCTTTAGTTTAGATTAGTTATAGCATGTATATGATTTAATGCTTTGTTTGGAATATGGTTTTATCATTTGAAGCATGATTTGTATATTTATCCTTATTGGGCTAGTGTGGTAGTTTTGAATTCGTAAGTTGGGTAGAGTTGACTTGAATGCCCTTATTTCTAGTCAAAGATTCTATCTTAGGCTTAAATATGGCTTACTTGACATCTATAAGATGAACTAGATACCTTAGCCTTGTTTGGGGTATAGTATGCCTAATTATGGAAATTGTGGATTCAGAGTGGGATCATTCGGCCCACTTAGGCCTAAGTTTGTGTTAAGTCCTACGGACATAGTTATGGATGTTAGACAAAGATAAGGATAGTAAACCTTAGAATAAGGTTACTTCGTAACTTGGTAACTTGTATTGATGTTCCCAGATTGTGTCTTTTGAATTATAGTTATGATACTCCTCGTGGAAGTGATATTGGGCATTTAGAGATGATATTCCTTCTAGATACGTTATGTGTCCTATCGAGATGCTATTTCCTCTTAGACTTGATGATTCTCCTATAGAGTTGTTATTTCCTCATAGACTTGATGATTGGCCTATATAGATGCTATTTCCTCTTAGACTTGATGATTGTCCTATAGATTTGCTATTTCCTTTAGTCATGATTATTGGACCTATGAGATGATGTTCCTCTTGGATATGTAAATTGGCCTAGAGAAGTGATATTCCTCGTTTTCATGTTGTATGACCTATTGATATATGATATCCTATAAACAATTACATGTCTATCTATATTATTCCTCCTATATATGAGATGTCTCTTGTGTGAGAGATGATGACATGCTTATCAATATTATGCCTCATATATGTGAGATACCTCTTATATGTGAGATGATTAGAGATATGCTATATCTTATAAATGTGATTATTGATATGAGTTTCGGATATGTGTACGGACCTAAGGCCATGATTATGATGTTATGATTATTTTGGATAAATTGATGGGCCAGGGGCCATGTTATGATATTGATTGAATAGTCTAGAAGTTCTTATCATTATAAATGATGTGATTATAGTTTATGAATATAAATATGTATATGTTTGTATACTCATCTCTCCGGTATGGGATGGAGGAAAAAATGGTATGATGCTTATTATTCGACTGATTGAATTTGTAACACCTCAATAACTCTTAATACTTATTTTAATATTTTAGATGAGTATAACTCTTAATCTATGAAGCATTGTGTGATAGCATGCATAGATTCAGCACGTTCATGATTATTTACCATTATAAATGATGTGATTATAGCTGAAATGTGATCTTATGAATGCTCTTCTTATTAGGCAATTAAGCTATGTGGTAACTAGTAGTGTATTAGGAGACTATAGGACTTGATGCCTAGGAATCTAATGTATTAGTTAATGAATCTTGCTTAGTTGAAACATGGTATCTAACTATGGTTAGTTAAGGAATGATGTCAGTTAATAAAAGATGGTTGGGTGACAATTAGTAATGTGTTATCTAGTAATGATTAATGGATCTAGGATAAGTAGTTAATAATAATATATGGTGGATAAATGACGGTTTTGGTCTAATGATGAACCTTGACAACATGTTAGATGTTGACTATTAAATAAATAGTGTTTAGTTGTTATCCCGTGAGTAAGGATTATATGAAGGATAAGGTTTGGGATAATAACTAGAGGTTATGTGATGACTTGCAAACTAGTGATTCTTTAATAATAAGTGTTAGTTAACTAATAATGAGTGGTTGGGAAGTATTGACTAGATAGATATTCTATGGTGATATGATTATGTTTATGAGTATTTTAGTGTATATTATTCGGTAACGACTATTGTGATACTCATACCCGGAATGACCAGAGGATATATTGATGATGCGTTGATACCCGGCTAGGACGGAGGTTGATTACGATGATGATGGTCCTGATTAGGACAGTTATAATGAGTTGTGATATTGATTGTGTACCATACATCCATTCTTGCATACGCATCACCTATCACCAGTATGCACCTATGTCTATCAACCGGTATGGGATAGTTGCATATATATGGGTGTAAAATATGCCTTGTGTTGTTGTATATTGATTGAACCTTCCAATCCTGGGCGGTGGGAGTACGCATAGGCTCGTCTAGGTATTTGGTTGTCTGGAGTAGTCGGTTATTCACGCCGTTATTAATATTGTTGCTATCATTATTATGGCTAACTTATGACAGATTGGTCATTGATCCGATATTGGGATTTAAGGTACATTTTGGCCTCTCCTATCTTATGATTTCACTATTATGCACAATTATTTCATATCTATCCATGTGGATTAGAAACCTCGAGTATGATAGTATTTAAATCCTGATAAGTGTTATAATGAGGTCTTAAATAAGAATATGATGATATAGGTTATGATTTAAGATTACCTTATGTCTATATGTCTATATATTTATATATATATATATACATCTATCTATATGAAGATATGGTACTACCGTATATCCCTTCCTTCGTTGTTCATTTTGTATAGTCGTTACTTCACCTTGTATATTACTATATATCTTTCTTTTGCTCCTTATTCATATATATACCTGGGATACATGGTATAGCATTGACGCATATTGAATGTAACTGGAATAAGATAGTTCACCCTGATACATCCTTAGCCTTATTATGGTAGACTTTTGGACATGAATAGGATAGTTTTCCTTTATTATTCTCATTGACTTATTATACGATTTATGGACTCTTGGGTGTATTTTTCATTCTGTTTATATGTTGTGTATATCTGCTTTGGCCCTTTTGAGATTCTCCATGTAGTTGGCGAGGTGGCCTATGAGTTCACTTTGCATCCATACTTTGCCACTGTTCATCTAGTTTTCCATATCTCCATGTTGTGGAAGTATATTCCTAACCCATCTCATGTGCTTAGGTGGGACTCAGTCTAGTAAGATGGGCAGTTGGCCTTTGTAGAGGAGCCCGTGCTTATTTTGGCTAGTGATGTGAGATGGTTGTGATTAGAGAGATTTCTATAGTTAAGGTTCATTGGAGGCACCGCCTAGTGGAAGAGGCCACTTAGGGTTTAGAGGGTGAGATGCAAGCCCAATATCCTCACCTGTTCGAGACTTCAGGTATTTCCTCATCTTTAACTTTTAAGGACGAAAGTTCCTTAGTAGTGGATGTTGTAATGACCCTTTAGGTCATTAGCCATGTTATTTCTTATTTTCACCATTAGCGCTTCTCTATAGCCGTCCCAAGTCATTAGTGACTTGCTGGAATCGACAGTTTGGTTACCTGACGATTCTTTTGGTTTTTAGAATAATTTTTCGAATTTGAAGTCTTCTTCGATTACAAATGGCCACCGAGCAAAAACTTCAGTAAAATAATTTCAGATATAATTTTTTACTGTGCCAACAACTATGTAATATCGATTTTAAGGTTGGTGGACCCTTGGTTCAGATCCCACAGCACCCGAGCTCATTTCGACCTATAGTCAAAAAGTCAAAAATTAGAATATATGAGGGTGGGACCCACAAGTTCCCTATATGACCTCAGATACAAAATCCGACTTTACCAATGCGTTCAAAATGTCGATTTTAGTGGGGTTTCATAGTTCGTTAGCGAAAAACAAAGTCTGAATGAGTTCGGGAGGTCAAAAATGAGTTTTGACCTTGCGGGCCCATTTAAAGTCGTATAAAGGGCCCTTTAGGCCGATTTTTGAGGCATTTTTCATTTCTTTGAGAACCCTAGCAGCCATGAGAGATTGTTGACAAAAAAATGAGTCTTGTGGGTTGATTAGGATCTCGAATAACTTGTGTAATCCAATTTTGCTACAAATCTAAGGTAAAATTCTTTCAAATTTGGCATTAATTTCATGATTTCTAGACTCAAAAATCCTAAGTATTTGAGGCTCAATTGTAGCCACAAATGTGATTCATTAACTCAAATTTCTTGAGGGTTTTTTCTCCCTAATGATATCTAGACTATGGGTTGATCTCGAAAACTTATTTTTCAAAGGTAGGACCCATTTGAGGGTTTGGTGTCATTTTAGACCTATGGCATAATGGTGACATAATTGGTGTTGCTATTTTTGTATTGATGCTTATATTATGTTGTTGATAGCTTGGCTCATTGAAGAAGAAGCTTCAAGAAAAGGAAAGGCAAAGCTTGTTGGTTCGTGAGCAATTGGACTCGAGGTAGGTTACGCTTACCCGTAGTTAGATTGAGGTTGGTTGTAGTATAATTATTGATATCTTCTGAGATTGGGTAGGGTTTTTAGATGATAAATGGTTGAACGATGATGCTTGGGATTAGTTGATTCTCATAGGTTGTTAAACTTGTAAAAGTATGATTATTGACCATTACCTTAGAACCTTGAATAGTTGTACGTATAGTCTCATAAATAGTATTAGAACACTTTAGTTGCTCTACTATATAAGAATTATATTGTTTAATGACCTTAAAAGTATGTCAACCTAGTTATTGCTTAATTATGACATGGGCTTGGTTTTGGGTTGATTTAGGAATAATACTTGAAGAAGATTTCTCCTATAGGCTTGGTAAGGATTAATAAGACCTTATGGTGTGACTTAGATAATCTAGCCAAAATTCGGGTAGAAGTTAGTCTTCTATAAGTGACTTTAGTATTATTGGGAGTTAGAAGTGGGACTTAACCCACCTTAAGCTTGAACTATGTAACTCCTTGGTAACCTAGATACTTAATGAGCATCTAGATTACATTATTGAGATTATAAGGGTTAAACCCAATTGTCGGTTTATGAATAAGGTCGATGGTTGGAAAATATGTATCCTTAATTGGTTGTCTTATCTCCATGTTATGGATAACCATGGAAAGATGGTAATTGTGTATATCATCTAGATACTCATACTTATGCTCCTACTCACACATCATGATAATTACTAGTAATAAAGTGTGATGGCTTATGTATCGTACATCTCTATTACTCAACTATTGTGAACTTCTGCATGTTTACTGATTTGGGCCATATAAGTGTGTATGTGGTTGTCTTGGAAAATATTGATACTATGATGATGCCCAGAGAATTCGAAGGAAATATTGATAGTATGAATGATGGCTGGTGAATTCGGAGGAAATATTGATATATTATGTTGCCCGGTGAATCCAAAGAAAATATTTATAATATGATGATGCCCGGTGAATCCGTAGGAAATATTGATACTATGATGATGCACGGTAAACACGGAGGAAATATTGATACTATGATGATGCCCAGTGAATTCGAAAAACATATTGATACTATGATAATGCCCGGTGAATTTGGAGAAAATATTGATACTATGATGATGCCCGATGAATCCGAAGGAAATATTGATACAATGATGATGCCCAGTGAATCCAGATGAAATATTAAGACTATGATGATGCCTGGTGAATCCGGAGAAGGTAATGATGTTATGATGTTACCCGGTGAATTCGGAAGAGGTATTGATGTTATAATAATACACGTTGAATCCGAAAGAGGTAATGATGTTATGATGTCGTGTAGGGAAACATTATATAAGTGTATGTGTATATATGTTAGGTTATATCATATATGGATAACCATTGATGTACTCGAGACATGATGTCATTCATTATAATTGATACTCATTCTTTGTCACTAACCACTAAATAAGGGGTGTGACAGTTGTTGACTCTAATTATTATCTAGTGATAAGTTAGACTAAAGATTGGGTTAATTCCACTTGATAGGATAATCATGTGTAAAATTATGGGCTCGCTTAGTAATCTTCTTGAATGAATAAATTGTTATGTTATGGAATTTCACCTAGTAAAGTGGCTTATGTGACAACTAGTTGTTTCTAAATAATGGCTATGACTTGTGGGCTAGAAACCTAGTAAACTAGTTGGTGGATCTTACTTGGTTAAGATATGGAAACTAGTCCATAATGTTATATTAAGACTAATGATATTGGTCTTAGGATTGTATGATGAATAGTTCAGTTGACTTCTAGCATGTTACACTATGGTGGCTTAAATGACGACTTATATAATGAGGTTGCTAACTAGATAATGGCCTTGAGATAGTAGAATAAATAATGGTGTTGGTAAATTCTAGCTTTTCCTTATTTAATGATTAGTAAAATATAAGACTTGTAAACTAGTGCTTCATGGATTTGGTGATTAGCTAATATAGACTAGGCTTGGAGTTCATTAATGAAATAGTGAATAAATGGCTATATAGCTATGCTATGGTGATCTCAATTTCGTTGTATATAAATACGGTTTTGATGATGATTGTAGACCTCAGTAAGAGTCCATGGTTGGAATGTTGACCCGCAGTTTTCGATAAATGATTGTGTAATTGTTCCTTAATATAATGATGGTTTGATCTCTTGGTGTAATCCTCAGTGGTATGGGACGCCGTGATAAGTTCTTGTATTATATTCTTTTTGTGTACTCTCCAGTGGTATGGGATGCTGTGACGAGTTCTTTGTTATGTTCTTTTGTGTGTACTTTCCGGTGGTATGAGACGTCTTGGTAAGTTCTTATGCTTTATATTCTAATGATGGTTGGTTTTGATTACAATAAATGCATGGTTGTTATTGTATATTTATATGGCTTTATGCTTCCGAAATGATTACTCATGTTGTATGAAAGTTATAGTATATGCAGATATGGAATGTCGTACTATTGATATAGATGATTAGTATTTATACAGTGAAATTAAAGAAGATTCAGGTTCGATCCTATACTTTGACTTTAAGTTATTATCCTACCTTATATCGTCCTTATATTATAATTTAGCTCAGTCAGCCGATGATGCCTACTGAGTACCCATATTTTGGTACTCATACTACACTTTTGTACCTTTTTAGTGCAGACCTGAGTTTTAGTTGCCATCATTGAGTCGGGATCATGCCGCATTGACTAATCGGAGATAGGGTGAGCTCTTGGAGTTTGAGTTTCCCTCTTTCCCTTCTATCTTTACTTGTCTTTTGTATTTGAGATAATTGTATAAGACTATTTAAGTTATCAGACTTTGAATTGTAATTTCTGTTGTCGGATGTACAGTTGTTCGTGTACTTAGAGTATCAGGTCATGGGATTGGTATTCGAATGTCAGTTGTTACTTTTGTGGAATATTGTTGTTGTATTGTGTTCCTATATAGGGTCCGTATTGGACATTTCCACCAAGGTAACCTATTGCGTTAGCTCTGAGTTATGATGTCAGCGTACCTTCCGGTGGGTTATGGTAGGTGCCATCATGACTCGAAAATCGGGTCGTGACATATATTTAGGTGGACTATTTATATGTCCACATCATATATGTTATATAGGTTTGATCAGAACAAGGTAGTTATTGATGGTATTGCTAATTGCATTCGGAGTAAATTTGAATTGGGTAGACCTTCATTGAAAAAGTTTCTAGAGTCTACTCGTGAGATGTGGTTTGAGGAATTCAAGCTAAAAAATTTATACATTCTAATTCATGTATAAATATAATTGTGGGACTATATGGCTAATATGGTATTCATTTAATATATGCAGAAGAAATTTAAATGGCTTCTTCAATATAATGATGTTATATGGTCTAATTTTCACAAAAAGGCAGCTTAAAAAATGACTCAACTTTTAAAAATATTAGAAAAAATTGTCTCTGAAATCACATTGGATAGAAGAAGCAGTATTCAAGGAAATGAAGGTCCTTTGGGAGTATGATGAGTTCAAAGCAAAGTCTGAACAAAATAAAAAAAAATTGTGATTTATATGCCGGTGCAACACTTCATGCAGGTGGTTGTGTACCTCTTTGATTGATGTATAGAAAAATGGTAAATATAAATCATTTTAAATATATTTCTTTTAAGAAAATATCATATTCAACATTGATAACATACATATCTTTTTTTGAATATTGAAAGAAGCCACTGGAAAAGCTCCTTTAGTTTAAGAATTTTATTTTCGAACGCATCGCAAGAAAAGTGATAAAAGTTGGGTAAATGAGAAAGCTGAAGCTACTTATGTAAGTGTTCATTTACTCTGTTTGATAGTTATTTGTTCGGTTTCAGAATCTATTCTCTCACTCTTTTCTTTAGGAGATAATATAGCTCCTTGAATTTCAAAATTTGTTTTTAGCTCTGTTTGCTAGTTATTTGTTCGATTTCAAAATCTCTGAGATTGGGGTTGGTTATCTTTTCTTTAAGTCAATTCTTCTATATAGACATTGCGACAAAAAATATTAGTCTCGTAAACTATTTGTTAATTCATTTTTACATTTTGTATAGTTCCTAAGTACAAATACCTAGTTGTGTTTCTCACCCCAGTTTTCTATAAAAATTATGAGCCCATAGTTCTTAAGGATAATGAGTTGTTTGAATCACCAAGTTGGAACCAATGCATCCTTGACTTCTGCTTAAGTGTGACTGCAATAGTGTCCCATTTTTTCCAGTTGTAACTTAATCTTCTTCCCTTCATTGAACAAGTCTTGATCAAAACTAGGTTGTCTCATAGTTGATGTCTTAAAAAAATAATATGTTTGTCAACCCCTTTAAACTCCTTGTTGTTTAGTTGTTTCAATTCAGGTTTTACAACTTTAAGTTTCCTTCATACAATTTCTATTGTACCTGATTCCTGATTTTTCTTCCATCCTAACCTTACGATTATTGTAAAATCCTCATACTTAGCAAGACAATTCAGGAACCTAAAAGGTTTTGATCCACCCCTGGGATCATCACATATTTTGAGCTTGAGAGGGGAGTAATCATAGAAATTAGGATCCATAACATGCACTTGCACCTGAGGGGATTACATCATCCAGTCTCCATTAACAAGAGTTGTGTCAATTTTACTGAACAGATAGTGGTTTGTCCAAGTGAAAGGTCTACCATAATATTGTAGTTCATTCATTCCAGTATCAAATAAGAAATCATTAAAATCATTGATCTCTCCATCCTGGACAGGGCTCCCACCCACTCTATCATCTACATCCAATACTGCATTGTAATCCCCCACAATGATGGTAAGCATGAACAAGCTAGAGATCTTCCCACATAGTCTTCCTGTCCACAATAGTTTGAAGCCCATAGACAACAGTGAAGTTGAAAGACATGTGATCCAAGGATATAGACTTTGCAATGAATGAGCTGGGATGTCATACTTTACACATTTAGCTGCAACACATTAGGATCCCATTAAATCCAGATTCTATTACAGTCACTACAAGAGTAGTTGTGACACTAAGACCATTTACCACCCAACTAGCTATCATTTTAGCAACATTACTCATTGTATTCTATATTCAAAAACAACAACCAATCCTACATTATTCTTCCTAACTAGCTATCATTTAGTAGCATTACTCCTGCCAATTAACTGAGCCTTGTGTATTGTCTCATTGTCCAGCAGGCTAAAACCATTACTAGTATTCACTTTCATTTGTTCAGTTGATTGTGGGCTCCTTGATACTGATCTACCATGAACAACTTGTCATTTCTCTGTTGTATTATTAATTGTTGTATGACACAGCTTCTTGCATAAGCAACTCAGGCCTCTCTGTCCCTGGGACCTAGTAAAGTTGTTGTCACATGATCTCCTGGTCATAGGTTCAAGCCTTAGAAACAACTCCTTGCAGAAATGGAAGGTGAGACTGTGTACAATAGACCTTTGTGATCAGGCTGGCCCTTCCCCGAATCCCATGCAGAGTGGGATCTTTAGTGTGTTGGGATGCCCTTTCTTGTATCCTTTCCCCTTGAACCATATTATGATGCATTTCTATCTTTTTCCTTTTATAGTTTGTTAAATCTCATTGTCACCACCCTAATAAATATAATGTCATACCAAATTAAAACATAAATTTTTAGAAAAACTAAGAATGATATCTGGGAGATGGATCTGTTGGTCGTAACTAAATTAACTATTGCTAGAAAATATAAATTATAGTAGTATAATATTGTTGAGATACAACAAAATTATTTGCTTAGAAAATATCACCTAAATATTTGAAAAGTGAATTTGGTTAACATAGCAAGTACGTATCAATGCAACTGCCACTTTGAGCTAATTTTCTAATGAACTTCAATATAGAGTATTTTGAAGTTCCAATTTCAAAAATAAAACATTAGAATAGAGTGTCCTGAAGTGAATGGTGGAGTTAAAGTTTCAGTAGTTGAACTCCAGGACACATTGTCCTGAAGTTGGAACTTCAAGCTGCCTATTCCCTCTTCGAATTGGTAATGTATTTCTACCTTTATTTGTGTGATCCTATTCTTCTTAGTTCTCCTGGAAAAACCTTCTAAATATGAAAAAAGAGTAAGTTTAATAGAATTATCAAAACTGCACAATTTTTAAAGTCACGTAACTGGATAGAGACACTATCGATTTGAAATTTATGGCCTCAACTTTGAGTTTATGATGCTTTGTATGCTAATACATGTTGTTTATATTTGTTGATTTTAATTCTCTTATTTGATACTATAATTTAATATAATTTATGCTAATAATATATTTTTTAGCACTTTTTATGGCCTGAATTAACATATCCTTGGGTAGAATGAGTTTGAAAGAAAGAAACAAGAAATATTAGTTTCTCAAAGTGCATCGGTTGTGGAAGGAGAAACTAATGCAGGTAGTCAGCCTTCTTAGTTAAGTGAAATAGATATCTGGGTGCAATTTGTTGGTGGAAAAAAAAAAGGAAGAGTCAAAGGTCTTGGCTCCCTGGGTCGAAGTGTAAAGGCGTCTAAGAAATCATCATCAACTATGCCAAAAGAAATTGATAAGATGATTAAGTCTCAGGTTGATGCTTCAAATGATGATTTATATGCTCAGTGGCAGAATGAGCAACACAAAAATAAGAGGATGAGGAAGGAATTAGACTTGTTGATGAAGCATGCATAAATAAAATCATCTTCAAATAATGAACGTCCATCTCAAGAAGACAACCAAGCTTATAAGGAAGAAAGTGATGATGGCTCTGATGACGTGAATGAAAGTAATTCTAATCCTGATAACGTGAATGAAAGTGATTCTGACCCTGATAGTTTGTAGTTTTATTGAGGATTCAAGTTTGAAATATTATTTTATGGACCATTTAAGAATTATACATTATTGATGTGGATGTTAAAAATTATGTTTTTTTTAGCTAATGGTTTACATTAGGCTAGTGTTGAATGATATTTTTGAGAATTATTGGAGATTTCGAATAGATTTTTGACTAATTGTGAAATTATTCCAGTGATTTACATGTGAATTATTACTTGGATATTTCCATGGGGATGTAAATGCTAAATATTCATAAAAAATTTCTTGAGATAATTTGTTCTTGAAAATTTACTTGGGGCATTTCATACGAATTTTCTTGCAAAATAATTTCATAAATATTCGCAAGAAATTTTCTTTTGTTAATTAGGAATTTTCACCTCTAAACTCCCTTCGGATTTACTAGGGGATCTTCATGGGGAATAATTTATGAATTCTTTTGTGAAAATCCGCAGGTATATTCCTTTTTGTATGAAATTTTACCAAATAATTCATGTAAACTTTTGATAGTTAATCGTAAATAACTTACTTGCAGATTTATTGCCACAACTAAATTACCTAGGTATTTTATAAATTCGCAGGTAATAATTCCCTACAAAAGTTTTTCCTTTGAATTCTAATTGGCAAGAAAATCTGCAGGTAATCAAACTACTTTTGGATTTTACATTATTATCCCTATAAATATTACTAGGTAATAAGTACTTTTCTTGTAGTGATAAGTCTAAAAATAGTTCACAAATTGACCTCAGGGGAAGAAGGGTAAAATTAAAATTTTACTGAAGAATCAAGATTCCCATACTTAAAGGGTTCTAGATATGAAAATCCATAAAAAATGATGATATCACGCTTGAAATCAAAGAAAATAATTTTCTCATTTTATCGGGTAAAACCTCAAAAACATTAATTTTAAAATCCAAGTTTATAAGTTATTTTTTAGAAAAAAATAATGGGTAACAATAGAAATAAGGTTTAGCAACTCAGTCAAGTAAAATTTGATGGAAAACCTTTGCAAATTGCCCAAAGTCAAGAGCTCAAAGCTTGAAGATGGAAGAATGAAATAAAAGTGAAGGATAAGATAATTTATACCAGCAACACCTCCTTGATAGTTGTATTATGGTCTAAGTGACATTCCTTAATCAAACGGACTATATCTAAGGCGGTTATCAATTTCCAAACATGCTCGTTGCTTTGGCGGCCATGTAGCCGCTAAGGCGACTAAACCCATTATAACACCCCTCAAAATCCTAGCTAAGTTTATAACCATTGTTCATATGTTTAAAGGCACCAGAGTTATTATTTTAAACCATAGATAAGTGTCATGATGATTTACTTAGTGTGTAATGTACTTTCGATGTGAATCATGGTTATAGGAAGCATTTAAAGAAAAGTTGAGTTGAGAGAATTTTGTTATCGATTGAGTTTTTGTATTTGAACCTATAAGGGTCAAATTTAAATAATTATAACTTCTAGATTATATAGAGTTTTGGATATCAAGACCCCCCAAATAAAATATCTTTGAGTCTTCTTTCCAACGCATCTGATTTTACCTTAATCTAATGTCGGAGTAGAAAGTTATGCTCATTTTACTTGAGGGTGTTTGTCTACCAAATATCGGAAATAGGGATTGATAATACATAAGCCAAGATTTTCAACCTTAACCAGTAAGTCTCAAAATTGGCTAGATATAGATGATGGTAGTTGACGAGTCGTCAACTAGTTGATCGGCCGTCAATTGATATCATCAACCAAGAAATTCCTACAATTTTTTGTAGTTTACTTAGGAGTAGTTTGATCTTCCTTTACCTCAAAACCTTTACCCACAACTTAAATAACTCTATAAACATAATTTATTCAATATTTAACAAGTTTTCATCGCTCTTTCTCCTCTCCACTCTCTAGAGAAATAAAATTTGAGTTTCTTCAAAAAGTTTAACTTCCAAGGCTCCAAACTCAAATTTTCCTTCAATAAATTTAGAAGTTCAGGTATGTAGGGTTTCAACAAGAATTTTATTTCATCCTTGTGCGTAAAACTTAATTTTTACAATTGAGTTCGTGGAATTTTGAATTAGGGTTCACACTCACTTTACATGATTTTGGAGTTATGATGTTTTTTTACAAATTAAAGTACATTTAGCATGAAAATTCATGGTTTGCTCATGTTTTCAACGCATAGTAGTTCTCATGAAGTGAATTTTAGTGTTCTTGATAAAACTATCATTGTTTGGTAAAAGTATGTAATATTAGCACGATTCACTCAATTTACATGAAGTTCAGACTTATAATTTCAAATTATAGAGTATTACAACATGATTATAATTTTAGTTTTGATCTTATGATCGCAGACAAGATATGAAATCTACATATGTAATTATGATTATGAGATAGAAACAAAAGCATATTGTGTTTTTAGACTTATTGGCTTATATGTTCATATGCTCATATGCTCATTCAAGGTGAATTTTATATGTATTTACGAGATAGTATGATTTGGGAGTAGTACCTGGCACCGAGGAGCGAGGGTTTAATGTACCCTAGTTCCATAAACTATGTGCCACCATAGGTTTATTATTCAGTTTGTCCAAATGGATATGTACAGCTTGTCCAAATGGACATGTATATATGATCACCCTAGTAAGCCTTTATACCCTGTCAAGGTACATCAGGCCCTTTTGATGGGGTTTTTATAATCGACTCCATGTTGCTCGCATGGTTTATGTTGGTTAAGATAATCTCCCACAGAAAAGATGATTTTAGTAACTAAGTGTAACGACTCACTGAATTTAATAGATGTTGCTTTATGACTTATGCTTTACAATATTTCAATTTTCAGTTTTATTCATGATGATGGTAAGTCTGATTACACATAGGATGCATGTTTTAAGATTATGATTTATATCATTTTTTATTTATTGCCTTCACCCCCATATACTCAGTAAATTTCAGAATTACAGGCCACATATACATCTGTTTGGCTACATTGTTTTATAATATTGTTATCAGTTGTAGTTAACAAAATCACGACCAGGCAGTTCACAGCTTCCATCCAACAGGTGATGAGTTCTCTTCATTTGAGGATTGAAGTCAGTTATAGTTCTAGTACATTAATTTAATTCAATTATATTTATTAGCAATAGTTGGGGGGTCATGTCCCTACTATATATAATCAGTATTATTAAAGGCTTCATAGAAAGTCAGTTAAACAATATTATATTGAACAAGTTCAACTAATCATATTGCTTCAACTTAGTATTTCCAGTTTCATGTATTTTATTCAGTTGCTTGCAAATTAAGCCAGTATTATGGGTTAGCTTGGGATCACTTGTGATTCTAAGTACTGTGTGTCATCCAAAGGTAGTCTGGATGCATTACACCCATCGCATAGATGATGGATGCCAAATTAATTGGATTCTACTAAGGTGTTCCTGGGTCCATGTAGGAGACACTACAAAGGTGACCAAAAGACCGCTAGAGTAGTTGCACCAAATAATCGAATCAACTAAAAAATGTGCAACTAAAATAACTTTAAATGGACCTTTGAGATTCAATTGAGATTTCATAAAAACAATTCAATAATTCAACTAGGCTAATTTTAACGTCCTAGACTCAATAGAACCATCAAATTTATCAAAAAAAAGTCATTATGAATAAGTTACCCTTGAGAATCCTTTCAGACTACTTTAAATAGTTTCTTGTCTAAGTGCTCAAAACCCAAAATAAGGACTCAAAATTCAAACTAACTAATGCTACTGCCCCAAAATTGACATTCTGAATCTAATGGAACTAACAGAATCACCATCCAACATTTGGATCACAAAATATTAACCGAAGTTAAGAATATCTCTTTAAAGACTATTCAAAACCTCAAACTCATATAAATCTATCTTAAACACTTCAGGGACCGTGTCAACCATCCCCACAACTCATAAATGATATAAAGAAAGAACGGAACAAATGGACAAAATAAAGAAAATGTTAAAATCACAACAAGGGTTGTTACATTCAACATTCAAGTTGTCCTAATCTATTTTAAAGAAATTATTTTAGCGTCTTGTAGAGTTAACTTTTTTATTTCTTCTTTATTTTTATTTTTAATTTTATCTACCTTTTATTGGATGATGATTCTTCTTTTCTTAATATTTTAGGGATTATTCTTCCTATTTTTGCATGTCTATCTATACTTTTTGGAAAAATGGTAGCCTTCAATAGATTTGATGAGCCTTTGTCAACTAACTGATTGAAACCAAGATGTGTCTTTATCTACAGTAAATTTAACTTCATTTGTTGGGAAATGCACACCCTTCTTATACATTTAATTTGAGATGAAGAACTTTGTTGCTGAGAGTCATAAATAATCTGTTCTAGAGTTTGATGTATTTCTATTTTTACTAGTTTGAATGTGTCCATTAAAATCTTCACCATTTCAATAAGTCTAGTATTTTCCTGTACCAAGGCTTCATTTTTCTGGTTTAGTCTTTCGAATACTTCAAGTATTGATGAACAATGGCCATAAAAGATAATTTTGTTTGTATCTTTTTGGATATTATACTAGAGAGTTTTCACTTGATTTTGTCTGAGGGATGGAGAAATATAGTAGTTTGGCCTTAATGTACCTCTTGCATAATCTAATGCTTCAGTAAAAGCATTGAAACATTTAGAATGGAATTTTCTAAACCATTTATTGAATATAAAACTATCCCAAATTTGAAAATATCATTTTTTCTTCAGTGAATTACTACAAAATTGTTAAATTTCTTGATTGTACTTTAATCAGTAAAATATTTACATATTAAATTTATGGATTCTATAAAATACTTTATATATATGTTTATATATATATATATATATAGTTTGAGGGGAAGTTTTTTAGGTTTGTGAAAATAAATTCTCATCACTCGCTTTTCAAAGTTGAGCTAATTGATTCAGTAGTTTCTCGGATCTTGTTGACTCTACTAAATTGAAGGAATTCTGATGTTTGGGAGACAAGTGAACATAATGGCCATCCATTACTGGGAATCTCAAAGGCCCGAGTTTCATAACTAGTTCAAAAAAAGGTGACATGTCGAGAAAGGTAGAATCGTCTTGTAGAAGGATTATTATCACTCATACCTTATATATATATATATATATATATATAGGGAGGGGAAGGATAAGAAGCAAAATAATGATAATTAAATGTAAATAATTCAAAAACGTAAATATGAATGAAATAAATAAACTAGGTAGCAAAGCCAAAGATGTGTTGGACAATGTAATTAATTATTAAAAGTAGGTAGTGGTGCAAACCATAAGCATTAAAGACAATGAAAAGACAGGTTAGTAAAGTAGTGAAAAGACATAGCTAAAAACTTAAGCTTTGATATTACATTAAAATAAACTTTAAAATTACAAAAGAGAGAGAGAGCGCAAACTCTAACCAAGTCTTTTTGAGAGAGAAAGAGAGGTTCTTGAAAGAAAAATAAAGTGTTCATACAAATGGGGAGGGAGGCTATTTAAAGCCAGAAATTTGCTAAAGTGAAAGTTCTCTAGTGTTGCTACATTGAAGCTACAATAACACCTACCATAATTTTAACAAGTGCATGTTGATATCATGCATGAAATCAACTATTATGATGTTTGGGTGATGGTATTGTGATGTCATCTTGACTATTCTTTAAGATTTGTTTTATTCTTCTTCATTGATGAATTTTCGGATGTCTATCTCGATTGTTCTGAATTTGTCTTAATTTTTTTGAGAATCTTCTCCATTTGTTTGATAAAATCAATTTTTCTATTGGATCTAGCTAGTTAGGCAACTGCAATAGACATTTGTTGTATAAATACAAATTGACCCACATCTGTTGGAGCTGAATATGGTGGATTATCCAGAACCATTTTTCTACCGATGGTACATAAGCTTCAATCAGATTTCAGCTTTTGCACCACTTTGAATATTGTTAGAGGGCTAACAATGGTAGTCCTTTATGTCCCTCTAGTTTATCAAAAGACAAACTTTTAGAAAAATATCTAAGGAACATGGAAAATGTGAGAAAATTTAAGCATCATATATACTTAACGTTGATTAAAAGTTTTGTCTGAAAAGCACTTATTTCCTTCCCTTACTGGAGGCGGAAAATTTTTAACTTTTGGTCCATCGGTGGGCTACCAAGGATGCAAAAACCATTAGGGGAACTCTAAGACTAGTTGTTTCCCTAGAGGATAAGCCCAGAGTATTTTCCAAGGTTATTCTTGTATGTATAAGCGCTAATTCAGGTTGCTTTGTAGTCATAATAATTATAAAATTTAGTATCAAAATATTGGGAATTTTTTTTTTATTTTTCAGGATAAAATCTTCATTCTTTTGGTGATACTATTTTATTAATCCATAGTTTGTATGGGTAACTTATGTTTGCATTCACTAATTCATATACGGTTTGAATAAACAAAATTTGGTGTTTTCTAGAATAAACTCATAAAATTTTATGGATGCAAGCGACAATTTTCTTCAAGAAATTGGCTGACGGGCTAAGTACTTGTTTAGCCACTTTTAATTGGTTAGAATGCTAGAATTTTGGTTCAATTCGAATAATCGGGTAAACAATCTATTTTTTGATAGGTTAGTTCCTTGTGGGAGAAATTAGATGTTGTTTTACATGTGAGGAAAGTGCCTATTTGGTACCAAGTGTACCATTTTTTTAGAGATGGGACTTTTAGCCCTCAATGTTTTTCTCATGCTATTTTGAGAAGCCACAGAGCTAAAATACAAGGAATGGATTTGTGCCGCCACCATTTTGTATTTCAGTGGATTTTTTTGTTGTGCTCTGAGAAGCCACAGAGCAAGAAGGTGAGGCATGGCCCTACTCTGTCACCAATTGTTGAAAAAAAATGTTTGTTCATGAAATCTCTCTTATTTAGGGTAGTCATGGCTGCTTCCATTTTAAACCCCATGAACTTTATCCACTTACTATAGTCATCTTCTATCTAGGAGGAAGATGTAGTTTGGTCTAGTTGAATTTATTATTATTTCTCAACTAAATCCACCCAATTTGGGGGATTTATAATTGAAATTGGTGCTGAAATTGCTTCCAGCATATACGATTAAGGGATTCCTTTCATTGCATAGTCAGCCAATGATCGGTACTTAGGCTGACTTGGCCTAGTTATTGTTGTTGGTAGTTGCTTGGAGGCAACAACAATTGTTTTTTCTATGGTGATAGCTTGGTGCAAATAATTTCATATAGCCTTTGGATTGTTTTCTTCTAGGGAGGAAGGGCTAGAATTTGCGAAGATTCTGCAATTTCAGCTTTCTTTTTTAGTTATTTTATCTTCCCTGCAAGAATTATCTTGTAAGAATGTGTTGGAGTTCCCTTTAATATACTTTATGTCAAAATCAAAAATAAATAAAATATCTTGCCATCTAGCAAATATATATTTAGTGGCAAGATTTTGTACATCTTTTTCTAAAATGGATTTTGCAGCATAAAAACTTTTGATTCAACAAATCAACTTAAAATTTAGAAATGCATGATATAATTGCTAAAAAAAATTTAATGGTTAGATGATTTTGTAGAGTCTCATTTCAATGATTCGGTGCAAATGCAACAATATGCTCTTTATCATTTTTCTTTTGTTTTAATATTTTTTGCCATAACTTATGTCTGATGCATTTTTTAACAATTTTGAATGTAAAAGAATCAAGGAGGGATAGGCAATGGTGATCTTTTCCCTTCAATTTGATTTATTTGACAACATTAGTGTGGACTTTGGTCTACAGGAGAGGGGGATTTTTCAACCTATTATGAAGAGGTTTTAGTAAATTACTAAGTTTTGGAATAAAATTTGATCAACATACCCCCAAAAACCTTTGAAGATGCATATTATCAAGAATCTAATTAGAAAACTTTTCAGCAAATTAAAGGGATTATTTAATAGGGAATTAATACTTTGTTGGATATTATTTCCAAGAAATCTAATACTAACTTGGAAGATACTTGTAAGACCCTTAAAAATTTCAATCAATCTATTTTTGACCTCCCCATGTTTGTTATATCATTTTTTGTTACTTGAATTGTATTTAGAGATGTTAAAAGGGTAATTTGGAGAAGTTTTGGAATTTTCGTAAAGGGTTCGGGGCTACTTTGGAACTCCGAGGTAGTGTGCCGCCGTATTATCATCAAGTCACAGAGGTTACCCTCCATGATATTGGAATGGCACGGAGAATAACCTCATCGATAAGGCCGTGCCACACCAAGGTGTAATTTTCGTCCAATCTTGTTTTTTCACTTAAAGGTGAGAGGATTTTGATCTTTTCACTTTTTCCATGACTTACAAACATAAAATGGACCCTTTTCCTTCAATTTTTAAAGATCAAACTCTACTTTATTGTCACAACCCAAGACTGTCCCTTAGTCATAACACTGTGATTAGAGTCACAAGTGACCGCAAGCCAACCCATGGCCTGACATAATAAATAAATACCGAAGGAATGAAACAAAATACGAAGTAAAATCTAACTGAAATAAACTAATAGGGAATAATCATAAAATGTATTAGCCTGTATTTTCCTAGCTTAATTTAAGTCTTAGTAAATTAGTAATCCCATGTAAAAATTTTAAAATACTTAGTATTTTTTAGTTTAGAGCCTTCCATTGTGTAGATAATTCAATTATCTTTCCAACAATATAAAATTCTCCCAAATCAGATACCCGGGTGAAGAGTTAGAGTCATTTTAGTAAAACAGTGTACCACCTAGTACTTCAGCACATCGCGGAGGCAGTCCAAATGACAATTGTTATTTTTCATTGATCCAACGCGATACCACCACGTCGCGCCACCAGTCAATTTCCCAATTGTCACTTTTCCAGTGTTGCTCTGTGATAATGACACATCGTGATAAGGCCTAGCTTCCTATTCAGTGAGGAATCGCGATGGCACTGCGTCACGCCATCAACCTAGTTCCTAGTTGTCCACTTTCCAGTGAGCCATAGAAATTGTACCGCATTGCTCCAGGGAGTAATTTCAGAAATTTTCGACAAAAATTGAAAGTTTCATCTAGGGTTAAATTAGTCTTTTCCCCTGATTTTATTACGTCTAGATATGGGATTAAAGCCATAAAAATATTTTTAAGTCATTCATTATTCAATTTTTCCCTAAAATAAAGCGCTTACTCTCTACAATACCAAACCCTAACTCCAAGAAACCAAGAGCAATCTCAAGAAATCCTCCAAGATCCTTCAAGAACTCTTCTTCTCAGGTATGTTAGGTGTTCATTCATGGGTCCCTTTCACCCATGAAGTCCAAGAACCCATTTTAAAAATACAAGATTTTAGATTCATGATTTTTATGTTTGAATTAGCTTGAATTTATCTTCATGATATTAGTTGGGTTTCAATCCATGAATTAATTACAAGTTTCATGAAAATTGAATAGCATGTGTGATGAATATGTGATTATCTTGATAAACCCTTGAATTTACAAATTGATTTATGTATCATGATGTTCATGTGTTGGTCATTATCATGTAAATAATCCATGCTCCCCAAGTGTTTGCTAAATTGCTTATGTGATTTGATTAATGAAAGAATGACTTGTTATTATGTGATCACATTCATGCACAAGTTCATGTATATCAAGTGTTTGAAAAAATGTCTAAATGAGTGCATTGTTAGCAAGAAAGTATTATTATACTTTTATGATCATGTTATGCCTTTTTTTATGCTATCGAGTCCTGGAGGTATTTACTAACCGACAATCTAGCTATTTACCTAAAGCCAGTATTAGTTACAGAATAGTATCAGTCATGTCATGATCACTAGAACTCAGTCATTTACAGAACACAGGTATACTCAGTAGACTCAGTATCAGTTCATTCCAGTTCAGTATAATCAGTTCAGTGTCTATTCAGTTAGAAGTAGGAGTCAGCACCGAGCGAGCCAAGTTATGAGGGCTCACCCGTTAGTTAGGACTGCATCCGTAGAAATAATCCCTAAGTTCCAGAACTACGTAGCCAGCGTAGGTTATGAGATGTAACCTGTTAGATAGGACTAACATACTCAGGGATCACCCGCTAGTTTAGGACCGATCTCAGGGGTCACCTGTTAGATAGGACTGACTCCTTAGTAGATATTAGTACCCGTGGCATGGTATTAGCACCCTTCTAATTGGGGAAACAGATTAGACCCCAACTCAGTTATCTTATCTTATTTGGGGAATGTCGGTTAGATTATTACCTCCCACAGTTTCAGTTTTAGTCTTTAGTTTAGAACTCAGTTCATTTTACAGAATCAGGAATGTCAAAGACAGTCAATCAGTATTAGTAAATCAGTTATCCGTAACTTCAGATATCAATTACTTAGTTATCAGAACTCAGTGATATACTTAAAAAAACCTCAATTACAGTCTATACGTATATGTATAGTATTGCATACACAGTGATTTATGTAGTATCGGTTATCCACGTACTCTTATATTCAGTTACTTTATATCATTCAGTCAGTTATTGTTCATGCATATGAACCCTTGCATTTATCCTTACCTCATCTAGCATACCAGTACATTCCTCGTACTGACCGCATACTCTTTCTTTACGCTATGATGTCTCATATCATAGGTTCGAAAGCTCAAGATCCCAACCGCGTATAGACAGTTCCAGTTAACAGTTGCAGATTTAGTAGTGAGTCCTCATCTATCGGGGATAATATTTATATCAGTTTATTATTAGTTCATTAATTGGAGTTAGTTGGGGGCTTGTCCCATCAACTCCATATTCATACAGTTCATTTAGAGGCTTTCAGACTAGACCAGTTCAGAGAGTGTTTAGTTTTAAGATTTTTTTACCAGATGTTACTATTTATCAGTATTTAGATTTTAACCTTATGGCAGTTTAGCCTAATTCAGCATTTAGTTAAGTATTACTATTCCATGCTCATAACAGATATCAGTCATGGGTTAGCTTGTGGTCCTTCAGGGTTGTAAGCACTGTGTGGCATCCAGGGTGTACTCTCGGGGAGTTATATAAAATCAAGATGAAAGTTGTCTAAAGATACTCAATGAAACTGAAAAGAAACATATCTATCTGTCTGACTGTTTGAAAGCCTCTAAACCCGATGGGTTATTGGGATAGACCCCCAACTAACTCTGACTAACTTAAATAAAATAAAGTACTAAAATGAATAGTTGATAAGATAACTAGTCCCTGGATGATGAGGACTCACCAAGGCTACAACTGAGTGGCATGTGAATGTGTTAATGGCAGTTCGGATACTAAGCGTATGAACCTATATTATAGACAATATAGTGCAAGATGTATGTGATCAGTACTTTAAATGTACTAAGCATGCGAGATGAAAATCTAGATAATATACAAATATATATTGAACATGAAAATTGAATGCAAGACCAAGTACAAACATATGTTAGGTATCTAAATACCTGAATGATTGAATACTGTACACTTGGTTATGCAAACTTCAACTGAAAAAAATCTGAATACTGAACTGAGGAATATAGGAGCTAAAAATAACTGAGAAACCTCAATCTGAGCTAATCATGGTCCAACCTATAACCCCAATTGGAAGGGTGCTAGTACCTTACCAAGGGTACCAACACTGGTGTCGTGGATCCACTAAACTAATGTCCAAAATGACTAGCGTGTCAGTCCTCTACAGGAAGGTGACCCCTCATAACCTACGGTAGAACTGTAGTTCTAGAACTAATGGACCTCTACTAAAGGTCTCAGTCCTCAACTAGCGGGTGAGCCTTTATCCCTACGTTCACTCGATGCTATGTACTATTCCCAACTAAGCTAACACTGAATTATAACTGAGATATAAACTGGTAATTGATATGCTCAATCACCGTATTCTTAATATATAAAACATGCATGTTCTGAAGAATATCATGAATATATAACCTGATTTATGTTTAATCTCCTAGGGATCGGCTGTTCATAACCCACCAACTCTGACTTATGCTACTGAACATAATAGTATTCACTGAGCATGATAAGACAATTTCTCAATTTAGAGACAACATCTCAACTACTTGAAATAATGGGGAAAATCATGTTCTCGTACATGGCATATCACTAATCTCATGGATATTACATACTCATGAGAATACACATAAACTGAGTAGTGTTAAGATATTCATATTTAAACTAGAACCAAATTAAAGGGAAAAGGAATTGTTCTTGTAATTTTGGGAGTTCTCGAGACACAGTGGGTGTAAGAGACCCACGGGTAAAATCCCACATACCTAAAAATAAACCCCTTGAAGAATCTTATTGGTACTTGAAGTTACTTGATGAAACCTAGTTTAGTTTTGAGAGAAAAAAATATTTCTTTTGTTGTGTATCGACTGATTTATGAGAGATTAGGGTAATATTTACCCTTGGTAACTGGTGTTTATTAAGGGTTAAATGGCATGGGTTGGGTTAAAAGGGATGGAATTTACAAAAAAATCTCTTGTTAAAATCGTGCGGAAATTTTGGTCCCAATCATTATGGCTCACTCAATGACTCGTGCCCTTTAGTCACGAGTCGTGGTCTGAGCTGTGACCTAAGATCCTGGGTTCTGACCCTTTACAATTAAGGTAAAGACTCCCCTCCTAATGATTATGATCTGAGACTCACTTTTTAGGTTCCTCTATGGTAAGGTAATAGGTCCAACCTATGACTCGTTGTCTCTGATAACGAGTTGTGAGGTAGAAACCCCTGATTAGAAATCTGGGGTTCCTCACTCGTATGGCTTGAAAATCATATGATGACTCATTATATATGATAATGAGTCATATGTTGGACTTGTTACCACTGAGTAAAATCCCCAGGTAACTCACTGCGATGGTAACGAGTTTAAGTTATAACTCGTTATGACTAGTAACGAGTCGTTTCCTGAATCGTTACCACTAGCATCCTGACAGACTATTGTGGAAAATTTCTCTAACTTTTTTCCATGACATTGAATTAAGGTACTACTTGCTGCTTTGGAAAACTAATTTAATGGCATATCCTTTGACTTATTAGATCTTTAAAACTTGGGGTATTAAAATATCTCTCCCTTGGGGTCATTCATCATCGAATGAAAATAACTAAGTTGAGAGGCTAGGGAAAACTGAAATCTTGCACTGATTGTTTACGAGATAAATCATGAACTGACCTCTGAACTTATGACTGATGCATGAACTAGACTCATGAATGCATTCTATTACAGAAGATGGTTGGATGGATAAGGTAGAAATAAATGAATTAATTAATTAAGGAAGCTATTACATTAAACTAGAGTTGGGTTCGAAGAGAAAATATGGGGGTACTTGGCTTGCATATCTGCCTCTGCTTCCCAAGTCGCTCCCTTAATTGATTGGTTTCTCCATAGAACTTTTACTAAGGTAACTTTTTTATTCCTCAGCCTATGAATTAGGCAACCAAGGATATTAATAGGGACCTTTTCATAGGAGAGACTACCTTCCACGCTAATTTTTTTTCTAATGGTACTATTGATGTGGGGTCACAAAGGCATTCCTTCGACAAGGAGACTGTCACGACCCAAACCATGGCTAAGTCGTGATGGGTATCTTGGCCGCCAAGAATTGGATACCACCCTATTTGCCTATCCAAACAGAACACAATATATAGTATGACAACATAAGCAATCCAAATAAACATATGGAAGATAGATAATCCATACCAAGGTTCTAAGAATTCAAAAAAATATCCTAATCCACAGTTGTCCACAAAAGCCTCTAACATGAAAAGAACAACCTAAGTCGGGACATGCCCCCGACTATAGACAAAAAAGGAATACAAAAGATAGTCTATGACATAAGTAAAGGCAAGACCATGAAATGAGGGTCTTACGGAGAATTGAATTGCACTACTTCAAAGCTAACTACAGACAATCCAAAAATCATCTATCACTGTGCAAGAAGCCAAAAGTATCTTTGAACCCTGGAACACATGGGGATACAGTGTTCGGGGATGGTTAGCTGGGTGAGCGTTAACATGTAACTCAGGGAAGGGATAAAATAATGTCATGTTCAAATTCATCCAAAATCATTCAAAACCATATGCACATAATTGTATACACATATATAATAATAATAATAATAATAATATGTCGATATTAGGAACAAGGATTAGCATGAGAGTTAAAACATTATCCTAAAACTATGTAATTTCAACCGTCATAAAATGGCACCTATATGCTATATGGGTTCAGCTCCCCCCACCGAAAGGTCCCTAGTGCATGTTACCCACACAAACAGAAGGTATTAAAGAAGGATGAGGAATCCACTTCCCTATGCCACTCAAAGATACAAATACATATGTAAAGTATGACACATGCACATGGTTACTAAGACCACCCCCACCCGGAAAACGTGGTTTCCAGTACCTGTCCCTCTTGGACTTCCACCTTCTATGGCTAGCTAAACAACCCCCTTTAAGCCCAATTAAAATATTTACATATTCCCATCCATTAAAAGAAGGAGTCATTATTACCATTAGGCATTATTAATTATGCTTGAAAGCTTCTAGAATTATGTCATTCCAATTATCCATTAACTCGGGGGAATTCACGACCACCTAGGTCCAATTATTCAACAACTTGGAGGAATCCACCACCCCACTATCTCTAATATGAATTATCCATGTCGTGGCCACAAAGGCCTTTCAAAATCATTTATATTCCATTATCCTGTTATATAATGCAATAGTTTAAGAGAGTAAACCAAACCATTTGACTATCCAAAATTCAAAGCCAATTACACAAGAGGGTTGAGGTTAACATAATTTCCAAAATCAATTTACAAAACTAAAATAGCCAATTTAGAAAAATCCATGACCCCCGACATTTATCAAATAATTTTAGGAAATCCATGGCCCCTATTAAAATTTACCATGCCCATGCGCCCAATTAGTTCAAAATCCATCGATTCAAAACATGAATGTTTCACAAAGTCATGGGAAAGCAATTTAACCAATAATATCCAAAAGTCCT
Organism: Capsicum pubescens; assembly: GCA_030864215.1. Taxonomy (NCBI): domain Eukaryota; kingdom Viridiplantae; phylum Streptophyta; class Magnoliopsida; order Solanales; family Solanaceae; genus Capsicum; species Capsicum pubescens. The sequence goes on along the minus strand of CM061540.1, from coordinate 256,179,992 downwards.
TAGCCCAATTTCAAACCAATAATTTAATTAAGATAGATAACAATTTAAATGCATGTTTTAAACAAAATATGTTTTAGGGAAGAGAAACATGCCTGAAAACACCAAGGAATTTAAAGAAGAAACCACAAATTGAGCCCTAGATGTTCAATCCCTTGATAACCCTTATTGTTCTTGCTTGGGGAATTTGAGAGAACAGATAAATATTCATGTTTGCTAAATTGTGAAAATAGGGACCCTTAGATGTTATATGGTAATGAGTCATATTTATAGAAGGAGGGAAATGTACAAAGTGACCTCAATTAAAATACAGGAACATTGTGCTAGTCTCTACAGGTCACCTCACGACTCGTGAGGACTGATCATGAGTCTTCACCATGACTCGTGTTCTGGGAAAAATTTGGGCCATTATACAAGTTTGGTCATGAGTCCCACATCACGACTCATGACCTCACCATATGACTCGTGGGGTCCTAATCGTGACCTCAATAGAAACCATGGAAAAACGTATTGGTCAAACTATGATTGGTACCTTATGACTCGTGAGGAGTCTTCACAACTTTCATCTAAGTCATAGCCTAATTAACAAGCACAATACCAAGAGAATCTTTAAAGTTTAAAACCTAGGGTGTTATAGAGACATAGAATAATGGGTGCCCTAATGCCAACTCTGAGGGAAAATCTGGCTCATAGGCTACCTACCCATAGTCGCTCAAAATATTATAAGTGCCAACATAACAATGGTTGAGATTTCCTATCTTACCGAACCTCTTCAACCCTTTCATGAGAAATAATCTCAAATAGACAAGGTCACCAACATCAAACTCAAGCTCCCTTCTCCTTATATTTGCATAGTATTTCTGACCGTTTTGGGTTGTCTTCAACTATTCCCTAATCGACTGAACCTGTTCCATAGACTCACGCACCAAATTTGGACCTATGTGAGCAGCTTCACCAACTTTAAACCAACAAATAGGAGATCTACACCTCCTATGATAGAGCGCCTCAAATGGGGCCATTTGAATACTGGAGTGATAACAGTTATTGTAGGAAAACTCAATCAAAGGCAATTGATTACCCTAACTACCCTTGAAATTAATTCAAAGGCTCTAAAAGTGTCCTTTAAAGTATAAATAGTCTTCTCAAACTGACCATTGTCTTCGGGTAAAAAGATGTACTGAGGTGAACTTGGGTGCAAAGAACCTTCGTAAAAGCCTTCCAAAATGAGAGGTAAATTAGGTACCTCTATATGAAATAATGGTCAAAAGGACTATGCAACATCACCAACTCCCTAAGATAAAAGTTTGGCATAATCTTCCATTGAGTCTGAAGTATTGATTGGCAAAAAATGAGCTGACTTAGTCATTCGATCTATAATAACCCAAATAGAATCATTCTATAAATGAGTACAATGTAACCCTATGATGAAGTCCATATTTACCACTTCCCATTTCTAAGTGGTAATACTGAATTCCTGAAGCATACCACTAGGCCTCTGGTACTAAACCTTTACTTGATGTCAATTTGGACACTTAGCCATGAATTTTGCAATATCTTTCTTCATATAGTTCCACCAACAGACTTCTTGCATATCGCGGTACATATTACTTACTCCAGGATGAATTGGATATCACAAACCATGAGCTTCTTCTAACATCCGGTGGATTAGATCACCCACATTCAAAATACATAAGTTGCCCTGAAAATGAAGAACACATTCAAGATCCCCAATTCAGTCCTCTAGTTGAAACCTTAGTTTCCTTTCCCTAAAGCTCTTGAGAGAATTATAGAGTGTTAAGAAAGATTTTCTAAGTTTTAATGAATAGAATAATAGGGTAAATAACCTCCCAATAGGAATATAAGTCGTGGGACCTTATTAGGGTAAGTGGGGAAATGTCCAGAATACCCTCTAATTAAGTTGTACAAAATCCCGTCACAAGGGTATGACTGACGCTCACGAGTCATACCCTTTGATACGAGTGGTACACACCATTCGTATCCTAGGACCTAGACCTTGGACCCAACATTTTCAAGTGTACGAATCATCCTACCCAAGTCTTATTGATAGCGTAAGATTAGTACCCTGCACCCGTATCCCTGGCAGGATAGAATCACAGAAGGTTTGAACACTAACCACCATACGAGTCCTGGGTACGATTCGTACCCTAGCTTATGGATCATGGTGAGCCACTTGTACTCAGATCAAACATATGTTTCCAAGTCTAGGATTAAGTGAAGAAACCAAACGATCCATATTTGATCATACGACTCATACTATATAAGTCATACCCATTCCAGTGACCAAAATTCATTCCACCAACCAACATTGGTCAGCATACGACTGGACCATATCGTTCATAACCCAACATATGGCTCGTACCCATGAGTCATATTGGGTCTAGAGATTAAAATTCCAGGAAATTTTCTAAGGTCCAGAAACCAGGGTATTTCAGTCTCCCCCACTAGGAAAATTCGTCCCCAAATTACTGACAAGGTAGGGTTAACCACACACACGAGTCATTTGCATTATCAAAATTATTTCCACTCTTTAACAAAATTTAAAAAACAAAGAGTAAAATATATTAATCTTCTCCTTAAATAAACTCAGAAAATAAAGATGTGTTGAAAACACATATCTTCCGCACGAATCCCCGGAGCAAAAAACAGATGCGGATACTTGGACTTCATGTCCTCTTACGCTTCCCATGTAGCTTTTTGCACCTTACGGCTCTGCCATAGAACCTTAACAAAAGCCTCAACCTTAGTTTGCAACCGATTAAACTGCTTATCCAAGATCTCAATTGAGACCTCTTCATAAGACAGAAAATCCGAGATACCCAATCCCTCCAAAGGAATAATCGAAGAAGGATCACCAAGAAACTTCCTCAGCATGGAGACATGAAATATCGGAGAATAGAGTTAAAACTAAAAGGCAACTATAATTTGTAAGCAACATTTTCAACCCTCCGCAAAACAACATAAGGAGCAATATACCGGGGACTGAACTTCCCTTTTTTTCCAAACCGTATTACTCCCTTCATGGGAATGGGAGATACCCTGAGGAATACCTTATCCCAACCTCAAAATCTAAGTCTCTATGACTTACATCTGTATAGGAATTTTGGGTGACTTTGGGAAGACTTAATCCTATCTCGAATCACCTTCACCATTTTCATAGACTGATAAACCAAGTCTGGACCAAATATATCTGCCTCACCAAGCTCAAACCAACCAATAGGAGATCTACACCTCCTACCATACAATTCCTCAAAAAGATCCATGCCAATACTAAGATGATAGCTATTATTGTAAACAAACTCCACCAAAGGTAGATGCTCAACCCAACTTCCATAATAATCAACCGCACATGCTTGAAGCATATCCTCCAATGTCTAAATAGTTCTTTCTGCTTGCCCATCTATATAAGGATGAAAAGTAATACTCAGATTTAACTTAGTACCAAATCCCTTCTGAAAAGACCGCCAGAAATGAGATGTAAACTGTGTACCACGATAAAAAATAATCAAAACAAGCACCCCATGAAGCTTCACAATCTTCTAAAGATATAAGTTCGCATAATTCTCTACCGAAAAGGTAGTCCTTACTGGAAAAAAGTGAGCAGACTTTGTCATCATATCCACGATGACCCAAATTGAATCATATTAATTTTCAAACCGAGAAAGATCGGTAATGAAGTACATATTGATTAACTTCCATTTTCATTTGGGAAAAGCAATCTCTTGATAGAACCCACCATGTCTCATGTTCTCAACTTTAACTTGTTGACACAATAGGCACTTGGTCACAAAATCAGCCACGTCCTTGTTCATACCATTCCACCAATACATCTTTTTGAGATCATGGTGCATCTTTGTCGACCCGAGATGTACAACATAGCGCAATTCATATGCCTCAACCAAAATCCTTGGTTGTAAACCATCGACATCAAGAACACATAACCTCTCTTGGTGCTGTAAAGTACCATCACCACTGATCTCAAATACCATCACCATCTGCATACCCACATTACTCTTGATTTTTATCAAGATAGGATTTAGCACTTTTTCCTCTTTAATCTCCACACCAAGAGATGATCGAACCACTTCTTGTACCATCACCCCACCACTCTCAGAATCCATAAGAACTCTAAGATTTGCCAAGCAATGAATATCTTACACCAATTCCCATTTTCCTTCTTCCACATCAGCCAAAATCCCCATGGATAACTTACTAAGACCATCAGCAAGTAAATTAGCCTTACCTAAGTGATAGTGTAGACTCATGTCATAGTCTTTAAGAAGATCCAACTATCTTCGTTGCCTGATATTTAGCTCCTTCTAAGTGAACACATACTATAGACTCTTATGATCAGAAATGATGTCCACGTGTTCACCGTAGCAATAAAGACGCCAGATTTTTAAGGAAAAAACCACCAACAACAACTTCAAATTATGAGTAGGATAATTCCTCCCATATACCTTCAACTTCCTAGAAGCATAGGCAATCACCTTTCCATGCTGCATCAAAACACAACTAAGTCCCACCCTAGATGGATCAAAATAAAGCACAAACTACCCTCAGGCAATATCAAAATCAGAGAAAAAGTTAACTTATATTTTGAATTCTCAAAACACCTCTCACAAGCATCTAACTAAGAAAACTTTTCCTTTTTTTGAGTCAACTTAGCCAGAGGATCACCTATCATAAAAAATCTCTCCATAAACCGTCGATAATACCCAGCCAAGCCCAAGAAGCTCTGAATAGCAGTTGGAGTCATGGGTCTAGGCCACCTCTTAACTGTAACCACCTTTTGTGGATCCACCATGGTCCCCTAGCTAGAATAATATGACCAAGAAAAGTCACAGCGTTCAACCAAAACTCACACTTGGAGAACTTGGCATACATCTGTTGTACCTTCAAGGTCTGTAATACCACACGGAGGTGATCAACATGATCCACCTCACTTTTGGAATAAACAAGAATGTCATCAATGAACACAATGACAAAGAGATCTAAGAACTTCCTTAAAACCCTATTCATCAAGTCCAAAAATATTGTCGGGGCATTAGTCAATCCAAATGACTTCACCAAGAATTAAAAGTATCGATATCGAGTACGAGAAGGTGATTAAGGATATCCTCATACCTAATCTTAAGTTGATGATACCCTGAACGAAGATCTATCTTAGAAAAGAACTTTGCAACTGATCAAACAAGTCATCTATCCTTGGAAGGGGATACTTGTTCTTGATCATTACCTAATTCAGCTTCCTATAGTCAATCAACATCCAAAGGGAACCATCCTTCTTGTGCATAAATAACATCGGTGCACCCCACGGAGATACACTAGGATGAATAAACCCTTGATCTAGAAAATCCTTAAGTTGCTCCTTGAATTCCCTCAACTCAGCCGGAGTCATTCTATATAGAGGAATAAATATTGGAAAGTGTCCAGAATAAAGTCAATACCAAACTCTATTTCCCTATCTGGATATCATTTGGAAAGACCTCAGGAAACTTATTTACTACCGAAACAGAATGAAAAGATGGACCCTCCGTGTTAGAATCTTTAACCCAAATCAAGTGATAAAGACAACCTTTAGAGATTAACCTCCAAGCTCTAAGATAATAATAAACCTCTCCCTTGGAGCTAGGGAACCACCCTCCCACTCTATAATCGGTTCACCAAGGAACATGTAATAATAATATAACAAATCCATCCCCCAAATAACATTAAAATCCACCATATCAAGTTCAAATAAATCCACCAAAGTCTGCCCACCACCAACAAATACCACATACCCCCTATAGACACTTCTAGTAATAACCGAGTCACCTATCGAGGTAGATATAGAAAAATGACCCAAACATCCTCAGGATAAAAACCAATACAAAAAGCCATAAATAAGGTTATATAAAAATATTAGACCCTAGATCAAGAAGACAATACACATCAAAAGAAAAGAGTTGTAACATACCAGTTATGACATCAGGTAATGCCTCAAATTCCTACCGTAATGTAAGAACATACAACCTATTTCGGGCAGCACAAGAAATAGGAGCAGTAACAGAAGTAGATGTGGTACCACCGAGTGCAAGTGCAAAAGATGAAGCCACTGGTACCTCATTTTCTTCTTTCTCAACCTTATTAACTAAACAATCCCTGAGTTGATGGCCCTCCTGGTCATAGTTGAAGCATTTGTCCCTCCCTTCATCACTATAACCCCGATGAGGATGGCCACAGAACCGATAAAGAGTGCATGAAAAAATTGACTGACCCCTACTAGTCTGATATTTGGCACCCTATGCCCAAAAATTATCACCACCCTAATGACTCCTGTCACCCAACAGCCTCGGGTAAGGAGCGCTAGCAGTAGAGAAGGAACTAGAACTCCCCCACTTCTTTTTTGACCATTTACCTCTATCCCGACCACCTTGCGACTAAGCATCTCCATGATCAGAAAACCTGTTCCTCTTACCCTACCTATTTCCAAACTTTACCTATTTTCTCTTCTCATCCTTTACCTACTACATATGAATAGTCAATCTAGAAATGTCCATATCTTTAATCAGTAAGCCAGTCTTCCTTTCCAAGATCAAATCCTGATTCAATCCAGAAGAAAAATTTCTCATTCTCACTCTTATATTAGCCATAAAATTAGGAGCATACCTTGATAGTTGATGAAACTTCAATGCATATTCCTAGACATACATTCTCTCTTGTGTAAGATTCACAAACTCCTCTATTTTTTCTTCCATCGGCTCTTAAGGAAAAATAATATAGAAAAGCACCAGAGAAAAAATCCTATAAGGATGACTCCTCTATATCTCCTTTATCCTTATCCCATTCTTTATACCATTGGTACGCAATATCCTTGAGCTAATAAGTTGCAAAGTTTAAAACTTCCACATTAGTGGCCTACATCACCATGAATATCTTCTCCATTTCATCCTAGAAACCCTGAGGATCCTCCTCCACCTTCACACCAGTAAAAGTAGAAGGATCCAGTTTCATAAATTGGCCAATCCTTATGGTCTTAGAAGACAACCCACCAGACACATCCCGCTCAGCCTGAGGAGTAACTAATTAAGCAATACTATGAATGGACTGACAAAATTTCACAATAGTTACCTCACCCTGAGAAGTACTAGTAGCAACCATAGGAACTCCAGAACCATCAGGGATAGGTCCATGAGATCGAAGATGAACTCCAAACGTAGGACGTACCCTATCAACATTGTCCCCAGATGGGACTGAAGAGTTTCCTTATTGTATTACCCCATATTATTCTTAGTTAATTTCAGCTCCTAGTGCATACATAAGAATCTTAGAACCTAAAAATTTCACTAAGTGATGAAGACTTAGTCATATATTTGAATCCTTAACTTTGCAGATTTTAATTTGACCTTTCAGGCTCCGAGATGAGGGTTTTTGAGTTGATTCATGTTCATGGATGTAATAATCATGTATTGGAAAAGTTTTGAAATTTTTGGGCAGGGTTTGAACTGTGTTCAAATAGCATTCCAGTGGTCCACCGCGATTTCACCGTGTTGCGGTGACAGGCTAATTCACACTCATCCTTTTTTTAGTGAAGCACCGCGAGGGTGCCACGTCATACCCAGGTGTAAATTCATGCTCGTCCATTTTCAGTGGCTCAATGTGATAAGCTCACATCGCGCCAAGCCCCTAAATTGCACTCGTCCTTTGAATGGACAATTCCAGTAGCACTATGTGATTCCACCACATCACGGTGAAGGCGTATTTTCCATGTTCTTGATCCATAGTTTAAAATTCATGTGTCATGACCTTTATCCCAGTGTGTGAAGTTATTATTAGGTGAATAATGTTCCTAGAAATCACTTAGAGCCAAGTTGATCCAAGAACATTAGATTCATCCAAAGATTAGGGTTCGATTCTATTAGGGTCTACTTTGAATGTTTATAAGATTTTATATATTTAGAATTTTCTAACTCAAGACCCTCCAACTTATAGGAAATTGAATTAGCTTTCCAATGATACCATTTTCGCCTTAATTCGATACCCTAGTGAAAAGTTGCAGCAATTTTCATGTGAGGTAGTAAGTTGCCGCAATGGTACCGCATCGCGGTAAGGAGCAAAATCGGGATACGGGTTATGAATTTTTTCTTTAAATGAATAACGAGCAATGGGGTCTTTTTCCACCTCAACCCAGGTCGTAAATACATGATGTTAAGCCTCCATTAGGGCATTATTTTCCCCCATTATCCTATTTTACTCCCAAGAGAAAACCCTATTCAATACTCTTCAAGAACAATCAAGAATCAAGCTTCCCAACACAAGAAAGCTTCAAGATTTTATTTCTTCTTCAAGATTTAATATTTTAAGGTATGTGAAAGTTCATCCATGGGTCCTCTTTCACCCATGGAGCCCAAAAATTATTTTTGCTTAATTAAAGAATGAATTTTTCATTACTATGGTATTTTGTATGTTCAAGAAAGATTGAATTTCATATTTTCATGGTGTTTTTAATTTAGTTCAGCTCATGTGTGATTTCATGTAAGATTTTAAATTCCTCATGCTATGAATTTGAATTTTCCATGCTTATTTCAAGTAAATTCCATGATAGATCCTAAATTCATAATGTTTAGCAATATTTCCATGTTTTAAATTCGTGCCTTCCACATGTTTGATGAAATTTCCATATCATGTTAAGTCAATTTCAAGATGAATCCCCAAGTTATGAATTCTGTCATGTAAATTCTATTGTTCACCCATGTTTAAGATATTCTTAGGCCCAATCTGTGATCTTTACATACATGATTAAATGCCCATGTCCTATTTCAAGCAACTTTCATGTAAATTCCCCAATTCATGATTTTTGTTATGTAATAAAGCCTATTAAGGTATGCGGGGTTTTGAACATGGATAAATCTATCATCCTTGTGCCCACAACTTGCTTTTAATTATGTTTTCACCTATTTCCACATGAATATACAAAAATTTCAAATTAGGGTTCATACCCAAATAATGCTAGTTGATGATTTTGAGATTTCAAGAGATTTAAATAATGAATTGCAAGTCTACTTTCATATTTTTATGCGTATGATATCAATTCCTAGATTTATAATTGAATTATCAATATGTTCATTATTTAGCATGAATTTTATGATGATTTGACATAATTTTGATGCATGGGTTAGTGAGCCCTTGTTTGAATATTGATACTTTAAGAAGATTGTGCTTTTAAGCATCCTATGATTAGTTATATTATGATTTTTAAGAAAGATTTAATATTTTTATCCTCAGCTAAGATATGGAATCCACAGTACAGTTTTATTACAGTTTACATAAAATAGATTAGTTTTGATTACAGTTTAAAATGGACAGATGCATAACTGGTTTTCATAATTAACCCTTATGCTAGTTTTAAAAGTGAATTTCCTACAGAATGAGCATACTAGTAAGGGAGTAGTATTTAGCATCGAACGGAAAGTGTGGGTTTAGCACATCCTACTTCCACAGAACTACGAGATAACGTAGGTACAGATTCAGTATTCCCATTTTTATATGGATGATAGTTACAGATGTGATCACTTAGCTCAGGTTATACTCCCTAGAAAGAGTATGACACCTCTTCCCAATGTGAGGTATTCCCCTTAGGGGAACAAGATGCTGGAATCCATGATAGCTCACATGGTTTATGTCGGTTAGAAGAACCTTCCTAAAATAAAAGACTAATAGAAAAGCTTTATAAAACTATGTGTGAGGGCTCATAGTTTCATTCAGTTGTTATTATACATCAGATATTAGTCATGACATTACAGCTTTCCGTTTTCATATATAAAAGCGAGTCTTTTCTATACTTAGCGTGCATGATTTAAAGACAGAATACAAGTACAACTTTTTAGAACTAAATGTGATGACTCACAAGATTTATATAGTATGGTTCCTTGTTTAGGATTTATGATTTCCTGTTTTTAGTTATTCAAGACAAAGTGAGTCATTTACACTTAGCATGCATTCTTTACAAGTTATATGAAAATTGAGTTACTATTTTACTTATTAATTCACCCCCACATGCTTAGTACATTTCAAAAGTACTGATTCACATATATGTCTATGTGCTATATTGTCTCATAAGGTAGATACTAGATGTAGCACCCATATAATAATTAGATAGTTTGCAGCTTCCAGTCAGCAGGTGATGGGTTCTTTTGATTCAAGGACTCGAGTCAAGTATAATTTTAGTAGCTTTTGTTTTATTCTGTCGTATTGATTTGGGATAGCTGGGGATCATGTCCCAGTGACCTAAAGTCACTATTAGTAGAGGCTCATAGACAGTCAGTAGAGTTAATATAATTGATTCAAGTTTTGTTTTGTAAAAGCGGAGTTGTAATCATTTTAATTTAGGTTTGTATCGATCAGGTTTTGAAAATATTTATCTTCTACTTATTTCATTCAGATTTATGTATTTTATTCAGTTGCTCACGAGTTATACCAGTAATAGGGTTAGCTTGGGATCACTTATAGTCCTAAGCACCATGTGATGACTAGGGGGTAGTCTTAGGTCGTTACAAACTTGGTATCAGAGCACAAAGTTCAAGTGTCCTAGGGTATCTATGAAGCCGTGTCTAGTAGTGTCTTCCAAAACAGTACAGAGATGTCTACACTTTTCTTAAAGAGGCTACAGGGCATAGGTGTATGAAAGGTAAATCAGTAGGCTTGAAATAGCATATGCAAGAGTTTAAGGTTATTGATTAAAGATTATATGTTGTTGATATAAAATGTTTAGGTGTGATGGTAGTTCTCATGGTTTAGATGTGATGTTAGTAGGCTATGAAGGAAGTTAGTGGAGTTCATTGAATGTTTGGGTATACCAATTTTAAGTGTTAGAATTTAAGTTTGAATTTTTAATGATGGAGCTAATAGAAAGAAGAGTTGCAGCTCTAGATTGTGTGAACTCAGAGTAAAGTGGTGGAAGTTCAGTTTAGAGTTATTTATTAAATGATTCACAGACTTAGAGTGATGTCTTAAAGTTAAGGCGGAGATGATAGAAAAAGTACCCAAGTCAGGCTCTCAAATTCCAATAGTGATGACAATATATTATAAATCATCATCAAGGAAGGATAATTCCCAACCCATACTTATTTCAGTATTGTATTTCAGTCATCACGATATCTATTCATGCCTTACATGTCAACTCCATGATCACAGTTCATGTTTATGCATATAATAGAGAATCATGTACTCTCCTAGTTCCTGGTATGAGGAGTTCCAGTTCACTCAGCAGTACGAATCATGTTTCATGAATTCATGAAATCCAAACTCAAGTCATGCAGCTCATGACTCATGTACTCATGCTTTACAGTATGTTCAGTTCCAGTACTCATTCTAGACTCCTAATGATCAATGAAATTCAGTTTATGTCATGTATGCCTTTAGTTTAGATCTCTTTAATAAATCCATGATATTGATACTCTATTCCCCAGACCTCAGTAAAGTGTCAAGTTATGCATAGTATACCTTCGTGGTTCAGGTCCTCATATTCTAACTTTCAGTGACCTCTCTTTATGTCATTATTAATTGAAATTCTATGTGTGTTTTCATGGTATAGTGCATGGAAGTTTTGAAGATAGAGGTTTTGATAATATGAGAAAGATGATTTTATGGGTGTTTGCTTAGAAGTGCATAGATGGTTATTAAGATAGGCTTAAATGTCATGATTGGTGTACAACTGGAATGTATAGTTGAGTTTAAGATTTCAGTATAATTCAGTTCGTATAGTCGGTAATTCAGATTAGCAGTCAGACAAACAAGTTTCTATGGATTCCCATCTTTCCAATTCATGAGGTAATTCATTCACGACCATGTGGGTCATAAAATTCTGTTCAGTTCATACGTCAGGCATCGGATTTAGACTCCATATGTTCAACCATGATTCAGTTCGTAAGTGCCCCATGCATCATCTCAGTCTTTCCTTAGTACTTCATCCAAGTCAGTATCATTCGGGGGATAAAGTATCCCAAGGGGGAGATGTAATACCTTATGTATTCATTCCTTAAATCCTTTACCTCTTCCTTGTGAAACAAGATCCTACTTGAAGTAATGGTTACTCATAAGTTGACTCTCTCATTTCTATCTTAGCCTTATGACCATTCTCATGTCAGTTCAGGTATTCACGAAGTCAGTTTAGTTCATATATCATGATCATACTCAGTCATGCAACCATGTTCCAAGTTATGCATGTTCAGAATATGATCTCAGTTACCTTAGAATAGTACTCTCAGTCTAACCAATCTCATTTGAGGATGAATATTCTTTAAGGTGAGATATTTTAATACCCCATATAATCGTTAGTTCAGTTCATCTCCTAGTGCATACATAAGAAGCTTAGAACCTGAAAATTTCATGAAGTGATGGAGACTTAGTCATATATTTGACTCCTTAACTTCGCAGATTTTTAATTTGACCTTTCGGGCTCCGAGATGAGGGTTTTTTAGTTGATTCATGTTCAGGAATATAAAAATCATGTCTTGGAAAAGTTTTGGAATTTTTGGGCAAGGTTTAAAATGTGTTCGAATTGCATTCCAGTGGTCCACCACGATTTCATCGCGTCGCGGTGAAAGGCTAAATCTCACTCTTTCTTTTTTCAGTGAAGCACCATGATAGCACTATATCACGCCAAGGTGTAAATTTGCGCTCTTCCATTTCCAGTGGTTCAACACGATAAGCTCGCGTCACGCCAAGCCCCTAAATCGCACTCATCCTTTGAATGGCAAATTCTAGTAGAACTACGTGATTCCACCGCATTACGGTGAAGGAATATTTGCCATGTTCTTGATCCATAATTTGAAATTCCTGTGTCGTGAGATCTGTCCTAGTGTGTGAAGTGCTTATTAGGTTAATCACTTAGAGACAAGTTGAGCCAAGAACCTTAGATTTATCCAAAGTTTAGGGTTTGATTCAACTAGGGTCAATTTTGAATTTGTATAACTTTTTATATAAGTATAATTTTCCAGCTAAAGACCCACTAAATAGTATGAAATTGAATTAGCTTTCTAACGATACCAATTTCATCTTAATCTGATACCCGAGAGAAAAGTTGCAGCCATTTTTGTGTGAGGCAGTAAGCTACCGCGATGGTACCGCGTCAAGGTAAGGAGCAAAATCGGTATATGGATTACGAATTTTTTCTTTAAATGAATGAGGGGAAATGGGGTATTTTTCTACCTCAACCCAGGTCGTAAATACACGATGTTAAGCCTCCATTAGGGCACTATTTCCCCCAATTATCCTATTTTACTCTCAAGAACAAACCCTAATCAATCCTCATCAAGAACAATCAAGAATCATGCTTCCCAATTCAAGAAAGCTTCAACATTTTGTTTCTTCTTCAAGATTTAATATTTTAAGGTAAGTGGGAGTTCATCCATAGGTCTTCTTTCACCCATGGAGCCCAAAAGTCATTTTTACTTAATTAAAGAATGAATTTTTCATTACTATGGTATTTTGTATGTTCAAGAAAGATTGAATTTCTTTCTTTCATGGTGTTTTTAATTTAATTCAGCCCATGTGTGATTCCATGAAAGATTTTAAATTCCTCATGCTATGAGTTTGAATTTTCCGTGCTTATTTCAAGTAAATTCCATGATAGATCCTAAATTCATGATGTTTAGCAATATTCCCATGTTTTAAATTCGTGCCTTCCACATGTTTGATGAAATTCTCATATCATGTTAAGTCAATTTCAAGATGAATCCCCAAGTTATGAATTTTTTCATGTAAATTCTATTGTTCACCCATGTTTAAGACATTCTTAGGTCCATGATATGATCTTTACATGCATGATTAAATGCCCATGTCCTATTTCAAGCGAATTTCATGTAAATTCCCCAATTCATGATTTTAGTTATGTAATCAAGCCTATTAAGGTATGTGGGGTTTTGAACATGGATAAATCTATCATCCTTGTGCCCAAAACTTGATTTTAATTATGTTTTCACCTGTTTCTACATGAATATACAAAAATTTCAAATTAGGGTTCATACCCAAATAATGCTAGTTGATGATTTTGAGATTTCAAGTGATTTAAATATTGAATTGCAAATCTACTTTCATATTTTTATGAGTATGATATTAATTCCCAGATTTTTAATTGAATTATCAATACTTTCATTATTTAGCATGAATTTTATGATGATTTGACATGATTTTGATGCATGGGTTATTGAGCCCTAGTTTGAATATTGATACTTTAAGAAAATTGTGCTTTTAAGCAACCTATGATTAGTTATATTCAGATTTTTATGAAAGAATTGATCTTTTGATTGTCAGCTAAGATGTGGAATCCACATTATAATTTTATTACAGTTTACAAAAAATAGATTAGTTTTGATTACATCTTTAAACGGACATATCCATAACTAGTTTTTATTATAAACCCTTATGCTAAATTAAAAAATAGATTTACTACAGAATGAGCATAATAGTAAGGGAGTAGTATTTAGCACCAAGCGGGAAGTATGGGTTTAGCACATTCTACTTCCCCAGAACTATGAGCCAACGTTGGTAAAAATTTAGTAGTCTCATTTCTATATGGATGATAGTTACACATGTGATCACTTAGCTCAGGTTATACTCCCTGTCAAGAGTATGTCATCTTTTCCCAACGTGAGGTTTTCCCCTTAGGGGAACAAGACATTGGACTCCATGATATCTCACATGGTTTATGTCAGTTAGAATAACCTCCCTAAAAGAAAATACTAATAGAAAATCTTTATAAAACTAAATGTAAAGGCTCGCAGTTTCATTTAGTTGTTATTATACATCAGATATTAGTCATGACATTACAGCTTTCAGTTTTCATATATAAAACCGAATCCTTTCTACACTTAGCTTGCTTGATTTAAATACAGAATACAAGTATAGATTTTTAGAACTAATTGTGATGACTCACAAGATTTATACAGTATGCTTCCTTATTTATGATTTATCATGTTTTTAGTTATTCAAGACAATGTGAATCATTTGCACTTAGTATGCATTCTTTACAAGTTATATGAACATTAAGTTACTGTTTTACTTATGCATTCACCCACTCATGCTCAGTACATTCAAAAAGTATTGATCCACATGTACGTGTATGTGCTATATTGTCTCATAATGTAGGTACCAGTTGTAGCACCACATCATAATTAGATAGTTTGCATCTTCTAGTCAACGGGTGATGGGTTCTTTTGATTCGAGGACTCGAGTCAAGTCAAATTTTAGTAGCTTTTCTTTTATTCAGTCGTATTGATTTACGATAGTTGGGGGTCATGTACCGACTATATATAGTCAGTATTAGTAGAGGCTTCATAGACAGTCAGTAGAGTTAATATATTTGATTCTAGTTTTGTTTTGTAAAAGTAGAGTTGTAATCATATTAATTTAGTTTTTATCGATCAGATTAAGAAAAGATTTATCTTCCACTTATTTCATTCAGATTTATTTATTTTATTCAGTTTCTCACGAGTTATGCCAGTAGAAGGGTTATCTTGGGATCACTTGTGTTCCTCAACACCATGTGATTACTAGTTATCTCGGGTCGTTACACTTGTGTTCCATATCATCGAGGCATAATCTAAAATGTGAACAACCGAAGATTGGAGAAGAATTCTGAGATTTAGACTCCAAGCTTGAAAATAGAATACCAAGAAAGTGAAACATTCCTAAATGCCTTGTAGCCTCTATCTTATGAGTGTGGCATGCTATACACCCTAAAAGAGACTCTACCAGACACGGCTTTGTGGAATCTAAATTTACCATTAACCTAAAGCTTCGATACAAACTTGACAAGACCCAACTGGGGTCATTGTCGTAATGAGCGTCCCAAGTCTGATCGGGATCAGAGAGTTCCCCCATTACCCAACTCAATCTCAAGTTATCTGCCCTTAGTTGGCTGAATTTCAAGCATATAACAAGATGTTGTAATAGCTCACATAAATTCTCTGGGATAGGATCACAACCGTGACCAACCCCAATTGAGTACAACCATCCCATACCAATCTACCAACCATACCAAACCAAACCAATACCGAAATAAGGGCCATAAATTAGGCCGTAACAAAAGAAGTTCCAAAACATAATATGATTAATTCCAAAATGAGATAGGATAGAATGATGAGAAATTATATCCAATGATGTCATCCCCAATACCAATGCCAATATTAAGGCCGACACCAATACTTATCTCGCTTATTTCAATCCTTAGCAGTACCACAAAGCCTCTAACCAAAAGAGTAATAAGATGTTGGGACATGCCCCCAACCCTAGACAAAACCAAAATCCATAAATAAATTAGAATGTCTTGAAATATCTGTAACATTAAATGGAACCTTCCAGAAATATAGAAGCTCACCACTTCAATCCAACGGTTGTCCCTGAGTCAATCATTATGTAGGAGGAGTAGAATAGTTGGTTCCTACATAGCGTAGGTATACAGCCGCCCGAAGATGGGTTAGCGAGTGATCCCTAGCATGAACTTAGGATAAGAATAAAAAAATATCATTTATAAAACCAAGTAAACCATCCATATGCACCCAAACATACATATATATAACCATGCGGAGAAAGGGGATCGGGTTTAGCATGCTATTAAAACCTTTACCTGGGCTTTATAGTTTACTGTTCTAAACCACCCATGGGCTATATGGGTTCAGTTCCCCATGTTGAAAGGGAACCATTGTGTGAAGTCGCACGAACAAGGAATAAAATCTGGGATTACTAGTACCTCCCCCAAATATAAAGTGTGACATCATGCATACGGTCACTAAGGCAAAACGTCATATCGTCAAATATGAGTTTCTAATTTTGGTCCCCTCGGGACATCAATCTTCCAATACTTTGCTACACACCTCACCATTATTACCCAATTAAAAACATTACCAAGCAACCAAGCAATCCATTAACCATTTATTAACTAAGGCCATTAGTAGTGGTAATAGGATACCCACTATACTTGCAAGTTTTGTCTATAGCCAATCATATATAGGTTTAAAGGATTTCATGTACCCTTCATGATTTCCAATTAACCAAAACTATAGCCACCAAGGCCTTTAAAATACATTTAAAACCATTTAAATCACTCATATCATTTAGGGTTACATTACCAAGTTTAAACCATGCATAATTCCATTGAAAAACCAATATTATAGTGGAAACATTATTAGAGGCATTTTATCAAACACATTAGGTGCATAGTATTTCTAAAACCAAAGTCCATTACCAAAGAACCATTCCATTGCAACCAATTATCCAAAACCACCATTAATCCATATAAACACATAATTAAAATATGGGAAAACCATAACCAAGCATTTATAACCAAAACCCCCTAATCATATTTGAAAACCCAAAATCATGCAATATTCAAATCATAAAAACATTGTATAAAACCATGCCTTTAATTGGTAATAACAATGAGGGAAGATAATATGCCTTAATCGATAAAGTAGACAGTGAGAAACCACCAAAAAGATCCTCAATTTAGTCCTCTAGTTGAAACCGTAGCTTCCTAACCCAAAAAATCTTGAGAAAATTATAGTGTTTAGTAAGATTTTCTAAGTGTTAATGAATAGAATAATCGGGTAAATAACCACCCAATATGAATATAATTCATGGTGCCTTATTAGGTTAAGTGGGGAAATATCCAGAATACCCCTACTTAAGTTGCACAAAATCCCGTCACAGGGGTACGACTGACCCTAACGAGTCATACCCTTGGATATGAGTAGTACACATAACTCATATCCTAGGACTTAACCCTTACACCCAATATTGTCCAAACTCATCTTACCCAAGTTATATTAACAACATATGATTCATACCCTGCACCCATATCTCTGGCAAAATAGAATCAAAGAAGTTTTGAACACTAACCACCATACGAGTCCAGGGTATGACTTATACCCTGGCTTATGGCTCATGGTGATCCACTCATACTCAGATCCAACCTAGGTTACCAAGTTTAAGGTTAAGTGAAGAAACCAAACAATTTGTATCCGACCATACGACTCGTACCATACAAGTCGTACCCATTTCAGTGACCAAAATCCATTCCACCAACCAACACTAATAAGCATACAACTAGACTATACCATTTTTACCCTGACATATGGATCATACCCATGAGTCATATTGGGTCCAGAGACCAGAATTTTATGAAATTTTCTAAGCTCCAGAAACTAGGGTGTTTAAAAGAATCCTGGATATACCTGTTGTAGGGATAAGAACTATAGTAAATCAACAGCCTAACACTGATTTCATGATTGAGCATCAAAGGTAGGAGACACCCCAATAGCAGCAGTGAAAAAAAAGTTTCTAAAAAGTGATTATCAACTGGAATTTAAGTTCATCAACAAGGTCATGTTACCAAGGCATGAAAAAATAAGGAACAATTTTCTCCAGTGTTGACTTGTTTTTTATTGAATCCTTGAGCAAGTTTGAATTGATAAGTCTTCCAGCCCTAATGATAAAGCATATGGATAAAGTGATTCATTATAAGGAAGAAAAACATGGAATGTCATATGGATAACTCTTGAACAAGGTGTTTGAACACTATGGTGTGTATGGAACTAAGGGAATACCTGCAACATCCAAGCAAATTAGCCTAATAATCCTTATGGAGAATGAATGCATTGAGGAAAAAGTTGGATCTGTATCTCAAGTGTCTGAGTTGCTAGTTGTTCAAAAAAGTTGGGAAAGAAAATGAATGAATTAATAGATCAAGTTATCTACCAAATATACTAAAATAGTGCACCTGAAGTTGCAAATCAGAAGTTGTCCTTTGAGAAACCAGGTGCCATTGATGAACTTGTAGCTGAAAATGCAAAACTCCAGGCAAAAGTGGTAGAACTGACTGGTAAAGTTCAAGAACTAAATGTTGAAGTTAAGGTTCTCACTAAATAGTTGTTGGATGTGCACAATGTATAAAGTACAAGAATGGATATATTGCTTAAGTTCTTTTCCCCCCAGACCTCTCTGTACCTAAGCCCTATTATCCCTATTCTCTAATCAATCCTATGTCAGTCTCATATTTGGCCTCTTGTGTTGTTTTTTGAAGACAGTTATTTTATGTGTTTATTTTGATATGATTGTAATGGTACAGACTTCTTATTTATGAGTGCATGATTATACCTGTGTACTTCATTTATCTCCTTTATTTTAACTTATTCTTCGTGTTAGTGTTACCTTGTGACCATGATTTAACTAGCTTATAATTATCTTTACTCTTGGTTTACTGTTAATCATTTTTAATGATACCAAAAGAGGAAATACTAACTTCATATGTGAGGACCAGCTGTGTGTGTGTGTATGTGTGCTCATGTCGGCATGCTAATAGGGAGAAGTATACAAATGCACTAAAAGAAGGTGTATGATGACAGGGGGGAAAATTAGTGTTTTTGTTGCACATGACAATAAGGGACCAGGTCCCTATGTTGTATGATGGTGGAAGCATGATGCTAAGGTGGAACATTAATCTTCAGAGTGGTAATCACACTAATTAAATGCGATGGATATGGTCAAAGTTGTATGGTTGATTTGTTATCATCAAAATGAGGGAAATTGATATATATAGTTTTAATGATGAGAAGCTAACTGCAAGGGAACAGGTACCTAGATGTGCATGGTATAGTACAGTTGGCACGCGTGTCTGCACAGTTTTGTCCTCTTGTGTAAAAAAATGGTAGGTGCTACTTATACTGAATAGGACATCTGGTCTAATAATATTTAGCCCTAATCATAACTCAGCTATAAAATGAACAAGATGGTTCTTCATCAAATGGTTTTTGGCAAATACAAAAAGTGAAGAGAGACAGCAAAAACACAATTTCAACGTTGCTCAAGTTGATAGTTGTTTATGTATTCTTAAATAGAAATTTTTCTTGAGTGAGTTCTTCTATGCAAATGAATTACTCGTGTTATAAGAGTAATGAAATTTTCTTTTTGAGTAGAGAATTCTCAGGTAGAGTTGACTAAGTTTTGATAATGATTAGAGTTAATCGATATAGAAAGTCCTTGGCAGAGTTGTCAAGATGAGCTTGTAGTAGAGCTATTTCAAGAGAAAGGAGCCTGAAATTAGGTTGAAATTGAGTCTGTAATCAAGAGGTTGATTTTAGTGGATTTCTTTGAGGTGCTTGTGATGGCAAGATATGTTTTTTTCTCCCTTGAGTAAGGGAGTTTCGATGTTAAAATCTTGTGTGATTTTACTCTTCCTACACTATCTTTTTGTTTTCCTGCATTTTAGTGTTTGATTTTCTGTGATTTACTTTGAGGGACATGGCCCCTCACAGTGTGGTGCAACCCCCAAGGGTTCCAACAAATTAGCTAAGAGTAAAATTTGAGAAAAAGAGTCGATTGTATGGCAAATCCTTCAAGAAGTTATACAGGGACAACTTGTATTACTGAATACATCACCCAATCCTTATTGATTAGGCATACAGGCATTCCATCCCATTTAGTGGAGGCGAGCGCTATTTGTTTACATCCATTAATTTACAAGGGATTCAATGCCGATTCTAATGGAGATCCAATGGTTGTTCATGTACCTTTATCCTTAGAGGCTCAAGGAGAGGCCCATTTACTTATGTTTTCTCATATAAATCTTTTGTCTCCGACTGTACATTTGCAGTAATAAAACTTAAAGGAATTAACGGGGACCCACACAAGCAATGTAGCATGTGGTTTAATTTGATACAAAGTGAAAAACCATACCACGGCTTGACATGTCGTGAATCCTCTTGAAAGAGAAGGGAACCTTCGGTAATGCAGTGGCCCTTCTTTCAAAGAGGGGTGGATGGGCTATTCATATTTCATTTGATGGTCAGAGGCGGATCAAAAGTTAAGCAGTGGGAATTCTAAATATTCCTAGGGGGAAAATAGAGATGTCTCCTACGTTACCCATAATATGTGGATGTCACTTGGATTTGAATCCTAATACGATTATTAAGTAATAATAAAACAATAATAAAGGAAATATACCAACAGAAGATCTTCTAAATCTGGAGATGGAAGTTCCTATACATTCTCTTCTATTTGATTAGTTGTTCCATCCTAGATCACTAAATTACTAAGAAAAAAATAAAAACAAAGACCTCTTGATTGTATTTATAGAAAAAAATAAAAAAATTTAAAGAATTTCTAATTAAAGAAGAAAAATTAAAGAAGAACTATGATAAGTAATTAATTTACAATTCCACGTCATTAGTTTAGAGAAAAAACAAGAGAAACAAGAGAATTTGTAGAAGAGTAATATATAGTTAGAAGGTTCTACTAATTAAAAAATGGAAATAAGTATAATGGAAATAAAATCAAATTCCAGTCGATGAATCTTGCAATGAGATATACCCTACAATATACCAATAAACAAAGCCAAACAAGGTGGTTCGACCAAAATGAATTCAAAAGCTCATCGGTTTTTTACTTTACAATAACTCGGATTTAATCCCATAGAGATGATAAATCTTTAGCCAGTAAATTCAATAAATGAATATTACCTCTCGATGATCTTGAATCGGATCAATATCCTGAATAGCAATATTTGAACTATCAAATCAATTCAGCGTCGAGAATTGAAAAGTATAACATAGGAAGTTCCTTTATCCATACCGCCCCAAACTTGGATTCCTGGCCCAATTCAACCAAAATTCTTTTATTTATCATTTTTTATCATCTGGTCTTTTTCTTTCTAATTTATCTAGTTCCTTCTTATTTTGATATTCTTAGTGTTTTTCAGGACATGGTTTATCTTGGGATTACTTGTAACTCTCAGTACCATGTTACAACTAGGGGTAGTCTCGGGTCAT
Source organism: Capsicum pubescens (assembly GCA_030864215.1). Lineage (NCBI taxonomy): Eukaryota > Viridiplantae > Streptophyta > Magnoliopsida > Solanales > Solanaceae > Capsicum > Capsicum pubescens. The sequence continues at coordinate 256,158,171 of CM061540.1, read as the reverse complement.
AACAAACTTGGTATCATAGAAATAGGTTTAAAGTGTACTAGGATGTCTAAAATTGTATTGAATATAGTTTTATTCATGGGTGTGATGAACACCACACTTATGAGTGAGAAGCTCTGATATGTTCTAGGAAAAGTTTCACTTCTATCATGTTCATATCTTGTGATAGTGTGTGAGCTCTATTAAAACCTTTTACTAACTCTTTCTCTATATGTTTATAGAATATGCCTCCAAATAGAACTAACGGAAGGAGAAGTGGAATGATAGGTAGGTTGAGAACTAAAAAGCACGACAAATAGCTCAAAAAAAATCTTTTCAATGAACAAGTCTCCCATTCTATATTCAGGGCTGCTTTTATAGCCTTAGACCAGTCTATTGCCACCTTAAGTAACCAACCTACTGTGGGACCATCCAACCCGGCAATAAATGCAACAACAGGCAGAATTTGAGACTTGACTTGGATGAATTGTCCAGTGTTCTTTGAGTCCAAGTCTGAGGAGGATCCACAAGAGTTCATTGATAATATTGAAAAAGTTACAGAGATGATGGGGTGTTATCCTAACTGGAATTTTTAAATTGGATGCCTTTTACCTATATGGAGTAGCTCACACCTGGTATAAAAAGTGGAAGGAGGATAAAAGAGAAAATGCATAATTGGTAGAATGGGATAAGTTTGTGGTTGTATTTTTAGACAGGTTCTTCCCACTTGATCTAAGGGAGGCCAAGGTGTAGGAATTCATAAATATAAAGTTGGGTAGCATGAGTGAGAAGAAGTATTTCCATTAGATTACTCAGTTGAAAAGGTATACTCTGACCATGGTTTCTCATTCTAAGGCCCTCATGAGCAAGTTTGTGTCTGGTGTTTCTAAGTATGTGGTCAAGGAATGTAAAGCTACTATCTCAGTGAAGGAGGTGGACATCTCCAAGATGATGGTTCATGCCCAGCAAATAGAGGAATAGAAAGCTAAGGAAAAGGAAAGGAAGAATAAGAGAGCTAGAAATGGCATCTTTAATTTTTCTCCACAGAGGTTAGATGGTGGAAATTGTTCTTAGTTCCACCAGAAATCTTCATCTCCATCTCCTCTTCGACTAGTGCCCAATGCCTAAGTTCTGGTAAGATAATTAAGATAGGGCACTAGGCTCTAAGTCTTAGGGTAGTGTAAGTAGTGTTTGTACTATCCCGATATGCAAAAAATGTGATAGGAACCACAAGAATGAGTGTATGGCTAGTAGTGAAAGTTCCTATGAGTATGGAAATCTAGGCCACTAATTGAGCAAATGCACAGTGGCTTCCCAAAGAGGTAGGAAAGCCTGTCAGCAAACTCAGTCCAATTCTTTAGGAAGTCGCGTAACTCAGCAGGATGCCTCATTAGTGCAGCTGGTGGATAGTACCAGAATAGGTTTTATGCCCTTCAAGCTTGACAAGATCAGGAGGTCCTGAAGTTGTCATAGCTACGTTACAAGTTTTCCATATTCATGATTATGCATCATTAGATCCTCAAACCACACTTTCTTTTGTAACTTCCTATATACCAGTAGACATTGATATCAGTCCTAAAATTCTTTTACAACCTTTCACAGTAACTACTCCAGGTGGTGACTCAGTTATAGATTGATGAGAATACAGAAATTACTGAGTTACAGTTTCCTAAAAAGTCACATTACTAGTCTCATAAAGTTATGCATAGTAGATTTTGATGTCATTCTTGGTAAGGATTGACAACACACTTTTTATGCCTCTATTTTCCAAATGAATCATTTCAATAGTGAAAGGGTAGTACCTCAAATCCTATGGGTCAGTTCATCTCTTACCTTAAGGCTAGAAAGTTGTAATACCCCATGATTTTTCCTCACTTAAATTCATCCCTAGAATGTTAAGGGATATCTTCCAAAACAAATACTATTTATTTGGTGTGGAATTCCTTATATTTGGACTTTCTATTGTGTATGAAATTGAATTAGCTTTCCAACAATATAAAATTTGCCTAAATCCGATAACCGGGCAAGAAGTTATGGTTATTTTAAGTTCCTATCATAAAACACAATCGTCTTGACCCTTAGCACGTCGCGGATCAGTGTAATTTTCCAATTTTCCCATTTCAGTGGCCCTTCGCGATATTGGCGTATCGCGGAGAGGGTCAATTTCTAGTTTGTCAATTTCCAGAGGTCCAGCGCAATAATGGTGTGCCGCGCCATGTGCCAAAATAGGATTCCAAAGGGGCACCACGATGTCTCCGCATCGTGGAGTCTGCCCAGTTTCCATTTATCAATTTCCAGTGAGCCACCATGACAGTGGCGCGTCACGGTGGCCACACAGATTAGGAAAATATATGTTTTCCAGTTTCGTATAAAAGTTTAAAGGGAGTATTTTTGTAAATCCCCAATCCCCAATCCATCCAAAAATAAAAGATTAATCGTATTTGAGAGCACTTTATGCCTTATTCATCATTCTCTCTTAAACAAAACCCTAAGGCTCATACTTCCTCTCTAAGAAAACCCAAAATTTCGTCCATCAATTCTCCAAGAAAATACAAGATTGAGAATCCTCAATTCAAGAACTTCAAGAAGTCATCTCCAAAACATCAATAAAGATCCAAGATTCAAGTTCTAGCATCTAGATCATCCAACAAGGTATGTGGGGTTTGAACAAGGATAACTCTTTCATTTTTGTGCCCAAAATTTTATTTTTATTTATAAATTTAATGCACTTTATGAGATTTCCCATGAAATTAAAGCTAGGGTTTATTTCCATTATCATTATTTGCAAGGTTATGAGATTTCCCATGATTTAGAAGTTGAATTACATGACTTATTCATATTTCTATGCATTGTACATAAATTTTCAGATTTTATGATGAAATTATAAGTGTTTACATTATCAAACATGAATTTTTAGATGTTTTAACATGAGATTGTTGTATGGGTCCTTATGCCCTAATTAATATTTCTATTTCAAGATTATTTGTGCTATAAGCACCCTCAGATAAGTTTATTCTTAGATTACTGTTAAAGATTTGACCTTTTGGTCCTAAGCTAAGATAAAGAATCCACTTTGTTCAGATAACTTGAGATTTAAGAAAGAAAAGTATAATTGATTTTCTTGTAAACCCTTGAGCTATTTTGAAGTGAATTTCCTAAGATTTTGAGCATAAGAATGGGAGTAGTATTTAGCATCGAAATGGGTACGTTACTACGGTTTCATACCCCAGAACTATGTGCCAATGTAGGATTCAAATTTTTTCCACTTTTACGTGGATGACTCGGATTATGATAACTTAAGATAGAAGTTCTATTCCGATGGCAAGGGTAGAACAGCCCTACCTAACGGGGTCCAGACGTGGGACTCCATGGATGCTCACATGGTGTATGTCGGTTAGAAGAACCCCCCAATAAGATGTCCCCTACTCTTAAAATAGTCTATTATTGTAAAGCCTAAATATAAAAGCATATGTTTTGAAAGCTATGGTTTCCGATTCTTAAAGTCTTGAGACAAGTATTTCCCTTACAAATTGATAAGATAATGTAGCAGTTTCCAAAAAGAACAGATTTTAGAACTGAATATAATGGCTCACAAGATTTACATTATATGCTTTGATGATCATGATTCATGACCTTCAGATTTTAGATTTACTCAAGCTATATGAGTCATTTACATTTAGCATGCATGGATTTTATAAATTGTGATGATGTTGTTTACTTATTGCATGCACCCCCATATACTCAGTACATCCTCAAAGTACTGATCCACAAATATGTTTATGTGCTACATTGTCTCATAATGTAGGTCCAGCTGCTCAGTCTCAGTAGCGTGAGTGATTCCCGAGCATCTCATCTACATCCCCGTAGTTGGTGAGTCCTCATAGTTCGGGGAATAAGTTATTCATACTTTAAGTTTATTAGTAGATATTTATTTATTCATTTCAGACAGTTTACGTCAGCTGGGTCCTGTCTCAATGACTCTCTAGATTCAGATAGTAAAGGCTTGTTGGACTACTAGATTCAGTGTTAGACTTTTAATTCTGTATTCAGATTCTCAGTATTATCTTACCAAGACTTGTGAGATTTCTATTGTTTAGATAAGATTTCCGCAATTATTATGTTTTCATATTCATATTTCCCCTATGTTGAGATTCAGACATAGTAGAAAGTAGTTAGGGTTAGCTCAGGACTACTTATAGTTCGGAGCACTGTGTGGCATCCAGGGAACTAGATTTCGGAGCGTTACAAAATTTGATCTCCAAATGGTGTATCTATCATTTTGTCTGGGTTAAGGATTCAAAATTCAAAGCCCCAACTCTTGGGTCGGTTCTAGTGGTAAACAAATTCTATAAGTGTTTCCTAAAGATCTACCAGGAGTTTCTCCCGAGTGGGAAATAACCTTCAGAATAGATCTCCTTCTATATACCCAACCTATTTTAATTCCACCCTATAGAATGGCTCCAGCCAAACTTAAAGAGTTTAAGGAACAATTGAAGGACCTCCTAGACAAGGATTTTATCAGATGAAGCATCTCTCCATAGGGTTCTCCAGTTCTTTTTGTGCATAAGAAAGACAATTCTCTTAAAATGTGCATTGACTATCATCAGTTAAACAAGGTCAGAGTAAAATATAATTATTCTATTTCTAGAATTGATAATTTTTCCACCAACTTCATTGTGCAAATTGCTTCTCTAAGATAGACCATAGATCAGGCTATCATCAGCTCAAAGACAAAGAACGTGACATTCGGAACACAACCTTCAGAACTCGATATGGCCAATTTGAATTTGTTATTATGCCTTTTGGACTAACAAATGCTCCTACAACTTTTATGGACTTAATGAAATGAGTATTCAAGTAGTACTTGGACATTTTCGTTACTGTCTTCATAGATGATATCCTTGTTTATTCTAAGAGTAAGGATGAATACGCAGATTATTTAAGGATTGCCTTGCACACTCTTAAATATTGCCAGCTATTTTCTAAGTTCAGCAAGTGTGAATTTTGCGTTGCTACTATCATGGAAATTACTGTCGTCTAAAAATGTCATATATCAGCCAACTCTGTGGGACATGAAAATATATACTTCAGCCACAAGGTCAAGTCTATAATAATTTATCTTCTCAAGATTTTTCCTAATGCATAAATCCACAACTACAACTTATGTCCTGACAATCACTAACTCAATATTTTTCAATGACAAACACTTCATGGTCAAGACAAACCACTCTTATATCACTAACACCAATTTAAGATATACAGAGTCATTCTTATTTCTACCTAATAATATTTTTATTATGGGCTTCACTTAACTCTTAATCACCTCAAGAGTGATCCCCACACCACTAGCACATAATAAAGGCCAAACAAAATAAATCGATTATAGGTTATTAATAGTCTCGTCACCAATATCACATTCCAGACAAGTCATCCATCAAATTATGTAGGTATCAACAACCTCTACTAGTTTTTGTCACTTATATTTAAAACTCATTATTTTGCCAAATATTAAGAATTCATTCACATAAGGAACTCAAAGATAATGTCACTTAGCAAGTCCTCACAAGGAACCTATTATAATTTCAATAATAAAAATGCACAAAAATTCTAAATATAGTCTCAATGATCGGACCACACAAGGATCCCCACATAATATCAAATAATTGAACCACACAAGGATTCATCCACAACATCATTAACAAGAACTTCTCATTACACAAAGCTCATATCACCTTAGTCTTTTATTCATGAAACTTTTTCACCATCTTTTCTTGATATCATGTTCTCATATCATCCTCTCAATTCTCATACCATCAATTTCATCAGTATATTGTACAAAAAAAAAATAAGTAAGCACCATAGAATTGCTAGTTTCATAATAACAAAAAAAATCAAATAATCCCATCACAATTATCAACAAAAACAACTTAGTCAATTTTTATCACTTAAATTCAAACAAAAATAATTCACAACAATGACAAAAATCTAGCAACACAAGTTTAGCCATATATCAAACAAAAACAATTAATAAGTTCACAACTTTCACAAGTTTTTTACCTATTAATAATAAATTTTAGACCTTATTAACAGATACCAATTGAAATCTCCTAGTTTTTTATTCAAAATTACTAAGATACCAATTGGAATTAACTACATTCCAATTGAACTCTATTAAGATACCAATTAGAATTATCTAGATACCAATTGGATTAAATCTAATAGTGCAAGATTAGAACGGTACGATGGAGAGAAAGAAAGGAAAATGACTTTTAAATGCCTCATAGCCTTTCGAAGATTGGGTGTAGAGCCCTACACACCAATCTACGGAACTCATCTTGACATTGCTCTTGTACTTGTGGGACCGGTGAACCTAAGGCTCTAATACCAACTATCACAACCTATATTAACGGACCAAGCGGGCACCTACGATATTCTAAATAGCTAGGAGAACCCTTATTACCCAACTAAAAATATGCGGAAGCCATCTGTTTTTAAGGAAATACTAGATTAAATATAATAAGTAAATTAAATACTAATAAATAAATTTCTTTAAAAACTTCTTACAAGTGTCCTTCATTATCTCAAGATTTGGCTAGGCATGTACAAGAGCTACCTATTACAACATAGACTGACAGTAAAATAAATACAAGGACTCTAACATCTTCCAGGAAAAAGTGCAGAAGTTAGTGCTGAATATCGTCATCCATCTAGCAACTGCAAACTAACATGCATTCAGTCTACACCCCAAAAACGAATGTAGAAGAGTAGGGTCAGTACAACCACACGTACTGGTAAGCATCATCAGCCGACGTGTTAGTCCATATAATCATAAAATAGAATTAAGAAAAATAAATCATGACATCTTGAATAGAATATAATTCAACTAAGGATGTAATAACATTATTACTTTACCTATATAACTTACATCTTCCAACTACTCTTCCAACTCCATCAATATTATATTTGTTACTAACATACTCTAGCCTTATTAATTCACACCATCAACCACAATCCAACGCTAATACATTATTATTCCTCTTTTTTCACCTTATCTCTTCCATTACCTAGATCTATATGATAAATCCAATAATCATAGACAACTCACACTAAACTCTCGGGCTAACAACCAAATGCTCTATTATAATATCAAGGAATGATAACTAGCCATTCTGGTAAGCTACCATTAAAACTCTTATAAATGAAGAAAGCCGACCAACATATAAGAAAGTATAAAGTTTCACATTTTCAAATACATATCACACAATCAAATACCCAATGAATTAACAATACAACAATAACAGATCAAACCGTGCTCACAAACAAGCCACATAACCATCAAGAGTATCAATCATACTGTAAACATCCACAGACTCAACATAAATATGTACACATGCTATTTTTTCCCAAATAGTCATGACCTGCAGGGAACAATCTAAGTTCATGTACCGTACGGGCGTGGTACCCGATCCAACATATACATATCCGTACCGACGTGGTACACGCTCCAACATATATATATATTCATACCAGCGTGGTACCCGATCCAATATATACATATCCGTACCAGCGTGGTACCTGATCTAACATATACATATCTGTACCGGCGTGGTACCTGATTCAACATATACATATCCGTATTGGTATAGTACTCAATCTAATATATGCATATCCGTACCGGCGTGGTACCCGATCCAACATATACATATCCATACCGGCGTGGTACCCGATCAACATATACATATTCGTACCGGCGTGGTACCCAATCAAACATATACATATCCATACCAGGGTGATACCCGATCTAATATATACATATTCGTACCGACATGGTACCCGATCCAACATATACAAGTATTATCAATATCAAATTTACACAACGTCACAGCATACAACATAATGTACTAAGTTTACAAATACACTTAAAGTCATAAGACAATTCCATCAAGTAAATTTTCAATAATTATTTATACACGCATCAACAATCCAAGTATCAACAATTTCAAGCATGTCTGAATACCAATCAACAAGTATTTAGAGCATTACTTTAAGGAGTTATCATTATCAAATAAGCCACTCATAGGCACAATTCAATAACCCATCATTATCACCAATTTAGCCTCTCATGGTCATTGAATAGATATAGTATTTTTATCGATATCAAAACAAGAATATCAAAAAATAAATCACAATTTAATTCTTATGCATACAAGTCATTACTGGAGCCTTAATTATTTATTAATTATTAAAAATGTCATTATCTTCTTATATACCGCAACTTGGGTTCTAACATCACCATCTATAACTAGCATATTCACGCGTATCATTATCCTTTACATCTTTCCACATAATACAATCATCACACTAATTCAAGTCATCTATCCTTTAGATATTACTATGCTCATCAATATTCGATCTTAGCATAATTCTCCTCATCATATTATTGCACAATACATACAACTTAATACCATTACAACTCAACTAGGTTCATCACTAGAACAACAACAACAACAACAAACCCAGTGTATTCCCACACAGTGGGGTCTGGGGAGGGTAAAATATATGCAGTCATACCGCTATCCCCGAAGAAGTAGAGAGGTTGTTTTCGATAGACCCCCATATCAAGATATAAAAAAAAGGGTAATGAAACGTGAAGCAGGATGGGTGGCTTAACGGAAGGTTCATCACTAGAACAACTAAAAAAAAAACCATCATGTTCAAATACTACATTTACAACAATCTCTTTTCGGGCACATAACACATAATATCATAAATATCACAGAATCAATCAATAATATAGTTTTTGGGATTATAGTTAAGTACTCATGTCTTTATCCACCTCAACTTCATGCCCGCAGGCCTAGACATGCTTTCTCCCATCAGTTCTAAATTATGAAAATATAAAATAACTCAACCTTCTACTCATTAAACCTAGCCTACCTGGAAGCCAAGCTTTTGAAAGAAGCAAGTTGCAACAAGGATGCTCTTTCCTTTCTTTTATGCCTTGAAATAATCAATCGTCTAAAAATAAAGAAATTATAAGAGTAATCAAATATTTATTCTTCAAACAAATATCTTGGGGATTCAAACCGACTAATTCTACCCTTAATTCAAGGTCTATAGCATTCCCCAATATCAGTTAGTCATTAATTAGCTCTTTCAAACTTAACACATCTCCATTAATAGAGTTTTTATGCTAAAGGTCTCATCTTTACGGAATTCAAGGTTCCTAACCATCAAAATTCATAATCTAGTTTATAAAATTCATGTTAGGAATCTTTAATTTATAGTTTAGAATCAGCTCTAGGTCATATTAAAAACACCCATAAGTATTCACCAAAAGAATTCCACCATTAAAGGTCTTTCTAGGGATTATAAGATATTAAAGGATTAAAAGACGTAGAAAATAAAGAAAAAACTTACCTCCACGAAGGAATTTCACCTTAAGCTTTGAGAAATCACCTATCTAGGGTTGGGAAATGAAATTTGGGGGTTTTAGGCCTAAAAAACGGCTGAAGTTGGTTTAAATACAATCAGAATTTTCGCTACAGCAAAATTTTGTTTCAGCTCAGTAAAACAGTCATAGCTGTTTACTCCGAATTCGGATGGAGAAACGGTTTGTTGTGTTGGAAAGAAGACTCATAGATCTTTAATTTGATAGGTTATGGGTTTTGTAACTTCTTATATTCTAAGATATATGATCATTTAAAGTTGGCCCTAATAGAAATCCATATTGAAACTGTATTGAAAAGAAAGTTTTATACTTAACTTTGTGTTAGGGATATTGTATAACCTTAATTCATACCTAAAGAACTTTAAAACTAAAGTATTGATATTAGAACACATGAATAATTAAATTCATCAAGCTTGAGTCTATCTAGACACATCCAAAGGCTAAAATCATTGCAGAAAAGTTTGAGGTGACGTAATAAATAAAATATTGGCTATTTTGGACCCAAGTTAATATTGAGGAATGAAAATCAAGAATTTTTTTGAATTTATTATGAATAATTTAGCAACTACAAAATGGGTCGTTACAAAGGATAAATCAAGAATGTCTATCAAAGCTATTCTGAAAGGTAAAGACATTTATTCAAGTCAAGTGGTAAGCATAGTAACTGTAAAAATAGAGTACAAAAAGTTGAGAATAACTGTAAAAATAGAGTACAAAAAGATTGAGAAAGTCTTGTATATTTGATAGAATGTATGTTCCATTCTTTGGGTGAGATTAATTTGTTAATCCATAGGTAACAACGGTAATATACGTCTGAATTTGCTTATCCCTATAAGACTTGAATAATCTAGACATGTCCCTATAAGACTTGAATAAGCTGGACATGATATTTGTAAGAATAAATTCATAAAAGTTTATTGTAAAGGTGAGTTTTTGGTAAAATGTTGACAGAAGGGCTATGTTTTGTTTAGCAACTTTCATAGGTTGAATTGTCAGCATTCTGGCTCAGTTTGAACAATTGGGTAATTGTTTCATCCAGATGAAGAAATGAAAGAAAGTGCCTGATGGGGTTCCAAATATATCCTATTTGTGTTTTGTGGGTAGTTGAGGTGACACAATTTTAAGTAATGTGGCTCTTAACCGTCACTAAATTTCTTATGGTGTGAGCCAGTGTGGATTTTTCTTATTCATCAACGAGAACCACTCATTTTTTAGGCTTAGAAATTGAAATTGTTTCAGGTTGGTGAGATAAGAAAGTTCAACAAGAAAACCTCATAATGTTTGAATTGACATGCCTCGTGAACCAATATTTAAGGATGGCAAAACCATTCTTGACACAACCAATACACTAATATATGACATTATTAATTATTTCATAGATAGTCCAGACATTAAGAGAAAGAACTTTCAAGAAACTTAACACCTTTAATGTAAGACATTTTCTGATCATAGATGGTACAAAGATTCCTTTCTTATTAGAATTTATGATAAATTTGATGCGACATGGAAACACGACACATTTGATGCCTAAAACTAAGGAATTTAAGCTTGCACGTAGGTTATTTTTGTGGATATGAGGTGTTTTTTGCTTGATTGCAGGGAATATAGGTACGAAGCTCCTTGGGATAAGAATTAAAAGAAAAATCCCTGAAAAATATGAAGTCCGCCAATATTACAAATCAACCTACAAGTAGTCAAATCATCATAAGACTAGTGGCAGACTCGTGAACAAAGCAATAACAAAAGACAAGCTGAAAAATCCAAGTGAAAGATGTTCGTGACTCGCAAGGAGTCACTACGAGTCATGAAAAACAATCGTAAAGAGAAAAAAACACGTGTCATTCAGAGGTGAAGTCAGAGAAGGAGATGAGTCGTAAAGTTTGTTGGCGGCTCGTAGTGACTAGTCATAAGTCAGAGATGGGTCATATTTTTGTAATCGTCTATTGAAGAGTCTTCTTGAGAAGTATGGAGTAAAGTACAAGATGGCAACACCTTATCATCTGCAGAATAGTGGACAGGTTGAGGTGTCCAATAGAGAAATTAAGCCATCTTGGCGAAGATAGTGAATGCCAATAGAACTAATTGGTCAAGAAATCTAGACGATGTATTATGGGATTACCAAACAGATCTCAAGACTGTTATTGGTGCTTCTCTTTATCAATAGGTATATGACAAAGCATGTCACTTGTCTGTTGAACTTGAGCATAAAGCACTGTGGGCACTGAAGAAGCTGAATTTTGAGTGGCAGGATGCAGTCAAGACAAGAATGAGTAAGATGAATGAGTTGGATAAATTCCAAATCCGGTCTTATGATAGTTCTACCCTTTACAAAGAGAAGATAAAGTTGCATCATTATCGCAAAATTGAGAAAACAATATTTGAGAAAGGTGACCGGGTATTGCTATATAACTCAAGACTTTGCTTGTTTCCAGGTATGTTGAATTCCAGGTGGTATGGTCCATTTACAGTGACAACAGTTTATCCATATAGTGCATTGGAATTGAAGTGGGATGGTAAGCCCCGTTCAAGGTGAATTGGCAAAGAGTAGAACACTATATAGTCCATTTACAGTGACAACAGTTTATACCATTTGGGCAAAGCCAATAAGGTGGGAGATGCCCTTACCAAATTATTTATGGAAAGTGTTGCTCATTTTAAGGATGAGAAGAAAGAACTAGCTCATGAGATCTATAGATTGGATGAATTAGGAGTTTGGTTGGTTTGTCCAAAATTGTTTGGAATCCTCCTTGGAAGCCCAGGTGAAATAAAAGCAATATAGTGATCCTATTTTTCTTAGATTAAAAATAACAGTCCAAAGTCAGAAGGTTGAGGTTTTGTCCTACGGGAGATGGTGTTCTTCGCTATTAGAGCAAACTATGTATTTTGGATGGGGATGAATTAAGACAGAAGATGCTAGTGGAGGCTCATGGTTCTTTGTACTCTATTACACCCAGGAGCCACAAAGATGTGACATAATTTACGAGTAGTCTATTGGAAGAATGGTATGAAGAAGGATATCGTGGAATTTGTGGCTAACTGTCCAAATTTCCAATAGGTTAAGGTTGAGTACCAAAGACCTAGTGGCACTTAAACATCAGTATTCCCACCTAAAAGTTAGAAGTAGTGAATATGGACTTCATCATAAGGTTGTCTCGCATTAATTGACAGCAAGATACCATTTGGGTTATCATGGACTGAATGACAAAGTCTTCCCATTTTCTACCAGCTAATACTTAAAATTTAGCTAAGTACTATGCTAAACTCTACCTAAAGTAGTTGGTGAAATTTCGTAGAGTCCCTTGAAAATAATTTTAGATAGAGGTACTCAGTTTACCTCTCAGTTTTGGAAGGCATTTCAGAAGGGTCTTGGTATCCAAGTTCATCGAAGTATAACTTTTCATCCATAGATAGATGGTCAAGAAAAAAAGGACCATTCAGACCTTAAAGGACATGTTGAGAGTAAGTGTGATCGATTTAAAGGGTAGTTGGGATGATTAGTAATAATAATAGTTATCACTCTAGTATTCAGATGGCCTCATTTAAGGAATTTTATGGTAGGAGGTATAGGTCTCCTATTAGTTGCTTTGAAGTTGGTGAAGCTACTTTAATAGGGCCAGAGTCAGTCGATGAGGTTATGGAGAAAGTTTAGCTGATTAGACAAAGGGTTAATGAGTTTGTTTTTGGTGAGTTTGTCTACTTGAAAGTTTCACCTATGAAGGAGGTGAAGAGACTTGGGAAGCAGGGAAAGCTCAGTCCCCGCTTTATTGGTCCTTATGAGATTATAGGTTATTTTGGAAAAGTAACATATGAGTTTGACTTTCCAGTAGACTTAGCAGCAGTGCATCCATTCTTCCTTGTTTCATTGCTAAAGAAGTGTATTGGTGATCCCGCATAGGTTGTGCCCTTAGAAAATGTGGTCGTGAAAGATAGTCACTCTTACGAAGAGGTTCTAATTAAAATTCTTGACCGTCAGGATCGTAGGTTATGGAATAAAGAGATCGCATTGGTAAAAGTTCTTTAGTGAATTGATCGGTTAAGGGAGCTACATGGAAAGTAGAGGAAAACATGATGACCAAGTACTCACATCTCTTCCATTCAAACTTAGTTCCTGCTTGATGTGATATTTTTCCTTAATTAATTAATTCTTTTTATTTCATGTCACCTAGTTATTCTCATTCCATAGCATGAGTCCATGAGTAAATTCAGTACATATTTCAGTTACTAACTCAGTACCATGTTAATGTTTAGCTCTTAGAGACTCAATGTAGAAATTTTTGGTACAGATAGTGTAAAAGGGTTCCAATAATATCAGAAAAAGTAGTGAAGAAAATAAGGGAATTTTAGCTCTTTTCCCTTAACCTTCCATCTTATTCAGTTTTCATTCGGGGACGAATGATCCCAAAGGAGAGATATTGTAACACCCCAAAAAATATAAGTCAAGGATAGAACCAAGCTTCAAGTACATGTAGGATTAAACATCAAGTTTTAATAACATGAGAAGGAATTTTTCCATGTACCAAGGCCACAAGAACATTTATCCTTTATCCAAGATAAAACCTTCTTTATCGATCAATTCCTCAAGAAATAATAAGATTAAAACAAGCATAACTTCCAGATTATGATGAATATTTGAGCTCCAGACCACCAAATGATATATATTTGAATTATCTTTCCAAATCATCTAGTTTCACCTTCATACGATATTGGAGTAAGAAGTTACAACATTTTTAGTGAAGTACTACTCTATAGTGAGATACCACAAGCCAAACCACGACCATGAATACATTATACGACCATACAATGGTCTCGTCTGGTCAAAAAAATCCCAACATATGAAAGTTTACAAGTGTACCACCCTACTACAAGAGGGAACCACAATCTTACTTTTAACTACAAACATATTCACGATTGTGAATCCCACAGATACCCCTAATTGGGCCTTTAAGCCTACGAACCAAGGTACGACCCACAATCGTAGGTTGGTTCCATGATCGTGGGAAGGTCTCATACATTTCTTTCAGCAGTTTCTAGTTACGAATTTTAAAGAGGTATATCAGTCTTTTTTCACTCTTTTAACAACAAAGTTATGTATTTTTGGATATTTTAAGGATGTTTATTAGGTTTTATATTACACTAATCCCTCATTACTCAAAAAAACATCGGACACTTAGTTTTAAGAAGGAAAGAGGCGATTTATTTCACTAAGGCAGAGCTAGGGTTCATCTTCTTCAAGCTACCAATTCCAAGGAATTCTTCAAGGTTTCCTTCTAAAAGTGTGTGGTATTTTATCAATGGTCCCCTTTCACCCATTGATTCCTAAAGTTAACACAATTCTCTAGTTCAATTTCTTCCTTACAATTTAGGGTTTATGGATATTGGTAAATTCATTAATATATATTAGTTATTGCTATCATTGAGTTAGAATCCCTATTTTATCATGAATTTTAGTATTATTACGTAAACCATAACCACAACCCGAGTTATATTGTGAAATCCATAAGTGTTGGACTTGACTCACTAATTTACTTGAATTCATTCAGTTTACGGAATTAGCATAATAGTTTTATTATTTTGAGATGGTAGGTTATGAACACTTGATGACCTAGGATTTTATGCATATACTTTTGGGTACTATATCCCTAGTTTATATGTTTTGAATGCTTTTATAGAATGTATTTATTTTCAGTCTTTAAATTATTATCAACATTGAGCACGTTTCAGTTACCAGTGTCCCTCAGTTAAGAGTGATACTTAGCATTGAGCAGATGCAAGGATGAAGGCTCATCCACCAGTTAGGCTGAGACCTTTAGTAGAAGTCCTTAATTCCTAGAACTACAGCACTATCGTAGGTTCTAAAGGTCCATCCATCAGACCAGGCTTGACACCTCAGTCCTTTTGGACATAATTTTAGTGTATCCACATCAGTCAACTTTTGTACCCTTGGCAAGGCACTGAACATACGTCCAGTTGGGTTACAGGTTGAACCCCCAGTTTTCTAGATTGGAGAATGTTAGTTATTAGTAGATCCCACAGTGCATTTCATGGTTTATAGTCTAGATTCAAATTGTTGCATAACCTTCTATTCAGTTATTCAATTCACTAGATAACACATATGTTTATTAGTTAGTCTTTCATTAGTTTATCATGTTACGTGTTTCATATTTAGCTTATATCAGTTCTTTCCTATGTTACATACTTAGTATATTCAAAGTACTGATCGAATACCTTTTTTGCACTATATTGTCTCATAATATAGGTTCTGACACTCAGCATCTGAATCGTGTCTAGTACGATCTCTTACCGTATCAGCAGTAGAATTTTGGTGAGTCCTTATCATGCGAGGGTCTGTGTTAATGTTTTATTTTTTCTTTGTCATTCCCAATTTTTAGGCAGTTCGATCTAGCTGGGGGCTTGTTCAAGCAACTCATCTTAGTAGAGGCTTTTCAGACTTATAATTAGATTTTCAACTTGTGATCTCAGATTCAGTTATTATTGGTTGGGTTTTTTTTATAATATTTCATTATTCAATTAAGCTTCTGCATAAGTGGTTTTATCAATTATTTTCGATATTCTTAATGTTTTGTCAGGCCATAGGTTAGTTTGGGATCACTTGTAACTCTAACCATCGTGTTACGACTAGGGAGTATCTCGAATTGTAACAATCCCAAATAGTTTAGAAACCACTTTTCTCCTACTAGAATATACCATTTGAAATGTACTTGAATGGATAAACATGGTATTCTTTTTTGTCCTTTAGTTATGAAAGGCAAAGTTTAAAAAAAATGAATGAAGTGTAAAATCTATGAGAAACTAAAGTAACATAAGTACTTGTTATTAAAAAAACTTATAAGAAAAGTATTTATATCCTTCCTTGACTAAAGTGGAAAAGATATCCAACTTTGGGATTATATAAAGACCACCAATCATATAAATCATTGAGAAAATTAAGATGGTAGATATTTACCCCAAAGGATGTCAGGACCCATATTAACGGATAGTGTGGGCACCTATGCTATTCTAAATAGCTAGGAGAACCCTTATTACCCAACTAAAAATATGCAGAAGACTTCTATTTTTAAGCGAATAATGTATTAAATATAATAAGTAAATTAAATACTAATAAATAAATTTCTTCAAACTATCCCAAGACTTATAACAATCAAGAGTAATAAATCATACTGTAAACATCCACAGACTCAACACAAATACGTACACACATGCTATGGGAATGTAGTTTGAAGATAGAAGTTACTATCCCTAGCATGTACAAGAGCTACCTACTACAACATAGATTGTAGTTACTATCCCTAGCATGTACAAGAGCTACCTACTACAACATAGACTGACAGTAAAAAATAAATACAAGGACTCTAACATCTGCCAGGAAGAAAGTGCAGAAGTTAGTGTTGAATATCGTCATCCATCTAGTAACTTCAAACTAACCTGCATCCAGTCTACACCCCAAAAAGGAATGTAGAAGTGTAGGGTCAGTACAACTACACATACTGGTAGTCATCATCAGCCGACCGTGTTAGACCATATAATCATAAAATAGAATTAAGGAAAATAAATCATGACATCTTGAATGAAATATAATTCAACTAAGGTTGTAATAACATTATTACTTTACCTATATAACTTACATCATCCAACTACTCTTCCAACTCCATGAATATTATATTTGTTACTAACATACTCTAGCCTCATTAATTCACACCATCAACCACAATCCAATGCTAATACATCACTATTCCTCTTCATTCACCTTATCTCCTCCATTACTACATCTATAGGATAAATCCACTAATCATAGACAACTCACACTAAACTCTAGGGCTAACAATCAAACGCTCTATTATAATATTAAAGAATAATAACTAGCCATTCTGGTAAGCTACCATTATAACTCATATAAAAGAAGCAAGTCAACCAACATATAAGTAAGTACAAAGTTTCACTCTTTCAAATACATATCACATAATCAAATATCCAATGAATTAACAATACAACAATAACAGATCAAACAGTGCTCACAAACAAGACATATAACAATCAAGAGTAATAAATCATACTGTAAACATCCACAGACTCAACACAAATACGTACACACATGCTATGGGACTTATTTTTTCCCAAATAGTCATGAACTGCAGGGAATAATCTATGTTCATATACCGTACCGGTGTGGTACCCGATCCAACAAATAAATATCTGTACTGGTGTGGTACCTCATCCAATATATACATATTCGTACCGGCATGGTACCCGATCCAATATATACATATCTGTAACAGCGTGGTACCCGATCCAACATATGCATATCCGTATCGGTGTGGTACCCCATCGAACATATACATATCTATACCAGTATAGTACTCGATCCAACATATACATATTCGTTCCGGTGTGGTACCCAATCCAACATATACATATCCGTACATGCGTGGTACCAGATCAAACATATACATATTCGTACCGGCGTGGTACCCGATCTAACATATATATATATCCATATTGGTGTGGCACCCGATCCAACATATACAAGTATTATCAACATCAAATTTACACAACATCACATCATACAATACAATTTACAACGTTTACAAGTACACTTAAAGTCATAAGACAATTCCATCAAGTAAATTTTCAATAATCATTTATAGACGCATCAACAATCCAAGCATCAATAATTTCAACCATGTCTGAATACCAATCAACAAATATTCAGAGCATTACTTTAAGGAGTTATCATTATCAAACAAGCCACTCATAAGCACAATTCAATAACCCATCATTATCATCAATTTAGCCTCTCATGGGCATCCAATAGATATAGTATTTTTATCAATATCAAAACAAGAAAATCAGAAAATAAATCACAATTTAATTCTTACGAATATAAGTCATTATTGGAGCCTTAATTACTCATTAATTATTAAAAATATCATTATCTTCTGAAATACCGTATCTTGGGTTCTAACATCACCCCCTATAACTAGCACATTCATGCGTATCATTATCCTCTACCTCTTTCCACATAATACAATCATCACACTAATTCAAGTCATCTATCCATTACATATTGCTATGCTCATCAATATTCGATCTTAACATAATTCTCCTCATCATATTATTGCACAATACACACAACTTAATACCATTACAAATCAACTAGATTCATCACTAGAACAACTAAAAAAGAATCATCATGTTCATATACTACATTTACAACAATGTCCATTCGGACATGTAACACATAATATCATAAAAATCACATAATCAATCAATAATATAGTTTTTGGGATTAAAGTTAAGTACTCGTGTCTTTATCCACCTTAACTCCATTCCCGCAGGCCTAGACATGCTTTCTACCCTCAATTCCAAATTATGAAAATATAAAATAACACAATCTTCTACTCATTAAATGTAGCCTTCCTAGACTGCAAGCTTTTGGAAGAAACAAGTTGCAACAAGGATGCTCTTTCCTTTCTTTCATGCCTTGGAACAGTCAATCATTTAAGAACCAAGCAATTCTAAGAGTAATCAAATATTTACTCTTCAAACAAATATCTTGGTGATTCAAACCCCTAATTCTACTCTTAATTCAAGGTCTATAGCATTCCCCAATGTCAGTTAGCCATTAATTAGTTCTTTCAAACTTAA
This sequence comes from Capsicum pubescens, assembly GCA_030864215.1. Taxonomy (NCBI): domain Eukaryota; kingdom Viridiplantae; phylum Streptophyta; class Magnoliopsida; order Solanales; family Solanaceae; genus Capsicum; species Capsicum pubescens. Next base: position 256,139,081 of record CM061540.1, on the reverse strand, counting down.
CATATCTCCATTAATAGAGTTTTTATGCTAAAGGTCTCATCTTTACGGAATTCAAGGTTCCTAACCATCAAAATTCATAATATAGTTTATAAAGTTCATGTTAGGAATCTTTAATTTATAGTTTAGAATCAGCTCTAGGTCATATTAAAAACACCCATGAGTATTCCCTAAAAGAATTCCACCATTAAAGGTCTTTCTAAGGATTATAAGATATTAAAGTATTAAAAGACGAAGAAAATAATGGAAAAACATACCTCCACTAAGGAATTTCACCTTAATCTTTGGGAAATCACCTCTCTAGGGTTGGGGATTGAAATTTGGGGATTTAGGCCTCAAAAATGGCTGAAGTTGGTTTAAATACAATAAGAATTTTTGCTACAGCGAAATCCCATTTCAGCCCGAACAGTGCTCAGTAAAACAATCATAACTTTTTTACTCAAAATTTGGATTGAGGAACGGTTTATTGAGTTGGAAAGAAGACTCAGATATCTTTAATTTGATAGGTGATGAGTTTTGTAACTCTTTATATTCAAAGAGATATGATCATTTAAAGTTGGCCCTAATAGAAACCCATATCAAAACTATATTGTAAAGAAAGTTTTATACTTAACTTTGTGTTAGGGATATTGTGCTTCCTTAATTGATACCTAAAGAACTTTAAAACTAAAGTATTGATGTTAGAACTCATGAATAATTAAATTCATCAAGCTTGAGTCTATCATGACACATCTGAAGGCTAAAATCTTCGCTGGAAAGTTTTAGGTGACGTAATAAGTAAAATATTGGCTATTTTGGACCCAAGTAAATACTGAGGAATAAAAATCAAGAATTTTTATGAATTTATTATGAATAATTTAGCAATGACAAAATGGGTCGTTACAATCAGATACTAATTTACCATCTGTTCGTCCCCGAAGGGGTATTCAGTGGAGAAAAACACGAGGCTGGAATTAGAGAGACATTACTAATAGGGTTGCTTATATTGCACCCTATTCACTCACTCGATAATCTTATCGACCAACCCATATTCTATACTCAATCATTCTATCAAAGATTTTCAAAATATGAAGATGTGGAGCAAAATATTTACACACGAATCACTTATTCTCCTCTCAATGGCTTAAGTTTTAAACTTGAGTTTTACGAAAGCAAGGTAAAGATGGTTAAAAGATTCACCTTGAAGAAGATAAATATTCAAAAATACCTTCTTCTTTTTCTTTCTTTTTTTTACTGAAGCTCTAGAGCCCCAGATTTAATTCGGAAAAGTGCTATGAGATCCTACATGAATCGACTATTCGAATTTCAACACTAAACAAGTCACACCTAATCCATCCAACACACAAGCTCTTCCTGAGACACCTGACTCTGTTTCTATCCAAGACTATCCTATGGAGAATCTACATTTGATCATATTTAACCCACCACACCACTTACAAGTCAGATAACTTAGATATTCACATGAACTCAATCAAGACTATTAAATTTACTCTATAAAGCTACTTTCAATATTTCACAAACATTATTTTTTCACCTCAAGATCACCCACAGTTCAAGCTTAGTGTTTACTACTATAAATAAATGACAACATAACCTCTCACTCATTACACAGGCTTACAACAATTGGCCATAAAGATCCCAAAGAATTATAGCCTGTAACACATTCTCCTTCATTATTTGTTAATATTCATCTTATCATCATACTTTAATCACTCAACAAGCAATATCCACCAAGTATCACCCAAGGAAAGAACAATCATGCCATTTAACAAAGCACTTATTCTCACATTCAGGGTCGTTCTTAATTATTTTATGAGTTTAACTAAGCCATATGATTTAGCATTGCTACTATCATGGAAATTACTGTCGTCTAAAAATGTCATATATCAGCCAACTCTGTGGGACATGGAAATATATACTTCAGCCGCAAGGCCAAGTCTATAATAATTTATCTTCTCAAGATTTTTTCTAATGCATAAATCCACAACTACAACTTATGTCCTGACAATCACTAACTCAATATTTTTCAATGACAAACACTTCATGGTCAAGACAAACCACTCTTATATCACTAACACCAATTTAAGATATACAGAGTCATTCTTATTTCTACCTAATAATATTTTTATTATGGGCTTCACTTAACTCTTAATCACCTCAAGAGTGATCCCCACACCACTAGCACATAATAAAGGCCAAACAAAATAAATCGATTATAGGTTATTAATAGTCTCGTCACCAATATCACATTCCAGACAAGTCATCCATCAAATTATGTAGGTATCAACAACCTCTACTAGTTTTTGTCACTTATATTTAAAACTCATTATTTTGCCAAATATTAAGAATTCATTCACATAAGGAACTCAAAGATAATGTCACTTAGCAAGTCCTCACAAGGAACCTATTATAATTTCAATAATAAAAATGCACAAAAATTCTAAATATAGTCTCAATGATCGGACCACACAAGGATCCCCACATAATATCAAATAATTGAACCACACAAGGATTCATCCACAACATCATTAACAAGAACTTCTCATTACACAAAGCTCATATCACCTTAGTCTTTTATTCATGAAACTTTTTCACCATCTTTTCTTGATATCATGTTCTCATATCATCCTCTCACTTCTCATACCATCAATTTCATCAGTATATTGTACAAAAAAAAAATAAGTAAGCACCATAGAATTGCTAGTTTCATAATAACAAAAAAAATCAAATAATCCCATCACAATTATCAACAAAAACAACTTAGTCCATTTTTATCACTTAAATTCAAACAAAAATAATTCACAACAATGACAAAAATCTAGCAACACAAGTTTAGCCAAATATCAAACAAAAACAATTAATAAGTTCACAATTTTCACAAGTTTTTACCTATTAATAATAAATTTTAGACCTTATTAACAGATACCAATTGAAATCTCCTAGTTTTTTATTCAAAATTACTAAGATACCAATTGGAATTAACTACATTCCAATTGAACTCTATTAAGATACCAATTAGAATTGTCTAGATACCAATTGGATTAAATCTAATAGTCCAAGATTAGAACGGTACGATGGAGAGAAAGAAAGGAAAATGACTTTTAAATGCCTCATAGCCTTTCGAAGATTGGGTGTAGAGCCCTACACACCAATCTACGGAACTCATCTTGACATTGCTCTTGTACTTGTGGGACCGGTGAACCTAAGGCTCTAATACCAACTATCACAACCTATATTAACGGACCAAGAGGGCACCTACGATATTCTAAATAGCTAGGAGAACCCTTATTACCCAACTAAAAATATGCGGAAGACATCTGTTTTTAAGGAAATACTAGATTAAATATAATAAGTAAATTAAATACTAATAAATAAATTTCTTTAAAAACTTCTTACAAGTGTCCTTCATTATCTCAAGATTTGGCTAGGCATGTACAAGAGCTACCTATTACAACATAGACTGACAGTAAAATAAATACAAGGACTCTAACATCTTCCAGGAAAAAGTGCAGAAGTTAGTGCTGAATATCGTCATCCATCTAGCAACTGCAAACTAACATGCATTCAGTCTACACCCCAAAAACGAATGTAGAAGAGTAGGGTCAGTACAACCACACGTACTGGTAAGCATCATCAGCCGACGTGTTAGTCCATATAATCATAAAATAGAATTAAGAAAAATAAATCATGACATCTTGAATAGAATATAATTCAACTAAGGATGTAATAACATTATTACTTTACCTATATAACTTACATCTTCCAACTACTCTTCCAACTCCATCAATATTATATTTGTTACTAACATACTCTAGCCTTATTAATTCACACCATCAACCACAATCCAACGCTAATACATTATTATTCCTCTTTTTTCACCTTATCTCTTCCATTACCTAGATCTATATGATAAATCCAATAATCATAGACAACTCACACTAAACTCTCGGGCTAACAACCAAATGCTCTATTATAATATCAAGGAATGATAACTAGCCATTCTGGTAAGCTACCATTAAAACTCTTATAAATGAAGAAAGCCGACCAACATATAAGAAAGTATAAAGTTTCACATTTTCAAATACATATCACACAATCAAATACTCAATGAATTAACAATACAACAATAACAGATCAAACCGTGCTCACAAACAAGCCACATAACCATCAAGAGTATCAATCATACTGTAAACATCCACAGACTCAACATAAATATGTACACATGCTATTTTTTCCCAAATAGTCATGACCTGCAGGGAACAATCTAAGTTCATGTACCGTACGGGCGTGGTACCCGATCCAACATATACATATCCGTACCGACGTGGTACACGCTCCAACATATATATACATTCATACCAGCGTGGTACCCGATCCAATATATACATATCCGTACCAGCGTGGTACCTGATCTAACATATACATATCTGTACCGGCGTGGTACCTGATTCAACATATACATATCCGTATTGGTATAGTACTCAATCTAATATATGCATATCCGTACCGGCGTGGTACCCGATCCAACATATACATATCCATACCGGCGTGGTACCCGATCAACATATACATATTCGTACCGGCGTGGTACCCAATCAAACATATACATATCCATACCAGGGTGATACCCGATCTAATATATACATATTCGTACCGACATGGTACCCGATCCAACATATACAAGTATTATCAATATCAAATTTACACAACGTCACAGCATACAACATAATGTACTAAGTTTACAAATACACTTAAAGTCATAAGACAATTCCATCAAGTAAATTTTCAATAATTATTTATACACGCATCAACAATCCAAGTATCAACAATTTCAAGCATGTCTGAATACCAATCAACAAGTATTTAGAGCATTACTTTAAGGAGTTATCATGATCAAATAAGCCACTCATAGGCACAATTCAATAACCCATCATTATCACCAATTTAGCCTCTCATGGTCATTGAATAGATATAGTATTTTTATCGATATCAAAATAAGAATATCAAAAAATAAATCACAATTTAATTCTTATGCATACAAGTCATTACTGGAGCCTTAATTATTTATTAATTATTAAAAATGTCATTATCTTCTTATATACCGCAACTTGGGTTCTAACATCACCACCTATAACTAGCATATTCACGCGTATCATTATCCTTTACATCTTTCCACATAATACAATCATCACACTAATTCAAGTCATCTATCCTTTAGATATTACTATGCTCATCAATATTCGATCTTAGCATAATTCTCCTCATCATATTATTGCACAATACATACAACTTAATACCATTACAACTCAACTAGGTTCATCACTAGAACAACAACAACAACAACAAACCCAGTGTATTCCCACACAGTGGGGTCTGGGGAGGGTAAAATATATGCAGTCATACCGCTATCCCCGAAGAAGTAGAGAGGTTGTTTTCGATAGACCCCCAGATCAAGATATAAAAAAAAGGGTAATGAAACGTGAAGCAGGATGGGTGGCTTAACGGAAGGTTCATCACTAGAACAACTAAAAAAAAAACCATCATGTTCAAATACTACATTTACAACAATCTCTTTTCGGGCACATAACACATAATATCATAAATATCACAGAATCAATCAATAATATAGTTTTTGGGATTATAGTTAAGTACTCATGTCTTTATCCACCTCAACTTCATGCCCGCAGGCCTAGACATGCTTTCTCCCATCAGTTCTAAATTATGAAAATATAAAATAACTCAACCTTCTACTCATTAAACCTAGCCTACCTGGAAGCCAAGCTTTTGAAAGAAGCAAGTTGCAACAAGGATGCTCTTTCCTTTCTTTTATGCCTTGAAATAATCAATCGTCTAAAAATAAAGAAATTATAAGAGTAATCAAATATTTACTCTTCAAACAAATATCTTGGGGATTCAAACCGACTAATTCTACCCTTAATTCAAGGTCTATAGCATTCCCCAATATCAGTTAGTCATTAATTAGCTCTTTCAAACTTAACACATCTCCATTAATAGAGTTTTTATGCTAAAGGTCTCATCTTTACGGAATTCAAGGTTCCTAACCATCAAAATTCATAATCTAGTTTATAAAATTCATGTTAGGAATCTTTAATTTATAGTTTAGAATCAGCTCTAGGTCATATTAAAAACACCCATAAGTATTCACCAAAAGAATTCCACCATTAAAGGTCTTTCTAGGGATTATAAGATATTAAAGGATTAAAAGACGTAGAAAATAAAGAAAAAACTTACCTCTACGAAGGAATTTCACCTTAAGCTTTGAGAAATCACCTATCTAGGGTTGGGAAATGAAATTTGGGGGTTTTAGGCCTAAAAAACGGCTGAAGTTGGTTTAAATACAATCAGAATTTTCGCTACAGCAAAATTTTGTTTCAGCTCAGTAAAACAGTCATAGCTGTTTACTCCGAATTCGGATGGAGAAACGGTTTGTTGTGTTGGAAAGAAGACTCATAGATCTTTAATTTGATAGGTTATGGGTTTTGTAACTTCTTATATTCTAAGATATATGATCATTTAAAGTTGGCCCTAATAGAAATCCATATTGAAACTGTATTGAAAAGAAAGTTTTATACTTTACTTTGTGTTAGGGATATTGTATAACCTAAATTCATACCTAAAGAACTTAAAAACTAAAGTATTGATATTAGAACACATGAATAATTAAATTCATCAAGCTTGAGTCTATCTAGACACATCCAAAGGCTAAAATCATTGCAGAAAAGTTTGAGGTGACGTAATAAATAAAATATTGGCTATTTTGGACCCAAGTTAATACTGAGGAATGAAAATCAAGAATTTTTTTGAATTTATTATGAATAATTTAGCAACTACCAAATGGGTCGTTACAAAGGATAAATCAAGAATGTCTATCAAAGCTATTCTGAAAGGTAAAGACATTTATTCAAGTCAAGTGGTAAGCATAGTAACTGTAAAAATAGAGTACAAAAAGTTGAGAATAACTGTAAAAATAGAGTACAAAAAGTTTGAGAAAGTCTTGTATATTTGATAGAATGTATGTTCCATTCTTTGGGTGAGATTAATTTGTTAATCCATAGGTAACAACGGTAATATACGTCTGAATTTGCTTATCCCTATAAGACTTGAATAATCTAGACATGTCCCTATAAGACTTGAATAAGCTGGACATGATATTTGTAAGAATAACTTCATAAAAGTTTATTGTAAAGGTGAGTTTTTGGTAAAATGTTGACAGAAGGGCTATGTTTTGTTTAGCAACTTTCATAGGTTGAATTGTCAGCATTCTGGCTCAGTTTGAACAATTGGGTAATTGTTTCATCCAGATGAAGAAATGAAAGAAAGTGCCTGATGGGGTTCCAAATATATCCTATTTGTGTTTTGTGGGTAGTTGAGGTGACACAATTTTAAGTAATGTGGCTCTTAACCGTCACTAAATTTCTTATGGTGTGAGCCAGTGTGGATTTTTCTTATTCATCAACGAGAACCACTCATTTTTTAGGCTTAGAAATTGAAATTGTTTCAGGTTGGTGAGATAAGAAAGTTCAACAAGAAAATCTCATAATGTTTGAATTGACATGCCTCGTGAACCAATATTTAAGGATGGCAAAACCATTCTTGACACAACCAATACACTAATATATGACATTATTAATTATTTCATAGATAGTCCAGACATTAAGAGAAAGAACTTTCAAGAAACTTAACACCTTTAATGTAAGACATTTTCTGATCATAGATGGTACAAAGATTCCTTTCTTATTAGAATTTATGATAAATTTGATGCGACATGGAAACACGACACATTTGATGCCTAAAACTAAGGAATTTAAGCTTGCACGTAGGTTATTTTTGTGGATATGAGGTGTTTTTTGCTTGATTGCAGGGAATATAGGTACGAAGCTCCTTGGGATAAGAATTAAAAGAAAAATCCCTGAAAAATATGAAGTTCGCCAATATTACAAATCAACCTACAAGTAGTCAAATCATCATAAGACTAGTGGCAGACTCGTGAACAAAGCAATAACAAAAGACAAGCTGAAAAATCCAAGTGAAAGATGTTCGTGACTCGCAAGGAGTCACTACGAGTCATGAAAAACAATCGTAAAGAGAAAAAAACATGTGTCATTTAGAGGTGAAGTCAGAGAAGGAGATGAGTCGTAAAGTCTGTTGGCGGCTCGTAGTGACTAGTCATAAGTCAGAGATGGGTCATATTTTTGTAATCGTCTATTGAAGAGTCTTCTTGAGAAGTATGGAGTAAAGTACAAGATGGCAACACCTTATCATCTGCAGAATAGTGGACAGGTTGAGGTGTCCAATAGAGAAATTAAGCCATCTTGGCGAAGATAGTGAATGCCAATAGAACTAATTGGTCAAGAAATCTAGACGATGTATTATGGGATTACCAAACAGATCTCAAGACTGTTATTGGTGCTTCTCTTTATCAATAGGTATATGACAAAGCATGTCACTTGTCTGTTGAACTTGAGCATAAAGCACTGTGGGCACTGAAGAAGCTGAATTTTGAGTGGCAGGATGCAGTCAAGACAAGAATGAGTAAGATGAATGAGTTGGATAAATTCCAAATCCGGTCTTATGATAGTTCTACCCTTTACAAAGAGAAGATAAAGTTGCATCATTATCGCAAAATTGAGAAAACAATATTTGAGAAAGGTGACCGGGTATTGCTATATAACTCAAGACTTTGCTTGTTTCCAGGTATGTTGAATTCCAGGTGGTATGGTCCATTTACAGTGACAACAGTTTATCCATATAGTGCATTGGAATTGAAGTGGGATGGTAAGCCCCGTTCAAGGTGAATTGGCAAAGAGTAGAACACTATATAGTCCATTTACAGTGACAACAGTTTATACCATTTGGGCAAAGCCAATAAGGTGGGAGATGCCCTTACCAAATTATTTATGGAAAGTGTTGCTCATTTTAAGGATGAGAAGAAAGAACTAGCTCATGAGATCTATAGATTGGATGAATTAGGAGTTTGGTTGGTTTGTCCAAAATTGTTTGGAATCCTCCTTGGAAGCCCAGGTGAAATAAAAGCAATATAGTGATCCTATTTTTCTTAGATTAAAAATAACAGTCCAAAGTCAGAAGGTTGAGGTTTTGTCCTACGGGAGATGGTGTTCTTCGCTATTAGAGCAAACTATGTATTTTGGATGGGGATGAATTAAGACAGAAGATGCTAGTGGAGGCTCATGGTTCTTTGTACTCTATTACACCCAGGAGCCACAAAGATGTGACATAATTTACGAGTAGTCTATTGGAAGAATGGTATGAAGAAGGATATCGTGGAATTTGTGGCTAACTGTCCAAATTTCCAATAGGTTAAGGTTGAGTACCAAAGACCTAGTGGCACTTAAACATCAGTATTCCCACCTAAAAGTTAGAAGTAGTGAATATGGACTTCATCATAAGGTTGTCTCGCATTAATTGACAGCAAGATACCATTTGGGTTATCATGGACTGAATGACAAAGTCTTCCCATTTTCTACCAGCTAATACTTAAAATTTAGCTAAGTACTATGCTAAACTCTACCTAAAGTAGTTGGTGAAATTTCGTAGAGTCCCTTGAAAATAATTTTAGATAGAGGTACTCAGTTTACCTCTCAGTTTTGGAAGGCATTTCAGAAGGGTCTTGGTATCCAAGTTCATCGAAGTATAACTTTTCATCCATAGATAGATGGTCAAGAAAAAAAGGACCATTCAGACCTTAAAGGACATGTTGAGAGTAAGTGCGATCGATTTAAAGGGTAGTTGGGATGATTAGTAATAATAATAGTTATCACTCTAGTATTCAGATGGCCTCATTTAAGGAATTTTATGGTAGGAGGTATAGGTCTCCTATTAGTTGCTTTGAAGTTGGTGAAGCTACTTTAATAGGGCCAGAGTCAGTCGATGAGGTTATGGAGAAAGTTTAGCTGATTAGACAAAGGGTTAATGAGTTTGTTTTTGGTGAGTTTGTCTACTTGAAAGTTTCACCTATGAAGGAGGTGAAGAGACTTGGGAAGCAGGGAAAGCTCAGTCCCCGCTTTATTGGTCCTTATGAGATTATAGGTTATTTTGGAAAAGTAACATATGAGTTTGACTTTCCAGTAGACTTAGCAGCAGTGCATCCATTCTTCCTTGTTTCATTGCTAAAGAAGTGTATTGGTGATCCCGCATAGGTTGTGCCCTTAGAAAATGTGGTCGTGAAAGATAGTCACTCTTACGAAGAGGTTCTAATTAAAATTCTTGACCGTCAGGATCGTAGGTTATGGAATAAAGAGATCGCATTGGTAAAAGTTCTTTAGTGAATTGATCGGTTAAGGGAGCTACATGGAAAGTAGAGGAAAACATGATGACCAAGTACTCACATCTCTTCCATTCAAACTTAGTTCCTGCTTGATGTGATATTTTTCCTTAATTAATTAATTCTTTTTATTTCATGTCACCTAGTTATTCTCATTCCATAGCATGAGTCCATGAGTAAATTCAGTACATATTTCAGTTACTAACTCAGTACCATGTTAATGTTTAGCTCTTAGAGACTCAATGTAGAAATTTTTGGTACAGATAGTGTAAAAGGGTTCCAATAATATCAGAAAAAGTAGTGAAGAAAATAAGGGAATTTTAGCTCTTTTCCCTTAACCTTCCATCTTATTCAGTTTTCATTCGGGGACGAATGATCCCAAAGGAGAGATATTGTAACACCCCAAAAAATATAAGTCAAGGATAGAACCAAGCTTCAAGTACATGTAGGATTAAACATCAAGTTTTAATAACATGAGAAGGAATTTTTCCATGTACCAAGGCCACAAGAACATTTATCCTTTATCCAAGATAAAACCTTCTTTATCGATCAATTCCTCAAGAAATAATAAGATTAAAACAAGCATAACTTCCAGATTATGATGAATATTTGAGCTCCAGACCACCAAATGATATATATTTGAATTATCTTTCCAAATCATCTAGTTTCACCTTCATACGATATTGGATTAAGAAGTTACAACATTTTTAGTGAAGTACTACTCTATAGTGAGATACCACAAGCCAAACCACGACCATGAATACATTATACGACCATACAATGGTCTCGTCTGGTCAAAAAAATCCCAACATATGAAAGTTTACAAGTGTACCACCCTACTACAAGAGGGAACCACAATCTTACTTTTAACTACAAATATATTCACGATTGTGAATCCCACAGATACCCCTAATTGGGCCTTTAAGCCTACGAACCAAGGTACGACCCACAATCGTAGGTTGGTTCCATGATCGTGGGAAGGTCTCATACATTTCTTTCAGCAGTTTCTAGTTACGAATTTTAAAGAGGCATATCAGTCTTTTTTCACTCTTTTAACAACAAAGTTATGTATTTTTGGATATTTTAAGGATGTTTATTAGGTTTTATATTACACTAATCCCTCATTACTCAAAAAAACATCGGACACTTAGTTTTAAGAAGGAAAGAGGCGATTTATTTCACTAAGGCAGAGCTAGGGTTCATCTTCTTCAAGCTACCAATTCCAAGGAATTCTTCAAGGTTTCCTTCTAAAAGTGTGTGGTATTTTATCAATGGTCCCCTTTCACCCATTGATTCCTAAAGTTAACACAATTCTCTAGTTCAATTTCTTCCTTACAATTTAGGGTTTATGGATATTGGTAAATTCATTAATATATATTAGTTATTGCTATCATTGAGTTAGAATCCCTATTTTATCATGAATTTTAGTATTATTACGTAAACCATAACCACAACCCGAGTTATATTGTGAAATCCATAAGTGTTGGACTTGACTCACTAATTTACTTGAATTCATTCAGTTTACGGAATTAGCATAATAGTTTTATTATTTTGAGATGGTAGGTTATGAACACTTGATGACCTAGGATTTTATGCATATACTTTTGGGTACTATATCCCTAGTTTATATGTTTTGAATGCTTTTATAGAATGTATTTATTTTCAGTCTTTAAATTATTATCAACATTGAGCACGTTTCAGTTACCAGTGTCCCTCAGTTGAGAGTGATACTTAGCATTGAGCAGATGCAAGGATGAAGGCTCATCCACCAGTTAGGCTGAGACCTTTAGTAGAAGTCCTTAATTCCTAGAACTACAGCACTATCGTAGGTTCTAAAGGTCCATCCATCAGACCAGGCTTGACACCTCAGTCCTTTTGGACATCATTTTAGTGTATCCACATCAGTCAACTTTTGTACCCTTGGCAAGGCACTGAACATACGTCCAGTTGGGTTACAGGTTGGACCCCCAGTTTTCTAGATTGGAGAATGTTAGTTATTAGTAGATCCCACAGTGCATTTCATGGTTTATAGTCTAAATTCAAATTGTTGCATAACCTTCTATTCAGTTATTCAATTCACTAGATAGCACATATGTTTATTAGTTAGTCTTTCATTAGTTTATCATGTTACGTGTTTCATATTTAGCTTATATCAGTTCTTTCCTATGTTACATACTTAGTATATTCAAAGTACTGATCGAATACCTTTTTTGCACTATATTGTCCCATAATATAGGTTCTGACACTCAGCATCTGAATCGTGTCTAGTACGATCTCTTACCGTATCAGCAGTAGAATTTTGGTGAGTCCTTATCATGCGAGGGCCTGTGTTAATGTTTTATTTTTTCTTTGTCATTCCCAATTTTTAGGCAGTTCGATCTAGCTGGGGGCTTGTTCAAGCAACTCATCTTAGTAGAGGCTTTTCAGACTTATAATTAGATTTTCAACTTGTGATCTCAGATTCAGTTATTATTGGTTGGGTTTTTTTTATAATATTTCATTATTCAATTAAGCTTCTGCAATAAGTGGTTTTATCAATTATTTTCGATATTCTTAATGTTTTGTCAGGCCATAGGTTAGTTTGGGATCACTTGTAACTCTAACCATCGTGTTACGACTAGGGAGTATCTCGAATTGTAACAATCCCAAATAGTTTAGAAACCACTTTTCTCCTACTAGAATATACCATTTGAAATGTACTTGAATGGATAAACATGGTATTCTTTTTTGTCCTTTAGTTATGAAAGGCAAAGTTTAAAAAAAATGAATGAAGTGTAAAATCTATGAGAAACTAAAGTAACATAAGTACTTGTTGTTATTAAAAAAACTTATAAGAAAAGTATTTATATCCTTCCTTGACTAAAGTGGAAAAGATATCCAACTTTGGGATTATATAAAGACCACTAATCATATAAATCATTGAGAAAATTAAGATGGTAGATATTTACCCCAAAGGATGTCAGGACCCATATTAACGTATAGTGTGGGCACCTATGCTATTCTAAATAGCTAGGAGAACCCTTATTACCCAACTAAAAATATGCAGAAGACTTCTATTTTTAAGCGAATAATGTATTAAATATAATAAGTAAATTAAATACTAATAAATAAATTTCTTCAAACTATCCCAAGACTTATAACAATCAAGAGTAATAAATCATACTGTAAACATCCACAGGCTCAACACAAATACGTACACACATGCTATAGGAATGTAGTTTGAAGATAGAAGTTACTATCCCTAGCATGTACAAGAGCTACCTACTACACCATAGATTGAAGTTACTATCCCTAGCATGTACAAGAGCTACCTACTACAACATAGTTTGACAGTAAAAAATAAATAGAAGGACTCTAACATCTGCCAGGAAGAAAGTGCAGAAGTTAGTGTTGAATATCGTCATCCATCTAGTAACTTCAAACTAACCTGCATCCAGTCTACACCCCAAAAAGGAATGTAGAAGTGTAGGGTCAGTACAACTACACATACTGGTAGTCATCATCAGCCGACCGTGTTAGTCCATATAATCATAAAATAGAATTAAGGAAAATAAATCATGACATCTTGAATGAAATATAATTCAACTAAGGTTGTAATAACATTATTACTTTACCTATATAACTTACATCATCCAACTACTCTTCCAACTCCATGAATATTATATTTGTTACTAACTTACTCTAGCCTCATTAATTCACACCATCAACCACAATCCAATGCTAATACATCACTATTCCTCTTCATTCACCTTATCTCCTCCATTACTACATCTATAGGATAAATCCACTAATCATAGACAACTCTCACTAAACTCTAGGGCTAACAATCAAACGCTCTATTATAATATTAAAGAATAATAACTAGCCATTCTGGTAAGCTACCATTAAAACTCATATAAACGAAGCAAGTCAACCAACATATAAGTAAGTACAAAGTTTCACTCTTTCAAATACATATCACATAATCAAATATCCAATGAATTAACAATACAACAATAACAGATCAAACAGTGCTCACAAACAAGACATATAACAATCAAGAGTAATAAATCATAGTGTAAACATCCACAGACTCAACACAAATACGTACAGACATGCTATGGGACTTATTTTTTCCCAAATAGTCATGACCTGCAGGGAATAATCTATGTTCATGTACCGTACAGGTGTGGTACCCGATCTAAAAAATAAATATCCGTACTGGCGTGGTACCTCATCCAATATATACATATTCGTACCGGCATGGTACCCGATCCAATATATACATATCTGTACCAGCGTGGTACCCGATCCAACATATGCATATCCGTATCGGTGTGGTACCCCATCGAACATATACATATCCATACCAGTATAGTACTCGATCCAACATATACTTATTCATTCCGGTGTGGTACCCAATCCAACATATACATATCCGTACCAGCGTGGTACCAGATCCAACATATACATATTCGTACCGGCGTGGTACCCGATCTAACATATATATATATCCATACTGGTGTGTCACCCGATCCAACATATACAAGTATTATCAACATCAAATTTACACAACGTCACATCATACAATACAATTTACAAAGTTTACAAGTACACTTAAAGTCATAAGACAATTCCATCAAGTAAATTTTCAATAATCATTTATAGACGCATCAACAATCCAAGCATCAATAATTTCAACCATGTCTGAATACCAATCAACAAATATTCAGAGCATTACTTTAAGGAGTTATCATTATCAAACAAGCCACTCGTAAGCACAATTCAATAACCCATCATTATCATCAATTTAGCCTCTCATGGGCATCCAATAGATATAGTATTTTTATCAATATCAAAACAAGAAAATCAGAAAATAAATCACAATTTAATTCTTACGAATATAAGTCATTATTGGAGCCTTAATTACTCATTAATTATTAAAAATATCATTATCTTCTGAAATACCGTATCTTGGGTTCTAACATCACCCCCTATAACTAGAACATTCATGCGCATCATTATCCTCTACCTCTTTCCACATAATACAATCATCACACTAATTCAAGTCATCTATCCATTACATATTACTATGCTCATCAATATTCGATCTTAACATAATTCTCCTCATCATATTATTGCACAATACACACAACTTAATACCATTACAACTCAACTAGATTCATCACTAGAACAACTAAAAAAGAATCATCATGTTCATGTACTACATTTACAACAATGTCCATTCGGACACGTAACACATAATATCACAAAAATCACATAATCAATCAATAATATAGTTTTTGGGATTAAAGTTAAGTACTCGTGTCTTTATCCACCTTAACTCCATTCCCGCAGGCCTAGACATGCTTTCTACCCTCAATTCCAAATTATGAAAATATAAAATAACACAATCTTATACTCATTAAATGTAGCCTTCCTAGACTCCATGCTTTTGGAAGAAACAAGTTGCAACAAGGATGCTCTTTCCTTTCTTTCATGCCTTGGAACAGTCAATCATTTAAGAATCAAGCAATTCTAAGAGTAATCAAATATTTACTCTTCAAACAAATATCTTGGTGATTCAAACCCCTAATTCTACTCTTAATTCAAGGTCTATAGCATTCCCCAATGTCAGTTAGCCATTAATTAGTTCTTTCAAACTTAACATATCTCCATTAATAGAGTTTTTATGCTAAAGGTCTCATCTTTGCGGAATTCAAGGTTCCTAACCATCAAAATTCATAATATAGTTTATAAAATTCATGTTAGGAATCTTTAATTTATAGTTTAGAATCAGCTCTAGGTCATATTAAAAACACCCATGAGTATTCCCTAAAAGAATTCCACCATTAAAGGTCTTTCTAAGGATTATAAGATATTAAAGTATTAAAAGACGAAGAAAATAATGGAAAAACATACCTCCACTAAGGAATTTCACCTTAATCTTTGGGAAATCACCTCTCTAGGGTTGGGGATTGAAATTTGGGGATTTAGGCCTCAAAAATGGCTGAAGTTGGTTTAAATACAATAAGAATTTTTGCTACAGCGAAATCCCATTTCAGCCCGAACAGTGCTCAGTAAAACAATCATAACTTTTTTACTCAAAATTCAGATTGAGGAACGGTTTGTTGAGTTGGAAAGAAGACTCAGATATCTTTAATTTGATAGGTGATGAGTTTTGTAACTCTTTATATTCTAAGAGATATGATCATTTAAAGTTGGCCCTAATAGAAACCCATATCAAAACTATATTGTAAAGAAAGTTTTATACTTAACTTTGTGTTAGGGATATTGTGCTTCCTTAATTCATACCTAAAGAACTTTAAAACTAAAGTATTGATGTTAGAACTCATGAATAATTAAATTCATCAAGCTTGAGTCTATCATGACACATCTGAAGGCTAAAATCTTCGCTGGAAAGTTTTAGGTGACGTAATAAGTAAAATATTGGCTATTTTGGACCCAAGTTAATACTGAGGAATAAAAACCAAGAATTTTTATGACTTTATTATGAATAATTTAGCAATGACAAAATGGGTCGTTACAATCAGATACTAATTTACCATCTGTTCGTCCCCGAAGGGGTATTCAGTGGAGAAAAACACGAGGCTGGAATTAGAGAGACATTACTAATAGGGTTGCTTATACTGCACCCTATTCACTCACTCGATATTCTTATCGACCAACCCACATTCTATACTCAATCATTCTATCAAAGATTTTCAAAATATGAAGATGTGGAGCCAAATATTTACACACGAATCACTTATTCTCCTCTCAATGGCTTAAGTTTTAAACTTGAGTTTTACGAAAGCAAGGTAAAGATGGTTAAAAGATTCACCTTGAAGAAGATAAATATTCAAAAATACCTTCTTCTTTTTCTTTCTTTTTTTTACTGAAGCTCTAGAGCCCCAGATTTAATTCGGAAAAGTGCTATGAGATCCTACATGAATCGACTATTCGAATTTCAACACTAAACAAGTCACACCTAATCCATCCAACACACAAGCTCTTCCTGAGACACCTGACTCTGTTTCTATCCAAGACTATCCTGTGGAGAATCTACATTTGATCATATTTAACCCACCACACCACTTACAAGTCAGATAACTTAGATATTCACATGAACTCAATCAAGACTATTAAATTTACTCTATAAAGCTACTTTCAATATTTCACAAACATTATTTTTTCACCTCAAGATCACCCACAGTTCAAGCTTAGTGTTTACTACTATAAATAAATGACAACATAACCTCTCACTCATTACACAGGCTTACAACAATTGGCCATAAAGATCCCAAAGAATTATAGCCTGCAACACATTCTCCTTCATTATTTGTTAATATTCATCTTATCATCATACTTTAATCACTCAACAAGCAATATCCACCAAGTATCACCCAAGGAAAGATCAATCATGTCATTTAACAAAGCACTTATTCTCACATTCAGGGTCGTTCTTAATTATTTTATGAGTTTAACTAAGCCATATGATTTTGCATTGCTACTATCATGGAAATTACTGTCGTCTAAAAATGTCATCTATCAGCCAACTCTGTGGGACATGGAAATATATACTTCAGCCGCAAGGTCAAGTCTATAATAATTTATCTTCTCAAGATTTTTCCTTATGCATAAATCCACAACTACAACTTATGTCCTGACAATCACTAACTCAATATTTTTCAATGACAAACACTTCATGGTCAAGACAAACCACTCTTATATCACTAACACCAATTTAAGATATACTGAGTCATTCTTATTTCTACCTAATAATATTTTTATTATGGGCTTCACTTAACTCTTAATCACCTCAAGAGTGATCCCCACACCACTAGCACATAATAAAGGCCAAACAAAATAAATCGATTATACGTTATTAATAGTCTCGTCACCAATATCACATTCCAGATAAGTCATCCATCAAATTATGTAGGTATCAACAACCTCTACTAGTTTTTGTCACTTATATTTAAAACTCATTATTTTGCCAAATATTAAGAATTCATTCACATAAGGAACTCAAAGATAATGTCACTTAGCAAGTCCTCACAAGGAACCTATTATAATTTCAATAATAAAAATGCACAAAAATTCTAAATATAGTCTCAATGATCGGACCACACAAGGATCCCCACATAATATCAAATAATTGAACCACACAAGGATTCATCCACAACATCATTAACAAGAACTTCTCATTACACAAAGCTCATATCACCTTAGTCTTTTATTCATGAAACATTTTCACCATCTTTTCTTGATATCATGTTCTCATATCATCCTCTCAATTCTCATACCATCAATTTCATCAGTATATTGTACAAAAAAAAAATAAGTAAGCACCATAGAATTGCTAGTCTCATAATAACAAAAAAAATTAAATAATCCCATCACAATTATCAACAAAAACAACTTTGTCAATTTTTATCACTTAAATTCAAACAAAAATAATTCACAACAATGACAAAAATCTAGCAACACAAGTTTAGCCAAATATCAAACAAAAACAATTAATAAGTTCACAACTTTCATAAGTTTTTACCTATTAATAATAAATTTTAGACCTTATTAACAGATACCAATTGAAATCTCCTAGTTTTTTATTCAAAATTACTAAGATACCAATTGGAATTAACTACATTCCAATTGAACTCTATTAAGATACCAATTAGAATTGTCTAGATACCAATTGGATTAAATCTAATAGTCCAAGATTAGAACGGTACGATGGAGAGAAAGAAAGGAAAATGACTTTTAAATGCCTCATAGCCTTTCGAAGATTGGGTGTAGAGCCCTACACACCAATCTACGGAACTCATCTTGACATTGCTCTTGTACTTGTGGGACCGGTGAACCTAAGGCTCTAATACCAACTATCACAACCTATATTAACGGACCAAGAGGGCACCTACGATATTCTAAATAGCTAGGAGAACCCTTATTACCCAACTAAAAATATGCGAAAGACATCTGTTTTTAAGGAAATACTAGATTAAATATTAATAGACTACATATATAATTATTAAATACATCTGGGTTATTCTGTAATTAGTTATTCTTCAGTTCTCTATATATACAACTGTAACCCCTTCAATATTAAAAGGATCGATTATTATTAAATCTGTATCATGGTATCAAAGCTAGGGTTTCTTCTTCCGCCCAAACCCTAATCTCTCCTCTTTTCCGACGTGTGTGCGCCGCCGCCACCGTCTACACCACGCCGCACGGCCTCCCTCCTCCGTCGTAGGTCGGCGCCATGGACAAGGTTATTGATCCTCTGTCAAAATTACCATCTGGAGTAAAATTACTGCTCAGGAATCTCCACAATCTCATCCCCGAAAAATTATCTGACAACAACTACCCGGCCTGGGCACTTAACGTCCGCACCGCCCTCGCAGCCAACTTGCTGCTCGGATGGATTGACGGTGCGGAGAAGCCGCAGCCCGAGACAGCCGAGAAGGACGGCGTCAAGCTCCCAAATCCCGACTACCTTCCGTGGATGATCGTAGACACTCAGATCCGAGCCTGTTTTCTCGCAGTTATTAGCCCCTCTGTGCACAAACACGCCCGGGGTTTTCTCACATCGGCTTCACTTTGGGACGCACTAGCCACAAGGTACAACTCTGTGTCCACTGCTCATATTTTTCAGTTGCGTGACAAATTGCATACTCTTCGGAAGGGAACGAAGACGATGACTCAATACCTTGATGATGTGGCCTCTATTCTGTCTGACCTAGATGCTGTGAACGAGATTATTCCTGAACGAGACGTGGTGAATGCCGTGATACGTGGTCTTCCGGCTGGCTATTCCTCTCTCAAACAGCATATTCGCCTCTCGCCTGTCGAAATCACTCTGAATCAACTGTCTGGATGGCTTAATGCAGAAGAATTGAATCTAGACATGGAACACAAATTACTGCTCGGAGAAGCCAGTTCCACCCCTGGCGTCACGGCTCTTTACTCGTCTGGCAGCGGAGGCTCGGCCAGGGGTCGCGGTGACGATCGCCGTAACCAAGGGCGAGGCAGCGGCGGCGGTGACCGTCGAAACACCGGGCAGCAAGGCAGAGGCGGGCCTCCACCGAGGGACGGCTTCCAGTCAGGCCGCGGACAGGGACGAGGAAACCAGCGGATGCCCACACGAGATCTTCCGACGTGCCAAATTTGTGCTAAACGGGGCCATTCTGCGGCTAATTGCTGGTATCGTTATGATGACTCGCAGAATGTAAATAGCCAGCCCAGAGGATCAAGGGCGATGCATGCGTCCACAAACGCTCAATCTGGCGATTGGTATCTAGACACAGGTGCTAACACCCATGTGACGTCGGATTATTCACAACTTCAAGCTCCTCATCCGTATCATGGCTCAGAAACTATTACAGTAGGCAATGGTCAATCCCTTCCCATCACAAACACCGGCTCTGGGTATGTCTATACCCCAAATGGTAAATTTCATCTCTCAACCCTTCACCACGTCCCTTCCCTCACATCCAATCTTTTATCTGTTTATCGCTTTACTAAAGAAAATAACTGCACCCTCATTTTTAATGACACCAATTTCCAGATAGTGGACAATACCACGAACCGGGTGCGGTACACGGGCCGCTGTGAGCATGGGCTATACACTCTTCCATCCAGGTCTCCGTCTGTTGTGAGTCAAGCCATTCTCTCGTCAACCTGGCATCGCCGGCTTGGGCACCCATCATCCGCCATCACCAAATCCATTTTATCTTCCTTAGGTTTTAATTTTTCAGAAAAATTACATTGCGAGTCCTGTTCAGTGTCTAAATCTTGTCGTTTACCTTTTTCACTGTCTGAACACAAGGCCACTGCGCCATTTCAATTAATTCATTCTGATGTTTGGGGTCCAACCTCAGTTCCTTCTGTTCAAGGTTTTCGTTATTATATCTGTTTTGTTGATGATTACAGTAAATTCACTTGGCTTTATCCTCTGAAATTTAAATCCGAAGCTTATACTATTTTTGTAAACTTTGACCGAATGGTTCAAAATCAATTTAATGCCAAAATCAAAATTTTTCGAAGTGACAATGGCAAAGAATTTGTCAACAATGCATTTGGTGTTTTTCTTCAAAATCTAGGGGCTCTTCATCACACTTCATGTCCATATACCCCTGAACAAAATGGCGTTGCTGAGCGCAAACACCGTCACCTAATAGAAACAGTTGTTGCCCTCCTCCATGATTCCACCTTACCTGTTTCCTTTTGGGTTGATTCCCTTGCTACTGCCAACTACCTCATAAATCGCATGCCCACTCACACTCTCTCCAACTCCACTCCATATGCCCGTCTCTACAATCATCCACCCGACTATATCCATCTCCGCCCGTTTGGGTGTCTAGTTTATCCCTGGTTGCGTCCGCACACTCAACATAAACTTCAACCTCGGTCCACCCCTTGTGTCTTTCTAGGCTATCATCCCACTATCAAAGGTTACAAATGTTTCGATCCTGTATCTCAGCAAACATATGTTTCCCGTCATGTTCGTTTTGTGGAGGAACAATTTCCTTACACAAGTCTTTCCTCTACTCCATACTCCCCCAATCCACTTGGCGTTGTGCCATTATTTCCGTCCTTTTCTCACGCTCATGCTCCGGCTCACTCGGCACCTAACCCGGTACCCCACTACACCACTACCCACCCGAAACCCCAAACCTCCCACCCGAACATCCAGCCGACTGCCACACAACCCACCACTTCCCTACATCATACTCCTAACACACATACAGCCACCCCATCCACCGTTGCACATCCCAGCTCCCACGGCAGCCCCACCCAACCCCCGCCCACACATCATACAACTTCACCACCCCTTCCTAATCACCCTCCACTCAACACTCATCCTATGACAACCCGAGCCAAGGCCGGTACCTTCAAACCCAAAGCCTACCACACTCAAATACCCTTTGATGCACATCCCACAACTGAGCCTACTACCTACAACCAAGCCTCCAAAAATAGTTTCTGGTGCCAAGCTATGGATGAGGAATTTCAGGCTCTGAATGAACAACGTACATGGGATTTGGTACCTCTGCCTAGTAACCGAAAGTCTATTGGGTGCAAATGGGTGTTTCGCATCAAACGAAATTCAGATGGATCTCTTTCTCGCTATAAAGCACGTCTGGTTGCAAAAGGGTATCATCAGGAGTATGGTGTGGATTATAAGGAGACCTTCAGCCCTGTTGTTAAGCAACAGACTATTCGTCTGGTCTTGTCTCTTGCTCTTCACTATGATTGGCCGCTTCATCAGCTAGACGTCAGCAATGCCTTTCTTCATGGTCATCTTGAGGAAGAAATCTATATGGTTCAGCCACCGGGATATGTTAATCCCAACCGTCCTCACTATGTTTGCAAGCTTCGCAAATCACTGTATGGCCTGAAACAGGCCCCTCGTGCCTGGTACACACGTCTCTCTACTTTTCTGCAGGGTCTTGGTTTTCGCACCTACCATCATGACAACAGCCTCTTCACCCTTCACTGTTCTCGAGGGACAGTCATCATTCTTATCTATGTGGATGATATTGTTATTACAGGCAGCTCGTCATCACTCATCACTGAAATTACTGAAGCTATGCATCGTGACTTCAAACTTAAGGACCTCGGTCCTCTGGAGTTCTTTCTTGGCCTCGAACTCATCCGCAAATCGGGAACCATATTGATGCATCAGACAAAATATACCCTTGAACTTCTAAATCGGGCTGGAATGACAGACTGCAAACCCGCGGTCACTCCCATGGCAGTCCGCCAATCCCCAGGGCCGAATACTCCCTTTGCCGATCCTACACTATATCGGAGCCTCGTTGGTGGACTTCATTATCTTGCTGTTACTCGTCCGGACATCCAATATGCAGTCAATCGAGTCTCCCAATCAATGCATGCTCCCACAGAACAACACTTTCAGGCCTTGAAACGCATTCTGTGCTATCTTCAAGGTACTCTTCACTGTGGAATTTTATTTCAAAAGGGCTCGTTTGATATATCTGTTTTTTCTGATTCGGATTGGGCTAACGACAAAGATGATCGAAAGTCCACTACTGGATATATTGTTATGATGGGACCGAATCTGATTTCCTGGTGCACCAAGAAGCAAACGCGAGTGTCCCGTTCCTCCACAGAAGAAGAATATCGTGCCATGGCTGCGGGTGTTGCTGAAGCCATGTGGTTACGATACCTTACGGATGCACTTGGCATTCCCCCGACGAAACCACAGATTTATTGTGACAATCAGTCCACTATTTGTGTTACCAAAAATCCAGTCCTTCATGATCGTATGAAGCATGTTGGGTCTGACTGTCACTTTGTTCGCGATGAGATGAAGCATGTTGGGTCTGACTGTCACTTTGTTCGCGATGAGGTACTTGCAGGAGCGATGGCCACGCACTATGTCCCATCTACTGACCAGCTTGCTGATATTCTCACCAAGCCTCTTCCGTTACAGCCTTTTCAGTCTCTCTGCTCCAAGCTGCCCCTCGTTACCGCTGATCAGCTTGCGGGGGGATAATAGACTACATATATAATTATTAAATACATCTGGGTTATTCTGTAATTATTTATTCTTCAGTTCTCTATATATACAGCTGTAACCCCTTCAATATTAAAAGGATCGATTATTATTAAATCTGTATCAAATATAATATGTAAATTAAATACTAATAAATAAATTTCTTTAAAAACTTCTTACAAGTGTCCTTCATTATCTCAAGATTTGGCTAGGCATGTACAAGAGCTACCTATTACAACATAGACTGACAGTAAAATAAATACAAGGACTCTAACATCTTCCAGGAAAAAGTGCAGAAGTTAGTGCTGAATATCGTCATCCATCTAGCAACTGCAAACTAACATGCATTCAGTCTACACCCCAAAAACGAATGTAGAAGAGTAGGGTCAGTATAACCACACGTACTGGTAAGCATCATCAGCCGACGTGTTAGTCCATATAATCATAAAATAGAATTAAGAAAAATAAATCATGACATCTTGAATAGAATATAATTCAACTAAGGATGTAATAACATTATTACTTTACCTATATAACTTACATCTTCCAACTACTCTTCCAACTCCATCAATATTATATTTGTTACTAACATACTCTAGCCTTATTAATTCACACCATCAACCACAATCCAACGCTAATACATTATTATTCCTCTTTATTCACCTTATCTCTTCCATTACCTAGATCTATATGATAAATCCAATAATCATAGACAACTCACACTAAACTCTCGGGCTAACAACCAAATGCTCTATTATAATATCAAGGAATGATAACTAGCCATTCTGGTAAGCTACCATTAAAACTCTTATAAATGAAGAAAGCCGACCAACATATAAGAAAGTATAAAGTTTCACATTTTCAAATACATATCACACAATCAAATACCCAATGAATTAACAATACAACAATAACAGATCAAACCGTGCTCACAAACAAGCCACATAACCATCAAGAGTATCAATCATACTGTAAACATCCACAGACTCAACATAAATATGTACACATGCTATTTTTTCCCAAATAGTCATGACCTGCAGGGAACAATCTAAGTTCATGTACCGTACGGGCGTGGTACCCGACCCAACATATACATATCCGTACCGACGTGGTACACGCTCCAACATATATATATATTCATACCAGCGTGGTACCCGATCCAATATATACATATCCGTACCAGCGTGGTACCTGATCTAACATATACATATCTGTACCGGCGTGGTACCTGATTCAACATATACATATCCGTATTGGTATAGTACTCAATCTAATATATGCATATCCGTACCGGCGTGGTACCCGATCCAACATATACATATCCATACCGGCGTGGTACCCGATCAACATATACATATTCGTACCGGCGTGGTACCCAATCAAACATATACATATCCATACCAGGGTGATACCCGATCTAATATATACATATTCGTACCGACATGGTACCCGATCCAACATATACAAGTATTATCAATATCAAATTTACACAACGTCACAGCATACAACATAATGTACTAAGTTTACAAATACACTTAAAGTCATAAGACAATTCCATCAAGTAAATTTTCAATAATTATTTATACACGCATCAACAATCCAAGTATCAACAATTTCAAGCATGTCCGAATACCAATCAACAAGTATTTAGAGCATTACTTTAAGGAGTTATCATTATCAAATAAGCCACTCATAGGCACAATTCAATAACCCATCATTATCACCAATTTAGCCTCTCATGGTCATCGAATAGATATAGTATTTTTATCGATATCAAAACAAGAATATCAAAAAATAAATCATAATTTAATTCTTATGCATACAAGTTATTATTGGAGCCTTAATTATTTATTAATTATTAAAAATGTCATTATCTTCTTATATACCGCAACTTGGGTTCTAACATCACCACCTATAACTAGCATATTCACGCGTATCATTATCCTCTACATCTTTCCACATAATACAATCATCACACTAATTCAAGTCATCTATCCTTTAGATATTACTATGCTCATCAATATTCGATCTTAGCATAATTCTCCTCATCATATTATTGCACAATACATACAACTTAATACCATTACAACTCAACTAGGTTCATCACTAGAACAACAACAAAAACAACAAACCCAGTGTATTCCCACACAGTGGGGTCTGGGGAGGGTAAAATATATGCAGTCATACCGCTATCCCCGAAGAAGTAGAGAGGTTGTTTTTTATAGACCCCCAGATCAAGATATAAAAAAAAAGGGTAATGAAACGTGAAGCAGGATGGGTGGCTTAACGGAAGGTTCATCACTAGAACAACTAAAAAAAAAACCATCATGTTCAAATACTACATTTACAACAATCTCTTTTCGGGCACATAACACATAATATCATAAATATCACAGAATCAATCAATAATATAGTTTTTGGGATTATAGTTAAGTACTCATGTCTTTATCCACCTCAACTTCATGCCCGCAGGCCTAGACATGCTTTCTCCCATCAGTTCTAAATTATGAAAATATAAAATAACTCAACCTTCTACTCATTAAACCTTGCCTACCTGGACGCCAAGCTTTTGAAAGAAGCAAGTTGAAACAAGGATGCTCTTTCCTTTCTTTTATGCCTTGAAATAATCAATCGTCTAAAAATAAAGAAATTATAAGAGTAATCAAATATTTACTCTTCAAACAAATATCTTGGGGATTCAAACCGACTAATTCTACCCTTAATTCAAGGTCTATAGCATTCCCCAATATCAGTTAGTCATTAATTAGCTCTTTCAAACTTAACACATCTCCATTAATAGAGTTTTTATGCTAAAGGTCTTATCTTTACGGAATTCAAGGTTCCTAACCATCAAAATTCATAATCTAGTTTATAAAATTCATGTTAGAAATCTTTAATTTATAGTTTAGAATCAGCTCTAGGTCATATTAAAAACACCCATAAGTATTCACCAAAAGAATTCCACCATTAAAGGTCTTTCTAGGGATTATAAGATATTAAAGGATTAAAAGACGTAGAAAATAAAGAAAAAACTTACCTCCATGAAGGAATTTCACCTTAAGCTTTGAGAAATCACCTATCTAGGGTTGGGAAATGAAATTTGGGGGTTTTAGGCCTAAAAAACGGCTGAAGTTGGTTTAAATACAATCAGAATTTTCGCTACAGCAAAATTTTGTTTCAGCTCAGTAAAACAGTCATAGCTGTTTACTCCGAATTCGGATGGAGAAACGGTTTGTTGTGTTGGAAAGAAGACTCATAGATCTTTAATTTGATAGGTTATGGGTTTTGTAACTTCTTATATTCTAAGATATATGATCATTTAAAGTTGGCCCTAATAGAAATCCATATTGAAACTGTATTGAAAAGAATGTTTTATACTGAACTTTGTGTTAGGGATATTGTATAACCTTAATTCATACCTAAAGAACTTTAAAACTAAAGTATTGATATTAGAACACATGAATAATTAAATTCATCAAGCTTGAGTCTATCTAGACACATCCAAAGGCTAAAATCATTGCAGAAAAGTTTGAGGTGACGTAATAAATAAAATATTGGCTATTTTGGACCCAAGTTAATACTGAGGAATGAAAATCAAGAATTTTTTTGAATTTATTATGAATAATTTAGCAACTACAAAATGGGTCGTTACAAAGGATAAATCAAGAATGTCTATCAAAGCTATTCTGAAAGGTAAAGACATTTATTCAAGTCAAGTGGTAAGCATAGTAACTGTAAAAATAGAGTACAAAAAGTTGAGAATAACTGTAAAAATAGAGTACAAAAAGTTTGAGAAAGTCTTGTATATTTGATAGAATGTATGTTCCATTCTTTGGGTGCGATTAATTTGTTAATCCATAGGTAACAACGGTAATATACGTCTGAATTTGCTTATCCCTATAAGACTTGAATAAGCTAGACATGTCCCTATAAGACTTGAATAAGATGGACATGATATTTGTAAGAATAAATTCATAAAAGTTTATTGTAAAGGTGAGTTTTTGGTAAAATGTTGACAGAGGGGCTATGTTTTGTTTAGCAACTTTCATAGGTTGAATTGTCAGCATTCTGGCTCAGTTTGAACAATTGGGTAATTGTTTCATCCAGATGAAGAAATGAAAGAAAGTGCCTGATTGGGTTCCAAATATATCCTATTTGTGTTTTGTGGGTAGTTGAGGTGACACAATTTTAAGTAATGTGGCTCTTAACCGTCACTAAATTTCTTATGGTGTGAGCCAGTGTGGATTTTTCTTATTCATCAACGAGAACCACTCATTTTTTAGGCTTAGAAATTGAAATTGTTTCAGGTTGGTGAGATAAGAAAGTTCAACAAGAAAATCTCATAATGTTTGAATTGACATGCCTCGTGAACCAATATTTAAGGATGGCAAAACCATTCTTGACACAACCAATACACTAATATATGACATTATTAAATATTTCATAGATAGTCTAGACATTAAGAGAAAGAACTTTCAAAAAACTTAACACCTTTAATGTAAGACATTTTCTGATCATAGATGGTACAAAGATTCCTTTCTTATTAGAATTTATGATAAATTTGATGCGACATGGAAACACGACACATTTGATGCCTAAAACTAAGGAATTTAAGCTTGCACGTAGGTTATTTTTGTGGATATGAGGTGTTTTTTACTTGATTGCAGGGAATATAGGTACGAAGCTCCTTGGGATAAGAATTAAAAGAAAAATCCCTGAAAAATTTGAAGTCCGCCAATATTACAAATCAGCCTACAAGTAGTCAAATCATCATAAGACTAGTGGCAGACTCGTGAACAAAGCAATAACAAAAGACAAGCTGAAAAATCCAAGTGAAAGATGTTCGTGACTCGCAAGGAGTCACTACGAGTCATGAAAAGCAATCATAAAGAGAAAAAAACACGTGTCATTCAGAGGTGAAGTCAGAGAAGGAGATGAGTCGTAAAGTCTGTTGGCGGCTCGTAGTGACTAGTCATAAGTCAGAGATGGGTCATATTTTTATAATCGTCTATTGAAGAGTCTGCTTGAGAAGTATGGAGTAAAGTACAAGATGGCAACACCTTATCATCTGCAGAATAGTGGACAGGTTGAGGTGTCCAATAGAGAAATTAAGCCCATCTTGGCGAAGATAGTGAATTCCAATAGAACTAATTGGTCAAGAAATCTAGAAGATGTATTATGGGATTACCAAACAGATCTCAAGACTGTTATTGGTGCTTCTCTTTATCAATAGGTATATGACAAAGCATGTCACTTGTCTGTTGAACTTGAGCATAAAGCACTGTGGGCACTGAAGAAGCTGAATTTTGAGTGGCAGGATGCAGTCAAGACAAGAATGAGTAAGATGAATGAGTTGGATAAATTCCAAATCCGGGCTTATGATAGTTCTACCCTTTACAAAGAGAAGATAAAGTTGCATCATGATCGCAAAATTGAGAAAACAATATTTGAGAAAGGTGATCGGGTATTGCTATATAACTCAAGACTTTGCTTGTTTCCAGGTATGTTGAATTCTAGGTGGTATGGTCCATTTACAGTGACAACAGTTTATCCATATAGTGCATTGGAATTGAAGCGGGATGGTAAGCCCCGTTCAAGGTGAATTGGCAAAGAGTAGAACACTATATAGGTAAAACTGAAGAAAATAATGTTATTTTTTAGATAGACCTTGGTGAAGTCTGAGTAACCAAGGCAATTGTGTCGTTCCTCGATATTAAATCAAGCTCTGCATGGGGAGGCAACCCATAAGGATAGTTGGTGAAGATTGAGTATCCAACTTATCCCCGTCGTGTGGCGACGTTAAATCAAGCGATGCGTGAAGGCAACCCATGTTTTGGACTTAATAATTTATAGGATAATATGTGTGTTCAATGTGCAGGATTAAAAATTGTAGAAAAGATCCATAAATTCCAAAAGTCAGGTCTTACGGATCCTTCACGAGTTTTAACTTGACATAACAACTCGTAGGAAGGAGTCATAAAGACCTAGATATTGAAGCAGATCTAGGTAAGTGGTCACTAGAGTCTTTACGACTCTCAGAATGAGTTATAAACTCTGGTCACGACTTATCACACTGAGTCGTAATGATTCCAGAACCTAGGTAATGGTAAAGATCTTTATGAAGGGAGTAAGAGACTTGTAATTATTGGTTACAATTCGTATGTATGACCTGTAACCAAACTCGCCAGGACCAGGGTCGCGGGTTAACCCAGCATAGTTCCCCTTTTAAACAAAAGAAGGGTACCCGATTCAAGTACTCGATAGTGCAAATAATGAATTCCCTCTATTTTTATCGATTACTAATCTTTAAGAACTCAAATTCATTCCAAAAACACAAATCGATCAATTTGGTCCTCCCAAATTCATCGAATTCATCAAGCATTGGGGTCGAGAAGTTTCTTCGCTTAAGAAATCTAAAATCTTAACAAAACAAGTAAGTTTTCATGCTTAAAAATTTTATATGTCAAGTTTAATCCGAATATGGTTTGAGATTTTAGAATTTCTTAAAGTTAAATATACGTTTGTACGAAAAATTAAACCTTATTGCTTATAAGTTAACTTCGAAATGAGATTTGGGAGTGAATTTGAATGTGGTACTGTAAATATGAGTCTTGGAGAAATAAAGGGGTGGTATTGAAGTTGGTTAAAGATGTAAAGTATGGGGTTTGAATGATAGAACCAACTCAAAGCTAAACCCTTATGTTGCAGTGGATACGGGGCTCCTGACGACTCGTACCATCACGTAACAAGTTGTTACGAGACTCGTAACCACTGACAACTTAAAGGTTTAGAATAGTGTATGTTCTGGTATGGATACGACTTGACAATATAAGTCATAACCAACCTCTACGACTCATAACTAGTAGTAAAAACATAAAGGATTAAAATAGTGTAGGTTTCGGTATGGATACGACTTGACAATATGAGTCGTAACCAACCCCTATGACTCATAACCAATAGTCGTAATGCTTTGTGAAACTTCCAGAGAAAAAATATTTCTGGTTAGCTTACGAGTATTGGTAACAAGTCGTAAGTTAACCTTATAACAGGTTAGGAGGACTCATAACCTAACTAGTAAACATTGATAGAGATTCTGTCTATCTTACAACCCAGTCAATTGAGTTGTAACCGGTGTATACAGTTCATACCCCTCAGTCATCACATGAACAGAACATGCACAGTGATACCAAATTTCTTTGTTTCTATCCTTTCCTTTATAATCACTAATAAGTGTATGCACACAAGTACTATGGCTCCTAAAGGTGATTCCTCTTCAAAACACATATAAAAGAAGAATGAAAAAAATAGACCTACTCCTAAGTATGGTCATCAGCTAAGAGGAGAATCTAATGAATCAAGTAGAGATATTTCTGAATACGCAGTACATGAGCAGGCTCATCCTAGAGAGACACTGCTTATGGGAAAGAAAATACCTGCAAAGGTAGTCACAACCCCTACAAAGGAACCCAGAATAAAGCAGCCAAGTAAATCCCCACCATACTCAGCATCATCATCCGAGGATGACGGTAATGAAGATGACGATGAAGATGAAAATACAGAATCTACTGATAATGTGAAGGAGAAAGAGTCAAGTTCATATGAAGTAGAATCATAAAATAAAAGTGAGGGAGAGAGGATGTGACCCCAATTAACGTCCAACCACCACCCCAACCCCAACTTCAATTGTCTATTGCACCTGCTCCGGTGCCCATCGTTGAATGTGGGGTACCCTAGAATGCAATAAACATATAATTTTGAGTTACAGATGAACCCAGGTGCGGGGAATCTGAGAAGAGGGATATACCTTGAACCAAGATTGAACACTACAAGCATGTCTGCGATGCCTGGATTTGAGGCCAGATTTCAATAGTACAACTCCTAGTGGATGACTATATCAATAGAAAAACTTAGTCTTGCACTAGTGTAGGAATTTTATGTTGCATATAAAGGTGAGCTGAAGAGACAATACCCTCAGGGAAACCTGTGGAGAGGTGGTGATTCAGTTACAGTTCTGACTATCCGTGGAGTTTAGGTAAATATATCTCCAAGGACTATCTCCAGATTTTTGCATGGTCCTGATTTCCAGGCTCTAGTAAACACCGAAAAAATTGATTACCGTATGGAAAAAATGCGGAAGGTCATAAATAAAAAGATGGGTTTGGCTGACAAAATGATGTATTTTAGATGGATAACAAACATTATCTCTACACTTGAGGAAGAAACAAGTTGGGTGATAGGTGGCCAAGAGTGTCCTCGTAGAAGATTGAGAAGCAAATCTTGAATTTTGAATCCAAGGCATGGTGAATGTTAGCTTGACACACACTGTGTCCCACTACTGGGGACAATGTACTTAGTCCAATCATTGCAACATTAGTAGTAGGACTTGTGGTTGGATACGAGTTCAACATCACATAATTCATTGCAAGGATATACGTGATAGAATTGTGGACACGGAGAAGGTAATTCTAGCATTCCCTGGTTTATTAATGTATATTTGCTTAGCAGCAGAAGTACCATAACTACCCAATGTTGATTAATTCATCGACCTAAATTCTACTAGGGATTTAGGGTTGATTAGAGATACAGTGAACCCCATGGTCAGGCAAGCAAGGCAAGGAGATGCAATATTAGCTGAAATGTTCACAGGCTATGTGGGATGATGTAATGAAGAGATTGACTATGTTGGAGATGAAAGTACAGTATGTAGAGAAAGGTGTATAACCCTGGGTTAAAGATAAATTAGAGGAGTAGAACAAGGGAGTCCAGATGAGATTGGACGATTTTAAAAGGAGACTTACACAGCTTCTTACAGGTGGTTATACCCTCAGTATTGCAGAAATGAAAACTAAAGTGGTTGAGCTGAGGAAGATGATAAAGGAAATGAATGGCAGGCCATTTATACCAACACCTATCATAACAGAAATATAGCTAGAATTTGAAATTCCAATCATTTGGGAAGTTCTGGTTAGATATGAGAGAATAAAGACAAGGAATAACAAGAAAAGAAAAAGAAGGAGCACTGAAGAAGACGATTCGTGATATGAAGATGATGGTTTTGAGAAAGCAGTGTGAGAGAGTGTGATCAGTGACAAAGTCAAGAATACTCAGGCCAGTGACATGATGGCTGGAGTCGGGAGCTCAACAACGGCATATGCAAGTACTGAGAGGACCACTGATGTGGCCCCAGTACCAGATTGAGTATCAAGCACATCGTCCACAACCAGTGCCACTACTGTGGAGACAATCTCAGCAGCTGATGGGACTACTGTTGAGGATGGTGGGACTTAATCTAAGGGCCCACGTGATGATAGAGCATGAGCTGGCGCCTTGAGCGCCTACGTACGTCCTTGATCCCTGTATTACATTATTAAATGCACTGAGTATAGTGCATAGGTTTTAGTTGGGGTGGGGGTGTACCAAGGTCGCCACGGGATGCACTCGCCGAATTTCGAAACCCCTATGCCACAATCTAAAAAGCTTGTGAAACGGCATATTTTTTTTGTTATTTTTGATATTTTGTGTGTTGTGTGATGCTGAAAATAGGAAGAACATTTATATTTGCGGCAGTAGACATGGTTTTGAATGATTATGTTGAACTTGGTTGTCTTTGAACAATTGTGTTGAAAAATTGATACCCTCTTAAAATTTTTACTGATTGTGCGATATGTGTATGTGTGAGGAACGATCGTGAATCTAATAATGGCATTAGAATTAGGGATAGAATAACTATGGCAAATAATTGCATAGCGGGAGAAGTAGTAACTAGCAGCATGACCCTGTATGAGGTGTGTATGAGCCATTACCTAGTTCTCGATATGTATGAAATCTAGAACTTGCTCGGTTATTATTACCTAGAGTTTAGGATAGTCGACTAGGAGATGATCATAGGTCATATTTATATTAGTCCACTCAAACCTAAATGTCTAACAAAATGTAATATTAATAACTTGATACAAATAATTGAGCATAATTGACCCATCTTTAATGTTTACATCGATTTAACCTTACCATTTCAACTACAATAAACTTGTTTTGGCCCTGGTCCTCCTTAGACACTGTGCACCTCAACTCAGGCAAATCTCCTAATTTGAGGGTGGATATTATATGGGTGTATAGGAAAAGATGAGTATCAAAATAGAAGTGTAGAAAGAAAATAAATAAGGACAGGGCAGTGAAAATAAAAAGATAATAAAACAAAATGCAATTTGTAAGAAAAGAAAAAGAAGGGGATAAAAGAAAACCGCACTTGGCCCAATCTAAATGTGTTGTAAAATAAAAAGGGACAAGTAAGGGCGGAAATAAAATAAAGAAAAAATTGGAAAAAAAGTGGACCCCAAATAAAGCGTAGTGTTAAGGAGGCTTGGTCGCAAACAAATTCCAAATAGATACCATACCATCGCGAAACCTACATTACAAGATGATTAAAGTCCTATAGTGATCCTCTCCCGACTGTCTGAAATCTCAGAAAGAGAGCATATGGGCAAGCCTATGGTGTGCTGCATATATCGGTCGATACTTGTTTGTGAGCGAGAGCATCTTTTGAAATATCCCTGGATAACATTATTGATCTAAACCGAGTGAATGAGATTCCTTTGATTGTGAGCGTACAAGGGTTATGTTGTTAGATTGATAGACTGTTCAGTCAGTGTGATTTGTGGCTCTACCTAGTTGTCTGTTACTAATGTAATGCCAGTATTGGATTCCTTTATGTCACTCCATGTACCAAATCGATATACACAGTTGGGTTCTTAAAAGTTAAAACTAGAAAGGGCAATAAAATGTTGATAACTGAAACAAAAGTCATTTTCATAGGTAACTTAGGATCTTCCTATTTAAGCATCATTGTTGGTAGTAGTTTTGTTTTGTTTTGCCTAAGAACACGCAAATTTTCTAAGTTGAGGGTGTTGATGCGCCTTGAAAACAATGCATATTTGATGTCTAAAAACAAGGAATTTATGCTTGCACTTAGGTTATTTTTGTGGATATGAGGTATTTATTGCTTGATTGCTGAGAATATAGGTATGAACCACCTTGGGATAAGAATTGAAAGAAAAATCCTTGAAAAATGTGAAGTCTACCCATCTTACGAGTTAGCCTACAAGTCATCAAATCATCATACGACTTGTGGCCTGACTCGTGAACAAAGCAGTAACAAAAGAAAAGCTGAAAAAGCCAAGTGAAAGATGTTCACGACTCGTAAGGAGTCACTACGCGTCGTGATGAGAAATCGTAAAGAGCACACAAACTCAAGTGTCATTCAGAGATGAAGTCATAGAAGTAGACGAGTCGTAAAGTCTGATGACGACTCGTACTGACCAGTAGCAAGAGCCTTGAAGAACAAGGTCTAGGTGGTGACAAGTGAATACCACAAGTCGTAAGGTCTGGGTACGACTCGTGGGTATGAGTCGTAAGGACAACAGAAACCTGAACCCTTAAAGATGCAATTTCTCTAGGATGGATACGACTAGGCGTCATACGACTCGTAAAGAGACTTTATGAGTCGTTAGGATTGCCAACTTATTTTTTCTATTTTGTTTTGATTAGGATTTTTTTATTATACTGAGATACTATAAATACCTTAGGGTTATTCGATTATTAGGTTACACACTTTTATAATATTTGTACAACTTTTAGCATACTTGGATCATTAAGGTTGTGTTCTTAAGATTTTGGGTTTTTATTCAATTGAAGACTTCAGATTTTCTTTCTCTCATCATTGTGCAATTAATTACATGTGTTCCTTATTGATTATCATGGATTATTGCATGAACATGAGCGGCTAATTTTTCCGACTTAACTACGTAAAGGGAGTGGAAAATTTATCTATTTTATTGTGGATGCATGTATCTTAATCTTCTTTATATTAATTTACCTCAGAGTTACTGCAGAAGCTTGAGTATTGCATGTATTCGAGAACTTCCTCACAACGGAGTTTGAGATTAGAAAAAAATGATTAAGACAGTAATTTGAGATTCACCTCCATCATATAATTCTGCCATCTCATCTAATCAACTTGAGACTCAAAAGGTGAAAGTTGAACTGGGGTTATACACAAAGAGCAATAAGGCGACACCCTGAGACTCATAAGGTAAAGGGTGAGGTTTATCAATGCGTTCACAAGACGTTTGATAATGCATATCTTGTCGACTTTACATGCAGAGCAGTAGAATAGGTGAGTTGAACACGAGAAGTTTACGGAGTTGAGAAGTCAGTGGAATATAGTCCTAGTATTTGTCTTCTACTGTTTACAAACTCAAGAATTCAAGTTCAGCTACTACTTACTGCTGACTTCAAATTTCCCCCATTTAATTTTCTGCAATGCTTGTGAGTTTCGGCAAGTTTGAGATACTGTTCAATGTTTTCCCTATGGGTTCGACCACAACCTGATTTGGATTACTATAGTTGACATCGACCGCAACATACTTCTTTGGAGGTTAGTTTTGGGCGACATCAAAATTCAATGGCAATCTTTTACACGGGAAAATGTTAGGAATAATTTCAAATATTTCAAGTGCTAAAATCCTGATCATATCGCCAAATATTGCAAATTCTCCGGAAGGGCTAGAAATCTTTAGCGTAAATTCTAGTGAGAAAGGAACTCTTATACCATCTAAATTCAGAAAGTGTCTTGATGAGTCAATTAGGACACTATGACAAATTTTTTGTTTATCTTCCTCACTAAAATGGGTATCCTACCAACCTGAATCAATTTTACTTTTCAAGCCTAAAAAATGGAAGGATCTAATAAAAGAAGAAGAAGAAATCCAAACAACTCGAACCATGATTGCCTTATGTAAATATTACAATTTTGAAACTAGCGACTACTCACGAGATTTAAGTTTAAGGATACAATTACCATGACTGAAACCAACACAAACAATAAATAAATCTACCTTTTCTTTTAAAATATTTGTTTCAATGTGGTGGTCTAGAACCACACATTACCTTCTCGTTCAATGGTTACTAAAAGTACCCCAAGAAATTCAGTGAACGCTAAGAACCTTATTTCTCAAAATGAGGTCTCCTCTTGCATCTCATAAAATTAAATATGCTACATTCGATACCCAATTAGAAACTTTCTTCATCAGTGCCACAACACATTTCTTCATGTAGATTCTTCTCTGAGGAGCCAATTTACTTCAAAAATAAAATAGTTTACTCAATTATCCAAATTGAGTGAGAATTCTGGCATTTCAACCCCGAAAAAGTTGCGAAGCAAATACTTAGTCCTTCTGCTAATTTTTAATAAAAACTTTCACTTACACAAATATTTTTATAAATTTATTCTTACACATATCGGGTCCTTCTTATTGAATCCTTATAAGTAAATTCAGAGATATGTGACCTATACTACTTTGTGGATTAATAAAATAATCTCATCCAAAAAAAAATAAGGTCTACATCCTAGCAAATACAGCCTCCCTCTTGATCACTTGTAAGACACATCTTTTTTTTTTAAAGAATCTTTCTCTTTCTCTCATAGAAGATTTGGTTTACTCCATGCTTGTAATATTTTTAAAGTTTATTTCATTAACTTCAATTTGGTAAAGTTGTTGCTATGTGACCAGAGATCACGGATTCAAACCTTAGAAACAGTTTTTAGCAGAAATACAAGATAAGACTGCGTACAATACATTTTTATGGTGAAGCTCTTCCCCAAACACCGTGCATAACAATAACTTTAAAGCACCAAACTGTCTTTTTTGTTTCATTAACTTTAAAATGTCAATTTTTCTAACCTATCTTTTTAATTTATTTTCTTAACCTGTCTTTTTCGTTATCTCTATTACATATGGTTGCCACTTGCCACCTATCTGTAATATACTATTGCATCATTTAAGATGTGATTGACTTTGCCACTTTACATTCAAGTACATTTACATTTAATTGTTATCTTTGCTTCCCACTATAAATCCTCGTATTTCGCATATGCATATAATATGTGTGAGAGAGAGAGAAACAGGGCATAAGAAACTGAAGCCCTTAATTCTGATTCATCACAACACTATAAAATAATTACCACACACAATAAAAATAATACTCCTTTCTTCTATTTTACTTGTATTAATTTGACATTGCATATTAATCAAGAAAAAAAATAATAAATAAAACAACTACTTTATCATAGTATCCCTATTAAATAATATTTACATTTTAATTTGAAAAAAAAATAATTAATACTAAAAATAAAAAAGGCAAAAAATATTGTCTTGTCATCCTATTTTACTCGTCTCAATTTGACATTGCACATTCATTAAGAAAAATAATTAATAACATAGCTACTTTATCATAGTATTTCTATTAAATGATGTTTACATTTTAATTTGGAGAAAAAAATAATTAATACTAAGATTAAAAAAGGCAAAAAAAATTATCTTGTCTTGATTAATGATAAATGACAAGTAAAATAAAAAAAATTTGAGACGGGTAAAATGAAACGAAAGGACTAATATTCTAGCGGGGTGCTTATTCTTAACCCTCTATTTGGATGGTTGTTTTTCATGGTATGATATGGTATGATATAGTTATTAAGAGAACCATGTTTGGTTTGATTGTTTCTTATAATGTATGGTATGGTATAATTTAATTTCATAATTTGGTAACCATGAAATCCTTCATTTTATGTAACCACTTATTTGGTGTTATCCCATGGTTTGTTTATTTTATTTTTCAATTATGCCCTTACTTAATATTATATAATCTTATTTTTTCTTTCACCTTATATTATTTAACTCTACCTTCTACTCCGACCTTCCACCTCGCCCCCTCGACCCAACCCCATCCCCACCAAACCCCCCCTTCCCCACAATTTTTTTTATTTTTTATTTTTAAAATATTTTAAAAACTTTTTCTCACCCGACCCTCATCCCCAACCCACCCCCTATCCCGACCCCTTAGTCCAATACCCCCACCCCCCAAATATTTTTAAAAGAAAAAATAATTTTTTAACCCCACTACCGTTTATCATATTCATTTTTATTAATTTGTATTAAATACATACAAATGCTTTTAAAATTTTTTTACTTATGTTACGAGCACAAGAAAAATATAATTTATTTTCTTGAAAAATATTTTTTTTAATTTCATACCGAATACACAAAAAATATATTCAAACTTTGTATTTGTTATCGATGTCACATCTCAAAACACCAAAAAAAAAAAAATTTACTATAAAAAATAAATTCGATTATACTTATTTGATCAACTATTTTGTTGACTTTGTTAGAATTTATATGAATTTAACAACTTAATATATTTACATGGCATAATTATGATAAATTAGTAGAAAAAATTATTTTATTAATAATTATTGATTAATTTAACATTTATAATAATTAAAGGTATTCTAGTAAATTTATCAGTTATAATGAAGTATCATACTGTCAAATCAAATAATAAAATCATCATTAAACAGTGAACGATACAGTCTATTCAAACATTATATTGTACTATACTGTACTGTATCATACACAATACCTTATATTATGAAACCACGATAAAACACCATCTAAATAAAGTGTAAGAACAACAGCACTCCAAAACATTGATCTATACCTAGATTCGAAAATCTTGAGCGGAGACTCTCAGAAGGGGAAAACTCGACCTTCAAATTGGGAACCCCAAGTCAGTAGCTTCGTCTCAAGCGATAAAATAAACTTGAACAGAAGAAGACAAAGAGATAGTGGAGAAAAATTACACTGCGGTGTGTTTTAAGGTGGGGTTTGAGATGAAATCAGGCAAAGTTTTGGGGGTTTCGCTGATTTTGATGGAGAAATAGGAAAACGGGTTCGGTGTTGGGGTATGTCAGGGATTCCAGCATTGTTAATTTGCCAAAAAAACAGAACGGACAAAGAGCAGGGGGGTGAGGACCGGTGGTTCTGCTTGTGGTTTGGCGGCTAATACATGGGAAGAGAAGAGCAGATCGAGGATGAGCATAATCACTTGGCTTCTCCGTTTCTTTGATTCTCCATGATCACTTTTTTTTCACCCCATTCAGATCTGAAATTGAGTTTCATAGTGGTTCCAACAGTTTTCTATTTGTATTCGCATCACTATTTGTATTTTTATTTTCATTGATACAATTCTATATATTGATACACTTGAAATCATCTAAGTACAAAGATATGTTTTTATATAACTTTTTCATTGATGCACTTGTATTTTTTACAAAACTATTTGTATTTGCATTTATAGGTGACTGACTGCACATTATATTTATATTTTTATTAATATTTGTATTTGTATGCATTGATATGAATTATATTTATTGATGAAATGAATCATACAAATATAAATGATACATTTATGTCAAATATGTTCGAAATTAAGCCAACTGAGGGCAGACGGATAGAGGTTGTGTTGGGTAACGGGCGTGGTCTCCAGTCCTGGTTGAACTTAGGATGTCCATTACGACAAGGCTCTAGGGCGGGTCGTGTTAAGTTGGTATCAGATCCTAGGTTCATGATCAATTTGGAGTCCACAAAGTCGTGTCGAGTAGAGTCTCTTTAAGAGGTGTGTAGCGCGCCACACTCATAAGGGAGACTACAAGGCATTTAGGAATGATTCACTTTCTTGGTATTTCATTTTCAAGATTAGAGTCTCAGTCCTGAAATCTTATCTAATCCTTGTTTGTTCGTCTTTCAGATCATGCCTCGTAGATCTGGAACACAAGGAAATTCTTGTATCCCATCTGGGGGTAATGTTGAAGGGGTGCATCCTACTTCTGGGGTTCATCTTCGATCTCACGGTCCTATCCCTGATAGTTCTGAAGTTCCACCGATTGCTAGTAGTCCTTCTCAAGGCAAGGTGACTAATATGAAATTTCGTCGGTCTATTCATGTTATTGTTAAATTGGTTGCTACTCAGGCTGAGCGGGGTGTGTGGTGCTTTGTCTGCTGAGGCCACAAGGGTTGGCTAATTTTTTAAGATGATTCCTCCTATTTTTTCTGGAGTGAAGGTGGAGGAGGATCCACAAGGCTTTTTGGATGAAATAGAAAAGATATTTCAGGTGATGCAGCCTACCATGTGGAGAGAGTAAAGTTTGTAGCTTATCATCTTAAGGAGGTTCCATATCAGTGGTATGAAGAGTCGGATAGGGATAAAGGAGATATAGTGAAGTCATCCTTATGGGATTCCTTCTCTGGTGCTTTTATGGATCATTTCTTTCCCCAAGAATTGAGGGAAGAAAATATGAGGGAGTTTGTGAACCTCAAGTAGGGGAGGATGTCGTCAAGGAATATGCATTGAAGTTTCCCCAATTGTCAAGGTATGCTCCTGACTTGGTTCCTGATATGCGGGAAAAGATGAGGAAGTTCACTTCTGGGTTGAATCGGGATTTGATTTTGGAGAGAAAGACTACCTTGATGATTAAAGATATAGACATCTCTAGGTTTACTATTCATATGAAACAGGTAGGGGATGAGAAAAGAAAGCAGGCGAAGTTTGGGGATAGGCAGGGGAAGAGGAGTAGTTTTTTTTACCAAGGTGGTACTTAGTCTCAGGGTGGTCGAGATGGTGGAAGGTGGCAGAAAAAGAAGTGGGGAGTTCTGGTTTCTACTCTTATGCTAGTGCTCCTTACCAGTCGGGCGACAGACGTCATCATGGTAGTGATGATTTCCAGGCGCAGAGTGCTCAATCTCAGGAAAATGGGGGTAAGTCAGTTTCTTCATGCCCTCCATATCGATCATTTGGTTGTCCTAATTAGGGTTATTGCGATAAAGGAAAGGACAAATACTTCAAGTATGGCCAGGAAAGCCATCGGCTTAGGGATTGTTCGATTAATAAGGTTTCTACGGGGGCGAATAAGATTCTTGTGGCTTCATTTTCTGCTCCTATAACTGGTGGTGTTGCATCTACTTATGTTACTACTCCTGGTTCTAGTGTTGGTCAAAACAGGTTGTATGTTTTGGCGTCTTGACAGAAATTTGAGGCAGCACCTGATGTCGTACTGGTACGTTACAACTTTTCTCTCGTGACGTATATTGTTTGCTTGATCTGGGTTCTATTTCTTCTATGTGACTCCTTATGTGGTTGTATCTTTTACTTTCAATTTGGAAGTTAGTTCAGATTATTTTTCTGTTTCTAACTCGGTAGGTGACTCGGTTATTGCTAAGAGAGTCTATAGGGTGTGTGTAGTATTTATTGGTGGCAAGAAGACCTTGGTGGATTTTTTTGAGTTGGATATGGTGGATTTCGATGTCATTTTGGGGATGTACTAGTTACATTCTTGTTATGCGTCCTTGGATTGTCGAACCCGTAGGGTTATCTTTAGGTTTCCTTGTAACGTTTCAAAAATGGGTCCCAAAACGTCACATGGTGCTTAGGATCACAGGTGATCCCAAGCTAACCCATGAGCTGGCAT
Organism: Capsicum pubescens; assembly: GCA_030864215.1. NCBI lineage: Eukaryota > Viridiplantae > Streptophyta > Magnoliopsida > Solanales > Solanaceae > Capsicum > Capsicum pubescens. The sequence continues at coordinate 256,096,913 of CM061540.1, read as the reverse complement.
ACAGATAAGCAACTGATTAAACATGTATAAAATGACAGAGTTTACTGTGCGGAAACATAACCATGATGGAATCTGAGAAAAATACAATACTGGTACACTTGTACATTCTGATCAAATCTGAAAAGAGGGACTAAGTTACATAACTTACTCTAACTAACATCTTTGAAGCCTCTACTATACTGATTATAGATAGCTAGGACATGACCCCCTAACTATCCCAAATCAATACGATTAAATAAATAACATAAAATACTACTCCAACTATATGACTGACTCGAGCCCTTGAATCAAGAGGACTCATCACCTGCTGACTTGAAGCTGCAATCTGTCTGAATATGGTATGCGTGCTACAACTGAACTGATACCTACATTATGAGACAATACAACACACAGACATATATATGGATCAGTACTTTGAGGATGTACTGAGTATATGGGGGTGAAATGTATAAGTAAAACATTATCTCATCATCATAATTTGTAAAACAATGCATGCTTGATGTAAATGACTCATATATACTGGAATATCTGAAATACTGAAAATAATAATCATGAGAAAGAAATCATATTTATAAATCTAGTGAGCCATAACATTTAGTTCTAAAAGTTGTGCTAATATTATGTATTTAAATCATACTGTCTAACTGTAGAAAGGACTCACTTCTAAGTCTGAAATCTGAAAAATGAAATCTGTAATTGTTATCTTTCTGTGAAGCATAATCTGAGTAAAACTTGTGAGCCTTTACACTTAGTTTTCTAAAAGTTTTTCTGTTCTTCTTTTACTATTAAGGAGAATATTTTATCTCTTATCTGAAAGGGAATACTTTAAAACTATTCTGAAAATTATTACTTTTATTAGCAGGGAGGTTCTCTTAACCGACATAAACCATATGAGCTAACATGGAGTCCAACGTCTCGACCTCCTAAAGAAAAAATCTCACGTTGGGGAGAGGTTTCATACTCTTCCCAGGGAGTATAACCTACCCATGTGATCGATCACAAGCTAAATCTGTCATCCATATAGAAATGAGAATAATCTGATAGTCTGTACCTACGTTGGCTACGTAGTTCTGTGGAAGTAGGATACACTAAACTCATATTTCCCGCTCGGTGCTACATACTACTCCCTTTTTATTTGCTATGCTCATTTTGTTGGAAATCCACTTTAAAACTAGCATAAGGGTTTATCTACAACCAATTATGCAATAATCTGAGTAAATCTGTAAGGAAATTTGTTCTGAGTTCTGTAATTTGTAAAAATCTATAAAGTGGATTCCATAGCTAATCTGATGATCGAAAGATCAAAGCTTTACTGAAATTCTGTGAAATAATTTGATAATAGGATGCTTAAAGCATCATCTTTTCTCAAAATCTCAACATATAAACTTGGGACTTAAAGCCCATATATCAAACTCATGTCAAAATATCATAGTAATCATGCTCGATAATAAAGTTAATGATAATTCATCTCAAATCTGGAAATTTCAGAATTAAAGCATGAAAATATGAACATAAACATGTAATTCAACTTATAATTCACTTGAAATCTCAAAATCTTGTTAATGGAAACATTAGGTATGTACCCTAATGTCAATTCCATAGAAAATCATATAAAATCACAAAACTTTACAATTTAAAATAAATTTTGGGCACAAGAATGAAAGAATTATCCTTGTTCAAACCCCACATACCTTAGATGATAAACTAGATGAACAAGTTTGCTTTTGAGATTCTATTTGTGCTCTTGAAGATAGATTCTTGATTATCTAGCCTTGGGAATCCTCAATCTTAAGCTTTCTTGGAGAAACCATGGTGGAATTTGATTTCTTGGAGATGGAGCTTTGAACTCTAGGGTTTTTGTTTTAGAGAAAATTGATGAATATAAGCCTAATGTACTTAGAATAGGCTTAAATCTGATGTTTGGACAGATTGGGGTCTTGGGTATTGACCAAAATACCCTTTCTAAACTTCCAAACGGAACTAGAAAAATGACCAAAAATTCTGATTTACTGGGCAACCGCGACGTTCCACTATCGTAGTGGCTCACTATAAAAAATGATGAACAGGAACTGGGCTTTCTCTGCGATGCGGAGCTATCGCGATGCCCTATAATTTTGCTATTTTGGCCACTGGTACAACGTGCCAACATCGCGTTGGTCTACTGGATTTTGAAAAATGGGAATTTAGACCTCTCCGCAATGCGCCGATATCACGGAGGTCCACTGGAATTGACAATTCTGAAATTGTCCTTCACCGCGACGTGGTGGTTGCTCAGGTGGGACACTGTCAACTTAAAAATGCCATAACTCCTTCACCGAGTGTCGGAATTACATGAATTTGGTATCGATGGATAGCTTATTCAATTTCCCACATAATGAAAAGTCAAAATATTAAAAATTCTACATGGAATAAATATTATTCATTTTGGAAGCTATCCCTTAATATTCTAGGAACAAATTTCAGCTAGGAAAAGTACGGGGTATTACATCCTTGGTGAATTGATGATTTAATGGGAGGGTGTTTCTATATATCCAAGGGGAGGTTTATTTATTATCTTAGAGCTTGAAGGTTGATCTCTAAAGGGTGTCTTTATCACTTGGTCCGGGTTAAAGATTCTAACTCGGAAGGTCCTTCTTTCTAGTCAGTTCCAGTGGTTAATGAGCTTCTTGAGGTCTTTTTGGATAATGTTTCTGGTGTTCCTCCAGATAGGGAAACAGAGTTTGGTATTGATGTAATTTCGAACGCTCGTCCAATTTCTATTCCTCCATATAAAATGGTTTCGATTGAGTTAAAGAAACTCAAGGCGCAACATAAGGATCTTCTAGATATGGGGTTTATTAGTCGTAGTGTATCTCCCTGTGGTGCACCGGTGTTGTTTGTGTGCAAGAAGGATGGTTTCTTTCGAATATGTATTGACTATAGGCAACTAAACAAGGTGACGGTTAAGAACATGTACCCTCTTCTAAGGATAGATGATTTATTTGACCAATTGTAAGGTGCCAAATTATTTTCTAAGATAGATCTTTGGTCTGGGTACCATCAGGTAAATATTAGGGAGGTGGATATCCCTAAGACGACTTTTCGTACTCAATATGGGCACTTTGAGTTTTTGGTGATGTCTTTTGGGTTGACTAATGCTCCAACGACATTTATGGATCTGATGAACAGAGTTTTTTGTCAGTATTTGGATCTCTTCATTATTGTGTTCATTAATGACATTCTGGTCTATTTGAAGAGCGAGATAGATCATTCTAATCACCTCCGTGTGGTGTTATGACCTTAAAGAAACAATAGTTGTATGCCAAGTTCTCCAAGTGTGAGTTTTGGTTGAATGCTGTAACTTTATTGGGTCATATTATTTCTAGTGAAGGGATCATGGTGGATCCGCAAAAGGTTGGTGCGGTGAAGAGGTGGCCTAAACCCACGACTCCATTCGATATTTAGAACTTTTTGGGTTTAGCCAGGTATTATAGGTGGTTTATGGAAAGCTTTTCATCGATAGTTGCTCCTTTGACTAAGTTAACTTAGAAGAAGGTTAAGTTTTCTTGTTCAGATGCTTGTGAAGAGAGTTTCAAGAAGTTGAAGGATAAGTTAACTTCGGCTCAAATTTTGACTTTGCCGGAAGGCAATAATGGGTTTGTGGTTTATTGTGATACATCTCGGGTAGGTCTTGGTTTAGTGTTAATACATCATGGGAAGGTGATTGCCTATGCTTCCAGGCAGTTGAAGGTGCATGAGAGGAATTACCCTACTTGTGCTTTGGAGTTATTGGTTGTTGTGTTTTCTTTGAAAATATAATAGAATTATTTGTATAGTGTGCACGAGGATATCTTTTTTGATCATAAGAGTCTATAGTATTTGTTCACCCAAAAAGAGCATAATCTCAGGCAGAGGAGATGGCTTAAGCTTTTAAAAGATTATGATATGAGTCTTCACTATCACCCAGGTAAGGCTAATATGGTTGTTGATGCTCTTAGCAGGTTATCCATAGGGAGTTTAGCTCATGTGGAAGAAGGAAAGTGGGAATTATTGAAGGATATTCACAGTTTGGCTAGTCTTAGAGTTCACCTTTTAGTCTCCAAGGATGGTGGTGTGATGGTGCAAGAAGTGGTTCGATCATCTCTTGGTGCAAAGATTAACGAGAAGCGAGTGCTAGATCCTATCTTGATAAAAATCAGGGTGACATTGGTAGGCAAAAGGTAGTGGTGTTTGAGATTAGTGATGATGGTACTTTACGGTACCAAGGGAGGTTGTATGTTCCTGATGTTGATGGGTTGCGACAAAGGATTTTGGCTGAGGCGCATGAGTCACGCTATGTTGTTCATCTCAGCTCGACCAAGATATACCATGATTTCAAGAAGATCTATTGGTGGAATGGAATGAACAGGGATGTGACTGATTTTGTGGCCAGGTGCATGGTGTGTCAACAAGAAAAGGTTGAGCACACGAGGCCAGGAGAGTTTTATTGAGAAATTGATTTGTCGGAATGGAAGTGGGAAGTGATCAATCTGGACTTCATCACCAATCTTCCTCAGTCTCAAAATCAATATGATTCGATATAGATTACCGTGGATAGGATGACTAAGTCTGAATACTTTTTGCCAGTGCAAACTACCTTTTCGGCAGAGGATTATGTGAAGCCGTATCTTCAGGAGATTATGAAGCTGCATGGGGTGCCTACTTTGATTATTTTTTATCTTGGCATACAGTTTACATCTCACTTCTGGAGGTCTTTTTAGAGAGGGTTGTGGACTAAGGTTAGTCTAAGTACTTCTTTCCATCCACAAACAGATGGACAAATAGAAAGAACTCTTTAGACATTAGAAGATATGCTTCGGGCCTGTGTGATTTATTATGGTGGCAATTGGGTTGAGTATCTACCTTTGATGGAGTTTACTTACAATAATAGCTATCATTCTTGTATTGGTATAGCCTCCTTTGAGACATTGTATGGTAGGAGGTGTAGATCTCCTATTGGTTGGTTTAAGCTTGGTGAGGAGAACATGTTTGATCCCGATTTGGTTTACCAAACTATAAAGAAGGTGAAGGTGATTCGGGAGAGGCTTAAGGCTGCCCAAAGTCGCCAAAAGTCCTGTGCTGATGTTAGGCATAGAGACTTGGAATTTGTGGTTGGGGATAAGGTTTTCCTCAAGGTATCTCCCATTAAGGGAGTGGTGTGATTTTCCAAAAAAGGGAAGCTTAGTGCTCGTTATGTGGGTCCTTATGAGATTTGGCAGAGAGTTGGTAATGTGGCTTACGATTTGGAGTTGCCTTCTAGATTGAGCTTGGTTCATCTGGTCTTTTATGTTTCCATGATGAGGAAGTACATTAATGATCCTTCTTCTGTTGTTTCTTTGGAAGAATTGGGTCTCACAAATTCTTTGTCTTATAAAGAGGTCCTTGTTGAGTTCTTGGATAGGCAGGTTTGTCGGTTGCAAACCCAGGATGTGGCTTTGGTTAAGGTTCTTTGGCGGAACCATAAAGGTGGAAGAAGATACACGATAAGCGAAAGAGGACATGAAGTCCAAATATCCACATTTGTTTTCTTCTCCTGAGATTCGAGCAAAAGGTATGTGTCTCCAACACATCTTTAATTTCTGAGTTTGTGAAAGGAAAGATTAGTATCTTTGCCTCTTTATTTTTGAACTTTGTTAAATATTGGGAATGTGTTTGATAATATAATACAAATGACTCGTGCGTATTGTTACCCCTACCTTGTCTATCATTCGAGAATTAATGTTTTTAGTGGGGGAGACTAAAACACCTTGGTTTCTGGACCTTAGAAAATTTCCTAGAATTATGATCTCTGGAGCCAATATGACTCATGGGTATGAGCCGTATATTGAGGTACAGATGGTATGGTCCAGTCGTATATTGACCAGTGTTGGTTGGTGGGATCGATTTTGGTTACTGGAATGTGTACGACTTAGGTGTATGAGTTGTATTGGTGGTTATGGATTGTTTAGTTCCTTAAATTAATCTTATACTTGGTTACTTGGGTTGGATCTAAGTACGAGTGGCTTATCATGAGCCGTAAGACAGGGTACGACTCGTACTCAGGACTCATATGGTGGACAGTGTCTAAATCTTCCTTGGGTTTAAATCTGTCAGGGGTACGGATGAAGAGAAAAGATCATATTCTTTGGATACGACTTGGTTAGATGAGTCATATACTGGACAGAGTTTGATCCAAGGGTTGAGGCTAGGATACGAGAGAAGGGAACCACTCGTATCGGAGGGTACAACTCTTATGGGTTAGTCGTATACCTGTGATGGGATTTTGGTGCAACTTAAGTGGGGGTATTCTAGGTATTTCCCCACTTATCCTAATAATTCCCCACGACTTCTAACCTACTTGGAAGGTTATTTACCCTATTATTCCATTTATTAACACTTTGAAACTCTTCTAAACACTCTAAAATTCTCACAAGAGTTTTTAGGCAAGGGAAGCTAGGGTTTCAACTAGAGGATTGATTTGGGGATTGTTTTGGTGATTTCTTTCCATCATTATCTTGGTTTAAGACATGTTCTCTTTTCTCATTGTTAATTTTATCTAAACGAATTATTTTATGAGTAGTTTTACTATTTCATTAATTGTATGATTTTAGTTTTCAAATATGATTTGGGGGTTTTGATGTTAAATTGTTGGTTATGGTTTCCCATGGTTTTAATTATGCTTTTATATGTATTAATGGCGGTTTTGAATAATTGGATTGCATGGGAATGGTTTAATGGCAATTGTAATTGGTTTTGGTTATATTATGCCCCCAATGTGTTTGATAAAATGCATAAAAAGATATGTTCATTGGATTGAATATTTTTAATGGAACTCTTGCATGTTTTAAAACTTGGTAAAGGAATAATACATGTTTAAAATGGATTGGAATGGTAAATGGATAATGGTTATGCTTGAGGGGCATATGGAATCCCCCAAGTGGTTTAATATGGTAAATGGAAGGGCACTTGAAAGTCTGCTTAAAGCTATAAATGATTGGCTATGGATGATACTTTCAAGTAAGGGTTGGTATGATGATACCAATATCAATGTCCTTGGTTAATAAATGGATAATGTTTTGGCTATTTGGAAATTGATTTTAATTGGACAATAATGGCGAAAGGTGTAGCTAAGCCGTAGAAGGTGGAGGTCCCGCGGGGACCAAAACTGAAAACTCATATTTGCCGATATGAGGTTGGTCTTGATGACTGTGTGAATGATGTCACACTATATTTGGGGGATGTACTAGTCATCCTAAGGGTTTCTTCCTTGGTCGTGCGGCTACACGCACTAGGGCCCTTTCAGCAGGGGGAGCTGAACCCATATAGCCCGTAGGTGGTTTAGGACGGTAAAGCTACACTGTCCAGGTAAAGGTATATATATATATAGGGCTGTAGCCTAGCCAGACTCATCGGGTAGGGAATCCCATCCTCAGCGAAGCCAGTAAGCAAAGCCCCTTTATTAAGAGATGGAGCAATCCTTACTCGACAGCTCAAAGCTGACCAGTACAAAATCATGTTGTTTGCAAACAGGGTAAATAAGCGAAAATTAGCTATTTTATTCAGAGAAATAATCTTCATCATACCCGTAGTACCCGTCATCATTGCTTACATATGAATAATCATGAATAGATGATTCCTCTTGAATAAAATTGTCAATAATTTTTTCAAGAATTTCTTCATGCAAATCTTTATTTAATTTGATTACCTTTAAAATGGTGATCAATGTTTTTTCATTAATGAAAATATAGGGTTGTTATGTTGTTCGTAAATAGGGTAAATAAGCAAAAATTAGCTATTTTATTCAGCTGTTTTATAGAGAAATAATCTTCATCGGACCTGTAGTGCACGTCATCATTGTTTACATATAAATAATCATGAATAAATGATTTCACTTGAATAAAATTGTCAATGATTTTTTCATGAATTTTTTCTTGCAAATATTTATTTGATTTGATTACCTTTAAAATGGTAATCAATGTTTTTTCATTAAAGAAAAAAGTATAGTAGGTCATTAGGCTTTATAAAGGGTGGATTCTTTTAAAATAAGGGCCCAATTTTTATACAAAAAAAAATTATTTCTTTTAGCATGCGAGCTTCATATATCATGTCAAACAGTGTGATATCTGTGATTAGATCGCTTATCCATAGATGGGTTTGCAACTTTGTGATATAGTTGTTAAGGTTCACTAAAGTCTTTTTGGATTTCTAAAATCTTTTTCTTATCTTCTTTAATTGTGGTTGAAAAACTTTCATAATGATTTTATTCCCTATAGGTACTAAGTATCATATAGTATGTATGAGTGTATAGAACAGATATGAAGAAAGATTTTTTCTTATGCTAATAGCTTCATGAATTATATAGTTTATGTTTATACCTTTTGAGTTTCCCCTTATGCTAGCCGTATCAGTACCGCAGTACATCTCCTTCGGCAATGAAAGATTGTATAGCCTATTATGACGCTCAGTCTGAGTCTACCTTCGTATTTTTCCTCCGTTAAGGCTGAAGATCGCAACCCCAACTTATGGCTAATATTTAAAGTAGACAAAAGATATAGAAACAAGATCTTTATTTCATGACAATATTACACAAGAAAAATCTTTAGTCAGATCTTTCTATATTACATATACACTATAGATTACTTTTCCCTGATGGGAGAAGTGTTTTCACTCGTTCATTAAGACACCTAACTTTTTTTAAGATGGATGTTTTTGAAAAATGTAGTCTGTCTCTTCTAAGTTTCTATCTCTCCTTTTATAGATGTGGGGGGGTAGAAGTGCAATTTTTTCTTCCTTCAGGGTCGTTCTTAAGAAATTCTTTATTTCCTCCCTGGTCCCTTTTCAGGATAGGGTTACTTTTTTCTTTGTGGATGCTTTTCCTGTAAATATAAGCTTTTATTTGTTGTTTTGTGCCGACTGTCCTTTGACATTAGTGCTTATACCTCTTTTTATATTATTGCCTTTTGGGGGTCTGTACGGTTGTGAGTCACATTTCATCTGATATTGATGTGTTTTCACCATCATCTTGATTGATGTGCTTATGATTTAGAAATTTACATGCCATAGACAAGGTTTTTGGTGTGGCATTAAATCTGTGCATTTCGAATTCGATAATTTTTTCCCTTAGGATTGCGGATTTTGATCTTCCTTTTGTCATTAAAACCCAATAAGTATCCTTGTCAAGGACTTTGTAATTATTCTCATGGTGTTTCTTAGGGATGTTATATATTGTCTTTATTCCTAAGGCTCTTCTTATCCAAATCCATTTTGTAATCAGATATGGGAGACTTTTATCAATGCTTGTAGCACTTATGCTAAAAGTTTTTAATTTCTCCACCGAAACATAATTAATCGTTGGAAAATATAACTTTTCACCCTGAAATTCCATAGATATGCTAAAGAATCTGCAATAAACTCCTTGTCCTTCAGCATAATTTTTAATTGAATTTGTCAATTGGTTCGGTAAATCTTTTAATTCGGATAAAGCTGAATTGGCGTAGATCCTTTCTAGATATCCAAATTCATATAGTTTTGCTGCGAATCTTGGTATTCTTCCTAGAAATATTGAAATTCTTGGATACAAATTTTTTGATCCTAAAACTCCCTAGGTTTCTCCACTTTCGTTCGGAAGATTGTAAATATATCTAGTAAATGCTAGATATTCTTCTTCTTTTTGATGAATTCTTCTAACCTGAAAAGAAGCAAACTTTTTTCCTATAAAGGATTTAGTACTTTTTCTGATTTCTTAGAATTTTTTCTGTTTTCATTATTTTTTTTCAATTGGGAGTTTTCCCTCTGCTCAACTTTTGGCTTCGTCTGATGACTGAGCCATCGGCATATCCGGGATTACCGTTAAGATATTTTTGGAGCTAGGTGCTAGTAGGACATCTCCTGCCACTTTGTTAGGGATTTTTTTCTTAGGGGTTTTGTGTCCAGATGTTCACAAACGAGTTGAAATTCTGTGATGTTTTCATGCTGATTTGTATTAAGCTGATTTATCTCGACTGTAGTTTCCTTGCCTTTTCGGATAAGGTTGCTAATTCATCACGAATGTTGAAAAACATATGGATTTTTTCGCCTATGGCTTCTTCAATGCCATTCATTTTTTGAAATATCCTGTCAACTATTAGTTGTGTTCTACGGTCCATATTGGATGTTTCTTGAGAGAAAGTCTGCAAACATATTGTCAGACCCCTTAATATTTTCTATTTTGAAAGAATAAAATGACAACAATATCTGTCATCTGTGTAGTCTTCTGTATTGAGGTTCAGAAGGAAGTCTGTTAAACATCATACCTGATATTTGTGTATTATCTGTTCTAATAACAAATGATTTGGTAATAAAAATGGAAAAAACTTTCGTATTCCTCTTACCACTGCTAATAATTCCTTTTCATTTGTGGAATAATTAACTTCTACTTCATTAAATGTTCCACTGGTATATCTACAGATTTCGTTTAAATCTATTTGTAATAATGCTCCCCAATGATAGTCGGAGGCATCAGTTTGTAGGACTAAATTGTCTTCAGGTTCTTGTAGTATAAGCTTTGAAAGCTTAGCACATTCTTCTTTAAGTTTTTGAACACAAAGAGTATGCTTCTTAGTCCATCCGAGTCAGTTTGATTTTTGAATAAATTTTTGCAAAAGATTTTTTTTCTTCGCAAGGTCTGGAATAAATTCTCCTGCATAGTTTAAGCAACCAAGAAACTTTTGTATCTCTTGTTTTGTTGTTAAATTTTAAGGAAACTCTATTATTTTCTTTGAAATATGAGTTTGTAACTGTCTTCCATTTTTTGAAATAATCATACCGAGAAATTCAATTTCACTTTTGTTTATCTCAGCCTTTTTTTGGCTTAGAACAATTTCATTATCAACACAAATTTTTGAAAATTCTGTAAGATGTGTCAGATGTTCTTGGTAGTTTGTTGATCATACCAAAATATCATCTATGTAGATAATTTGAAAATTCTTTTCAGAAAATATCTTATCCATTTTTCTCTGGAAAATCTAAGGTGCATTTTTTTTAGTCCAAATGGCATTACTAACCATTCATAATGTCCATTAGGAGTACTAAATGTTGTTAGAGGTATTGATTCTTCTGAGAGCTTAATTTGCCAGCAACCATTTTTGCAGTCAGACTTTGAGAAGTAGGTTTTTCCTTTGGCTAAGTTGATAAGATTGTTTTTATTAGGAGTAAAGTATCCATCAAAAACATAATTTTTATTAATCTCTTTATAGTTTATAACCATTCGAGTTTTTCCTCTTTCTTACCATAAATGCGGGACTATTGTGTGGACTCCTACTTCCCCTTATTAATTTTAGATTGAGAAGTTCTTGTATTTGAATTTTAAATTCAGTTTTGTCTTCTTCATTATAAAGCATAGGTTTAACTCTTATGATAATACTAGGATCTTTAAGAATTAATACTGCTTTCTTATGACTACCGTCCCATTTTTCTAAAGGATTATCTCCATAAGAATGTTGTAAATCTTGTTTTATTTTTTCCAAGATTGAGATGCAGAAACACAAGAAGTAATCTACGGTTTAAATAGTTTTAAGCTTTATATACTAAATAAACCTGAAATATTAGTAAGAACTGACTGTGAAGCTATAATAAAATTCAATCAGAAAATAAAAGAAAAGAATAGTAGTAAAAAGAGGTGGTTAAATTTTTTAGACACCACTTCAATTTATAACATTGTGCTAGAACATATTAAAGAAAAAGATAATAACCTGGAAGATCAACTTAGTAGACTAATAAAATGCAACTAACGAGTTTTTTTCAGTATGTATACAAGCAAGGGAAAAGGTAAGGCCTCGTCCTCGTCCTCCCAAGACTATCTGAGGAAGTTAATGAGCAATACTCATTGCAAACCACTTATAATGTTGGAACATCCAAAATTAGAAAGGATGATTTTTGGGCCGCACAACCAAATTAGTTATGATCTATCCAACCTGACTTTCAAAATTAGATCAGATGTGTGAGTGAAAAAATAACAGATAGTCCTGATCAACAATTTATGGATATCCTACAATATGACACCCAAAAACAATAACTATTTCATTTCAGTCCTAAATGCTTTAAGTTATTATTTTACTGAGAAGAATAACACTAACATATTTAAATTTTATGTTGTTCTTAGGGGACATGCACAAGGAGTATTTCAGACGTGAATAGAGGTGATGGAATCTATACAAAACTATACAACACTTTTTGTTTTGCTACTATTTGTTCTATATTTCTTTTTCATCCTTGGTGGGATGGTATCATAGGCTGTTTTGCTAATAATTTTTTGATAGAGTCTGCTATTATTTGTTCTATATTTCTAACCTTAATAAATTAAATAAAGGTAGTAGAAACTATAGAATTACCAGAAGCAATTATTTTACACTATATTTGAACAATATATCTGCGTCAACCTATTTAAGATCATTGTATCTTTTCTCCCTACTATGTAAATTATGTTTGTAATATAATGAAAATTTAAGCAATGATGATACTCATGATAAGAAAAAATTCAAGACGTAGGCAATGATATCCATGAGTGTTATTTCTTTTATTGGATTAATTTCTTTTCTTATTTCTTGTACAAGCTAGTTAAGATAAAAATATAGAAAAGTTAATAGATCAATTAAATAAAATAGAATTAACCCCCTAGAAAGAAAAAGAAAAAGCTAAAACGACTCTTAGCATACCAATGTTCCTTTGTACTTCGAGTAAACTATTATTTTCCAAAAGACTTTTAATGCTTAAGACATAAATTCCATTAATGATAAATTCAGAAGAATATGCAGGACTAAAATGGGATCTAAAGAAATTTAGTTAGAAAGAAATACTAAAACCAACTAATCATTTAATGTATATCTTCTAAAAGCTTTGGTCATTGAAGAACAATGATCACAAAGTATAATTTTTTCTGTATATTTTTAAATATTATATTGGGAAACTTCTTTCATATTTGATCTTAAAGCTGGAGTAATATAATAGTTTGGCCCTAGATTTTCTCGGGCATAGTCTAATGCCTCTGTGAGGTCATTAAAACCTTTATATAGAGGTGTTGTATAGTCTTTTATAAAGTCCATCACCTCTATCCATGTCTGAAATACTCCTTGTGTCTGTCTCCTAAGAACAATATAAAATTTAAATCTGTTAGTGTTATTCTTCTCAGTAAAATAATAACTTAAATCATTTAGTACTAAAATGAAATAGCTATTATTTTTGCGTGCCTTATTGTAGGATATCCATAAATTGTTGATCAGGCATATCTGTTATTTGTCCATTCGCCCGTTTGGTCTAAGTTTGAAAGTCGGGTTGGGTGGCTCATAAATGATCAAGTTGTGCGGCCCGGAAATCATCCTTTCTAATTTTGGATGTTCTAACATTGTAAGTAGTCTGTAATGAGTATTTCTCATTAACTTCCTTTGATAGTCTTTGGAGGATGAGGCCTTAGCCTTACCTTTTCCCCTGCTTGTATACATACTAAAACAAAACTCGTTAGTTTTCTTTAATTAGTCTACTAAGTTGATCTGCTAGGTTATTATATTTCACTTTAATATGTTCTAGCACAATGTTATAAATTGAAGTGGCGTCTAAAAAATTTGACCACCTCCTTTTACTACTATTTTTTTCTTTTCTTTTCTGATAGAATTTTACTATAGCTTCGCAGTCAGTTCTTACAAAATTTTCAGGTTTATTTAGTATATAAGGCTTAAAACTATTTAAACCATAGATTACTTCTAGTGTTTCTACGTCTACACTACTCAGATTGCCTTTTTTTATATTTTGTTCTTGAATAAGCACAGATTTTCTCATATTTCTTCTCACTGTATTTATTAGGTTTTGCTTTTAATATTGCTCCCCATCCTCGAAGACTTCCATCTGTTTCTACTATTAAATAGTCTATTTCTAATGGCAGTGTCAAGCCCGGGATGTCTTAGATCAGACATTTAAACTGTTGGACAAATTTTATATCTTCAGCATTAAAAGTCTTCTAGCCTGTTGATCCGGTTTTAGAATATAGCGGCCCTGCTACCTTTCCTAAATATTTAAATAAAGTTCTAGCATTATTTAGTAGTCCTAAAAGCTTTTCTTAATCCTTGGTTTTATCTAATACATCTGGCATTTCTAAGACCTTGTTAGCTATGTGTGGTTGTAGTTTTATTCTACCATCCCCAATGACTACTCCTAGGAAATTAATATTGTTTTTACATAGTTCCATTTTCTTTCTACTTATTATTATTCCATTGTCTACAAAAAATTTAAAGACTTATTGTAAATGTCCTAGATGTTCTCTTATGTTATTACTGAAAACAAAAATACCATCTACATAAACTAATACAAAATTCTTATAATTTTCAAAAATACTATCCATTTTTCTTTGGAAAATTTGAGAAGCTATCTTTAGTTCGAAAGGCATAACTAGCCATTCAAAATGCCCTTCTGGACATGTGAAAGTTGTCCATTCTATACTATCCTCGTGCTTCTTAATTTGCCAATATCCGAATTTACAGTCGAACTAAGTAAATACTTTTCTTCCTTGTATTTTATTTATTAATTCTGTTTTGACTGGTAACTTATATACATCCATAGTAGTATTATAATTTAGTCTTTTGTAATTTATGTCCATTCTAGCTTCATACCATTTCACTATGGTTTCTTACTATGAAAGTTATTGATCTATGTCTTGACTTGGGTCTCCTAATTATCCCTAATTCTAATAGTTCCTTTATTTGTACTTCAAAATCTTTAAGATCTTCATTTGTAGCTTCTATAGATGTTGTCTTTATAGTATATTCTGGATTGATTATTTCTAATTTACCGGTAATTTGATTTGAGTCCCAGTGTTACAAGAGTTTTTCTCCAATTATTTCTAGTTTGTCTAGGATTTGTATCATTTTATTTAGGTATTTTTGACCTTTTATTACTCCTATTTGTTGTATTCCTCTCTTAAAAGTGTATAATTATGTATCCATTTTTATTTGAGTGTAGTTTTTTTCTAATTCTTCTACTGTTAATAAATATTGTAATTCTTCATACATTGTTATCTTTTTATTGTGATTAAATGTATAATTTTCTCCCTTATCAAATTCTAGTTATTTTTTTTAGATTTTATCTGATTATTTGAGTTTTCTTCTTCTGATTTATCCTATAGAAAATGATATTTAGTTAGTATAGGTTGTGTCTGTACTGGTGAGTGAGTAATATTACTCGCGAAGATTATCCAATCTCTAATAACAAAACATCCTTCATTACTTTGTTCCATAAAATCTAATTCTAACATAAAGTCTGCCCTTATGTTTAAGTCTCTGGCCAGTATTCCATTGAGTTTAAATGATGGCTGATAGAATTTTTCACAAGTGTTGATAACACTTAATTTTTTTCTTGGTATATACTTTGTATAGGTGCTATAAGTTCCATCCATTTGCATGGAGTCTTGTGGCTTTGGTAATTCCTTAATTAGTCTTGGCGACAAAAATCTGTTTTTAAATATACTTCTTGTACATCCTGAATCTACTATGGCTAATGTTTCAAACTCATAATCTTGAATCCTTATTCTTGTTAAAACTTTAACTGTACTAATCTTTTTATCTTCATTACATATCATTCCTTCGAATGATTTATTCATTGATCTTTTCTGTTTATTTTGATTATCCACTATTACCTTCACAAATGTTTTCAATAATTCTATTTCTAATACTTCTTCTTCCTTAATTACTTCTTTATTTTTCTCGAGGCTATTTATTCTTATTTCTAACCTTCTTAGTCTTTCTTCTAGCTCTAATATTTTATCATCTGTTGTTTTATTCATTGGATCCTGTCTATTTAAGTTTCATAAATTATTTTTTGGTTTTTGTATTTGTGAGTTTTTTTCTATACAGGTTATGCATCCTTCTATATAATATTTTCTGTATTATGGTATCAGCTAATATATCTAGAATTCAGAAAAGAAAACCTAGATCCTATGAAAAAGAAATAATATTAGATTTAGAATACTTATTGGTATCTTATAAACCTAAAGAAAGAATATACAAATTTATATAACGTTTTACTAGAACAAAGACAATTATATTATAGTTTACTCAAAGTCTCGTCAGGTCTAAGAGGAGAGATTTATCAAGAACTAAGACAAATAAATAATAGATTATCAGAAGTACAGGTCAAAATATTTTACTACAAAGATCAAATAAAAATAGAAGAAATTTGGAGACAAAAGAACGCTATTTATCTAGCTTAATGAGAAGACCTCGTAGAAATACTAGGTCGTACAAAGAGATTAAGGAAAAATTAAATGACCTATATTTAAAATATAAGAGACTTAATAATACAAAAGAAGATCCTATAAGACTAGAATTTTTCGCAAGTGTTGATAAAACTTACTTTGGCTCTTGGTATATACTTTGTATAGGTGTTATATGTTCCATCCATTTGCATGGAGTCTTTTGAGTCTGACCATCCATTATTGTATATTGTAACCAATACTTTAGTTTCTAGGTTCTTCCTAGTTAATCCTTTTAAGTCTATTACTATTAGTCCCATGTGCATAAGGCTCATGTTTAGTCTTGTAATTTCTTTTAAAGAGTCTATGCTTATTAAATTTATGCTACTGCTATTTTCTCCAATAGCACATAGTTGTTGTTCTCTATAATGCCTATATAATTGTATTTTTGAAAACATTCCTTCATTGTATAAAGTTTTGGCTTTTAAAAGTTTTAATTTATTTTGTTAGAATAATTGTATATCTTTATCCACGTCTACTATTTCTTCTAGTTGTTGTCTTGTAGTCATTTTTTGTCTACTTGTTATTTTGAATATCACACTATTTGTTAATCTGCCTAAATTATGCTAGAACTTTCATTAAAGATTTAGAAAAGGTAGCAGGGCCGCTATATTCTAAAATCGGATCAACAGGCAATCAGAAAAATCCCAAAAAATCACGAGAATGTGATTAGGGAAAAAATTGTACATGTAGTGACAATAAAAAGATAACAATGTATGAAGAATTACAAGATTTATTAATGGTAGAAGGATTAGAAAAAGGCAACACTCTAACAGAAATGGATACAAAGTTATGCAATTTTAAGAGAGGAATACAACAACTAGGAGTAATAAAAGATCAAAAAAACCTAGATAAAATAATACAAATACTAGAAAAACTAGAAATAATTGGAGAAAAACCCTTGCAGCACTGGGACTCCAATCAAATTACCTGTAAATTAGAAATAATTAATCCAGAATATACTATAAAGACAACATCTATAGAAGCCACAAATAAAGATCTTAAAGATTTTGAAGTACAAATAAAGGAACTATTAGAATTAGGGATAATTAGGAGATCCAAGTCAAAACATAGATCAACAGCTTTCATAGTAAGAAACCATAGTGAAATGGTACGAGGGAAAGCTAGAATGGTAATAAATTATAAAAACTAAATGATAATACTACTATGGATGGATATAAGTTACCAGAAAAAAACATAATTAATAAATAGAATACAAGGAAGAAAAATATTTAGTAAGTTCGACTGTAAATCAGGATATTGGCAAATTAAGATACACGAGGATAGTATAGTATAGACAACTTTTACATATCCAGAAGGGCATTTTTAATGGCTAGTTGTGCCATCCGAACTAAAGACAGCTCCTCCAATTTTCCAAAGAATGATGGATAGTATTTTGAAAATTATAAGAACTTTTTATTAGTATATGTAGATGATATTTTAGTTTTCAGTAATAAATGAGAGAACATCTAGGACATTTACAACAAGTCTTTAAATTATTTGTAGACAATGGAATAATAATAGTAGAAAGAAAATGAAATTATGAAAAACCGTATTAATTTCCTAGGAGTAATCATTGGTGATGGTAGAATAAAACTACAACCTCACATAGCTAAGAAGGTCTTAGAAATGCCAGATATATTAGATAAAACCAAGTATTTACAAAAGTTTTTAGGTCCTACAAGGAGATTAAGGAAATATTAAATGACCTATATTTAGAATATAGGAGACTTAATAATACAAAAGAAGATCTTATAAGACTAGATCAGCTAATCACCATAATATCCCGTCTAGAATATAAATTGATCGGACATCTCAAATCTAGGAATAAATGAGAACACACCTGTGGGCTAGAAGTATACAACTAAAATATTGGTACGTAAATCGAGAAATAATACTAAGAAGAAAGGCAATCAAATTAGAAAAAGTTTTAAGTCATAGGCTGTAAAATAAAAATCTAAAGCTTACCAAAGTAAAAGACCATTTTATCAAATGTGAATTAAGAACAAATAATTATGGTTATACACTCAAAAAGGAAAGAAAAGAAGAAGATTTAGAAACAATTTACAGTATAGACGAGATAGAAAGTATAAGAGAATTTATGGAAAGTGTGGCAAGTACTTCAAGTCCTTTCCAAAGGACAACTGGTATGCAAAGAGTATACATAACTACAGAAAATTTATCAAGACATAGATTATTTAGAATAAACTCTGAATAATAGATAGAACAAAATATAAAACCTAGAGAAAGAAGAATGCCAATAGAAGAGCCCATTAGGTTACAAGAAGGTCGTAATAAAGAAAAAATTTCAAATTTGGCGGTTCTTGACCCTCAGACGTGGAATGTTGTAATAGACCTATGGAAAAATATAGTTGTAGAAGATTACACACAAGCTAATCAAGAACTAGTCTTGTGGCTTTGGTAATTCCTTAATTATTCTTGGTGGCGAAATTCTGTTATTTAATATACTTCTTGTACATCCTGAATCTACTATGTCTAATGTTTTAAACTCATAATCTTGAATCCTTATTCTTGTTAAAACTTTGACTGTACTAATCTTTTTTATATTCATTACATGTCATTCCTTCGAATGATATATTCATTGATTTTTTCTATTTATTTTGATTATCCACTTTTCCCTTCACGGATGTATTCAATAATTCTAGTGCTAATACTTTTTCTTCCTTAATTACTTCTTTATTTTTCTCAAGTCTGTTTATTCTTATTTTCAACCTTCTTAGTCTTTCTTCTAGTTCTAATATTTTATCATCTATTGTTTTATTTCAAAATTGTGTAATGCTTCTGGAGAGAAACACATTCCAGAGCCATTGTCGGAGCTCCCGAAAAGGAAACCTCTCTTCACCTTAGGACATGTAAGTAGTTGTTATTTAAGATCATTGTATCTTTTCTCCCTACTATGTAAATTATGTTTGTGATATAAAATTTCATCAACTCTTTTGAATTCCTATAAATTGCTTGATATACCCTCAGTATATGGTTAGTCTCGCAGTGTTCTAGCAATAACAATAAATTAATCTGTAAATTCTTAGGGATTTGAAAAGTTCAAAGAAGATTTGAAAGGACTATTGTGTTGTCCCTGAGTTGTGATTAAAGAAGATATTGCTAAAATACCATAGTTCGGGATGTCTTGGATCATGCGTTTAAGCTGTTGGACTAATTTTATGTCTTCCGCAGTAAAAGTCTTCTGGCCTGTTGATCCGGTTTAAAATATAGCGGCCCTGCTACCTTTCCTAAATCTTTAATGAAAGTTCTAGCATAATTTAGTAGTCCTAAAAACTTTGGCAAATCCTTTGTTTTATCTAATTTATCTGGAATTTCGAAGACCTTCTTAGCTATGTGATGTTGTCCCGAAAGAGAAACCTCTCTTCACCTTAAGAGTACTTGTTATTTAAGATCATTGTATCTTTTCTCCCTACTATGTAAATTATGTTTGTAATATAAAATTTCATGAACTCTTTTGAATTCCTGTAAATTTCTTGATATACCATAGTATATGGTTAGTCTCTCAGTGTGTTAGCAATAACAATAGATTAATCTATAAATTCTTAGGGATTTGAAAAGTCCAAAGAAAATTTGAAAGGACTGTCGTGTTGTCTCCGAGGTATGATTAAAGAAGATATTGCTAAAATACCTAAAACTGAAGAGAAAGAGATGAACAGGGTATTAAAAAAGAGTATTTTGGGAGAAAAACATACTTTGATATAAATAATTTCGCTACTACATATTACTAAGGATAACGAAGGAGGGAGTACTGAGTAGGATTTTACACCATATTTGAACAATATACCTTTTTCAACCCTAATACTTGCTCATAACTGCTTACTATATTATATTTATTTATACATCATCCAAATTTTTGGTACCAGAGCCTGAAAATTCTAGGAGACTTTATTATATGGTATCAGATAATATATCTAGAATTAAAAAAAGAAAACCTAGACCCTACGAAAAAGTAATAATATTAGATTCAGAATACTATTGGTATCTTATAAACCTAAAGAAAGAATATACAAATTTATATAATGTTTTACTAGAACAAAGACAGTTATATAATAGTTTACTCGAAATCTCGCCAGGTCTAAGCGGAGAGATTTATCAAGAACTAAAACAAATAGATAATAGATTATCTGAAGTACAGGTCAAAATATTTTACTATAAAGACCAAATAAAAATAAAAGAAATTTGGAGACAATAGAACGTTGTTTATCTAGCTTAATGAGAAGATCTTGTAGAAATACTAGGTCCTGCAAAGAGATTAAGGAAAAATTAAATGACCTATATTTAGAATATAAGAGACTTAATAATACAAAAGAAGATCCTATAAGACTAGATCAGCTAATCACCATACTATCCTGACTAGAATATAAATTGATAGGACATATCAAATCAAGGAATAAATGTGAACACGCCCGTGGGTTAGAAGTATACAACTAAAATATTCGTACGTAAATAGAGAAATAATACTTAGATGAAAGGCGATCGAATTAAAAAAAAAATTAAGTAATTTTTCGAGAATACAAGAATTATCGAAAATTCAAAAGTCAAGACTATTAAAAAAATATTTAAGTGCCTTAAAGTGGGAATTAGAAGGTATTAGAAGTGATATAGAATGATATAATAAGCATAAAAGACTTCATAGAGAACATTGTAGAGAAATTATTCCTTTAGGATAAAAGTAAGCCACAGTAAATAAGAAAGATATATGAAAACACATCCTTTTGCTCGACTAGTACAAAGACCATATAATCAATTACATAAAGAATTGAAACAAAGAAATGAAATTTTGAAAATAGAACAAACATTAATAAATCAAATAGAGGTAGTAGAAACAATAGAATTATTAGAAGCAATTACAATTTCAGACCCTATAAATCTATTAAACTGCGTAGATCATATAAACTTGTTAAATTGTAGATTAGATGGTATTACATATTGCATAGAATATAGAAATAGTAGAATAAAATCCATTAAAGAATAGTGTATTAGCGATACATTTCCGTTAGGGGGTAAGAATAGTGTTAAAATAGATAACTTAAAGAAATTAGAGTATTTAGACATAAAAATTTAGATGGAGAAGAAATACATACATTTTAAATATAATTCACTTATTAGGTGTAATTTTAACAACGGAGAACATATATTACATGGAGAAGATCCACAACTAAATACTATTATAGACCTTATAATAAAATCTAGGAGAAACGGTTCAAAAAGAAAATACTAAAATATTGAAGACTCTAGAGATCTTAGAAGATCTGCAAAACAAATAAAAGAAATGGTTAGATAAAATAGAACAAAATTTCAATTTCCTAAAGAATCAACAAGCAAAATTAGAAAACAAAGTTAAAGATTTAATTAATAAAGATAAAGAGGGTAGCCTAGAACATCCTGAAATAAAACTAGTGGTACAAGAAATAAAAAAAGAAATTAATCAAATAAAATAAATAACACTCTCATGAATAATATTCCTATAAATGATCAACTCTACATAGCAATATTACAAAATGTAGCACAAATTCAACCAAACTCTGAAGAATTATCAGACTATCAACCTCAAGGAAAAACAGACTCTATAGTCATAAAACAAAATAATATTATAATACTGTTATTATTAGAACTTAATAAAAAACTAGAAAAAGAAAAACAAAAAGTTTGTCAAGATAAAAATATAGAAGAGTTAATAGAGCAATTAGAGAAAATAGAATTAACCTCCCAAAAAGAAAAAGAAAAACCTAAAACGACTAAACCTAAAACATGAATCTTTTTCCAACATCCACAAGCAAGCCAAGATCAAGTTTTACCAAAGACAGATAATAAATAGTGTGATATCAAAAATAACAAGTAGCCCAAAAATGATTTCAAGACAAGAGCTAGAAGAAATAGTAGATGTGGATAAAGATCTACAATTATTCCAACAAAATAGATTAAAACCTTTAAAAGCCAAAACTTTATATAATGAAGGAATATTTTCAACAGCACAACTATATTGGCATTATAGAGAAGAACAACTATGTGTTATTGGAGAAAATAGCAGTAGCGTAAATTTAATAAGCACAGACTCTTTAAAAGAAATTACAAAATTAAACATGAACCTTATGCATATGGGACTAATAGTAATAGGCTTACAAGGATTAACTAGGAAAATCCTAGGAACTAAAGTATTGGTTACAATATACGATAATAGATGGTCAGACTCAAAAAGGTCTATAATAGGAATAACTGAAGTAGACGTCCTGTAATGGAGGACTTTTTTACTGTAGTCCCGACTATATGATAAATTCTCTAGAATTTGAAAAGTATATAAAAATAGGTATTCAGACTAAAGGTTATGAAAAGATGAATAATAGAAATAACTTACTAATATGTGTAGGTTTTATACAAAAACTTGCCACTAATAGTGACACAAAGTTTAAGTTAAAAATAGATGAGGTAGTAAGATTAATGGGAAATAAAGGAATAAGACTAATGAAGCCATTAAAGATAAATTCAGGAGAATATGCAGGACTGGAATGGGATCTAGAGAAATTTAGTTAGAAAGAAATACTAAACCCAACTGATCATTTAATGTATACGAATAAAAAAGGAAGAACCTCAGTCAGATTCACAGACTATACATATACAAATGAAAGAGAGATAGATGAGGAAGCTAAAGCAAGTGAAACTAATAACTACATGAATATAGAAATAACAAAAGATGATGGTTTCGAAGTAAATAAGTCCATAATGAAAGAAAAAGCCCTATACAAAATAAATAACAATAGAGTATTTAAATGTACAGGCTGTAAAATAAGAAATCTAAAGCTTACCGAAGTAAAAGAACATTTTATCAAATGTGAATTAAGAACAAATAATTATGGTTATACGCTCAAAAAGGAAAGAAAAGAAGAAGATTTAGAAATAATTTACAATATAGATGAGATAGAATGTATAAGAGAATTTATAGAAAGTGCGA
Source organism: Capsicum pubescens (assembly GCA_030864215.1). Taxonomy (NCBI): domain Eukaryota; kingdom Viridiplantae; phylum Streptophyta; class Magnoliopsida; order Solanales; family Solanaceae; genus Capsicum; species Capsicum pubescens. The sequence continues at coordinate 256,073,670 of CM061540.1, read as the reverse complement.
CAAGTACTTCAAGCCCTTTCCAAAGGATAATTGATAGGCAAAGAGTAGATATAACTACAGGAAATTTCTCATGACATAGAGTATTTAGAATAAACCCTGAAGAACAGACAAAACAAAATATAAAACTTAGAGGAAGAAGAATGCTAGTAGAAGAGCCCATTAGGTTACAAGAAGGTGGTAATAAGGGAAAAAATTTAAATCTGACGGCTCATGACCCTCAGAAGTGGAATACTGCTATAGACCTATGAAAGAATGTAGTTGTAGCAAATTACATACAAGCTAATCAAGAACCAGATGCATAAAATATGTATAGATATCTAGAAACGTTCATAGGAGAAACTACTAAGCCGTTATGGGAATCCCACAAGACAAACTTCTCCGTTGATTTTCAGGGATTGGTAGATTTAGGAGCCAATCCATATAATTTTGTAATTAAAGTACATACTTTACTAACATGTGAAGATCCCCAATAGTGGATTAATAGTATTATCGAAAAAGGCTTTAATAAATTTAGAGCAATTAAGTATAAATAATTGGTCAAAAATTAAGAAATTTCTAAACGAGTATTTCTATTATTGTATCATTAGAGGAAACTGTTTTGACTAGACTCTAGGAAAAAGACTATTTAATAAATTACCTGGAGCCTTAGGAAGAGAAATAGAAGAAAAATGATTTAAAGAGAAGGAGTAGTACAAAACCCGAGACACTAAATGATAAATAGGACAGAGAATACAACATGTAATGGAAGTATTACAAGAAAAGTGTACAAATATACAAATACAAAAACAATTAAAAAGAAGTGAAACAGATTTCTATAAAAATATATATACTACACAACATTATGATCAAGATTATAAGAAAAGAAGATATAAAAATCATATAAAAGGGATTATCGTCCGAAGAAAAAATATTATATAAGAAAGTCAAAAGAAAAAAAAATATTTCTAATTAAACAGAGACATGTAAGAAAATATAGCACCAATAGAACTTATAAAAATAAATTAGAATGTTTTACTTGTGGAAGTATAGAACATTTAGCAAAACTTGTCCAAAAAAAAAAATAGTAGATCTAGAAATGCACATTTAATAGACAATATAAATGAAAATATAATAAATATAGATGAATATATGCTAGACAACGAAAGCATATACTCCATCAGGAGTATGTAGGTATTTGAAGAAGAAAAAGACCCATTAGATTCCTCGAATTCTAACGGAGAAGAATTTATAAATGAAGTAGGATTGAAAAAGATAATTTCAGACTATCATGATTTTGTCAACTTTATAGAAAAATATGAACATGAATTTGAAAGAGGTAAGGGACTAGACAGTAACCTGTGTTTTAACTGTGGATGGTTTCCAAGTAAAACAAAAGGGTAAAATGCAGAAAATGTTATATAAAAGGATGCATAACTTGTATAGAAAAAACCTCACAAATACAAAAACTAGAAATTTAAATAGACAGGAACCAATGAATAAAACAACGGATGATAAAATATTAGAACAAGAAGAAAGACAAAGAAGGTTGGAAATAAGAATAAATAGCCTCGAGAAAAATAAAGAAGTAATTAAGAAAAAGGAAGTATTAGAAGTAGAATTATTGAATACATCCGTGAAGGGAATAGTGGATAATCAAAATAAACAGAAAAAATCAATGAATATACCATTCGAAGGAATGATAAGTAATGGAGATAAAAAGATTAGTACAGTCAAAGTTTTAACAAGAATAAGGATTCAAGATTATGGGTTTGAAACATTAGTCATAGTAGATTCAGGATGTACAAGAAGTATATCAAAAAACAAAATTTTGCCACCTTGACTAATTAAAGAATTACCAAAGCCACAAGACTCCATGCAAATGGATGGAACTTATAACACCTATACAAAGTATATATCAAAAACAAAGGTAAGTTTTATCAACACCTGCGAAAAATTCTATCAGCCATTATTTAAACTTAATTGAATACTGGTCAGAGACTTAAACATAAAGGCAAACTTTGTGTTAGGATTAGATTTTATGGTATAAAATAATGGGGGATGTTTTGTTACTAGAGATTGAATAATCTTCGCGAGTAATATTACTCACTCACCAGTACAGACACGACCTATACTAACTAAATATAGTTTTCTTAAGGATAAATCAGAAGAAGAAAGCACAAATAATCAAATAAAATAAAAAAAATCACTAGAATGTGGAGAAAATTGTACATGTAGTGACAATAAAAAGATAACAATGTATTTAGAATTAAGAGATTTATTGACAGTAGAAGAATTTAAAAAAAGACTACACTCTAATAGAAATGGATATAGAATTATACAATTTTAATATAGAAATACAACAAATATGAGTAATAAAAGATCAAAAAAATCTAGATAAAATAATACAAATCCTAGACAAACTAGAAATAATTGGAGAAAAACCCTTGCAGCATTGGGACTCCAATCAAATTACCTGTAAATTAAAAATAATCAATCTAGAATATACTATAAAGACATCATCTATAGAAGCTACAAATGAAGATCTTAAAGATTTTGAAGTATAAATAAATAAACTATTAGAATTAGGGATAATTAGGAGATCCAAGTCCAGATATAGATCAGTAGCTTTCATAATAAGAAACCATAGTGAAATGGTACGAGGGAAAGCTAGAATTGTAATAAATTACAAAAGACTAAATGGTAATACTACTATGTTGGATATAAGTTACCAGACAAAACAGAATTAATAAATAGAATACAAGGAAGAAAAGTATTTAATAAGTTCGACTGTAAACCCGGATATTGGAAAATTAAGATGCACGATGATAGTATAGAATGGACAAATTTCACATATCCAGGGCATTTTGAATGGCTAGTTATGTTGTTCGTACTAAAGACAACTCCTCTAATTTAAAAAAAAAAAATTGATAGTATTTTTTGAAATTATAAGAATTTTGTATTAATATATGTAGATGACATTTTAATTTTTAGTAATAACATGAGAGAACATCTAGGACATTTAAGAAAAGTATTTAAATTATTTGTAGACAATGGAATAATAATAAGTAGAAAGAAAATGGAACTATGCAAAAACAATATTAATTTTCTAGGAGTAGTCATTGGGGATGGTAGACTAAAACTACAACCACACATAGCTAAGAATGTCTTAGAAATTCCAGATAGATTAGATAAGACCAAGGATTTGCAAAAGTTTTTAGGAATACTAAATTATGCTAGAACTTTAATTAAAGATTTCGAAAAGGTAGCAGGGCCGCTATATTCTAAAACCAGATCAACAGGCCAGAAGACTTTTAATGCTGAAGACATAAAATTAGTCTAACAGCTTAAACGCATAATCCAAGACATCCCGGACTTGACACTGCCATTAGAAACAGACTATTTAATAGACAAAATAGATGGAAGTTTCGAGGATGGGGAACAATATTAAAAGAAAAAACTAATAAATATAGTGAGAAGAAAGATGAGAAAATCTGTGCTTTTTCAAGTAGAAAATATAAAGAAAAAGACAATCAGAGTTGTATAGATGCAGAAACACTAGCAGTAATCTACGATTTAAATAGTTAAGCTTTATATACTAAATAAACCTAAAATATTAGTGAGAACTGACTGTATAGCTATAGTAAATTCTATCAGAAAATAAAAGAAAAGAATAGTAAAAAAAGGAGGTTGTTAAATTTTTAGGATGCCACTTCAATTTTTAACATTGTTCTAGAACATATTAAAGAAAAAGATAATAACCTAACAGACCAACTTAGTAGACTAATAAAAGACAACTAACGAGTTTTGTTTCAGTATGTATACAGGCAAGGAAAGAGGTAAGGTTAAGCTCGTCCTCCCAAGTCTATCTGAGGAAGATAATGAGCAATATTCATTACAGACCACTTACATTTTTGGAACATCCGAAATTAGAAAAGATGATTTTCGGGCCGCACAACCTGATCAGTAATGAGTCATCCAACCTGACTTTCAAACTTAGACCAGACGTGCGAGTGGACAAACAATAGATATTCCTGATCAACAATTTATGGATATCCTACAATAAGAAACCCAAAAACAATAGCTATGTCATTTCAGTCCTAAATGCTTTATGTTATTATTTTACTGAGAAGAATAACACTAATAGATTTAAATTTTATGATCTTAGGGGACAGACACAAAGAGTATTTCAGACATGGATAGAGGTGATGGACTCTATAAAAGACTATACAGCACCTCTATATAAGGTTTCAATGACCTCACAGAGGCATTAGGCTATGCCTGAGGAAATCTAGGGCCAAACTATTATATTACTCCAGCCTTAAGACCAAATATGAAAGAAGTTCCCCAATATAATATCAAAAGAGATACAAAAAAATTATATTTTGCGATTATTGTTCTTCGATGACTGAAGCTTTTAGAAGACTAAATCACACAAATGATACTCTAAGACAAGACAATGAGAATCTTATAAATGAAAAAGAACAAATGTTAGAACATATAGGAATTTTACTAGATCGTATTAAAGTTCTTCATTATGAATTATCCCAACAGACTCGGTAGACCTATGAAAATCAAATGGTTCCAAAGAGTTCTCCATCTCCTTTAAAAATGGATAAGAAGGGTGTGCATTCCTCAATGAATATAGAAAGACCTACTATATCGGGTAATAATACAGCTAGTCCAATTCAAACGTTAACTGGTAAAAACTCACCAAATTCGTTAATGGCTGACACTTTTCCAAAAAGTGTAGGGAGAATTCTCCCATCCAATTTCAAAACAACAGGTACCCAAACACTAGACGAAAGAACATCTTCATCTACCCAAGACAAAAATAAGAAAGGTTTCTACCTATGAAAAAGGAAAAGTGGTAAAAGAAATATAGAACAAATAGTAGAAGACTATCAAATAATTGCTAGAAGAACAACCTAAAGAAATAGTAATGGAAAATCCAAATCCTGAGCCAAGATCTACGATTTTTTTACTACTAGGAGAACAAACAAGAACTAGTCCTGGAATAAGTCTAGGACTTTTGAGTGGAGACAGTGAAGAAAATGATCCAACAATGGAAGATGACAATAACTCAGCTATGGATCTATTCACTCAAGACCCAAATGCAGATGATGACTCTAGAATGAGTTTCTCTCTAGAAGCATTACACAATTTGGAAACATAAGCCGTGATGATACTCGTGAGAAGAAAAAATTCAAGACAAAGGCAATGATGTAAAGGATGAATAATTGATTCTAAGTGAAAAACAAATGGACGGATATGAATAAAAAAAAAACATGACCATGTGACGATACGGCCCACAAAGTGTACCCGGTATGAAAAAGTTTTTAAAACACATTTGAAGTCCGAAATTAAGGTCCGCCAGACACCTATAAATACCCACTTCTTTAGACTTAAGAAGATAGAGTGAAAGAGAAGTTAGAACGCAAGAACATAACGGTAGATACAAGAGTGAGAATTTTTTATTTTCTAAATCTATTACCAAGTCTAAAAAAAGAGTAAGTAACTTATGTATAGCTTTTAAGTTTATTCAACCATAGCTACAAAGTTTTTAGGGGCTCCCGAAAGGGAAATCTCTCTTCACCTTAAGACATGTAAGTAGTTTTATTTAAGATCATTGTATCTTTTTTCCCTACTATGTAAATTATGTTTGTAATATAAAATTTCATGAACTCTTTGAATTCCTATAAATTGCTTGATATACTATAATACCCCAAAAATCCAAACCAATGTTAGGGTCATGTTTCAAGCTCATGCATAGTTCATTATCATTCTTTGATAGTTTTATGAGTTAGTTTGAGGTATATTAAGGCCCCAAATAACTTCCAGCTATTAGACGATTCAAAAAAATCCTTATCGATTAAAATTTTGATAAAAATACTGCTTCAGTCAACTTTAAACGAGCATATCTTTTTCTCTACTGAGAATTTTCCAGCTCAAGACCCACCATGTTTTGGGAAATTGAATTATCTTTCAAACGATACCAATTTTTCCCAGATACTATACTCGAGTGAGAAGTGATGGAACTTTTAGTGCAAAATTGTAGCCCAAAACGATAAGACCGCATCGCGGTGATGGCCAAATTCACGTTCGTTCTTTTCCAGTGTGTTACCGCGATTGCCACCACGTCGCGCCAAGGGGTCATTTCGCAATTGTCATTTTCCAGTAAGGCACTGCGATAGCGCCGCATCGCGCTAAGGGCCAAATTCACATTCAATGGGGTACTGCGGTGGCACCGCATCGCGCCAAGTTTCCAATTTGCAGTTATCAGCTTTTCAGTGGCCCGACGCGATTACATCGCGTCACGTCGGGTGTCAAAATTGGGATTTCCAGTTTTAGTTTTGAGTTTTAATTTGTCTAAGGGCATTTAAGTCCTTTCTCTTTATCTCATTCAGTCAAAACACGGGATTTAAGTCCCAATAGAGCATTATTTGCTCATTATTTCACAATTCTTTTAAAATAGATTAATCTCCTTTCAAGAACAAAAACCCTAGCCTTAAATAATCAAGATCAAATCTCAAGAATTCACCATTAACTCTCACGAATTCAATAACTCAGGTATGTTAAGTGTTCATCCATGGGTTCCTTTCACCCATGGAGCCCAAGTATCCAATTTGAAATTCAAAGATGTGATTATTACAAGTTATTGTGATTTTAAATTGTGATTTTAACCATGAATCATGTAAGACCCCGCAAAATCCTAGTCATGTCAGTCCCATATAGCATGCCAAAAGAGGTCCCAAACATAGAAAATTTCAGCTAAGTGTCAAGACTTAGAATTAATTTAGCCTTCGAAATTGGAGTATCTTATTTTTGACCTTTCTGACTTTAGTATGTCAATTTTCAAGTTGATTCATGATCAGGGTCACATGTAGGTCATCTTAGGCGAGTTATAGATTTTTCAGACTAGCGTAAGGGTGAGTTTGGATGTCCAAAACAGCAAGGGGCCGCGATAGGGCCACGCCGCGTGGGCTAGTATCTCAGGCTCTAGGTCACACCGCAAGGGTTGTTTGACCCAAGCAAGGGTCACGTTGCGAGGGTCAGTTGACCCAAGTAGGGGTCGCAATGTGATGGGGACCTTGTCCAGCATTCTTTTATCCAAGTTATTGGGGTGCAAATGGATCATTTTCCCCTTACATTTTTCAGCTTTAACACGAAATCAAGCCTTCTAAAGGGCAAACTCACTCATTATTTCACAAATTTCTCTAAAAAGAAAGCCCTAGGTTAATCAAATTCAAGTCTAAGCCTCAACAGTTCACCATCAATTCTCACGAATTCAGAAACCAAGGTATGTTAGGTGTTCATCCTTGGGTTTTCTTCCACCCTTGGAGTTCAAAAACCTTTTTTTTAAAAAGAAACTACCAGCTTAATTGATTTCATGATTTACATGTTTGAATTGGATTGTGTACATGTATTTATTGTTGTATGGTTTTCAAATCAAGATTCATACAAGTTTCAAGTGAATTAATTAGCAAGTATGTAGAAACATGTGATCCTCATGTTAAACCTTTGAATTTGCAAGTTGAATGTAGTAGCGATGATATTTATATCTTGATGATTTCTATGTGCATTACTTATGTTCCCCAAGTGTTTGATAGAATGCCTATGTAAATTGAGTAGTGAATTCATGACACATTATCATGTGGTCCCACTCATGTACAAGTTCATGCCTCTCAAATGTTTGACAAAATATCTAAATGAGTGCATGGTGGAAAAGTAACTAATGTAATTTCTTCAAGATTTTGCCATGTTTTACTATTGATGCTATTGAGTTCTAGAGGTATTGAATACCCGACAATATAGTTGTTTACCTAGAATTGCAGTAGCTAAAGAATAGTCTCAGTAATGTCATAAACAGTAGTACATAGTCAGTTATATAACTCAATGAACTCAGTCCAGTTCAGTTAGTTAACAAGATCAGTAATGGTTCAGTCAAGCCTAGTACAGTCTAGTGATCAGTTCAGTGTCCATTCGGTTGGGAGAAGAATTCAGCACCGAGCAAACCCAGGGATGGGGGCGTTCCTTCCAGCTAAGGGTTTAACCCTTAGTAGCAATTCTTGCGTTACAGAACTACGTAACCAGTATAGGGTAAGCCATAATCCTGTCAGATTAGGGTTGACGCAACTATATATACAACTCAAGAGTCTTTCTGCCATATTAGGATTGACATATCATTGTTAGTATCCTATGGCAAGGGGCTAATACCCTTCCAACTAGAGTCACAGATTGGACCCCAACTTAGTTTATAATCGGGGTATGTCAGTTAGATAAACACTCCCACAGTTACAGTTTCAGTATTCAGTACTCAGTAATCAGTATTCAATCTCATAATTTAGTAACGAACTTAGATAGTTCTACAAAACCATGTCTATCAGTTATCAGTTACTTAGCTATTAGAATTTAGTACTTTAGTATCAGTCTAAACCTTAATTATCAATATTCAGTTACCAAAACTCATTACTTTAGTTTTAGTTTAATTTGGACAGAGGTTATATGATCAGTATTGCATAATCAACATAATTAATAGTTACAGTTTTGCATACACTTTTATTCAGTTATTTCATGATGTTTATTTTGTCAGTTATCATCTCATGCATCTGAACCCATGTATATCAGCCTACCTCACTTTGCATACCAGTATATTCCACGTACTGACGCATACTCTTTCTTTGCGCTATGATATCTCATATCATAGGTTCAGACACTCAGGGTCCTAACCACACTTAATAGTTTAGACAATCAACAGCAAATATAGTGGTGAGTCCTCATACTTCGAGGACATAGTTTATTTATCTTAGTATTCCAGTTAGTTCAGTAGTCGGAGTTAGTTGGGGGCTTGTCCTATCAACTCCCTATTTAGACAGTTAGGGGATTTCATACTAGCATAGACAGATAATCAGATTTTAGATGTCATTATCAGTACATTCAGTTATTATTTCAGTATTGCGAGAACCTTATGGCATTTTTAGTTATACTTCTTCATATGATTTTTCAGTATTTTTATTCAGTGCTCACAGCAGGTACCAGTCATGGGTTAGCTTGTGATTCTTCTGGGTTGTAAGCACCATGTGACATCTAGGGTGTAGACTCGGGGTGTTACAAACTTGGTATCAGAGTCTAAGGTTCAACAGAGTCCTAGGTAGTTAGAAAGACGCATCAAGTAGAGTCATGTGCATGGGTGTGTAGCGCGCCACACTTATGGACAAGAGGCTATGATGCATTTTTAGGAAAGGTTTCCTTCTTTCAGTATTCATGTCGTGCGAGTGAACATGAGCTTAAGTTAAGCTCTCTGTCTAATATAAGTTTCCCTTTCGTTTATGAATATGCTTCCCAAAAAGTCTAACAAAAGAATAACTGGGAATCAACCAGCACCTCCGCCCATTCAGGCGGATCCCCTAGATGAGCATGTTTCCCACACAGAATTTAGAGCATCTTTAACCACTCTAGCTCATTCTGTAGTAGCCCAAAATGAATGCTCAGCTATTGTTCAGACCAATCGAGTGGCCAATACTACTGCATCTTGAATTCGAGACTTTACTTGAATGAATCCTCTATTATTTTCAGGGTTTAAGTATGAAGATGACCCACAACAGTTCCTTGACAGTGTGCAAAAGGTAACATATATTATGTGGGTAAACGCTAGTGAGAGTATTGAGTTTACTTCATATCAGTTATAGAATGTAGCTCATACATGGTTCAAGCAGTGAAAGGTAGCTAGGGTCACAGATGCAGGACCGATAGAATGGGAGGAGTACTAATAGTGAAGGAGTACTCTCTTAAGTTTACTCAGTTGGCCAGATATACTCCTCACCTGGTAGATGATAGAGGGTCTAAGATGAGTAAGTTTGTGTCTGGTGTGTCTGATAGTATGGTCAAGGAGTGTAGGACCGCAATACTGATCAAGAAGATGGACTTGTCTAGGTTGATGGTCCATGCTCAACAGATAGAGGATATAATACTAAGGAGAAAGAGATGGAGAGTAAGAGGGCTAGAACAGGTAGCTTCAACTTTACTCAGCCTAAGCCAGAGGGTGGTAACCGTTCTCAGTTTTGGCTCCGTTCTCAACCAGTGCTCCAGTGCCTAAATTTAGAAATGGTAATATGGATAGAGAGTTAGGCTCTATATCTCAGGGTAGTCTTAGCAGTGCCTGAACAAATCCTCTTTGTCAAAAGTGTGACAAAAACCATCAGGGTGTATGTAGAGCTAGCAACGATGTATGTTTTGGGTATAGTAAACCAGGTTATAGGATCAGAGAGTGTCCTTAGGTGGTTTTGCAAAGTTAGCATAATCATCCCCCAACTCAGTCAGGTCACCCGCCTCACCAGGAGGCCGCTTCCAGTGCCACCAATGGGCAATACCCAAATAGGCTCTATGCACTTCAGTCCCGATAGGATCAGGAAAGTTCTCCTGATGTGGTCATCGGTAAGTTACAAGTTTATCCTTTATATGTTTATGCTTTGCTAGATCCAGGAGCTTCTTTGTCCTTTGTAACTCCTTATATAGCTGTTGAGTTCGGAGTCAGTCCCGAAATCCTAGTAGAGCCTTTCTTAGTCTTTACCCTAGTGAGTAAATCTATCATAGCCTGGCGGGTATATAGGAACTGTCCGATTATAGTATCTCAGAAAGTCACTTCAGCAGACTTAGTCGAATTATAAATGACTAATTTTGATGTCATTCTCGAAATGGATTGGCTTCATTTCTGCTATGCATCAGTCAACTGCAGAAATAGAATTGTCCAGTTTTAGTTTCCAAATGAACCCGTCCTTGAGAGGAGGAGTAGTACTTTAGCACTTAGGGGTCAGCTTGTTTCCTACCTTCGGGCGAGAAAAATGATATCCAAGAGGTGTGTCTATCATTTTATTCAAGCTAAAGACTCTAGTTTAGAGACTCTAATCTTGAGTTAGTTTTAGTAGCATGTGAAGTTCCAGATGTGTTTCTCAAAGATCTTCCCAGAGTTCCTCTCGGAAGAAAAATTAACTATAGAATAGACGTTCTTCCAGATACTTAGCCTATCTCTATTCTGCCATACAAAATAGCTCTAGCAGAACTCAAAGAATTGAAAGAATAATTGAAGGATCTCCTAGATAAGGGGTTCATCCAGCCCAGTATTTCCCCGTGGGATGCACTATTTCTATTCGTGCATAAGAAAAACGATTTTCTCAGAATGTGTATTGACTATCGTTAGTTGAAAAAAGTCATAGCCAAGAATAAGTATCCACTTCCCAGAATCGATGACTTGTTTGACTAACTTCAGGGTGCCAGTTACTTATCTAAGATAAACCTTAGATTAGGCTATCATCAGCTCAGAGTCGGAGAATGTGACATTCTAAAAATAGCTTTCAGAACTCGGTATGGTCACTTCAAATTTCTAGTCATGTCATTTGGTATTACCGATGCCCCAGTAGATTTCATGGACTTGATTAACCTCGTGTTCAAGCAGTACTTGGACATGTTAGTCATAGTCTTCATTAATGATATTCTTGTCTACTCCCTCAGTGAAAATGATCATGCAGACCATCTCAAAATAGTATTACAGACCCTCAGAGCCCATTGGTTATTCGCCAAATTCAGTAAGTGCGAATTTTGAATAAGATCTGTAGCTTTTCTTGGTCATATAGTTTTCGATGATGGCATTAGAGTTAATCCTCAAAAGATCGAAACAGTAAGAAACTGGCCCTGATACCTTTCTTGGTATCAGAGCCATGTTGGCAATATATGTGTTTAGTATGAGCAACTAAACATATATATTGTCTAGAGCATGGGAAACCTATTTTCAATAAGGTATTTTCAAAGGTAATCTTTCAATGATTCCAATTATAATTAAATTATTTTAATGGATATTGTCTTATAAAGGGGTTTAAGCTAGTATGAGGTATTCTCTTTCTCATGGTTTTTGAAGTATCCGATTAATACCCGGTTTCAGACGTTGGTCAGCCTGAAAGTATGGTCATAAGCTAAGGTAAGCGTTCGACCTTGTTGGTGGTCCCGTCTCTAAGATATGACTAGGAGAAATCTGTTGTAAAAGCCATTAAGACCTGCTAGATCCCATAAGACTCTTATGCATTAGTTTAATTTTTTATAATTCCTATCATTGAGGACTATTTACTGAAATTATCTTATGGGTTAATAATTGTTTCCCTATCAGTCTCTAGACAGTATTCTCTTAAAAATGGAGTTAAATCACCATGTTAAAAATACTATGAACTTGTCTTCCCAAGCAACTCAGATTGCTACTATTGAAAATAATCTTCAAAACTGGAGTATTCCAGAAAAATCTTTTAAGACTATTTATCAACTTGGTAAGTTTAGTTTTATTAGAAATCATAATATTAAGACCTCCGAGTTTACTGTTGCTATTAATAATTCTTTAAAAATTATTCAGCTGCTAAATGAGCGTGATATAAACCGATTTAAAAATCAGTTCAACTATCTGCATGTTGGTCTTGTTCAAGTAGCTATTAAGCCACTGTTTAGACAAGGTTTGGATATCCCCGTCTGTGCCATCCTAAGAGATGCACGCCTCTTAAATTTTGATGACTCTCTTCTAGGAGTAATACAAAGTAACCTAGCCGATGGCCCGGTATACTTTAATTGTTACCCAAATTTCTAAGTAGATATCACTGATCCTAACATCATGGATGTTTTGACGCTTGTTGCTTCCACTCCTTTCAATAATTTAGCCATCATGTCTTCCATACTTCCAGAATTAGATGTGGTGGTATCACGTCTACCAGGGGGAACGTACAAACCACTCTTTTCATTCTTGTTCTTCCAACTACCTTGGTCCATGTTTCCAGATTTACCATAATAGTTCCGACCTTGGTTTCCTTGGGCATTGCCTCGGAAACACCCTGATTATTCAAGTAGTTGGCTTCTTCTTCCGAATCAGATTCGTCTCTTCCTTTTAGCGCCACAGCTTTCACTTTGTCGGTCTTCCCTGATAATAAATGCTTTGTAAGAAGATCCATCTGTGTTTTCATGTGCGCCATATCTTGATCACGTTCTTCTTGTCTTCTTCTTTGGTCTGCAGTCATGCCAATAGATAAAGTGGGGCTTGCTACCTCGGAATCCCTGGTATGCCAAGCTCTACTTTGTTTCGTCATGCGATCTAGCATATTGCATGCTTGACCAAAGGTGAGGTCCATAAAAGATCCTCCAGCTGCGTTGTCCACCACTGGCTTAGTTATTGAATTCAAGGCTCTATACAATATCTCCATGAGGTGAACATTAGTCATGTGATGGTTTGGGCATCTCGCTAGCTTTGTCTTGAACCTCTCCCATGTTTCATGAAGAGCTTCAGTGGGAAGCTGACGAAAGTTGCTGATTTCATCTCTCAATTGTGCTCTTTTGGATGGCGGAAAGAATCTTTCTAGGAAAGCGTCTCTCAATTGCCTCCAATTTGTAATAGAATCAGGAGTCAGCCCATTCAACCATAGAGTTGCCTCCCCAGACAGAGACAATGGAAATAAGCGTAATCGAATTGCATTCTGACCAACACCAGGATTGTCAAAAGACTTGCATGTAGAAATAAAGTTGATGAGATGCATATTCGGATCATCGCCTGCTAGTCCACCAAATAATCCCTTGAGTTGCAATAACTGAATCATGGTGCTTGTGATGTTGAACTTGGTTCCGGGCGCTAATGGTGGAAGAATAATGGCTCATGTGGCTCCGGCTCCATCAAGATCATCATCATCATCATCAAACGGTATCTCACGTTGTGCATCCATTGATGCACTGAACAAAAACCTGCAGTAAACAAAAACAAAAAATAAAAGTAAAAGTACGAGAGTCTTCGACCAAAGGGTCTGGCAATTATTACGAACTTAATTGACACTTGTATTCCCCGGCAGCGGCGCCAATTTTTGATAACGCTCAATCTACAGCTCTCGTTTGAGTGTAAAGCGGTCGTTAGCAAATATAGAACCCAACCTGGGTTGGGTGTCGATCCCACAGGGAATAGCTTGACCAACAAGTAAGTAAAATTACTAAACTTTTAGTGCAAGTCTCGTAAAAATGGGGGATTCTTGTCTTGCAAGTAATGTAAACAAAAGCTGAAAATAATAAAGTAAAAAGAGAGAGATTGTTACGTGGGTTGTAAACAATGAGAATTAAAGCGTTGGGGTTATGTCCACCTTCTGAGGTATACGTCTCTATTGGCTATGAGTGTGTAGAATTCTGACATGCAATTGCTTATAGAGGATTGTAGTCGATGGTAAATCCAAGCGTCTCTCGACCTAAACAAGGACTATTTCACTTTAACTCTCTCGAGCTTAAAGCGTATCTAACGGTACGAATTCTCCAAGAGGTTAGTCCAGTTACGGCACTAGCTTTTTAATAGGAAAGGGTGTCCTACTACCTTGACATTATCTTTTTTCCAGACAAATAACTTTTCTCTCGAACAAGTTAAATGTTAGACTGGCGTATTCTTGCGTTTGCAACCACAAAGAATGTAGATTAAGATGAAGAGAATAATGATATAAGCAATATACGTGCCTCGAACTCACAAACTCACAGCAATAGATAGTATCTCATACGGCTTCCATAACCCCAACAGAGAAGTTTAGTTACCCATGAATGCGAAGGAGATCACGATTGACATTGTTGTTATACCACAAGATTGAGTAATTTCGTGTAGCTTAGGTGGTAGGCGTGAGGCGTGAATTCCTAGGAAAAGTAACGATTCTCTTGTTGTGGAATTTAAGAATGGAAGAGTAGAAGAAGAAAAATAGAATTAATGGAAAGATTAGAAGAGTTTAGAAGATGTAAAAAGATGATAGAAGATGAGAGGGATGGAAGGAAGTATTGTGTTCTCTCTCCTTCCTCCCTCCTTATTCTCTAAAATCTCTAGCATGATAGGGTATTTATAATACCCATATCCTAATCCTACTAAGCTAATGAAATAAATAACCAAATCCTACTAGACTAATGAAATCCTTAACCCAAATGTACTAGGTTAAGGTAACATTATCATAATCCACATAAAATAATGAAATACATAACCTAATTGTACTAGGTTAATGTATCATTGTCAAAATCCAGCTTTGTGTCTGTAAGTCCCCAAAGTCTTCAGAATTGCTGTTTTAGCCCGGGACAGATTTTCCATGCAGCAGTTTTGGTCCCCCAAAGTCTTCAGAAATGCTGTTTTAGCTCGGGACAGATTTTCCATGCAGCAGTTTTGGTCCTTAGGCGTGTAAACTCCCTTCCCTTCCTTCGTGAGCTTTCTTTAGCGTCAAGTAAGCCATAAAATACTGAATTATGCATCATTTATACCTGAAACTTTACTAATCATGTTCGTTAGCTCATTTACAGGAAAAAGGACTAAAAGTGCATGAAATATATAATTTGTTCTCAAAACTAGGCTAAAATATGGGCAAAATATATTGATATAGGCGCGTAAATTCGCCTATCATCAACACCCCACACTTAGAGCTTTGTTCGTCCTCGAACAACATATCATGTCCTTCTAAACATCAACTTAGGGTTTTTACAGCAACAACACAAAACATTCTTCAAGACAAGCACAACAATTATCAACAAAGAGTAGCTTTCCGATTATAAGTAGAAACAGTTTAACCTCTAGCATAGACTCGTGATGGTGATCGACTCGCATGCAAACGTTAAGGTGCATGGAATCATATACAACTATCCAAAACTCATCAACCATGTGTGTCTCACAATATAGTACCCATAATCACTCACAAATATAGCATATTTTTCAAACATGGGTATCAAAATGTCCTTGCTCTCACTCTCACAAAGAGTTCATATGTAGCGACTGATGACCATAGGCTTGCCCTTAATGTAATACTCTACTAAATGTTGGAATGTTAAGATTAGGATCAAGTAGGTCTTTTGATGGTTGTAATGTAGGCTAAGGGACGGGTAGGACTATTTTGGCCAAGAATAGTGACTAGGTTCCTAAGCGCTTTAATACATCACTTTGTATCATTGACACTTTTTTCTTTCAACCTTTCTTCTTTCTTTTTTCTACCACCCTTGTTCTCCTCTTTTTTCAATTTTAAGTGCAACTCACTTTTCAGCTTTCTTTTCCTTTTTCTTTTCACAACATACCTCTTATGATAGCATTTTTTTTTCTTTTTCATAACACATTCAAGAACCATTCCAATTTATAGCATTATACTCACCCAATTTCCTTTTATGTTTTCACATGACTTTTTTACTTTAAAGCACTTAGGGATTTTGGGATCAAATTACGGTCTTGAAAGAAATGGATTAGGCTTACATACAAGGTCGTCAAAGAAATAGGCTAAAGGCTCAAAAGGGTTAACTAGGATGATGTCCATGGGTAGGTAAAACTGAAGGTAAACATGTATAGGTTGCCAAAGAAATGCCTAAATCATATCCTAAACTTACACTCCTTATTTTCGCTTTGCATACATACCAGGAAAGTTCTAGCATCAGCCACATACATAGAATATACTATTATCTCACACACACAAGGCACATGGTCGACTTGATTGGGAGTAGTATAGACTCTCGACCCAACAAGTGAAGGAATTGAATCACAATATCACATAATGAGTCACAACTAGAGCCTAAACGTCTCAATAGTCACAATTGTAGCACATACTCTTGTTATAATCTCATGCTGCCTATCAAAATAATTTCATGCGAAGCTAGAAAAAATTTACTACTAAAAAAATGAAACAACAACAAAGCAAACAAACATAGATGCGAGTAGAGAAGTATAGCATGCAATACCACCACCCCACACTTAGTCGGGACACTGTCCTCAGTGGAGAATAAATACGAAGAACCTGGTCAGTCGGACTCGTCCTCAATGTCGGGGGTCATACCCTTTGCATCGGAATCATCATCAGAGTCGTCATTCTCAGAAGTTCCTCATAAGTATCCCACTTAATTCCAAGAGTGAGTTGAGGTATTTGCAGCGAGGAGGGTTTTCCTTGCTCTTTTCGGCCTCTTTTCTTGCCTTTTTGTGAAGTGGTCTTGCTTTGGGTGCCATTGTACCTGAGACTTAAAAAAATGTCCATGTTAGCATCATCTCGATGGATACAATCTATAAACAAGCAGTAGTGGCACCACCCCACACTTAGTTTGTTGGTACAGACTAGTGAAGTGAAAGTGGTCGATTACTCAGACTTCATCGACATACGTTTTAGGGGCTATAGTCCAACAAGAAATTCAGATATGTAACACTTCTTGCAATCTTTGCAATACTTTCATGTTAGGTATATCAAGACTTCTTCATAGGGATTACATCATGGTATAGTTTCTATCAATAATCACAATCTCCTATGTCGGTAGGCAACTATAAGTCTTATTCCGATGAGCGAGACATCCCAACATGTAAGTATTCAAGTGACAAGAGCATGCAATGTTCATGACTATAGCAATTCCGCAAGTAGTATGACAATGCTATTAAAACCAAATTCAAGTCGGAAACAAGTCAAGATGATTCTAACGTATACGTTCACTCACATGATTTTGCATTAACATTCCAAACACATGAACTTCACCAACAATCTTTCAATATGTAGCAATTTATAATAGACATAGCAACGTAGTACTTACGAGAAATAAATGAAGAATAAGAGAGTACTTACTTGCTTGAAGCTTTTGGAGGTGGTTTTGTGAATTGGAAGAGCAAAAAAGAAAATTTTGAGAGGATTTGGATGAATATGCGGCACCTTTAGGTCACTTTGCAATGTGTTGTGTTATAAAACTAAGTCCCCTTTATATAGGAAGAGAATGGGTCGGGTTATGACCCATTTACAATCGGTTTTAGATACAAAAATCCCACATATGCGGCGCATAATGCTTGGCATAGATATGACATATGCGGCGCATTGTCTATGGCATAATGGGACATATGCGCCGCATAGTCTATGGCATTTGTAGACATATGCGCCGCATAGTCTATGGCATATGAGATACTGAGACCAAATGCCATAGCATAGGCGGCGCATAGTCAAAAGCATACCTAGGAATAGGCGGCGCATAGTGTATAGCACACTAGATTCCGAGACCTTAGGCTATAGGATAGGTTGTGCATCGTTCGTGGCCTAGTTTTACCTAGGCCTAGCCTTCCTCGAAGCCTATTTTGGCGTGAGAAAGGCTCAATCCATAGACTTATGCATCACCATTCCTAACTTACCAACTTTACCATACAATGCGTCCAAATCGTCAATTGAAATCAATCTCCTCATTGACTACTTCTTGCACCTATATTCGCTCAAACAAATGAAAATGATTAGTACGATGGGTTGCCTCCCACCAAGCGCCTTAGTTTTGGTCGTGGCACGACTCTTATTTTTGGATTTTTCATTTATCAAAATCAAAACAAGTACTAGAACGAAATGAAAAATGAAAAACGATAAATGATAAACGATGGGTTGCCTCCCATCTAGCGCTTGATTTATTGTCGCGACACGACATAATTACCTCGAGTACTCAGACTTCGTCGGGATAGATGGTGGATCGTTTTCTGAATGGATTCAGACGACAATGAGGCTTACTTGTAGGAGGGATACCAATTATATCATCAATAGTCCAACCCACAGCTCTCATGTATTTCTTTAGAGCAGAGATGAGAGCGTCTACGTGCTGTTTACTTAAATCATCCGCACTTACCGGAAGTATCTTTATACTTTCCAAGAACACATACCTTAGATAATCGGGGAGCTCTTTCGATTCTAGCATTGGTGGCTCTTTAAGGGAAGTCTTCGCTGGTGGTGTAGGTCGATTTTGGAGATCAAGGTCCAGCTTCTTGGGAGCATAGCGATATGTCCCTAATCCTGATAGAGCACCAATAGCTTCTTTGCAATTTTCAGCATCCTTACTCTCTCCATTCATGAGCACAACCGCCAAAGGGTCAACAATAATTTGCTCTTCTTTAAGTACTTCTTTCGGATCATCAAAGAAAACATCAGCCACCGAAAATACACTTGGATCTTTGTGTTGCTTCATTGATTTGCAAACATCAAAGCGAACCACTTCATCATTTATTCGGAATGAAAGCTCGTTAGCTCTCAAATCAATGAGCACACTTCCTGTAGCAAGGAAAGGGCATACCAAGATTATGGGAACCTCTGAATCTGCTTCACAATCCAAGATGACAAAGTCTGCTGGAAAGATGAATGAAGAAACCTTTACCAAGACATCACATAGGATACCAACAGGTCGTTTTACCGACCTATCAGCCATTACGAGCCTCATATTGGTTGGTGTCGGATCTCCTAGCCCCAACTTCTTGTAGATGGATAGTGGCATCAAATTGATGCTAGCACCCAGATCGCACAATGCCTTAGCAAAATTCATAGATCCAACCGTGCAAGGAATAGTGAAAGCACCAGGGTCTACCTTCTTCTGTACTAAGGACCTTGTGGAAATTGCACTGCAATGATGAATATTATCTGTCGGCTCATAGCTTACTGCCCTCTTCTTTGTCAACAGGTCCTTCATGAATTTAGCGTACCCAGGCATTTTTTCTAGCGCCTCTACCAACGGAACATTAATGGTCAGCTGCTTCAACATGGTCATGAATTTGCTGAACTTTGTATCATCCGCCACCTTCTTCAATCTTTGGGGAAAAGGTGGTGGTGGGTATGGCATTGTTCTCTCCACGGCTTTCTTCTCTTCTTTCTTCAGTTTTTCAGATTTTTTAGGTTGCAAATCGTGAGGGGTGACGTTATGGACGTCAGGATCAGCTGCTGCGGCATCTTCCCCTTTCGCCTTATCATCAATTTCCGCTTCTTCGTCAACCACTTGCTTGCCTTTTCCTGAAGTTTCCAGCACCTTACCGCTTCTGGTAGTGATGGCCATGCATGACCCATCATTCCTTGGGTTTTGCACAGTATCACTAGGTAGAGTGCCAGCCTTTCTTTGATTGAGTGCTGCTGACAGTTGGCTCAATTGCTGCTCTATTTGCTTGATTGAAGTGGAATGAGAATCAACTAGTTGTTTCATGGAGGACAAATCATTAATTACCTCAGTAACTCCCGCGCTTGTTGCTTCCACTCCTTTCAATAATTTAGCCATCATGTCTTCCATACTTCCAGAATTAGATGTGGTGGTATCACGTCTACCAGGGGGAACGTACAAACCACTCTTTTCATTCTTGTTCTTCCAACTACCTTGGTCCATGTTTCCAGATTTACCATAATAGTTCCGACCTTGGTTTCCTTGGGCATTGCCTCGGAAACACCCTGATTATTCAAGTAGTTGGCTTCTTCTTCCGAATCAGATTCGTCTCTTCCTTTTAGCGCCACAGCTTTCACTTTGTCGGTCTTCCCTGATAATAAATGCTTTGTAAGAAGATCCATCTGTGTTTTCATGTGCGCCATATCTTGATCACGTTCTTCTTGTCTTCTTCTTTGGTCTGCAGTCATGCCAATAGATAAAGTGGGGCTTGCTACCTCGGAATCCCTGGTATGCCAAGCTCTACTTTGTTTCGTCATGCGATCTAGCATATTGCATGCTTGACCAAAGGTGAGGTCCATAAAAGATCCTCCAGCTGCGTTGTCCACCACTGGCTTAGTTATTGAATTCAAGGCTCTATACAATATCTCCATGAGGTGAACATTAGTCATGTGATGGTTTGGGCATCTCGCTAGCTTTGTCTTGAACCTCTCCCATGTTTCATGAAGAGCTTCAGTGGGAAGCTGACGAAAGTTGCTGATTTCATCTCTCAATTGTGCTCTTTTGGATGACGGAAAGAATCTTTCTAGGAAAGCGTCTCTCAATTGCCTCCAATTTGTAATAGAATCAGGAGTCAGCCCATTCAACCATAGAGTTGCCTCCCCAGACAGAGACAATGGAAATAAGCGTAATCGAATTGCATTCTGACCAACACCAGGATTGTCAAAAGACTTGCATGTAGAAATAAAGTTGATGAGATGCATATTCGGATCATCGCCTGCTAGTCCACCAAATAATCCCTTGAGTTGCAATAACTGAATCATGGTGCTTGTGATGTTGAACTTGGTTCCGGGCGCTAATGGTGGAAGAATAATGGCTCATGTGGCTCCGGCTCCATCAAGATCATCATCATCATCATCAAACGGTATCTCACGTTGTGCATCCATTGATGCACTGAACAAAAACCTGCAGTAAACAAAAACAAAAAATAAAAGTAAAAGTACGAGAGTCTTCGACCAAAGGGTCTGGCAATTATTACGAACTTAATTGACACTTGTATTCCCCGGCAGCGGCGCCAATTTTTGATAACGCTCAATCTACAGCTCTCGTTTGAGTGTAAAGCGGTCGTTAGCAAATATAGAACCCAACCTGGGTTGGGTGTCGATCCCACAGGGAATAGCTTGACCAACAAGTAAGTAAAATTACTAAACTTTTAGTGCAAGTCTCGTAAAAATGGGGGATTCTTGTCTTGCAAGTAATGTAAACAAAAGCTGAAAATAATAAAGTAAAAAGAGAGAGATTGTTACGTGGGTTGTAAACAATGAGAATTAAAGCGTTGGGGTTATGTCCACCTTCTGAGGTATACGTCTCTATTGGCTATGAGTGTGTAGAATTCTGACATGCAATTGCTTATAGAGGATTGTAGTCGATGGTAAATCCAAGCGTCTCTCGACCTAAACAAGGACTATTTCACTTTAACTCTCTCGAGCTTAAAGCGTATCTAACGGTACGAATTCTCCAAGAGGTTAGTCCAGTTACGGCACTAGCTTTTTAATAGGAAAGGGTGTCCTACTACCTTGACATTATCTTTTTTCCAGACAAATAACTTTTCTCTCGAACAAGTTAAATGTTAGACTGGCGTATTCTTGCGTTTGCAACCGCAAAGAATGTAGATTAAGATGAAGAGAATAATGATATAAGCAATATACGTGCCTTGAACTCACAAACTCACAGCAATAGATAGTATCTCATACGGCTTCCATAACCCCAACAGAGAAGTTTAGTTACCCATGAATGCGAAGGAGATCACGATTGACATTGTTGTTATACCACAAGATTGAGTAATTTCGTGTAGCTTAGGTGGTAGGCGTGAGGCGTGAATTCCTAGGCAAAGTAACGATTCTCTTGTTGTGGAATTTAAGAATGGAAGAGTAGAAGAAGAAAAATAGAATTAATGGAAAGATTAGAAGAGTTTAGAAGATGTAAAAAGATGATAGAAGATGAGAGGGATGGAAGGAAGTATTGTGTTCTCTCTCCTTCCTCCCTCCTTATTCTCTAAAATCTCTAGCATGATAGGGTATTTATAATACCCATATCCTAATCCTACTAAGCTAATGAAATAAATAACCAAATCCTACTAGACTAATGAAATCCTTAACCCAAATGTACTAGGTTAAGGTAACATTATCATAATCCACATAAAATAATGAAATACATAACCTAATTGTACTAGGTTAATGTATCATTGTCAAAATCCAGCTTTGTGTCTGTAAGTCCCCAAAGTCTTCAGAATTGCTGTTTTAGCCCGGGACAGATTTTCCATGCAGCAGTTTTGGTCCCCCAAAGTCTTCAGAAATGCTGTTTTAGCCCGGGACAGATTTTCCATGCAGCAGTTTTGGTCCTTAGGCGTGTAAACTCCCTTCCCTTCCTTCGTGAGCTTTCTTTAGCATCAAGTAAGCCATAAAATGCTGAATTATGCATCATTTATACCTGAAACTTTACTAATCATGTTCGTTAGCTCATTTACAGGAAAAAGGACTAAAAGTGCATGAAATATATAATTTGTTCTCAAAACTAGGCTAAAATATGGGCAAAATATATTGATATAGGCGCGTAAATTCGCCTATCATCACAGACCTACAGCCTCGGATATAGAACCCCTCCTAACCTATCTCATCAAAAGATTAGGAAAGACCCCGGGTTAAATGTCATCAAATCAGATGAAGAATTTACCCCTGACCTCAAAGCTCTAGAAGTCATTTGGTATCACCCCAAGGACGCTTTGAAAAGAAAATGGTACACAAGTACCTACACCAAAGAACATCAGAAAGAGTTTGGAAGACTCTGGATAGCTGATATGAAAAGACTTCGATGTGATATCGAATTCTTTAAGTGGTTTGAGATAACTGAAAGGATGGAAAACCAGAACGAATCCCTCCAAGTCATCATCCACAAATGGTATACCCAGAGTAACAGGGTTGTTGAATCTGTTACTCCCCCTCTGGAAGGAATAAAAATTCCTCATTCCAACGAAGTCTTAAATGCTTCTCCTTTTAAAAAGAAGCATGACAAACCATTGTCAGCTCCTTGCAACAAAGATCTAGATCGAATAGTTGAACAAAACAACTATACGAACCAAGTCCTCCATACTATCTCCCAACAGATAGGAGATTCTAAAGATCCCAGAGCACCTCTTCGCTCTACTCTTCCGGGGAAAAGTACTTCAAGTACTAGTTTCACTACCAATCCGGTTTTTAAGATTCCGGAATTCCAAAAGGAGAAATTTCCCAAACTTAATGATGACTTTGAGGTCTCAGCTAAAATCCTTGACAAAATTAATGAAAAGATAGCTAATTTTAGCATTTCAGGGAAGGATAAGGCAACCTCCAGTACTCATGAAGAAAAAGGATCTCTTTCCAAACTCACCAATGATCGTTTTTCTAAAAAGAGAAACTATTACAAAAGACCCTCTCCTCCCGACACCTAGTTTGAGGAAAACCAATACCTAGCCAGCGGTAATTACGATCGCGTGGGAATATCTGAATGGAATTTAGACGGTTTGGCTGAGCACCAGATCTACAACAAACTCCATGAAATGGGTATGGCAATTACCGCCTATAAAATCAAAGGGGCTTCAGACAAACAAGCCTTTACTTTGATTGCCTCTGGTTTCACCGGTATGTTAAAACATTGGTGGGATAATTACTTTGCCGAGGATGTTTGACATCTTATGTGGGAAGCCACATCTACAGAAACGTTTGTAGTCAAAGACGAACAAGGCAGAGAAAATGTCCAACAGGTCGAAAAAGAAGACGCCTGTGCAACCTTGTTATATCAAATAGCTAGGCACTTCATAGGAGAACCAAAGTTATTTCAGGATAGGAGCCTAGAAATCCTAAACAATCTTAGGTGTAAAGATTTAGCAGACTTTAGGTGGTATAAGGATACCTTCCTAGTCAAAGTAATAATCAGGTCCAACTGCAATAAAGACTTCTGGAAAGAACGATTTATCAGTGGTCTTCCACCCGTTTTTGCAGACAAAGTAAGAACCAAGATTAAGGATAGATTTGAAGGAAAAATTCCTTACGACACCTTAACCTATGGTGACCTTGTTAGTTTTATTACAACCGTAGGGATTGATCTATGCACAAACCTAAAACTTAAGAGACAACTTAAGAAGGATAGTTCTTCCAAATATGGATTAGGAGCCTTTTGTCAAGATTATGGCTTTGTCAAAGACTCTCCCAAGCCTCGCAAAAAAGGGAAGAAGAAATCTTCCAAAGATCATACGAGGAGAAAATCCAAAAAAGAGTCTTCAAAAAAGGATTCTTCCTACAAACCTAGTAGAAAAGCTAAGAGGAAGTCTTCTAAAAAAGACGTCTGCTGGACTTGTGGTAAGACTGGTCATAAGGCCAAAGACTGTACGTCAGGGAAAAAGAGCAAGATTAACCAATTTGGACTACCTGAAGAAATCAGGGACAAATTGTTTTCCCTTATAAAGGAAGACTCATCCTCCTCTTCAAATTCTGATAGCTCTTCAAGTGAGGACTTTAGCGATGAAGATTATATCAACGCCGCCTATGAGTCTGACCAATCCCAGTCTAGTCAAGACTGCTCTTGTAACGGTACTTTCTGTACCTGCACCAAGAAATCCATAAATGTCATAACAGAAAATCCTAAGGAAATTTTGTTTGACATTATAGAACACATCAACGATGATGAGGCTAGAAGCAAATATCTTCTAGAAATCAAAAAACTCATGCTTCCTCAAAAGGAAAAAAACCCCAAACCAACCGTTCAGCCTTTTAGCATGAAACAGGTTATGGCATGATTCGATAAGCCTACTGAGCCTACGATATCAGACCTTAAGGGTGAAATCTCTACCCTTAAAGGAGAAATCAAAGATCTCAAAGTGAGACTGGATAGGGTTGAACTAAACATCCTGACTGAACAAGTCCTCAAAAGTGCATCCCTACCCAAAGAGATCTCACCTCCGAGCTCTCCTAGAGCTTCTCTAACAATCACTGATCATATCCCAAATGATCATCTTAAAGAACCTATCTCCTTCCCAGGTTCCGACAAACCTTCCTCCTCAGAAGCATCTATTACCACCATTAAGGGTCATAGCGAGCATATTGTGGTAAAAATTATTATTAACAAAGACTTTGTACTTAACAGAGTCGCCTTTTTTGATACTGGTGTAGATAACAATTGCATTGTTAAGGGTTTAATACCCACCAAGTATCTTCGAAAGAGCACTTCCCGTCTATACTCCGCCACAGGGGAAAAGATGAAAATAAATTATATGCTTCCTAAGGCTCACGTCTGCAACAATGACATTTGCCTAGTTAATGACTTTGTTATTACTGAAGGAATTACAGAAGATATCATTCTTGGAATACCTTTTGTAAACCAAATCAGGCCTTATATAAGCGATTTTGATGGTATTCGCACTACTATTTTAGATCAAAATCTTTTTTTTCCCCTATTAAGGCCACTCTCTCAAGAGGAAGGCAACCTAATTAAAGAAAGAGCTACTTTCAAAATAAATAGGCTTTCTTCTCACATTTGTTTTTTAAAACAAGAAGTTCAACTCAAACAAATTGAACAAATTTTAAAAACCCCGGAGATGGTAAGAAAGATAGCCAATCTTCAAAAGAATTTCGAAACAAAAATTTGTTCAGAACTTCCAAACGCTTTTTGGGAAAGAAAAAAACATACAGTAGAACTCCCATACATTACAGGATTCAATGAATAGGCCATCCCCACAAAGGCAAGGCCCATTCAGATGAACCAGGAAATGATGGAAGTCTGCAAAACTGAAATAAATCATTTGTTAAAAAATGGTATTATTAGAACTTCCAACTCCCCATGGAGCTGCTCTGCCTTCTACGTAAACAAAAGCGAAGAAAAGGAACGGGGAACCCCCAGGCTAGTAATAAATTACAAGCCACTAAATGCTGTCCTAAAATGGATCAGACACCCAATCCCTAACAAAAGGGATCTCCTGAAACGAACTTGTAAGGCCAATCTTTACAGTAAGTTCGACATGAAGTCAGGCTTCTGGCAAATACAAATTGCCGAAAAAGATAAATTCAAGACTGCATATAATGTCCCATTTGACCATTATGAATGGAATGTCTTACCTTTTGGCCTCAAGAATGCCCCTTTAGAATTTCAAAATATTATGAACAACATTTTCAATCCTTACAGTTACATGTTAATTGTTTATATTGATGATGTGCTTATATTCTCTGAAAACATTGATTCTCATTTTAAGCATCTTAATACTTTCTTTAAGATAGTTAAACTTAATGGGTTAGTCATTAGCGCTGCTAAAATGAAACTCTTCCAGACTTCTATCAGGTTCTTAGGACACGACCTTAACCAAGGTAGTTATAAACCTATATGCCGAGCTATAGAGTTCTCTTCAAAATTCCCTAACGAGATTAGTGATAAAACTCAACTCCAAAGATTTTTGGGAAGTCTAAACTATGTAGCAGACTTCATTCCAAATATCAGACAAATTTGCGAGCCTCTCTACAAAAGGCTTAAAAAAACCCTGTCCCTTGGAGCATAGAACAAACCAATGCTATCATCAAGGTAAAAAGCCTTGTCAAAAGCCTTCCATGCTTAGGAATTCCTAATCCTGATGCATTCATGGTTGTTGAAACAGATGCTTCCGATATTGGTTATGGAGGTATCTTAAAACAACAGATAGAGGCCCAGTCTCCTGAACAATTAGTCAGGTTTACCTCAGGGGTATGGAATTCTGCCCAAAAGATTTAAAGCACGGTTAAAAATGATATTTTGGCTATAGTGCTATGTGTCACAAAGTTTCAGGATTACCTGATTAATAAAGAATTTTTATTAAGAGTAGATTGCAAATCTGCTAAAGAAATTTTACTAAAAGATGTGAAAAATCTTGTTTCAAAACAAATATTTGCTAGATGGAAAGCTCTCCTATCTAGCTTTGATTTCCAAATCGACTTTATCAAAGGAGAAAACAATTCTCTTCCTGATTTTCTAACAAGAGAATTTTTACAGGGAAAGAATGAGACCGACTACGCTGGGAAAAGTCCCAGTAGTCAATAAACATGACCAAACTAAAATGGCTAGACCATTTGACATCCCTTCGGCAACAACAAATCCACTGAGACCATCAGTACCACAAAGGCCGGTTCTAAAATCGGAATTCCAGTTGCCATCACAAAACAGGTATGCAGCTATAGCGGAAGCCCCGAGGCTCCCTCCTCCAATGCCAACCAAGTTGGTTGATCTCAAGACCGGGAAACCCCTGGAGACCAAACAATCGCCGAGCTCATCGGTCCAATCTAAACAGAGTTATGTTATGAAGGCTCCAGAATCCTTCGCCCAGGCAGTAAATCCTGCAGCATCCAAAGCTTCCGTTCAGACCACAACTCCTCTTCCAAAAGAGGAATTCAAGTTCATTACCACTTTGGTAATGCCCATCATTGCCCTCGACAAAGAATACAAGGGATATCCTTTGGACCAGCTCATCAAGCCGATGTATAATGACAAAAACTTCGTAGACACTGAATCTCCGCTAAAGACCAGAAGGTTCTACGAGGCCATCTTAGTTGACACCGAATCTATCGAAGTTGAGCATAACATGAATGATAGAAATCCAGAATTTATTGATTATTCCAGATTTACTATCAAAAGGGTCCTAAACCCCTTCAATTGGTTTGCTGATCATCTTCACACACCAGTTGCATTATCCATGCCCCATCGTCCCCAGACGTATAACTGGTATGACTACAAGTCTGCATGGTTTAATTTCTTATACGTTCGACCAGGACATACCTGGTTTGTAAAATACTGTCCAGCTATGGTGGATGCCATTATTCCTAGATGGTTCTACGAATGGTGGACAATTTTCGGAGGAACCAAAGATATCCTCCCATTACAGTTCGCTAGCAGATTCCTTGATTTCTGCACAAAAGAAGGGTGTACAACCCTTCCTGAGCACATCCAAATGTGCAAGTTTTTTATTAAGAAAAGAGTATCCTACATCATCTCCTGGAACTTTGCCAAAGGAGAACAAAATAAGATAAGATACTTGTCCAAGGAAATCAAGATCAAAGGTTGGACTCCAAAGCCAACCGCTCCAAGAACTCCAGATAAGGGAAAGACATCTTTACCCTCAAGTTCATCCATCAATGCTTCTTTAAGTAAGAAAGCATTAAAAGAAAAATTAAAGAAGGCTTTACATGACATAGAAAGCCAAGAAACCACTGATGAAGAAGTGTTGCAACTTCTAGAAGAAGCTTCTTCAACAGGAAGCAGTGACAACAATGGCGATATGCTAAATCCTACTGGTATAGCATTGGCCTACATGGACCCCTATTGAGAATAGGGAATTGGCTCTTCAAAAGAGATAGAGGTTCAAAGAACCAGAATTATCTTTCCTGAAGAGGCAACCTACTATTCCCAAAAGGAATCTTTAGACCCCACTGCTTTTCCAAAAGAGAAAGCATATACTGGACCCCACTGCTTTTCAAGAAAGAAAGCATCTACAGCTCATCACAGCTCATCTACAGCTAAAGTTATTGTCGGCCATCATAGGTTGATCTCAACCATACACTTGTATACACTAGATGTATCCTTTCATTTCTCATAGTCTATTTAAGACTCCAATGTAACATTAGAGAAGGCATCCGAAAATATCCTAGATATCTTCCTTGCTAATTCTCTCTCCTCTCTCTCTTGTATTTTGAATTGCTTTCAGTTTAAAATAAAACTTGTAAGTTTTCAATACTTTCTTTCTTCTTCCGTTGTTTTCAAATCTTAGATCCCAAAGAAATAAAGAAAGGATCTAAGAGTTGAAAACAGCGGAAGAAGAAAGAAAGTATTGAAAACTTCCAAGTTTTATTTTAAACTGAAAGCATTGCAAAATACAAGAGAGAGAGGAGAGAGAATTAGCAAGGAAGATATCTAGGATATTTTCGGATGCCTTCTCTAATGTTACATTGGAGTCTTAAATAAACTATGAGAAATGAAAGGATACATCTAGTGTATACAAGTGTATGGTTGAGATCAACCTATGATGGCCGAAATAACTTTAGCTGTAGATGAGCTGTGATGAGCTGTAGATGCTTTCTTTCTTGAAAAGCAGTGGGGTCCAGTATATGCTTTCTCTTTTGGAAAAGCAGTGGGGTCCAAAGATTCCTTTTGGGAATAGTAGGTTGCCTCTTCAGGAAAGATAATTCCGGTTCTTTGAACCTCTATCTCTTTTGAAGAGCCAATTCCCTATTCTCAATAGGGGTCCATGTAGGCCAATGCTATACCAGTAGGATTTAACATATCGCCATTGTTGTCACTGCTTCCTATTGAAGAAGCTTCTTCTAGAAGTTGCAACACTTCTTCATCGGTGGTTTCTTGGCTTTCTATGTCATGTAAAGCCTTCTTTAATTTTTCTTTTAATGTTTTTTTACTTAAAGAAGCATTGCTGGATGAACTGGAGGGTAAAGATGTCTTTCCCTTATCTGGAGTTCTTGGAGCGGTTGGCTTTGGAGTCCAACCTTTGATCTTGATTTCCTTGGACAAGTATCTTATCCTATCTTGTTCTCCTTTGGCAAAGTTCCAGGAGATGATGTAGGATACTCTTTTCTTAATAAAAAAACTTACATATTTGGATGTTCTCAGGAAGGGTTGTACACCCTTCTTTTGTGCAGAAATTAAGAATCTGCTAGCGAACTGTAATGGGAGGATATCTTTGGTTCCTCCAAAAATTGTCCACCATTTGTAGAACCATCTAGGAATAATGGCATCCACCATAGCTGGACAGTATTTTACAAACCAGGTATGTCCTGGTCGAACGTATAGGAAATTAAACCATGCAGACTTGTAGTCATACCAGTTATACGTATGGGGACGATGGGGCATGGATAATGCAACTGGTGTGTGAAGATGATCAACAAACCAATTGAAGGGGGTTAGGAACCTTTTGATAGTAAATCTGGAATAATCAATAAATTTTGGATTTCTATCATTCATGTTATGCTCAACTTCGATAGAGTCGGTGTCAACTAAGATGGCCTCGTAGAACCTTCTTGTCTTAAGCGGAGATTCAGTGTCTACGAAGTTTTTGTCATTATACACTGGATTGATGAGCTGGTCCAAAGGATATCCCTCGTATTCTTTGTCGAGGGCAATGATGGGCATTACCGAAGTGGTAATGAACTTGAATTCCTCTTTTGGAAGAGGAGTTGTGGTCTGAACGGTAACTTTGGATGCTGCAGGATTTACTGCCTGGGCGAAGGATTCTGGAGCCTTCATAGCATAACTCTGTTTAGACTAGACCGATGAGCTCGGCGATTGTTTGCTCTCCAGGGGTTTCCCGGTCTTGAGATCAACCAACTTGGTTGGCATTGGAGGAGGGAGCCTCGGGGCTTCCGCTATAGCCGCATACCTATTTTGTGATGGCAACTGGAATTCCGATTTTAGAACCGGCCTTTGTGGTACTGATGGTCTCAGTGGATTTGTTGCTGCCGAAGGGATGTCAAATGGTCTAGCCATTTTAGTTTGGTCATGTTTATTGACTACTGGGACTTTTCCCAGCGTAGTTGGTCTCATTCTTTCCCTGTAAAAATTCTCTTGTTAGAAAATCAGGAAGGGAATTGTTTTCTCCTTTGATAAAGTCGATTTGGAAATCAAAGCTAGATAGGAGAGCTTTCCATCTAGCAAATATTTGTTTTGAAACAAGATTTTTCACATTTTTTTGTAAAATTTCTTTAGCAGATTTGCAATCTACTCTTAATAAAAATTCTTTATTAATCAGGTCATCCTGAAACTTTGTGACACATAGCACTATAGCCAAAATCTCTTTTTTAACCGTGCTATAATTCTTTTAGGCAGAATTCCATACCCCTGAGGTAAACCTAACTAATTGTTCAGGAGACTGGGCCTCTATCTGTTGTTTTAAGATACCTCCATAACCAATATCGGAAGCATATGTTTCAACAACCATAAATGCATCAGGATTAGGAATTCCTAAGCATGGAAGGCTTTTGACAAGGCTTTTTACCTTGATGACAGCATTGGTTTGTTCTATGCTCCAAGGGACAGGGTTTTTTTTAAGCCTTTTGTAGAGAGGCTCGCAAACTTGTCTGATATTTGGAATGAACTCTGCTACATAGTTTAGACTTCCCAAAAATCTTTGGAGTTGAGTTTTATCACTAATCTCGTTAGGGAATTTTGAAGAGAACTCTATAGCTCGGTAGATAGGTTTATAACTACCTTGGTTAAGGTCGTGTCCTAAGAACCTGATAGAAGTCTGGAAGAGTTTCATTTTAGCAGCGCTAATGACTAACCCATTAAGTTTAACTATCTTAAAGAAAGTATTAAGATGCTTAAAATGAGAATCAATGTTTTCAGAGAATATAAGCACATCATCAATATAAACAATTAACATGTAACTGTAAGGATTGAAAATGTTGTTCATAATATTTTGAAATTCTGAAGGGGCATTCTTGAGGCCAAAAGGTAAGACATTCCATTCATAATGGCCAAATGGGACATTAAATGCAGTCTTGAATTTATCTTTTTCGGCAATTTGTATTTGCCAAAAGCCTGACTTCATGTCGAACTTGCTGTAAAGATTGGCCTTACAAGTTCATTTCAGGAGATCCCTTTTGTTAGGGATTGGGTGTCTGATCCATTTTAGGACAGCATTTAGTAGCTTGTAATTTATTACTAGCCTGGGGGTTCCCCGTTCCTTTTCTTCGCTTTTGTTTACGTAGAAGGCAGAGCAGCTCCATGGGGAGTTGGAAGTTCTAATAATACCATTTTTTAACAAATAATTTATTTTAGTTTTGCAGACTTCCATTATTTCCTGGTTTATCTGAATGGGCCTTGCCTTTGTGGGGATGGCCTACTCATTGAATCCTGTAATGTATGGGAGTTCTACTGAATGCTTTTTTCTTTCCCAAAAAGCGTTTGGAAGTTCTGAACAAATTTCTGTATCGAAATTCTTTTGAAGATTGGCTATCTTTCTTACCATCTCCGGGGTTTTTAAAATTTGTTCAATTTGTTTGAGTTGAACTTCTTGTTTTAAAAAACAAATGTGAGAAGAAAGCCTATTTATTTTGAAAGCAGCTCTTTCTTTAATTAGGTTGCCTTCCTCTTGAGAGAGTGGCCTTCATAGGGGAAAAAAAAGATTTTGATCTAAAATAGTAGTGCGAATACCATCAAAATTGCTTATATAAGGCCTGATTTGGTTTACAAAAGATATTCCAAGAATGATATCTTCTGTAATTCCTTCAGTAATAACAAAGTCTTTAACTAGGCAAATGCCATTGTTGCAGCCGTGGGCCTTAGGAAACATATAATTTATTTTCATCTTTTCCTCTGTGGCGGAGTATAGACGGGAAGTGCTCTTTTGAAGATACTTGGTGGGTATTAAACCCTTAACAATGCAATTGCTATCTGCACCAGAATCAAAAAGGGCGACTCTGTTAAGTACAAAGTCTTTGTTAATAACAATTTTTACCACAATATGCTCGCTATGACCCTTAATGGTGGTAATAGCTGTTTCTGAGGAGGAAGGTTTGTCGGAACCGGGGAAGGAGATAGGTTCTTTAAGATGATCATTTGGGATATGATCAGTGATTGTTAGAGAAGCTCTAGGAGAGCTCGGAGGTGAGATCTCTTTGGGTAGGGATGCACTTTTGAGGACTTGTTCAGTCAGGATGTTTAGTTCGACCCTATCCAGTCTCACTTTCAGATCTCTGATTTCTCCTTTAAGGGTAGAGATTTCACCCTTAAGGTCTGATATCGTAGGCTCAGTAGGCTTATTGAATCGTGCCATAACCTGTTTCATGCTAAAAGGTTGAACGGTTGGTTTGGGTTTTTTTTCCTTTTGAGGAAGCATGAGTTTTTTGAGTTCTAGAAGATATTTTCTTCTAGCCTCATCATCGTTGATGTGTTCTATAATGTCAAACAAAATTTCCTTAGGATTTTTTGTTATGACATTTATGGATTTCTTGGTGCAGGTACAGAAAGTACCGTTACAAGAGCAGTCTTGACTAGACTAGGATTGGTCAGACTCATAGGCGGCGTTGATATAATCTTCGTCGCTAAAGTCCTCACTTGAAGAGCTATCAGAATCTGAAGAGGAGGATGAGTCTTCCTCCATAAGGGAAAACAATTTGTCCCTGATTTCTTCAGGTAGTCCTAATTGGTTAATCTTGCTCTTTTTCCCTGACGTACAGTCTTTGGCCCTATGACCAGTCTTACCACAAGTCCAGCAGACATCTTTTTTAGAAGACTTCCTCTTAGCTTTTCTACTAGGTTTGTAGGAAGAATCCTTTTTTGAAGACTCTTTTTTGGATTGGCTCCTCGTATGATCTTTGGAAGATTTCTTCTTCCCTTTTTTGCGAGGCTTGGGAGAGTCTTTGACAAAGCCATAATCTTGACAAAAGGCTCCTAATCCATATTTGGAAGAACTATCCTTCTTAAGTTGTCTCTTAAGTTTTAGGTCTGTGCAGAGATCAATCCCTACGGTTGTTATAAAACTGACAAGGTCACCATAGGTTAAGGTGTCATAAGGAATTTGTCCTTCAAATCTATCCTTAATCTTGGTTCTTACTTTGTCTGCAAAAAGGGGTGGAAGACCACTGATAAATCATTCTTTCCAGAAGTCTTTATTGCAGTCGGACCTGATCATTACTTTGACTAGGAAGGTATCCTTATACCACCTAAAGTCTGCTAAATCTTTACACCTAAGATTGTTTAGGATTTCTAGGCTCCTATCCTGAAATAACTTTGGTTCTCCTATGACGTGCCTAGCTATTTGATATAACAAGGTTGCACAGGCGTCTTCTTTTTCGACCTGTTGGACATTTTCTCTACCCTATTCGTCTTTGACTACAGACGTTTCTGTAGCTGTGGCTTCCCACAAAATATGTCGAACATCCTCAGCAAAGTAATTATCCCACCAATGTTTTAACATACCGGTGAAACCAGAGGCAATCAAAGTAAAGGCTTGTTTGTCTGAAGCCCCTTTGATTTTATAGGCGTAATTTCCATACCCATTTCATGGAGTTTGTTGTAGATCTGGTGCTCAGCCAAACCATCTAAATTCCATTCAGATATTCCCACGCCATCGTAATTACCGCTGGCTAGGTATTGGTTTTCCTCAAACTGGGTGTCGAGAGGAGAGGGTCTTTTGTAATAGTTTCTCTTTGTAGAAAAATGATCATTGGTGAGTTTGGAAAGAGATCCTTTTTCTTCATGAGTACTGGAGGTTGCCTTATCCTTCCCTGAAATGCTAAAATTAGCTAGCTTTTCATTAATTTTGTCAAGGATTTTAGCTGAGACCTCAAAGTCATCATTAAGTTTGGGAAATTTCTTCTTTTGGAATTCCGGAATCTTAAAAACCGGATTGGTAGTGAAACTAGTACTTGAAGTACTTTTCCCCGGAAGAGTAGAGCGAAGAGGTTCTCTGGGATCTTTAGAATCTCCTATCTATTGGGAAATAGTATGGAGGACTTGGTTCGTATAGTTGTTTTGTTCAACTATTCGATCTAGATCTTTGTTGCAAGGAGCTGACAATGGTTTGTCATGCTTCTTTTTAAAAGGAGAAGCATTTAAGACTTCGTTGGAA
This sequence comes from Capsicum pubescens, assembly GCA_030864215.1. Classification (NCBI taxonomy): domain Eukaryota; kingdom Viridiplantae; phylum Streptophyta; class Magnoliopsida; order Solanales; family Solanaceae; genus Capsicum; species Capsicum pubescens. The sequence goes on along the minus strand of CM061540.1, from coordinate 256,038,932 downwards.
TGAGGAATTTTTATTCCTTCCAGAGGGGGAGTAACAGATTCAACAACCTTGTTACTCTGGGTATACCATTTGTGGATGATGACTTGGAGGGATTCATTCTGGTTTTCCATACTTCCAGTTATCTCAAACCACTTAAAGAATTCAATATCACATCGAAGTCTTTTCATATCAGCTATCCAGAGTCTTCCAAACTCTTTCTGCTGTTCTTTGGTGTAGGTACTTGTGTACCATTTTCTTTTCAAAGCGTCCTTGGGGTGATACCAAATGACTTCTAGAGCTTTGAGGTCAGGGGTAAATTCTTCATCTGATTTGATGACATTTAACCCTTGGTCTATCCTAATCTTTTGACGAGATAGGTTAGGGGGGGTTCCATATCTGAGGCTGTAGGGCTGCCTGGGTCATACAGATTTTTGGGTTCAGGTTCACTGACCCTCGTATGCTGTTGATAATATACTTTGGGGATAGGACCTGAGAAGTCTACTCCTCTGACCTTTCCTTTGTCATTATCGTTCTCCTCACTCCCTCCCGGGTGTTTTGAGGTAGATGGTCTGTACGAGACAGACCCTCGAAAGGAAGAGGTTCGGGGTGCCTCGAATCCTAGAAACTTTAGGTCAATAGACCCATCCGGGTGTTGAATCACCCGTTCGATCTGGGATTTCTTCGGGTAGGTTGGGAGAGGCTGAGTGATAACATCAAAATGCCAGTCATTTTGATGTAAAATTTCATCCCAAACAAGAGCTTTAGGGACAAATATATTGGCCTTAGCTCTGTTTGCTTCCATAAGAGTTGTAACACCTCTGGGGCTGGTAATTCTAGCCTTTGGGGCTAAGGTTGTACCCATTAGCCGGTAATATACCCGGTATATTATTGCTATTTCTCTAGTATGATCTTTACTATTCATGTTTTTTGTTTTGACATTTAGCGTCAAAACATCCATGATGTTAGGATCAGTGATATCTACTTAGAAATTTGGGTAACAATTAAAGTATACCGGGCCATCGGCTAGGTTACTTTGTATTACTCCTAGAAGAGAGTCATCAAAATTTAAGAGGCGTGCATCTCTTAGGATGGCACAGACGGGGATATCCAAACCTTGTCTAAACAGTGGCTTAATAGCTACTTGAACAAGACCAACATGCAGATAGTTGAACTGATTTTTAAATCGGTTTATATCACGCTCATTTAGCAGCTGAATAATTTCTAAAGAATTATTAAAAGCAACAGTAGACTCAGAGGTCTTAATATTATTATTTCTAATAAAACTAAACTTACCAAGTTGATAAATAGTCTTAAAAGATTCTTCTGGAATACTCCAGTTTTGAAGATTATTTTCAATAGTAGCAATCTGAGTTGCTTAGGAAGACAAGTTCATAGTATTTTTAACATGGTGATTTAACTCCATTTTTAAGAGAATACTATCTAGAGACTGATAGGGAAACAATTATTAACCCATAAGATAATTTCAGTAAATAGTCCTCAATGATAGGAATTATAAAAAATTAATCTAATGCATAAGAGTCTTATGGGATCTAGCAACTCTTAATGGCTTTTACAACAGCTTTCTCCTAGTCATATCTTAGCGACGGGACCACCAACAAGGTCGAACGCTTACCTTAGCTTATGACCATACTTTCAGGCTGACCAACGTCTGAAACCGGGTATTAATCGGATACTTCAAAAACCATGAGAAAGCGAATACCCCATACTAGCTTAAACCCCTTTATAAGACAATATCCATTAAAATAATTTAATTATAATTGGAATCATTGAAAGATTACCTTTGAAAATACCTTATTGAAAATAGGTTTCCCATGCTCTAGACAATATATATGTTTAGCTGCTCATACTAAACACATTTATGTTTAATTATAAATTGCTTGATATACTATAATACCCCAAAAATCCAAACCAATGTTAGGGTCATGTTTCAAGCTCATGCATAGTTCATTATCATTCTTTGATAGTTTTATGAGTTAGTTTGAGGTATATTAAGTCCCCAAATAACTTCCAGCTATTAGACGATTCAAAAAAATCCTTATCGATTAAAGTTTTGATAAAAATACTGCTTCAGTCAACTTTAAACGAGCATATCTTTTTCTCTACTGAGAATTTTCCAGCTCAAGACCCACCATGTTTTGGGAAATTGAATTATCTTTCAAACGATACCAATTTTTCCCATATACTATACTCGAGTGAGAAGTGATGGCACTTTTAGTGCAAAATTGTAGCCCAACACGATAAGACCGCATCGCGGTGATGGCCAAATTCACGTTCGTTCTTTTCCAGTGTGTTACCGCGATTGCCACCACGTCGCGCCAAGGGGTCATTTCACAATTGTCATTTTCCAGTAAGGCACCGCGATAGCGCCGCATCGCGCTAAGGGCCAAATTCACATTCAATGGGGTACTGCGATGGCACCGCATCGCGCCAAGTTTCCAATTTGCAGTTATCAGCTTTTCAGTGGCCCGACGCGATTACATCGCGTCATGTCGGGTGTCAAAATTGGGATTTCCAATTTCAGTTTTGAGTTTTAATTTATCGAAGGGCATTTAAGTCCTTTCTCTTTATCTCATTCAGTCAAAACACGGGATTTAAGTCCCAATAGAGAATTATTTGCTCATTATTTCACAATTCTCTTAAAATAGATTAATCTCCTTTCAAGAACAAAAACCCTAGCCTTAAATAATCAAGATCAAATCTCAAGAATTCACCATTAACTCTCACGAATTCAATAACCCAGGTATGTTAAGTGTTCATCCATGGGTTCCTTTCACCCATGGAGCCCAAGTATCCAATTTGAAATTCAAAGATGTGATTATTACAAGTTATTGTGATTTTAAATTATGATTTTAACCATGAATCATGTAAGACCCCGCAAAATCCTAGTCATGTCAGTCCCATATAGCATGCCAAAAGAGGTCCCAAACTTAGAAAATTTCAGCCAAGTGTCAAGACTTAGAATTAATTTAGCCTTCGAAATTGGAGTATCTTATTTTTGACCTTTCTGACTTTAGTATGTCAATTTTCAAGTTGATTCATGATCAGGATCATATGTAGGTCATCTTAGGCGAGTTTTAGATTTTTCAGACTAGCGTAAGGGTGAGTTTAGATGTCCAAAACAGCAAGGGGCCGCGATAGGGTCGCGTCGCGTGGGCTAGTTAAATCAGGCTCTAGGTCACACCGCAAGGGTTGTTTGACCCAAGCAGGGGTCACGTTGCGAGGGTCAGTTGACCCAAGTAGGGGTCGCAATGTGATGGGGACCTTGTCCAGCATTCTTTTATCCAAGTTATTGGGGTGCAAATGGATCATTTTCCCCTTACATTTTTCAGCTTTAACACGAAATCAAGCCTTCTAAAGGGCAAACTCACTCATTATTTCACAAAATTCTCTAAAAATAAAGCCCTAGGTTAATCAAATTCAAGTCTAATCCTCAACAGTTCACCATCAATTCTCACGAATTCAGAAACCAAGGTATGTTAGGTGTTCATCCTTGGGTTTTCTTCCACCCTTGGAGTTCAAAAACCTTTTTTTAAAAAAGAAACTACAAGCTTAATTGATTTCATGATTTACATGTTTGAATTGGATCGTGTACATGTATTTATTGTTGTATGGTTTTCAAATCAAGATTCATACAAGTTTCAAGTGAATTAATTAGCAAGTATGTAGAAACATGTGATCCTCATGTTAAACCTTTGAATTTGCTAGTTGAATGTAGTAGCGATGATATTTATATCTTGATGATTTCTATGTGCATTACTTATGTTCCCCAAGTGTTTGATAGAATGCCTATGTAAATTGAGTAGTGAATTCATGACACATTATCATGTGGTCCCACTCATGTACAAGTTCATGCCTCTCAAATGTTTAATAAAATATCTAAATGAGTGCATGGTGGAAAAGTAACTAATGTAATTTCTTCAAGATTTTGCCATGTTTTACTATTGATGCTATTGAGTTCTAGAGGTATTCAATACCCGACAATATAGTTGTTTACCTAGAATTGCAGTAGCTAAAGAATAGTCTCAGTAATGTCATAAACAGTAGTACATAGTCAGTTACATAACTCAATGAACTCAGTCCAGTTCAGTTAGTTAACAAGATCAGTAATGGTTCAGTCAAGCCTAGTACAGTCTAGTGATCAGTTCAGTGTCCATTCAGTTGGGAGCAGAATTCAGCACCGAGCGAACCCAGGGATGAGGGCGTTCCTTCCAGCAAAGGGTTTAACCCTTAGTAGAAATTCTTGCGTTACAGAACTACGTAGCCAGTGTAGGGTAAGCCATCATCCTGCCAGATTAGGGTTGACACAACTATATATACAACTCAAGAGTCTTTCTGCCAGATTAGGATTGACATATCATTGTTAGTATCCCATGGAAAGGGGCTAATACCCTTCCAACTAGAGTCACAGATTGGACCCCAACTTAGTTTATAATCGGGGTATGTCAGTTAGATGAACACTCCCACAGTTACAGTTTCAGTATTCAGTACTCAGTAATCAGTATTCAATCTCATAATTTAGTAACGAACTTAGATAGTTCTACAGAACCATGTCTATCAGTTATCAGTTACTTAGCTATTAGAATTTAGTTCTTTAGTATCAGTTTAAACCTCAGTTATCAGTATTCAGTTACCAAAACTCAGTACTTTAGTTTTAGTTTAATTTAGACAGAGTTTATATGATCAGTATTGTATAATCAATATAATTAATAGTTACAGTTTTGCATACACTTTTATTCAGTTATTTCATGATGTTTATTTTGTCAGTTATCATCTCATGCATCTGAACCCATGTATATCATCCTACCTCACTTTACATACCAGTACATTCCACGTACTGACGCATACTCTTTCTTTGAGCTATGATATCTCATATCATAGGTTCGGACGCTCAGGGTCCTAACCACACTTAATAGTTTAGACAATCAACAGCAGATATAGTGGTGAGTCCTCATACTTCGAGGACATAGTATATTTATCTTAGTATTCCAGTTAGTTCAGTAGTCGGAGTTAGTTGGGGACTTGTCCTATCAACTCCCTATTTAGACAGTTAGGGGATTTCATACTAGCATAGATAGATAATCAGATTTTAGATGTCATTATCAGTACATTCAGTTATTATTTCAGTATTGCGAGAACCTTATGGAATTTTTAGTTATACTTCTTTATATGATTTTTCAGTATTTTTATTCAGTGTTCACAGCAGGTACCAGTCATGGGTTAGCTTGTGATTCTTCTGGGTTGTAAGCACCATGTGACATCTAGGGTGTAGACTCGGGGTGTTACGAACTTGGTATCAGAGCCTAAGGTTCAACAGAGTCCTAGGGAGTTAGAAAGACGCATCAAGTAGAGTCATGTGCATGGGTGTGTAGCGCGCCACACTTACGGATAAGAGGCTATGATGCATTTTTAGGAAAGGTTTCCTTCTTTCAGTATTCATGTCGTGCGAGTGAACATGAGCTCAAGTTAAGCTCTCTGTCTAATATAAGTTTCCCTTTCATTTATAGAATATGCTTCCCAAAAAGACTAACAAAAGAATAACTGGGAATCAACCAGCACCTCCGCCCATTCAGGCGGATCCCCTAGATGAGCATGTTTCCCACACAGAATTTAGAGCATCTTTAACCACTCTAGCTCATTCTGTAGTAGCCCAAAATGAATGCTCAGCTATTGTTCAGACCAATCGAGTGGCCAATACTACTGCATCTTGAATTCGAGACTTTACTTGAATGAATCCTCCATCATTTTCAGGATTTAAGTATGAAGATGACCCACAGGAGTTCCTTGACAGTGTGCAAAAGGTAACATATATTATGTGGGTAACTGCTAGTGAGAGTATTGAGTTTACTTCATATCAGTTATAGAATGTAGCTCATACATGGTTCAAGCAGTGAAAGGTAGCTAGGGTCACAGATGCAGGACCCATAGAATGGGAGGAGTTTTCTACTGCCTTTCTAGATAGGTTCTTCCTATTAGAGCTGAGGAAAGCTAAGGTTCTAGAGTTCATCAACCTAAAGCTGGGCAGCATGATAGTGAAGGAGTACTCTCTTAAGTTTACTCAGTTGGCCAGATATACTCCTCACCTGGTAGCTGATAGAAGGTCTAAGATGAGTAAGTTCGTGTCTGGTGTGTCTGATAGTATGGTCAAGGAGTGTAGGACCGCAATACTAATCAAGAAGATGGACTTGTCTAGGTTGATGGTCCATGCTCAACAGATAGAGGATATAATACTAAGGAGAAAGAGATGGAGAGTAAGAGGGCTAGAACAGGTAGCTTCAACTTTACTCAGCCTAAGCCAGAGGGTGGTAACCGTTCTCAGTTTTGGCTCCGTTCTCAACCAATGCTCCAGTGCCTAAATTTAGAAATGGTAATATGGATAGGGAGATAGGTTCTATATCTCAGGGTAGTCATAGCAGTGCCTGAACAAATCCTCTTTGTCAAAAGTGTGACAGAAACCATCAGGGTGTATGTAGAGCTAGCAGCGATGTATGTTTTGGGTATAGTAAACCAGGTTATAGGATCAGAGAGTGTCCTCAGGTGGTTTTGCAAAGTTAGCATAATCATCCCCCAACTCAGTCAGGACACCTGCCTCAGCAGGGGGCCGCTTCCAGTGCCACCAATGGGCAATACCCAAATAGGCTCTATGCACTTCAGTCCCGATAGGATCAGGAAAGTTCTCCTGATGTGGTCATCGGTAAGTTACAAGTTTATCCTTTATATGTTTATGCTTTGCTAGATCCAGGAGCTTCTTTGTTCTTTGTAACTCCTTATATAGCTGTTGAGTTCGGAGTCAGTCCTGAAATCCTAGTAGAGCCTTTCTTAGTCTTTACCCTAGTGAGTAAATCTATCATAGCCTGGCGGGTATATAGGAACTGTCCGATTATAGTATCTCATAAAGTCACTTCAGCAGACTTAGTCGAATTATAAATGACTAATTTTGATGTCATTCTCAAAATGGATTGGCTTCATTTCTGCTATGCATCAGTCAACTGCAGAAATAGAACTGTCCAGTTTTAGTTTCCAAATGAACCCGTCCTTGAGAGGAGGGGTAGTACTTCAGCACTTAGGGGCCAGCTTGTTTCTTACCTTCAGGAGAGAAAAATAATATCCAAGAGGTGTGTCTATCATTTTATTCAAGCTAAAGACTCTAGTTTAGAGACTCTAATCTTGAGTTAGTTTTAGTAGCATGTGAAGTTCCAGATGTGTTTCTCAAAGATCTTCCCAGAGTTCCTCTCGGAAGAAAAATTAACTATGAAATAGACGTTCTTCCAGATACTTAGCCTATCTCTATTCTGCCATACAAAATAGCACTAGCAGAACTCAATGAATTGAAAGAATAATTGAAGGATCTCCTAGATAAGGGGTTCATCCAGCCCAGTATTTCCCCGTGGGATGTACTATTTCTATTCGTGCATAAGAAAAATGATTTTCTCAGAATGTGTATTGACTATCGTTAGTTGAAAAAAGTCATAGCCAAGAATAAGTATCCACTTCCCAGAATCGATGACTTGTTTGACTAACTTCAGGGTGCCAGTTACTTCTCTAAGATAAACCTTAGATTAGGCTATCATCAGCTCAGAGTCGGAGAATGTGACATTCTAAAAATAGCTTTCATAACTCGGTATGGTCACTTCAAATTTCTAGTCATGTCATTTGGTATTACCGATACCCCAGTAGATTTCATGGACTTGATGAACCTCGTGTTCAAGCAGTACTTGGACATGTTAGTCATTGTCTTCATTAATGATATTCTTGTCTACTCCCACAGTGAAAATAATCATGCAGACCATCTCAAAATAGTATTACAGACCCTCAGAGCCCATTGGTTATTCACCAAATTCAGTAAGTGTGAATTTTGAATAAGATCTGTAGCTTTTCTTGGTCATATAGTTTTCGATGATGGCATTAGAGTTAATCCTCAAAAGATCGAAACAGTAAGAAACTGGCCCAGGCCTATCTTTCCGCCAGATATCAGGAGTTTCTTGGGTTTGGCTGGCTATTACCGATGGTTTGTTGAAGGATTTTCATCTATTGCATCAACCATGTCCAGGATGACTTAGAAGAAATTCAAATTCCAATGGTCATATTTTTATGAGAAGAGTTTTCAGGAGTTGAAGACTCGACTCACTACAGCCCAAGTTCTGACTTTGCTCGATGGTTCAGACGACTTTGTTGTGTATTGTAATGCTTCCAGAGTTGGTTTGGGGTGTTTTTTGATACAGAGAGGTAAGGTCATAGCCTATGCCTCTAGACAGCTTAAGCCCCATGAAGAGAATTATCCCACCCATGATCTTAAGTTAGTAGCCATTGCGTTTGACTTAAAGATTTGGAGGCACTATTTGTATCAGGTGCATGTTGATGTGTTCACAGACTACAAAAACCTACAATATGTATTTTCTCAAAAAGACTTAAACCTGTGTCAGAGGAGGTGGCTAGAGTTATTGAAAGATTATGACATAAGTGTTCTGTATCATCTGGGCAAAGCCAATGTAGTAGAAGATGCTCTCAATAGACTTTCCATGGGTAGTATTTCTCACATTGACGATGGTAAGACGAATTTAGTTTAGGAAGTTCATCAGCTTTCCAGACTGGGTGTCCGTTTGGTTTATTCATCTGAGGGTAGTGTTTGGATGCAAAATTATTTGGAATCATCTTTAGTTTCTGAGGTAAAAGAAAAGCAGGACAGATATCCCAGTTTAGTTAAGCTAAAAGAGTTACTCAAAGATTAGAAAGTAGAGGTTTTCTCCCAAGGGGGATATGGTATGTTGCGTTGCCAGGGTAGATTATATGTGCCATGTGTAAATGGCGTGAGGTAGTGGATTTTTGTAGAAGTGCATGGTGTGCGTTACTTGATTCATCCAGGGGCCACTAAGATGTACCGCAACTTGCGGGAAGTCTATTGGTAGAGTGGGATAAAGATAGAAATTGCAGAGTTTGTGGCTAAGTGCTCTGCATGTCAGCAGGTGAAGATTGAGCACCAAAGGCCTAGGGGGTTTATGAAGGAATTCAGTATCCCCACTTGGAAGAGGGAGAAAGTGAACATGGATTTTGTGATGGGTTTGCCTCATACTCGTCGTCAGCATAATTCGATTTGGTCATTGTGTACAGGATGAACAAATCAACTCATTTCATTCCAGTTCATACCTCTTACATAGTCGAGGACTATGCCAGGCTCTATGTTAGAGAGTTGGTCAAATTGCATGGTGTCCCATTGTCCATCATTTCAGATAGAGGTACACAGTCCACCTCTCATTTTTAGAAGGCCTTCCAAAAGGGTCTTGGTACCCAAGTTTACCTCAGTACAACCTTTCACCTCAGACAGATGGTCAAGCAGAAAGGACCATTCAGACTTTAGAAGATATGTCGAGAGTGTATGTTGTTGACTTTAAGGGCAGTTGGGATAACTACTTACCCTTGATTGAGTTCATGTATAATAACAACTATCATTCCAGTATTCAGATGGCTCCGTTTGAGGTATTTAATGGGAAGAGATGTAGATCTCTCATTGGTTGGTTTGAAGTAGGTGAGGCAACAGTATTAGGGCCTAACTTGGTGTTTAATCCTTGGAGAAGGTGCAGTTGATTAGAGAAAGGCTTAAGAAAGCTCAGAGCTAACAAAATCATAAACAGATGTGAGAAGAAAAGATCTCGAGTTTGAGATTGGCGACTTTGTGTATTTGAAGATCTCTCCCATGAAGAGAGCGGAGAGATTTGGCAAGGAGGGGAAGCTTAGTACCTGATATGTCGGTCCTTATAGGATTCTCAGTCGTTTCGGTAAGGTAGCTTATGAGCTTGAGTTGTCTGCAGACTTAGCATCAGTACACCCAGTGTTTCATACCTTCTTGCTAAAGAAGTGCATTGGTGACCCAACCGTTGTAGCTCCTATATGGAGTGTAGATATTCAAAGAAGTCTATCTTATAAAGAAATCCCAATCGAAATTATTAATCGTCAGATTCGCAGACTAAAGAACAAAGCAGTTCATTTGGTTAAAGTTTTTTAGCGGAATTAGTTGGTTGAGGGAGCTACTTGGGAAACAGAAGAAGATATGCGAACCAAGTATCCTCACCTCTTTTATGCAAACTCAGACTCAGCCTAAGGTAATATTCTTCCTTAGATTTACTCTATTCCATGTTCAGTTATAGTTGCATAGAAAACTCATATCATTCATTCATTCATGAAACAGTTCAGTCATGTGTCATGTTTCCAGAATTCAGTTATGCTTCAGTTATGCATGTCAGTGTAAGTATGTACAGTCCCTCAGTTACTTTCAGTTTAGCCAGTCTAATTCGAGGATGAATGTTCCTAAGTGGGGGATATTGTAAGACCCCACAAAATCCTAGTCATGTCAGTCCCATATAGCATGCCAAAAGAGGTCCCAAACTTGGAAAATTTCAGCCAAGTTTCAAGACTTCAAATTATTTTATCCATCGAAATTGGAGGATCTTATTTTCGACCTTTCTGACCTTAGTATGTCGATTTTCAAGTTGATTCATGATCAGGGTGACATGTAGGTCATCTCAGGTGAGTTTTGGATTTTTCGGACTAGCGTAAAGGTGAGTTTGGATGTCCAAAACTGCAAGGGGTTGCGATAGGGCCGCGCCACGAGGGTCAGTTGACTCAAGATCAGGGTCGCACCCCAAGGGTTGTTTGACCCGACTAGGGGTCGCATCACAAGGGCGCTTGTAGGGGTCGCAACGCGATGGGGACCCTATCCAACATTCTTTTATCTGAGTTTATGGGGGATAAATATGTCATTTTCTCCTAACATTATTCAGTCTTAACACAAAATCAAGCCTATTAAAGGGAAAACTCACTCATTATTTCACCAAACTCTCTTAAGAACAAGCGCTAAGTTCATCAAATTCAAGTCTAAACCTCAACAGTTCACCATCAATTCTCACAAATTCAGAAATCAAGGTATATTAGGTGTTCATCCTTGGGTTTCCTTCCACTCTTGGAGTTCAAAGACATTTTAAAAAAAAAACTACAAGTTTATTGATTTCATGATTTACATGTTTCAATTGGATTGTGTACATGTATGTATTGTTGTATGGTTTTCAAATTAAGATTTATACAAGTTTCAAGTGAATTAATTAGCAAGTATGTAGAATCATGTGATCCTTATGTTAAACCCTTGAATTTGCAAGTTGAATGTTGTAGCCATGATGTTTGTGTATTGATGATTTCTATGAGCATTACTTATGCTCCCCAAGTGTCTTATAGAATGCATATGTAAATTGAGTAGTGAATTCATGACACGCTATCATGTGGTTCCATTCATGTACAAGTTCATGCCTCTCAAATGTTTGACAAAATGTTTGAATGAGTGCATGGTGGACAAGTAACTAATGTAATGCCTTCAAGATTTTTCCATGTTTTACTATTGATGCTATCAAGTCCTGGGGGGTATTCAATACCCGACAATCTAGCTGTTTACCTAGAAATGCAGTAGCTACAAAATAGTCTCATTAACATCAAGAACAATAGTACTTAGTCAGTTACATAACTCAGTGAACTCAGTCCAGTTCAGTTAGTTAACAAGATCAGTAACGGTTCAGTCAAGCCTAGTATAGTCTAGTGACCAGTTCAGTGTTTATTCAGTTAGGAGTAGAATTCATCACTGAGCGAACCCAGGGATGGGGTCATTCCTACCAGCAGAGGGTTTGACCCTTAGTAGCAGTCCCTGCGTTTTATAGAACAACGTAGATAGCGTAGGGTAAGTCGTCCTCCTGCCAGATTAGGGTTGACATAAATATATATATAACTCATGAGCCTTTGTGTCATATTAGGATTGACACAGGATTGTTAGTATCCCCTGGCAAGGTGCTAACACCCTTCCAACTGGGGTCACAGGTTAGACCCCAACTCAGTTTATAATCGGGGTATGTCGGTTAGATGAGCACTCCCACAGTTACAACTTTAGTATTTAGTATTCAGTAATTAGTATTCAGTCTCAGAATTTAGTAAAGAATTCAGATAGTTCTACAGAACCATGGCTATCAGAATTCAGTACTTCAGTATCAGTCTAAACCTTAGTTATTAATATTCAGTTACCAGAACTCAGTACTCTAATTTTAGTCTAATTCAGACAGAGGTTATATGCTCAGTAATGCATAATCAGCCTGATTAGTAGTTATAGTTTTGTATGCACTCATATTCAGTTATTTCATGATGTCCATTCAGTCAGATATCATCTCATGCATCTAAACTCATGTATATCAGCCTACCTCATTTAGTATACCAGTATATTCAACGTACTAACGCATACTTTTTCTTTGTGCTATGATGTCTCATATCATAGGTTCGGATGCTCATGGTCCTGACCGTACTTAGTAGTTCAGACTAACAGAAGCAGATACAGCGGTGAGTCCTTATACTTTGAGGATAAAGCTTATTTATCTCAGTATTCCAGTTAGTTCAGCAGTCAGATTTAATTGGGGACTTGTCCCATCAACTCCCTATTTAGATAGTTAAGGGCTTTCAGACTAGCACAGACAGATATTCAATTTTTCATATGTAATTATCAGTACATTCAGTTATTATTTCAGTATTTCGAGAACCTTATGGAATTTTTAGTTATACTTTTGCATATGATTTTTAGTATTATTAGTCAGTGCTCATAGCAGGTACTAGTCCTAGGTTAGCTTTTGATTCTTCGGGGTTGTAAGCACCGTGTGACGTCCAGGGTGTAGACTCGGGGCATTACAAATCCCCATGAAACTTGATTATATTCCATTTTTACATGAAAATGATGTTGTTATTAAACCCTACATGTTTTAATAATGTTATTCACTGATTTAAACTCATGATTGGTGATATTGGTGTTGAAATTATGCTATTTTTCTAAGATTTATACTTATTCCATGCTTAGCTTGAACTATGAATATTAAGTGTTTGATGAAATGCCTACAAGAATGAATTTTTTATAAATGCTTTCATGTTATGTCCTCAAAGTTTAGTACGATTTTACTATTATTGCTATTGAGTCCTAGGGGTTATGAATACCCAAAAACTTAGTTGTTTACTCAGTCTCAGTATCTCAGAATAGTTTCAGAATATGTTATGAGCATTATCAGATCAGTCAGTCATCATAATCAGTTAAACTTAGAATATTCAGTATTCTGAGTCTATCCAGTTAGGAGTAGGATTTAGCACTGAGCGAGTCCAGGGATGATGTCTTCCTCGTCAGTTAGGCAGAGTCGTTAATAGTAGTACCTATACTCTAGAACTACATATCCAGCATAGGATATAAGGAGTCACCTGTCAGTTTAGGCTTGATTATCTCGCAGGGGTCACCCGTCAGTTTAGGCTTGACACCCTTAGTACTTTGGGATAGTACATCAGTGGATCCACAAAGCCAGTGTTAGTACTCGTGGAATGGTATTGACACCCTTCAAACTGGGGTCACAGGTTGGACCCTAACTTTCTTATTACGGTATGTCAGTTAGATGATAGCTCCCACAGTTTCAGTCCAGTAATCAGCTTAGTAATTCAGTTTTAGTTGCATGACCATAGAATAAGATATTAGTTATTCAATTATCAAATTTTAGTATTACAGTTTACAAATTATATTCAGAATATGTTTATGCTTATTGACGTATTCTCGGTATTTACAAATTTTATTCATCTTCAGTATTTATAGATTTCACGCATATTTAGTATTTATAGATTTCATGCATTCTATTTAGTATTTCATGTTATTTATTTATTCAGTCAGTTATTATTCATGCACATGAAACCACGCATATCAGCCTACCTCATTTAGCATACTAGTACATTTAAAGTACTGATCGCATACTCTTTTCTTGCGCTATGATGTATCATATCATAGGTTTGAATGCCCAGTTCTTGGATCGCACTTAGGACTCCCAGATTATCAGTAGTAGCAGTGGTGAGTCCTCATATTTTAAGGACAAACTATATTAATTTTCATGCTTTCAGTTCAGTTGGTAGATGAAGTTAGTTGGGGCCTATCCCATCAACTCCCATGCAGTCAGTTTAGAGGCTTTCAGATATTTCAGACAGTTAGTCAGTTCTCAAATTTTTGTTGTCATTGTAAGATGTTTTATCAATATTATCAATTTTTTAAACATATTTATTACTTAAAACCTTATGGCATTCCTCAAATAAATTCTGCATATGACCTTTTATTATCAGTTTTACTCAATGCTCATAACAGGTACTAGCTCATAGGTTAGCTTATGGTCCCTCGAGACTGTAAGCACCGTGTAGCACCCAGGGTGTGCTTTCGGGGTGTTACAAACTTAGTATAAAAGCCTAAGGTTTTAAAGATTCCTAGGAAGTCTGAAATTTGCGTCAAGTAGAGTCTTGTTCATGGGTGTAAAGCGCGCCACACTTATGGACAAGAGGCTACGAGGCATTTTAAGAAAAGTTTCCCTTATTTCAGGGTTCATGGCATGCGATAGAGCATGAGCTTTATTTAAACTCCCTTCCTAACTCATACATCTTTCCATGTACAAAAAATACCTCCTAGAAAGAATAACGAAAGAAGAAATGTGAATCAGCCCGCACCTCCGCCTGTTCAAGAAGATCCCCTAAATGATCCTGTCTCTCACGCTGAATTTAGAGTTGCTTTCACTACCTTAGCTTATTCAATAGTTTCTCAGAACAATTTGCAGGCTGTTATCCTATCTAGGCTTTTGACTCATGCTCAGTTGAGTGAGAAGAAAAGCATAGAAAGAAAGAGAGAAAGAATAAGAGGGCCAGAACAAGTTAGTTTTAAGCCTAGGTCAAGGGGTAGTAATCTCTCCCAATCCCATCATAAATTCTCAGCCCCAACTCCGCTTTTAGCCAGTGCTTAAGTTTAAAAATGATAGTCAAGATAGAGAACCAGGCTCTAAGTCACAAGGTAGTGGGAAGGGTGTTCGTACTAATCCGCTTTGCGGAGAATATGGTAAGAATCATAAGGGTATGTGTAGAGCTGACAGTGATGTGTGTTTTGGATGTGGAGAGCCAGGCCACAAAGTCAGAGAATATCATAAGGCTGGTCTGCGGAGTTAGCACAGTCATCCTTTAGTTCCAACCGATTGATCGACTCAGCAGGACGCCACTTTTGGTGCAACCCATGGTCAGCATTAGAATAGACTATATGCACTCCAGTCCCAACATGATCAGTAAATTTCTCCTAATATAGTTATGGGTATGTTACAAGTCTTTCATCTTTATGTTTATTCTTGGGTTGATCCTAAGGCTTCACTTCCGTTTGTAACCCCTATATAGCCATCAACTTTGGAGTTAGTCCTGAAATAATACTAGAGCCTTTCTCAATGTCTACCCCAGTGGGCAAGTCTATCACAGCCAGGCAGGTATATAGGAACTGCCCCATTACAGTGTCCCAGAAAGTTACTTCAGTGGATCTTGTAGAGTTAGAGATGATGGATTTTGACGTCATTTTGGGCATGGATTGGATCTACTCATGCTATGCTTTAGTTGATTGTAGAAACAGAGTAGTTTATTTTCAGTTTCCAAATGAACCGGTCATTGAATGGAGGGGTAGTACCTCAGTGCTTAGGGGTCAGATGTGTTTTTGGAGCCCTTCCCAGAATCCTGTGACAACAGATGGACTAGAGTTAGAAGCATGGATCCAAAAGTTTAGCGATAGTAAAGTAGGGATAATGTTATCTGAATTTGGTGGACTATGCATCCGTGGGGCTAGTTTTTATGAAAGGTGAATCAGTAGGCTTGAAAATAGTATATGCAGAAATTTAAACTAAGTATGATGGTAAGGGTGTGCTCATGTAGTATCCTTAAGTTTTAAGGTTGAATGGGGCTATTGGCGTAGTAATTAATGTTCCTACCAGCTCCGTTATGGACTATAAGATATTAATGTTAGATGTTCAAGTGTAATAGTAATTCTCATGGTTTAGAGAGAAATATAAGTTTAGAGATATGATATTTATAGGTTATGATGAAGGTAGTATGGTTATTAAAGATTTAGGGATATCCATGTTATGTGTTAGAATCTAAGTTTATATCTTTGAAGGTTGAGCTAATAGAAAGAGGAGTTGAAAATTCTAAGTTAGTAAATTTTAAGTTGTTACATGATGATTGTTGGGGCTATATAGGGTTAAGAGTTGTATCTCAGAAGAAAGCACTGGCAAAAAGTTTTAATTATCGGGCATAGTCATTCAGGGTGAATTTACCAAATATGTGTATTATTATACCCTAGACTCTAGAGTAAAGTGGTGATAGTTCAGTTTAAAGGTGTTAATTAAGTAGTTCACGAACTTAGAATGATGGATTTAAGCTAAGGGGGATATTATAGAACAAGTAACCAAGTCAGGATCTCAAATCCTAGTAGTGATGACAATATGTGCTGAAAAGAAGTAAGAGAGGATGATGACCAACCTATTCTTATCTTAGTGCAAGGTTCCTCAGTCATCATGATATCTACTCATGCCTTACATATCATCCCTATGATCATAGATCATATTCATGCACTTTATAGAAAATCATGTACACTTCCAGTTCCTAGCAAGAGGAGTTCTAGTTCACCTAGCAGTCCGAATCATATTCCATGAATTTATAAACTCCAAACCCAGGCCATGCCACTCATGACTCATGTATTCATGTTTTACAGTATGCTCAGTTCCAATGAGTCATTCTACACCCCTAATGATCAGAAAAATTCAGATTATGTGATGTATATCCTCAGTTTATATCTCTTGATAAATCTATGATGCTGATATTCTATTCCTCCCAGCTAATAGACAGATCAAAAAAATCCTTATCGATTGAAATTTTGATAAGAATGTTTCTTTAGTCAACTTCAAACGAGCATATATTTTTCTTTATTTAGAATTTTCCAGATCAAGACCCACCAAGTTGTGGGAAATCAAATTAGTTTTCCAACAATACCAATTTCTCCTAAATCCGATACTTAGATGAGAAGTTATGGCACTTTTAGTGCAAAACAGTAGCCCAACGCAATAAGGCCGCGTCGCGGTGATTGCCAAATTCATGTTCGTCCTTTTCTAGTATGTCATCGCGATTTCCACCGTTATGGTACCGCATCATGCTAAGGGCCAAATTCGCATTCAGTGGGGTACCGTGATGGTGTCGCATCGCGCCAAGCTTCAAGTTCGCAGTTGTCATCTTTCCAGTGGCCCGATATGATTGCACTGTATCACGTCGGGTGTCAAAATCAGGATTTCCAGTTCCAGTTTTGAGTTTTAATTTGTATAAGGGCATTTAAGTCTTTTCCCTTCACCTCATCCAGTCAAAATACGGGATTTAAGTCCCAATAGAGCATTATTTGCTCATTATTTGAAAATTCTCTCAAATTAAATTAATCTCCTTTCAAGAACAAAAACTCTAGCCTTCAAAATTCAAGATCAAATCTCAAGAACTCACCATCAACTCTCACGAATTTAATAACCCAGGTATGCTAAGCGTTCATCCATGGGCTTCTTTCACCCAAGGAGCCCAATTATCCAATTTTAAATTCAACGATGTGATTATTAGAAGTTATTGTGATTTTAAATTGTGATTTTAACCATGAATCCCCATGAATCTTGATTCTATATCATGTTTACATGAAATTGATGTTGTTATTAAACCCCACATATTTTAATATTGATATTAAGTGATTTAAAATCATGATTAGTGACGTTGGTGTTAAAATTATGCTATTTATCTAGGCTTTATACCATTCCCATGCTTAACTTGAACTATGAATATCAAGAGTTTGATGAAATGCCTACAAGAATGAATTTTTGATAAATGCTTTCATGTTATGTCCTCCAAGTTTAGTACTATTTTACTATTATTGCTTTTGAGTCCTAGGGGTTGTGAATACCCAAAAACTTAGTTGTTTACTTAGTCTCAGTATCTCAGAATAGTTTCAGAATATGTTATGAGCATTATCAGATCAGTCAGTCATCATAATCAGTTAAACTTAGAACATTCAGTATTCCAAGTCATTCCAGTTGGGAGTAGAATTTAGTGCCGAGGGAGTGCAGGGATGACGACTTTCCCGTCAGATAGGCGAAGTCATTAGTAGCAGTCCCTGTACTCCAAAACTATATAGTGAGGAGTCACCTATTAGTTTAGGCTTGACTACCTCGCAGAGGTCACCCGTCAGTTTAGGCTTGACACCCTTAGTCCTTTGGGATAGTACATCAGTGGATCCATACAGCCAGTGTTAGTACCCGTGGCATGGTATTGACACCCTTCTAATTAGGGTCACAGGTTGGACCCCAACTTGCTCATTGGGGCATGTTGGTTAGATGATAGCTCCCACGGTTTCAGTCCAGTAATCAACTCAGTAATTTAGGTTCAGTTGTATGACCATAGCATACAGATATCAGTTATTTAGTTATTAGATTTCAATATTACAGTTTACAAATTATATTCAAAATATGTTTATGCTTGGTCACACGTTCTCAGTATTTACAGATTTTATGCATCTTTAGTATTTATAGATTTCATGCATCTTCGGTATTTACAGATTCATATGTTCTATTCAGTATTTCATGCTATTTATTTATTCAGTCAGTTATTATTCATGCACATGAAACCATGCATATCAGCCTACCTCATTTAGCATACTAGTACATTCAAAGTACTGATCACCTACTTTTTCTTGTGCTATGATGTATCATATCATAGGTTCGGACGCCTAATTCCTGGATCGCACTTAGATCTCCTAAATTATCAGCAGTAGTAGTGGTGAGTCCTCATATTTTGAGGATAGATTATATTTATTTTCATGCTTTCAGTTCAGTAGTCAGATGGAGTTAGTTGGGTCCTGTCCCATCAACTCCCATTTAGTCAGTTCTCAGATTTCAATTGTCATTATCAGATGTTTTATCAGTATTATCAGTTTTGTTTATCAGATTTATTATTTAAAACCTTATGGCATTCCTCAGATAAATTCCAAATATGACCTTTTGTTATCAGTTTTACTCAGTGCTCACAGCAGGTATCAGCTCATGGGTTAACTTGTGCTCCCTCAGGACTGTAAGCACCGTGTGGCGCCTAGGGTATACTCTCAAGGTGTTACATATATCCCCAATATATGGTTAGTCTCTCAGTGTTTCAGCACTAATGATGAATTAATCTGTAAATTCCTAGTGATTTGAAAAGTCCAAATAATATTTAAAAGGACTGTTGTGTTGTCCCCGAGGTATGATTAAAGAAGATATTGATAAAATACTTTAAACTAAATTGAAAGAGATGAACAGGGTATTAAAAAAAGTCAGGATATTATGGTGATTAGCTGATCTAGTCTTATAGGATCTTCTTTTGTATTATTAAGTCTCTTATGTTCTAAATATAGGTTATTTAATTTTTCCTTAATCTCTTTGTAGTACCTAGTATTTCTACGAGGTTTCTCATTAAGCTAGATAAATAGTGTTCTTTTTTCTCAAATTTCTCCTATTTTTATTTGGTCTTTGTAGTAAAATATTTTGACTTGTACTTCTTATAATCTATTATCTATTTTTCTTAATTCTTGATAAATCTCTCCACTTAGGCCTAGCGAGATATCGAGTAAACTAATATATAAATGTCTTTGTTCTTGTAAAACATTATATAAATTTGTATATTCTTTCTTTAAGTTTATAAGATACCAATAGTTTTCTGAATCTAATATTATTTATTTTTCATGAAGACTGGGTATGTCCTAAATGCTTTAAGATATTATTTTACTAACAAGAATAACATTAACATATTTAAATTTCATGTTGTTCTTAGGGGACAGACACAGGGAGTATAACACAAAGAGTATTTTAGACATGGATAGAGTCAGGTTGGATGACTCATAACTGATCAGGTTGTGCAGCCCGAAAATCATCCTTTCTAATTTAGGATGTTCCAATATTGTAAGTGGTCTGTAATGAGTATTGCTCATTAACTTCCTCAGATAGTCTTGGGGGGGCTAGGACGAGGCCTTACCTTTTCCCTTGCCTATATACATACTGAAACAAAACTCGTTAGTTGTCTTTTATTAGTATACTAAGTTGATCTGCTAGGTTATTATTTTTTCCTTTAATATGTTCTAGCACAATGTTATAAATTGAAGTGTCGTCTAAAAATTTAACCACCTCCTTTTACTACTATTCTTTTCTTTTATTTTCTGATAGAATTTTACTTTAGCTTCGCAGTCAATTCTTATTAATATTTAAGGTTTATTTAGTATATAAAGCTTAAAACTATTTAAACCGTAGATTACTGCTAGTGTTTATGTGTTTATACTACTCAGATTGTCATTTTTTTTATATTTTCTACTTGAATAAACACAGATTTCTCATCTTTCTTCTCACTATATTTATTAGGTTTTGCTTTTAATATTTCTCCCCATCCTCGAAGACTTTCATCTATTTCGACTATTAAATAGTCTATTTCTAATGAAAGCATCAAGTCTGGGATGTCTTGGATCATAAGCAAGTCAAAAAACAGATGACATATAAATAGATATAATATAGTAAGCAGATATGAACAAGCAGAAGGGTTGAAGCAGATATATTATTCAAATATGGTGTAAAATCCTACTCAGTACTCCCTCTTTCGTTATCCTTAGTCATGTGTAGTAGCAAAATTATTTATATCAAAGTATGTTTTTCTCCCAAAAACTCTTTTTTTAATACCTTGTTCATCTCTTTCTTTTCATTTTTAGGTATTTTAGCAATATCTTTTTTAATTATACCTCGGGGATAACACAACTGTCCTTTCAAATCTTCTTTGTACTTTTCAAATTCTTAAGAACTTACAGATTAATCCATCGTTATTGTTAAAACACTAAGAGACTAATCATATACTGGGGGTATATCAAGCAATTTACTAGAATTCAAAAGAGTTCATAAAATTTTATATTACAAACATAATTTACATAACAGGGAGAAAAGATACAATGATCTTAAATAACAACTACTTACATGTCTTAAGGTGAAGAGAGGTTTCCCTTTTGGGAGCCCCTAAAAACTTTGCAGCTATGGTTGAAAGAACTTAAAAACCATACACAACTTACTTACTCTTTTTTTAAAAACTTGGAAACAGATTTAGAAAATAAAAAATACCCACTCTTGTATCTACTCTTAAGTTCTTGCGTTCTAACTTCGCTTTCACTCTATTTTCTTAAGTCTAAAGAAGTGGGTATTTATAGGCGTCTGGCAGACCTTAATTTTGGACTTTAGATGTGTTTAAGAAACTTTTGCATACTGGGTACACTTTGTGGGACCCGTCATCGTATGATCATGTTTTCTCTTTAATTCATATTTTTTCATTTGTTTTCCACTTAGCATCAATTATTCATCCTTTACATCATTGTCTACACCTTGAATTTTTTCTTCTCATGAGTATCGTCACTGCTTACGTTTCCAAATTGTGTAATGCTTCTGGAGAGAAACTTATTCCAGAGTCATTGTCTACATTTGGGTCTTGAGAGAATTGATCCATAGCTGAGTTATAGTCATCTTCCATTGTTGGATTATTTTATTCACTATATCCACTCGAAAGTCCTAGACTTGTTCTCCTGATACCTCCATACTCCTGATGGAGTATATGCTTTCGTTGTCTGACATATATTCATCTATATTTATTAGATTTTCATTTACATTGTCTATTAACTGTGCATTTCTAGATCTACTATTATTTTTTTTTGGACAAGTATTTTCTAAATGTTCTATACTTCCACAAGTAAAACATTCTAATTTATTTTTATAAGTTCTATTGGTGTTATATTTTCTTATATGTCTCTATTTGTTTAGAAATGGTTTTTTGCTTTTGACTTTCTTAAATAATATTTTTTCTTAGGACAATAATCCCTTTTATATGGTTTTTTATATCTTTTTTTCTTATAATCTTGATCATATTGTTGTGTAGTATATATATTTTTATAGAAATTTGTATTATTTCTTTTTAATTATTTTTGTATTTGTATATTTGTACACTTTTCTTGTAATACTTCCATTACATGTTGTATTCTCTGTCTTGTTGACCATTTAGTGTCTCGGGTTTTGTACTACTCCTTCTCTTTTAGATCATTTTTCTTCTATTTCTCTTCCTAAGGTTTCAGGTAATTTATTAAATAATCTTTTTCCTAGAGACTAGTCAAACGAGTTTCCACTAATGATACAATAATAGAAATACTCATTTAGAAATTTCTTAATTTTTGACCAATTATTTATACTTAATTTCTCTAAATTTATTAAAGCCTTTTTCTGTAATACTATTAATCCACTATTGAGATCTTCTCCTATTAGTAAAGTATGTACTTTATTTATAAAATTATATGGATTGGATCCTAAATCTACCAATCCTTGAAAATCTTCGTAGAAGTTTGTCTTGTAGGCTTCCCATAACGGCTTAGTAGTTTCTCCTATGAATGTTTCTAGATATCTATACATATTTTCTGCATCTGGTTCTTGATTAGCTTGTATGTAATTTGCTACAACTAGATTTTTTTCATAGGTCTATTGCAACATTCCACGTCTGAGGGTCATGAGCCGCCAGATTTAAAAAAATTTCCTTATTACCACCTTCTTGTAATCTAATGGGCTCTTCTATTGGCATTCTTCTTCCTCTAGGTTTTATATTTTGTTCTGTCTGTTCTTCAGGGTTTATTCTAAATACTCTATGTCTTGGTAAATTTTCTGTAGTTATATCTACTCTTTGCATACCAGTTGTCCTTTGGAAAGGGCTTGAAGTACTTGCCGCACTTTTCATAAATTCTCTTATACTTTCTATCTTATCTATACTGTAAATTATTTCTAAATCTTCTTCTTTTATTTTCTTTTTGAGTGTATAACCATAATTATCTGTTCTTAATTCACATTTGATAAAATGTTCTTTTACTTTTGTAAGCTTTAGATTTCTTATTTTACAGCCTGTACATTTAAACACTCTATTGTTATTTATTTTGTATAGGGCTTCTGCTTTCATTATGGACTTATTTACTTCAAAACCATCTTCTTCTATTATTTCTATATTCATATAGTTATTATTTTCACTTGTTTCAGCTTCCTCATCTATCTCTCTTTTATTTGTATATGTATAGTCTGTGAATCTGACTGAGGTTCTTCCTTTTTTTATTCGTATACATTAAATGATCAGTTGGGTTTAGTATTTCTTTCTTACTAAATTTCTCTAGATCCTATTCTAGTCCTGCATATTCTTCTGAATTTATCTTTAATGGCTTCATTAGTCTTATTCCTTTATTTCCCATTAAGCTTACTACGTCATCTATTTTTAACTTAAACTTTGTATCACTATTAGTGGCAAGTTTTCCACTAAAACCTACACATATTAGTAAGTTATTTCTATTATTCATCTCTTCATAACCTTTAGTCTGAATACCTATTTTTATGTACTTTCCAAATTCTAGAGAATTTTTCATGTAGTGTGGACTGCAATAAAAAAGTCCTCCATTACAAGACATGTCTACTTCAGTTATTCCTATTATAGGCCTTTTTGAGTCTGGCCATCTATTATCGTATATTGTAACCAATACTTTAGTTCCTATGTTCTTCCTAGTTAATCCTTTTAATCCTATTACTATTAGTCTCATGAGCATAAGGCTCAAGTTTAATTTTGTAATTTTTTTTAAAGAGTTTGTGCTTATTAAATTTATGCTACTGCTATTTTCTCCAATAACACATAGTTGTTCTTCTCTATAATGCCTATATAATTGTGCTGTTGAAAATATTCCTTCATTGTATGAAGTTTTGGCTCTCAAAAGTTTTAATTTATTTTGTTGGAATAATTGTATATCTTTATTCACGTCTACTATTTCTTCTAGTTGTTGTCTTGAAGTCATTTTTGGTCTACTTGTTATTTTGGATATCCCACTATTTGTTAATCTGTCTTTGAAAAAACTTGATCTTAGCTTGCTTATGGATATTGGAAAAAGGTCCATGTTTTAGGTTTAGTCGTTTTAGATTTTTCTTTTTCTTTCGGAGGGGTTAATTCTATTTTATTTAATTGCTCTATTAACTCTTCTATATTTTTATCTTGACTAGCTTGTTGTTTTGCTTTTTCTAAGTTTTTATGAAGTTCTAATAATAACAGTATTATAATATTATTTAATTTTATGACTATGGAGTCTGCTTTTCCTTGAGGTTGATA
Organism: Capsicum pubescens; assembly: GCA_030864215.1. Lineage (NCBI taxonomy): Eukaryota > Viridiplantae > Streptophyta > Magnoliopsida > Solanales > Solanaceae > Capsicum > Capsicum pubescens. Next base: position 256,014,851 of record CM061540.1, on the reverse strand, counting down.
ATCTGATAATCCTTCGGGGTTTGATTGAATTTGTGTTGCCTTTTGTAATATTGCTAAGTAGAGTTGATCATTTATAGAAATATTATTCATGAGAGTGTTATTTATTTTATTTGATTAGTTTCTTTTCTTATTTCTTGTAGCACTAGTTTTATTTTAGAATGTTCTAGGCTACCCTCTTTATCTTTATTAATTAAATCTTTAACTTTCTTTTCTAGTTCTGCTTGTTAATTCTTTAGGAAATCGAAATTTTATTTTACTTTATCTAACAGTTTCTTTTTTTTGTTTTGCAGATCTTCAAATATTTCTAGAGTCTTTAATATTTTAGTATTTTCTTTTGAACCAGTTCTCCTAGATTTATTATAAGTTCTGTAATAGTATTTAGTTGTGGATCTTCTCCATGTAATATATGTTCACCGTTGTTAAAATTATACCTAATAAGTGAATTATCTTTAAAACATTTGTGTTTCTTCTCCATCTGAATTTTTAGATCTAAATACTCTAATTTCTTTAAGTTATCAATTTTAACACTATTCTTACCCTAACGGAAAGTATTACTAACACTGTTCTCTAATGGATTTTATTCTAATATTTCTATATTTTATGCAATATCTAATACCTTTTAATTTACAATTTAATAAGTTTATATGATCTATGCAGTTTAATAGATTTATAGGTTCTGAAATTATAATTGTTTCTGATAATTCTATAGTTTCTACTACCTCTATTTGATTTATTAAGGTTTGTTCTATTTTTCAAAATTTCGTTTCTTTGTTTCAATTCTTTCTTTGTGGGAATATACTGGATTGTTGTTGTTGTTGTTGTTGTTGTTGTTGTTGTTGTTGTTTCAATTCTTTATATAATTGATTATATGGTTTTTGTACTAGTTGAGCAAAAGGATGTGTTTTCATATATCTTTCTTATTTACTGTGGCTTACTTTTATCCTAAAGGAATAATTTCTCTACACAGTTCTCTATGAAGTCTTATTTGTTTATTATATCATTCTATATCACTCCTAATACCTTCTAATTCCCCCTTTAAGACACTTATATATTCTTTTAATAGTCATGATTTTGGTGTTTTCGATGATTCTAGTATTCTCAAAAAATTACTTAAAACTTTTTCTAATTCGACCACCTTTCTTCTTAGTATTATTTCTTGATTTACGTACCAATATTTTAGTTGTATACTTCTAGCCCACAGGTGTGTTCTCATTTATCCCTAGATTTGAGATGTCCTATCAATTTATATTATAGTCTGGATATTATGGTGATTAGCTGATCTAGTCTTATATGATCTTCTTTTGTATTATTAAGTCTCGTATAATTTAAATATAGGTCATTTAATGTTTCCTTAATCTCTTTGTAGGACATAGTATTTCTACGAGGTCTTCTCATTAAGATAGATAAATAGCTTTCTTTTGTGTCCAAATTTCTTTTATTTTTATTTAATCTTTGTAGTAAAATATTTTGACCTATACTTCTGATAATCTATTATCTATTTGTCTTAGTTCTTGATAAACCTCTCCGCTTAGACCTGGCAAGACTTCGAGTAAACTATTATATAACTGTCTTTGTTATAGTAAAACGTCATATAAATTTGTATATTCTTTATTTAGGTTTATAAGATACCAATAATATTCTGAATCTAATATTATTATTTTTTTCGTAGGATTAGATTTTCTTTTCTGAATTCTAGATATATTATCTCATACCATATAATAAAGTCTCCTAAAATTTTCAGGCTCTGATACCAAAAATATAGATGATGTATAAACAGATATAATATAGTAAGCAGATATGAGAGCAGATATGAGCAAGTCAAAAATATAGATGATATATAAATAAATATAATATAGTAAGAAAATATGAGAGAAGATATGAGCAAGTCAAAATATAGATGATATATAAATAGATATAATATAGTAAGAAGATATAATCAAGAAGTAGGGTTGAAGCAGATATATTGTTCAAATATGGTGTAAAATTCTACTCAGTACTCCCTCCTTCGTTATTCTTAGTCATGTGTAGTAGCGAAATTATTAATATCAAAGTATGTTTTTCTACCAAAGTACTCTTTTTTAATACTTTATTCATCTCTTTCTCTTCAGTTTTAGGTATTTTAGCAATATCTTCTTTAATCACACCTCGGGAACAACACAACAGTCCTTTTATCCTTATTCTGAGATCATGCTAGTGGTCACTTGCTAACCCCGTCTACTAGCGGTTGTACACCCACACTATGCAAGAACCAATCATTCTACTCCTACATAGTGATTGATTTGGGGACAACATTTGGACTGAAGTGGTGATCTTCCATTCTTTCGGAAGGTTCCATTTCATGTTATGGATATTTCTAGACACTTTGATTTTATTTTGGATATTGGTTTTGGCTATGGTTAGGGGCATGTCCCAACCGAATTTCATTACTCATTTGGTTAGAGGCTTTGTGGTACTATGGGTTGGAATGGGCGAAATCTATATAGGTGTCAGCCTTGGAATTGGAATAAGCTGGGAGGTTTGCATCATCGAATATAATTTCTCACTGTTCCGTCATATTTCATTTTGGTATTAATTATATTATATTTTGGAACATTATCTTTGATTATGGACTAGTTTATGGCCCTTGTTTTGGTATGGTTTGGTATGGTTGAATTATTGGTATGGGATGGTTGGACTCGATTGGGTCGACCGCGGTTGTGATCTTATCCCAAAGCTTTTATATGAGCTTTTACACTATCTTGTTACATGCTCGGAATTCAACCAACTCAGGGCAGGTGGTTGGAGGTTGGGTTGGGTAACAGAGGTGGTCTCCGGTCCTGGTCGAACTTGGGACGCCCATTAGGACAAGGTTCCAGGATGGGTCGTGTCAAAAATTAAATCAAACCAAACCTAACCAAATATCAAATTTTTTTAATCAATTTAATTTGATTCGCGGTTCGATTTGATTTTTAATCAAACCGTGAACACCGCAAGGAATGTAACTAGCAAAGTATTTTTATGGAAGAAGTAATTATAAACTCAAGTTTGTTATTTCTAAAATTTCCCCTATATAGGTACTAGTGCAATAGTTCCAACATTGGCCTTTGAGACCTTTTCTTTTGGACTTGAGTGGTGAACTCAATTTTTAATTTCAGAAGACCCACCATAAAATGGATCCTGGATTTATCAAATTAGTTTGTTTATTAGAGTCCACAAAATTGTTGCCACTTGAAAAAGTTATTCATTACACTGGAAATGCGATCATTCTCCTGTTTTTCTTTATTTTTAAATAAACTGCAAGTACTAAACAGGTGTTTGGCAATTCAATTTGAACTATAAATTTGATGTTTAGATTTGAAATTTGTATTTATTTATAATATTTCAAACAAAACTTCAACTTCAATTTGAAATGTTGTTTTCAAATATCAAATTAACCTAAAGGGTAGATTTCAGTTTCAGATTTATGGTTTTAATTATTTTAGAATTCAAAACTTGATCCATAATTTTAATTTTTGCGAGAAAAAAGTTTGTAATTTTGAATTTTGTAAAACTAGACAAGTACTCGATGTGAATTTTGATTGTTCGAATGATTATATTATAGAATAGATTGTTACTAGGACCACACACTATTCTTTTTTGTTTTCCACCGAGTGTTCGGTACTCGTATTGGAGCCCCGACAAATTCGGATCGCACATTATAGGGCCCATTCTGAGGGTGACACTCCCAACCAAATTTTCTCCATACCTATACTCGAATCCGAGATCTCTGGCTAAGGGTGGAATAATAGTCCCACCACTACACCACAATCGATGTTGGTACTAAAGAGTCGTTTGGTTTGAAAATGGTTATCCCGGGATAACTAATTATCCCGGGATAAAATAAAAGAACACATTTTCCTTTGTTTGGTTGGAGGGATTAATCCAACCCGGGATAACTTATCCCACCATTTTTTCCTTAGTCCCGGGATAACTTATCCCATATACATGGTGGGATAAGTGTTAAAATTAGTCTTGGGCCTAACTCACACCTCAAAAGCTAGCTCATGAGGAGGATGATTGTTCAAGCCTTATAAAGAGATCACTCATCTCATTAACCACCAATGTGAGACTTTCTTTTCAATCTTTTTAACAACCCACCTCACGCCCAGACCTCAACTGGGGCCCAGACCTCAACTGGGCGTGGACAATCTCCCCGACATCTCAATTCGGGGCCCTCCTCCTCATGAGCTAGCTTTTGAGGTGTGAGTTAGGCTCAAACCCAATTTTAACATGGTATCAGAGCAGGGCCCATTCTCACCCAATGTTGGGCCCCCGAATTGAGATGTCGGGGAGATTTTCCACGCCCAGTTGAGGTCTGGCCCCAAGTTGAGGTCTGGGCGTGAGGTGGGTTGTTAAAAAGATTGAAAATAATGTCTCACATTGGTGGTTAATGAGATGGGTGATCTCTTTATAAGGCTTGGGCAATCCTCCTCCTCATGAGCTAGCTTTTGAGGTGTGAGTTAGGCCCAAGACCAATTTTAACAATAAGTTATCCCGGATAATTCTGAGATAACTAATTCCGGTATTAGTTATCCCGGGATAACCATTTTCAAACCAAACGACACCTAAGAGTACTATTGTTAATTTATTGAATTAGTGGATCTTTCTGAAATTATATGCATTTCAACATTTATAACATGTATTTACAAGCAAATTCTTATAAAAGGGACATGAAATATATGTTAAATACTAATGTGTTGCCTTAGGATATTCCGATACCTTGGATTTATGATTTATCATTTGCTTCTTTTATAAGATTATAAAGGAGTTGAAAAAAAATTCATAGATTTCACAAATTCTGAGAATTTTTTTTTTAATTTATAAGAAAAAATAGTAACTTTTGAAAGTTAAATTATATATCCAAACATAATTTCAACTTCAAATCAACCCTTACCCAAATTTGTAGTTTCAAGTAGTGATTTTATATTCATATACAAATGAAGTTACTAAGTCGCAATAAATTTTGTCTTAATTAATAGATCAAGTGATCAGGATTATGTGTCTTCTAATCTTGATTAATTAACAGCCTTTATTTAAAATAAAAAAATAAAAGACTTGAATATACTACTTGTTCAAGATGTATGTTTAGTGCAGATGCCATTGTGTATCTGCAATCTACCTACAAAAAGGAAATTTAAAGTACCAAATTTTCAATAAAACACACTCTGAATAGGATGTGCCCTGTCCCCGTAGTCAATCATCATGTCATCTTTCTTAAAATTGAAATTGTTGTTGAGGATCCACTTTAGCCTTTTATCGCTTTGATTCGTATAGTATAAAAAAGTTGCTTATGTGTTTTTTCTATCTATAGTTATTTTTTGAGATTCTATCTTCATTTCGAGTGACTTTACACTAACAAAAAATAATTTTTTACTTGACCTATAAAGGAAAAAAAAACTCTAAATTTGATAATCATTTGAGGAATTTAGTTAAGAGAAATCTAACTATTAACAAGTTATGTTTCTCATATCCTTCAAAATTTCTGCCAGATGTACCTTGCATCTTTTAAAAAGTATGTATTTTTTGAGAATCCAACATGAGTTCGACAAAGGATCTAAACATACATAATAATTAAGACTAGGTTTGCATTTCAGAGAGAATAAAGTGCAAATATTTTGTCATACGATTACAATATTTAGGAGGTGCTTTCTTCAAAAGAGTTAAAAGACTGCACACCATAAATTAAGTAAATGAAGAACAATATTACTTGCATCAGAACAGTATAACTGCATCATCATCCCATGTCCTCTATGCTTTCATTTTGGCGTGCTTTCTTCTTTCTCTTTTGGTTTTGCTTCTTCCACCTTCTTATCTTTAGGTTTTGCTTCTTCCACTTTGGCAATTGGTTTTGCTTCTTCCACTTTTGCTTTTGGTTTGCCCTTTTGGGGCTTCATGAAACAGAAACAAGAACAGCATGGACATTGGAACAAGAACTTCATTCTCTCTCTCTCTCTCTTCTCCTCACCCCTTCTACCCGACTTAAAGAAGTAGAACTACTAGTAGTTGGGATTAGGTAGTCTGGTTTACAAAGCATTCCACGTTAAGACATTATTAGAAAAAAAAAAATCGCACCAAAGGGGTGTGATGTATGCACAGTCTACCTCAGGGACGGACCTATATTCTATTTTGTGTTGCTCCGTCACCCGTTAAATTCGATGCAGACTAGGTATAATTATATAAATAATATATAAAAATTGGTATAAAATTTTAAAAATATCCTGAAAACCAAAATAGTTTTGGGTGTCAATATGTGTTCAACCTCCCCGAGACCGACCACCCCTAAATCCTGGGTCCGCAGCTGGTCTACCCTAATCGAAGTATTAGTGGCTGCTTACACGAGTAACTGAATTAGTTTGTTCATGAATATTCACTGAACTTTCATAGTATCGTACCAAAGTCGCTAAACTATTATTTGTATTGAAAACATTAATCGAGTTTATCGAAGTACCAAGAAAATCACTTAACTTTGCTTATGTATTACTGAAAGTCATTAAAGAAGATTAAAAAGATGATTTTATATGTACGTAATTGAACAAGTTGAATGACGTTTTGGTTACAAATGAATTGCTTATTGACTATTTGTGATACTTAGATATATCAGACTGATTGTTTTGTTACAAAAAATAGTTTAGTGCTAACTTTTTGTGATATTTTTAATTATTAAAACAATCTAATCCAACCCAAGATTAATTAAATTGGTCCACTATATGTTTGCGCATAAAAAATTATGTGCTTTAGTATAGCTTTTCTTTTTGCCATCCTTCCTGTTCAATTTTTTTTGTTTTCTTTGTTAAAATGATCAATGCTGCAATAATTATTTGTTCACGGATTCCATTTCAATCACTTTCAACAATGAAGATGTCCAGCTATAGGTTCTTAGACAAGCAAAAGAACGTGGGGTGGGGCACACTTTTGGTATATACAACGTATTTAGAGATGAATTTTAAAATTTAAAGACGCCTTTTAGCGATTCCTGGCTTGTCATCTAATTTCTAACCCATTTATGTTATTTGAAAACTTATTAAAGATATTTATTTAGTGAATTTATCAATATATATAGAGGATTGAAAGTAAAGTCGTTAAGTTCTCTTAAATTCGTATAATAGAGTGCTCGTTCAATGGACGATTTAGTGTTTGGCATTAAGGAAAATAACTTCTTGTTTGGTTAGTTAAATTTTTTTTGAGAATATTTTCTTTAGGAAAATAATTGTTTGTTTTAAATGAGAAAAATGACCTTCTCTATAGACTCCAAATATTTATGTGCGTCAATGTAATAATATTATCTGTCAGTATATGTACTCGTGCGATGCACGGATAATATTAAAATATTATTTATAATTATTTCATATGAAAATGTATTGTTTAAACATGTTAACTCATATTACCACTGAAAAAACTACAATTATCATATTATTTCACAATACAATGCGAAATAAAACAATATTTTTTTTCTCCCCCTTCCCCCAACCAACCTAGTCCCACCTCTACCCCACCCCTAACCCCTTCAATTTTTTTTTTCTAAAAAAGAAATATATACCCGCTCCCCTGTCTACCCTTGGGTTATATAATTCTGATATTATTTATTATCACTTAAATTTACATAAATATATATCGCTTAACTTGCTTTGAACCAAATAGTTAGACCAAAAAATCATATAATATAAGTTATATTCTCTATATGACATCCTTATATTATTTTCACTATATAAAACAATTAATATTCAAACCCATGCGATGAAAAATACTGAGAAAACTTATAATATGACTTATTTAAATGCATAGTTCGTATTATTTTAATAAATATTTTATTATCATCTTATGTCTTAATTCAATGTACTTAATTACAAATTTTCATGAATTTAATGAATAAATGAAATGTGTGTCAGAATATCTTGTAAGTTTCTTAAATAGATCTAATTTTCTTCTACTCATTTAATATTATCTATATTATTTTATTTAACATATTGCTCAAAATTATATCAGAATTTTTATGGGTGGAATTATTTTACCTTTAATTTACTTAAAATTAAGTAACTCTCACAGAGTTATACATTTAGCTTTAATTTGTTTATATATTAATTATTTTTAAAAATTAACTCAAAGTATAAATATCTTTATATTACCTGCATTTTATTTTCATTGTTTAATATTTTTGTTTTTGACACATTTTCTAAAAGCTTACTTCTTGATCATATTCACAATATGATTTTTTAAATGCATGCACATGTAATATCCCGCATGTTTCTAATCCTGTGATTCATACTTGAGTACATGACTTACAATGAATATCCTAGTGATAGGATAGCTTATGATGCATTAGGCATGTTCATATGAGTCACTTAAGGTAATGCAAGCTAAGAGTTTTTGAATCCATCAAGTTTTAGTATTTAATTTTGCAAGGGTCATCTTTGAATGAGTATAACTCAATGTTAATGTGGTATTTTGGCTGATTTAGACCCACTAAAATGTAGAGAATTGAATTAGCTTTCCAACGATACCAATTTCGCCTTAATCCAATACCCGAGCGAAAAGTTATGCCCATTTTCGTGAGAGACAGTAAGCATAGGCGATAGGTTAGGCGCCGCCCAACCTAGGCATAGGCAATCACTTGGGCGCCGCCTAAGTCAATTTCAGGTGTCAAAAACACTCCGTTTTGAGTTATTTTAAAGGTAATTAAGTCTTTAAATACTCCTTACACGTCCCTAAACTTAACCCTACGAAATATATAGCTTCTAAACCTATTACAACTCTATTTTCATCTCAAAGCTCATCATCCAAGAGCACTAAAGGAGAAAAACAACTAGGGTTGCATAATTAAGCTTGAAGATCCGATTTTAAGGAAATTCCTCCGTCAATCATCAAGAATCTTCCTTCTAAGGTATGCGTAGTGTTCATCTATGGATTCAATTCGTTCATAGAGTTCAAGAATCAATCTTTAAAATACAAAAGCTTGGTTGATTGTGGTGATATGATCATACCCATGTTGATGCTTGATTGTTTTCCTCTTTTTCATTATAAAGTATGATTTCTATATTGTTGGGTGTTGATGATCATGTTGTTGATATTGGGTGATTCCCAAGATGGAATCTTTATATGTTTTTGTGAATTCATGATATCATGAGTTGGAAACATGTAAATTTGGTTGTTCATGATGTATAATTTGATGAATTCACCTATGCTTAAGATGTGCATGTAAGGTGTTTGATAAAATGCCTAAGGAACTAGAAATCATGCAATATAGCTAAATTGTGACTTAAGTGAAGGATTCATGATATGCCCTTACGTTCTAATGACTTCCATGATTGATAATGTGCCTTGTAAATGTTGTTGGAATACTCATGAACTATTCTTATGAGATTATGCTATGTTTACTTACAAATCCTACTTATGAACAAGATGTATGATAACCATGCAATCCACATGAACTTCCATGCATAGTATGAGATCCCTACTTATGATATTATATATTATGGACTCTACTCTTATGATCAAGTCAGTCATGTGTGTCAGTTTCCTTCCATCGAGTCCTGGGGGTACTTGTACCCGAAAACTATAGTTGTGTGCCTATATCCATGTCATGTTTCACGATATCCGAACTCAAGCTATGATTCCATAGACTTCAGTCAGTCATGTGACTCAGGAAAACCTCATGATCTTAGTCAGTTGTCAGATATCAGTAACATTCCGCCAGTCAACGGAATTCAGTAAGATCAATTCATGTACAGTCAGTTATTCATGTCCATTCCCTCCAGATGGGAGTAGAGGTTAGCACCGAGAGAACCCAAGGATGGGAACTCACCCGCCAGTTTAGGGTGGGATTCTTAGTAGCAATCCTTGTTTTCTAGAACTACGTAGCCAGCGTAGGTTGAGACATCTTAAACCGTCAACTTAGGGTTGATGAGGTGGCTTAACCCGTTAGTTTAGGGTTCCCACCGTTCTCATTGAGTACCCGCCAGATAAGGGTCACTCACAGTTGTCCTTACCAGTGGCGCGGTATTGACACCCCTCCAGTCGGGGCAGAGATTGGACCCCAGCTTAGCCATAACGGCGTACATAGGGCATGTCGGTTAAAGACTACCTCCCACAGTTTCAGTAACAGTCTCAGTAAAAGAACTCAGATAGTTCTTCAGATTTCAGTATATACAGGACTGTCAGATACAGTCATCCATGTTATCAGTTTCAGTATCAGTCTCAGTAAAAGAACTCAGGGCGTTCTTCAGATTTCAGTATATACAAGACTGTCAGATACAGTCGCCCATGTTATCAGTTTCAGTATCAGTCATGACAGTTATCAGTAAACCATGTATTAGCTTACAAGTTATGCTACCACGTATTCACGGTCCCAGTTTCTATATATGTGTGTTTGCACTCCCACGTTCATATTAGTCAGTCAGTGTTGTTCATGCATGAAACCCTTTATGTTCAGCCTACCTTCCTTGTATACTCAGTACTCCAGTTGTACTGACGCATTTGTGCTATGGTGTTTTTTTTTTATGTTACACCATAGGTTCTGAGACACGAGCTCCAGCCCAGCAGTAGTGGCAGCATTCTAGTTGCAGAGACACAGTGAGTCCTCATTGATTCGAGGATAATATGATTTGATTCATTTATCTATTTCTTCAGTTCAGTTTTATGGAGTTAGTTGGAGACATGTTCCTTCAACTCCTTATTCAGATAGTTTAAAGGCTTCCAGATTTACTTTCAAATTTACGTTCAGATTTAGTTGTTTTGGGTATTTTCGCCCACATGATTGTATTCAGTTGAACCTTATGGCCTTACAGTTCCATGTATTCCGCATTATTATATTATGATTTGCAGTATACAGGTACAGATATCAGTCATGGGTTAGCTTGTGGTCCCTCGGGGTCATGAGCACCGTGTAGCATTCTGGTTCAGCAAATCGGGGTGTTACAGCACATAAGTTAGAGTAAACTACCATCCGCTCATATGCAAATTCAAAGATTAGCCAAATTTATTTTTTATTAATTATATTAAGCTGGTCACTAGAAAAATTAAAAGATAAAAAATAATGTTTTTCAAAATATAGAATTTAACAATTATGTTCGTCAATAAAGAAAAAAGTTTTATCATCTCACAAAATCAACTTAGCTTTTTCCTATTAAATTTCTTCTACATCTAAATTTATTTATTTACAACCAATTGATACTTAATTTTTTTCTGAAATTTAAAAAAATAGTAATAAAAGTAAAGAAACTTGAACCTATATATTTATCTATAATACCTTTTCTAAAAATTGTAAAACATTAATATTTACTCAGTTAAAATCAATTTGTGAGACATAAAAACTTTGTCCATCGTAGAGAAAGTTCATATCGTCTCTCTGTGTTTTTTATCCTGTCAAGATAAAATTATAAAAAAACAAAGAGAGAAAAATAACATAAAAAGATAAAATATAGTAATATGTTAGTGTTTATGCTATTATTGGTGCATAATAATCGCATCAAATAAAGTTATTTATAATTATAACTCAAGATTAACTAATAGGTACTAATTAATCTTTCATTATTCTAAATAATTGTTTGAGTCCAATAAGCATATTCAAGTAATGAAATTGTCATGAACCTTAACAAAATAAAATCAGTAGAAAAGGATGATATTGAGACACATGTTTGATTAAAAGTTGAGAGAAAAAGAGGAAGATGAATGTCATATTCTTCCAGTGAAATGAAAGTATACATATCCTAAAAAAATTTATAATTATTATGCCTTGTACATACCACATTCTCTGCTAATAAAACAATTACATAAGTCGCATAATATTATAAAACTATACCAACCAACCAGCCAAAATCCTAATGACCAATCAAACCTTCTTATATTTACAAATCCTTGTACTCTCTCTCTGTCATATCTCACATAAAACCTTTGCTAAAAAACTTACGCTTCTTCTCCCATAAAACATTTCTCCCAAAAAGATCTTTCAAGAAAATAAACTTGAATCATTTGTACCTTATCTGAACCCCTTCAACACACTTTACTACACTCAAAATCAATAATAATAATTTAGAGTTATATCTTTTATTTTTACATACTACTTATTTTTATATTAGTATTTTTAAAAGACATAAAACCTTGAACTTCATATAGTAATATTATAATTTATAAAAGTACGTTCAATTCTAGTTAATAAGATGTAAGTCATTTATTTGCAATACACTATTTTGGATGTTGTTGTAAAAATTTATTTATTAATATGATGATTTGACTTGTTTAATTCAAAGTTCTAAAATATTTTTAGTATAAAGTTTTCTTCTCTCCCCTCCCCCCCTCTCTCTCTCTCTCTATATATATATATATATACATACACATACACATACATATAGTTTATTGTTGTGTGTTCGGATGCATTAGGTGAGAGCTTGTGACCATTGTAGTAACCGCAAGCTAACAACAATGAAAGAATGATCAAGAGCATCTTGATCCGCTTTAAATATTAAGAAATAGCCTAACTCTACTCCGGCATATTGAACATACCAAATCATTATTAAGTAGTAGGTTTTAAGGGGGGCAGCTTACAAGCCAGACCTCTGAAATACCCCATATTTTTTTAGCCTAATTTAACTCTCAGTATATGAGTTATCCTACATAATTTTTTTTTAAAATACTCAATATTTTCAGTTTAGAGCTTACCATTGCGTAGAAAATTCAGTCAGCTTTCCAACGATATAAAATTCGTCCAAATCCGACACTCGGGTGAGAAGTTATAGCATACTTTGTAAAACAGTGTGCCAAATTAGCAAACAATGCATCGCGGAGCCATACCAAATGGCAATTGTCAAATCCAGTGACCCTCCGCGATCATGGCGTATCGCGCCAAGGATTTTTTTCACAATTGTCCTTTTTTCAGTGAAGCTACGCGATTTCACTGCATCGCGCCATCAACCCAGTTCTCAATTGTCATTTTCAAGTGACACGACACGATAGCGTCGCGTTGCGCCAAGGGCCCAGGTCGGAAAATTTTGACAAAAATTAAAAGTTTCATCCATGGTTAAACTAGTCTTTTCCCAGGATTTTAATACGCCCAGATATGGGATATAGTCCCTAAAAATGTTTTAAACTCATTCTTTATTAACTTTTTTTCAAAATTAACAAGCTCTCTCTCAATTAGCAAACCCTAATCTTCAAGCAATCAAGAGAAATACTCAAGAAAATCATCAAGAACTTCCAGAATTAAAATATCCAGGTATGTCAGATGTTCATTCATGGGTTTCTTTCACCCATGAAGTCCAAGAAATCGTTTTAAAAACTACAAGTTTATAGAACTATGAATTTCATGCTTGAAATTAATTGTATGCACGTTTTTGATATTAATTGAGTTTTAAATCCATGATTATTATAAGATTCATGAAATTAGAATAATATTAATAGGGAGTTATATGAATTGCATGCTAAACCCTCGAATTTGCAATTGAGTATTGTATTCATGATGTTCATATGTTGACCATTATCATATGAAATAGTCCATGATCTCCAAGTGTTCGCTAAAATGCCTATGTGAAGTAAATAGTCGAATCAGGACATGTCATTATGTGGTCCCAATCATGTACAAGCTTATGCCCTACAAGTGTTTGATAAAATGTCTCTATGAATGAATTATGAACAAGTGTACATTGTTATGCTTTTCAAGATCATGTTATGCTTTACTTTTCATGCTATCAAGTCCTGGGATATCTAATACCCAACAATCTAGTTGTTTACCTAGATCTCCAGTAGTTACAAAATAGTCTCAGTAGTGTCACGATCAGTAACACTCTCAGTCAGTTATAGAACTCGGTAAACTTAGTCAGTTATAGAACTCTATGAAATTCAGTATCAGTCTAGTTCAACTCAATATAATCAGTTCAGTGTCTATTCAGTTGGGAGTAGGATTCAGTACCGAGTGAACCTAGGGATGGGGGCTCACCTGCCAGTAGAGGGTGTGATCCTTAGAAGTAGTCCTTGTATTCCAGAACTACGTAGCCAGTGTAGGTTGAGACATCAACCTACAAGTTGAGAGTTGATGAGGTGTTTCAACCTGATAGTTGAGGTTCCACCATTCTCATTAGAGTACCTGCCAGATAAGGGTAACTCTTCAGCATGACTTTTTTCGTGGCACGATAATGACACCCTTCCATTTGGGGTTATAGGTTGGACCTCAGTTATCTTATTTGGGCATGTCGGTTAGATGATTACTTCCTATAGTTTTTGTCTTAGTACTCAGTCTCAGTATAGAACCCAGTTCAGTTCTATAGAATTAGAACTGTCAGACATAGTCACCTAGTTATCAGTAATTTAGTTATCAGTAATCTCGGATATCAGTTACTCAGTTATCAGAAATCAGTACTCAACTTCAGTAAAAGCTTAGATACAGTGTACATGCATATGCACATTATTGCATACTCAGTATTTAAGGTAGTTTTAGATTTCTATGTACTCATAATCAGTTATTCTATATCATTTAGTCAGTTACTGTTCATGCATATGAACCCTTGCATTCAAACTTACCTCATCTAGCATACCAGTACATTCCACATACTGATGCATACTTTTATCTTTGCGCTATGATGTCTCATATCATAGGTTTTGACGCTCAGGTTCCTGACCGCCTATAGACAGATTCAGATTTAGCCAGCAGTGTTAGATTTAGTAGTGGGTCCTCATCTATCGAGGATATATTTTATTTTCGTATTTCAGTAGTCGGAGTTAGTTGGGGGCTTGTCCCATCAACTCCGCTTTCAGACAGTTCAGTTAGAGACTTTTCAAACTAGACTAGTTCAGATAGTATTTCAATTTTCAGATGATATTACAGTTGTTATTCTTTATCAGTATTTTAGATTTTGAACCTTATGGCTTTTCGCAAGCACCGTGTAACATCTGGGGTATATACTCGGGGCATTAAAAACTTGGTATCAAAGCCTAAGGTTCAACAGAGTCCTAGGGAGTCTGAAAGTCGTATCAAGTAGAGTCTTGTTCATGGATGTGTAGCACGCCACACTTATGGACAAGAGTCTATGAGATGTTTTTGGGAAACTTTTCCCTTCTTTCAGTATTCATGAACAACGGAAGAAGAACAGGAAACTAGTCAACACCTCATCCCGTTCAGACAGATCTTCTTGACAAGCGTGTCTCCCATATAGAATTCAGAGCTGCGTTTACGTCTCTAGACAATTTTGTAGCAGCTTAGAATGAACGAGCAGCTGTTTTTCAGGCCAAAATAGTGGCCAATACTGCTACAGTCATGATTCGGGACTTCACCCAAATGAATCCTCCCCTATTCTCAGAATCTAAGTCAGAAGAGAATCCACAGAAGTTTCTCGATCAGGTTCAGAAAGTCACAGATATCTTGGGGGTGACATCCAGTGAGAGTGTTGAGCTAACTGCCTACCAGCTACAAGATGTATCTCATACATGGTTTAAGAAGTGGAAGGTAGACAGGGGTACAAATGCAGAGCCCATAGAATAGGAAGAGTTTACTACTGTTTTTCTAGATAGATTCTTTCCCTTAGAGCTCAGAGAAGCCAAGGTATTAGAGTTCATCAATCTCAGGCAAGGTAGTATGAGTGTGAAAGTGTACTCCCTCAAGTTTACTAAGTTCTCCAGGTATGCTCCCCATGTAGTAGCAGACAGTAGATTCAGAATGAGCAAGTTCGTGTCAGGAGTGTCAGAAAGTACTATTAAAGAGTACAGAACAACAATGCTAATTAAGAAGATGGATATATCTAGGCTCATGGTCTATGCTCAGCAGATAGAAGAGGCTAAGAATAAGGAGAGAGAGGGAGAACAAGATAACTAGAATAGATAGCTTCAATTTCACTCAGCCTAAGTCAGAGGGCGGTAACTGTTCCTAGTTTCATCTAAAATCTTTGGTTCCAGCTCTGTCCTCAGCTAGTACTCCAGTACCTAAGTTCATAAATGGTAACAAAGATAGGGCATCAGCAGTGCTCAAATGAATCCTCTTTTCCAGAAGTGTGGTAGAAACCATCAGGGTGTCTGCAGAGCTGGTAGTGATATTTGTTTCAGGTGTGGCAAACCAGGCCATAGAATTAGATATTATCCTCAGTCAGGTACTTAGGGTCAGTACAATCATTTATCAGCTCAGTCCAGCCGCTCGAATCAATAGGGTGCCACTTCCAGTTCCACCAGTGGGCAACGCCCAAACAGGCTCTTTGCACTTCAGTCTCGACAAGATCAGGAAAGTTCTCCTGATGTGATTACTG
Source organism: Capsicum pubescens (assembly GCA_030864215.1). NCBI lineage: Eukaryota > Viridiplantae > Streptophyta > Magnoliopsida > Solanales > Solanaceae > Capsicum > Capsicum pubescens. The sequence goes on along the minus strand of CM061540.1, from coordinate 255,998,616 downwards.
GTACGTTACAGATCTTCCACTTACATATTTATTCCATATTATATCTAGGAGTTGCTCTGTCATTTATAACTCCTAACATAGTAGTAAACTTTAAGATCAAGCCAGAAGTCTTAACAAAACCATTCTCAGTCTCTACCCCAGTGGGTCAGTCTAATATAGCTCGACGGGTATATAGGAACTTTTTGATTATGATATCTTGAAAATTCACTTCAGCAGACTTAGTAGAATTAGTGATGATAGATTTCGACGTCATTCTCGGCATGAATTGGCCCCATTTATGTTGTTCCTCATTTGATTGTAGAAAAAGAATTGTTTGTTTTTAATTTCCAAATAAACCAGTCCTTGAATGGAGGGGTAGTACTACAACTGTTAAGAGTCAGTTGATTTCATGCCTTAGAGCGAGAAAAATTATAATACCCCAGATTTTCTTTAAGTCGAGTTTCATCTTTAAAAAGAGTAAGGGCTAACTTCCCAAGTGAGAAATATTTTAAACTGTGTATAATTTCCCTAATATCAATTTTTTGACATGTAGATAATTGAATTAGCTTAACAACGATACCAATTTTGTCCAAATACGGTATCGGGGTCAGAAGTTATGGACATTTTACTGAGAGTTGTCGGAACCGCCCAGGTGCGACAGACAGGTTGACGGGCCGTCGAATTTGCGATGGACCGTCGCCTGAACCGTCGCAACCAAGGCAGTGACTCCCTCTTCTGGCCCAGGTACGACAGCCTAGACGATGGACCATCAAGCTAGCGACGGATCGTTGCAACTAAGGTAGTGTGGCCTTTTTCTGACCAACGTGCGATGGACGATCCGACAGACTGTCAGACTAGCGACGGACTGTCACTCCGACCATCGCAAATCCCATTCAGTATTTTTAAGTTATTTTTAAAAGGATCTTTTGGGTCTTTTGGGTCTTTTCCCTTTTAATACCCTGATATATTCAAAACAAAGCAGATAGCCTCATTATCTCCCAAAATATTCAAGAGCTAGGGTTTCTCCCTCAAGAGCAAATCCAAAATCCTTCTCCAAGAAATTCAATAACTTACCATAAATTCTGCAAATTGAGTTGAGATTCAAGTTTCCCAAGTAAAAAACTTCAAGAACCCTCTTTCAAGAGTAAGAAGAAGAGTTTCAAGCAAGCTTGTTCATCTAGTTTCACAATCTAAGGTATGTGGGGTTTTGAACAAGGGTAATCGTTACACCCTTGTGCCCAAAGACTTATTTGAAACTATAAGTTTTCTGCAATTTATGAGATTTTACATGAAATTGAATTAGGATTTTTCACCCTTTGTTATTGGTTGCAAGCTTTTGATGTTTCTCAAGAATTGAAAGTCAAATAGCATAATTTTACATGTTTTCTTAAGAAATTGAAGTTGGGATTATACCCAATATTGTTATTCCTTGATAATTTAATGGTTTCAATGCTCTAGAAATTGATGTATATGAGTACGTTGAGATTTTGAGACAAATTGCTGTAAATTCCAGATTTTTATATGATATATGAGTCCGTATGATATCTAGTATGCATTTTGATGAGTCTTAACTTGAGATTTGATTATGGGTCTTTAAACCCTACTTGAGATTTTCAATTTCATGAACTTTTGTGCTATAAGCACCTATGATTTGAGTACTTTGAGATTATTGAGAAAGTTGAGACCTTAATGGTCATAGTAGCCTTGAAATCCACTTTATTACATTTGATTACAGATTTTATAGTTGGGTTCTTTATGAACAACAAGATTATTTTAAAAGTGGATTTCCATGAGATGAGCGTACCTAACTAAAGGGAGTAGTATTTAGCATCGAGTTGGATAAGTTACTACGGTTTCAAATTCCAGAACTACGTGCCACCGTAGGATTGAGATTTATGAACCCGAGGCTAAGATAAGTGATCACTGAGTTGAGGTATACTCCCTAGAAAGAGTATGACGCCTCTTCCCAACGTGAGGTTTCTTCCTTAGGAGGACAAGACGTTGGACTCCAAGTAGCTTGCATTGTTTGTGTGGGTTAAGAGAACCTCCCTAAAGTATTTTCCCTTGAGATAGAATATTTTACCTAAATCTTTGAGATAAGTGATTTTCCCTAATAGTAAGATTTTCAAAATAGTTTCTTGAAGTAAAATTTTCCCAAGAATAAAGTAGTTTTCTCTACTAGTAAGAGTTATAGAATTCTGAGTTCCAAGTGTCTTGAGTTTAAAAGAGTTCTAAATTCTTAAGCATCAAAGAAGTTTTACTCTCCATGAGATATATGCATGAGTTTGAAAGTATTGTTTAAAGCTTTCTTTAGTCTTCGAGTAATGAGAATAAGAGAAGAGTTCAAATTTTAAAGCTAATGTATAATGACTCACGAGATTTGTGTTACATGCTTTATTATACATAATTTATGAGCTTTACATTTCAGACTTATTCAAGCTATGTGAGTCATTCCTAATTGCTTGCATGATTTGATTAAAGAGTATGGATATTGTTTTCTGTAAATTCATACACACCTATATATTCAGTACATTCCCAAGTACTGATCCACATATACGTCTATGTGTTACATTATCTTATAATGTAGGTTCAGGTGCTCAGTTCCAACCTCATCAGTGATTTTCGAGTACCTTTGTCTACATCCCCACAGTGGTGAGTCCTCATGGTTTGAGGACCTATTTTCAGACATTTTAGAGTCTTTGCAGATATATTATTGATTTTAGTTCAGTTTGAGTCAGTTCAGGACCTGTCCCAATTGCTCTCTAGTTCATGGAGTAGTAGAGGCTTTGTTAGACTAGTTATTAGATTATTAGTATGTTGAGATTTCTAGTTTTGTGGTCGTTTGGACCGATTATTTTCTTCGTATTTCCTATTATTTGATATGACAGTACCAATTTTTTGTTTATTTCATTTCGAATTGAGTTATTATATGTAGTAATAGGCTCAAAGGGTTAGCTTAGGGCTAAAGGTATCCTTAAGCACCGTGTGACCTCTCGAGAAGTAATTTTGGATCGTTACAAACTTGGTATCAGAGCCTAAGGTTTAAGGAGTCATAGGGAGTCTGACAAGATGCGTTGAGTAGAGTCTTGATCATCGGTGTGTAGCGCACAATATCTATCAGAAAGAGGCTACAAAATATTTTAGGAAAAAGTTATTTCTTTCTTTCAGATTCTATCGTGCCTATAGTTTTCCCTCTCATCTAATAATTTGTGCTCTCCTATTTTAGAAAATACCTCCCCAAAGAAAGAACGCCCGCAAAAATGATAATGAGCAACCCCAGCCTGTTTATCCCTTGAATGAGATAGTGTCTCATGCTGAGTTTTGGGCAGCCTTTGAGGTGTTAGCCCAAGCAGTCACCACTAATGTTCAGGCCAATAATCAAGCCATAGTTGCAAATCAGCAAGGAGGTGATTTAGCTGCTGCTAGGATTCGTGATTGTATGCGGATGAATCCATTAGAGTCTTATGGGTCTAAGGCAGGTGAGGACCCACAGTTATACCTTGAGGAGGTGAGAAAGATCACACAAGTGATGCATATTTCTGAGGAAGAAAGTGTTGAGCTGGCATCTTACAGGTTGAAGGATAGTGCTTATGATTGCGTTGTAGCATAGAAGAAGGGTAGAGGTAAGGGTGTTACTACTATGACTTGGTAGGTGTTCCAAGATGCATTATTGGACAAGTTCTTTCTGCTTGAGATGAGGGAAGAAAATATTGAGGAGTTTATGAACTTAAGGCAGGGCTCTATGACTGTTAAGAAGTACTGCTTGAAGTTCAACCAGTTGGCCAAGTATGCTCCTGATTTGATTTCTGACATCCGAGCTAGTATGAGCAAGTTTGTGAAAGGTGTTTTTGGTTTGGTACTGAAAGTGTGTTGGACAGCGATGCTGAATAGGGATATGGATCTGTCTAGGTTGATGATGCATGCACAACAGATAAAGGAAGATAAGATAAAGAAGAGAGATAGTGTGAAGGGTAACAAGAGGACTAGATCCGAGCAGCATGAGTATAGTCAGGCTAGGTCCCATGAAGAGAACCTCCCATAGTTACAGAGTCGTTCTTCTATGCCAGCTCCTTTAACAGCTAGTGCTCCCGCGCCTAGAGGCAGGAAGGAGCAAGGGAACAGGTTTTCTATGTCTAGGTCGCAGAACAGTGTAAGTAATAGACTCCACTATCCTTCTTATGCTAAGTGTGGTAGAGATTATCCCGATGAGTGTTTAGAAGATCTGAGGGGTTGTTTTAGTTGTGGCAAGCTGGTCCACAGACTTAGAGATTTCTCGCATGCTAGGCAGGGGAACAAAGATGCCCGACCTTAGACACAAACTACTAGAGCACCATCTCCTGTACCTCTTCCCACCCCTGTTTAGGTCGCTTCATCTAGCACTACTGGCGGTCAGCACTAGAACAGATTCTATGCCTTACCATCCCATCAGGAGCAGGAGGACTCTCCCGACATTGTTACTGGTATGCTTCGTGTCTTTTGCTTCGAAGTTTATGTGTTGCTGGACCCCGGGTAAAGTTTATCTTATGTGAACCCATTAGTCACTGTGAATTTTGAAATGAGTCCCGAAAAGATCCCTAAGACCTTCCTAGTTTCCACTACAGTAGGGGGTCAGTGGTTGCTAAGCAAGTGTACAGAAATCATCCTATTACTTTTCTTCATAGAGTCACATTTGCTGATTTGATAGAGTTAGACATGGTGGATTTTGACCTTATTCTGGGTATGGATTGGCTTCATTCTTGCTATGCATCTATAGACTCTCGTACCCGTATGGTCAAGTTTCAGTTTCCTGATGCACTAATTTTTGAGTGGTCCAGGAGTTCGGTATCTCCCAAGAGTATTTTATTTCCTATCTCAAAGCCAAAAAGCTAATATCCAAATGTTGCATCTATCACCTAGTTAGAGTTAAAGACACTAAGTCTGAGGCTCCAACTATTCAGTCAGTCAACATTGTTAATGAGTTTCCTTATGTTTTTTCAGAAGATCTCCCAGGGGTACCTCCCGATAGAGAGATAAAATTTGAGATTGACCTTTTTCCCGACACTCATCCTATTTCTATCTCGCCTTATCGTATGGAACCTACAGAGCTTAAGGAGTTGAAAGAGCAACTCAAAGATCTTTTAGACAAAGGTTTCATAAGGCCCAGTGTTTCTCCTTGGGGAACATCTGTTCTATTCGTGTGAAAGAAAGATGGTTCTTTGCGTATGTGCATTGACTATCGTCAGCTTAATAAGGTCACAGTAAAAAATAAGTATCTTTTTTCGAGAATTGATGTCCTATTTTATCAGTTGTAAGGTGCGAGTTATTTCTCCAAGATACACCTTAGATCCGGCTATCACCAGCTTAAAGTAAGGGAATGTGATATCCCAAAGACAACTTTCTGAACCTGCTGTGGTCACTTTGAGTTTCTAGTCATGTCTTTTGAGCTAACCAATGCCCCAGCAGCCTTTATAGACCTCATGAATCTAGTGTTCAAGCAATATATCAATATATTTGTCATTATTTTCATAGATGACACCTTGTGTACTCACGTACTGAGAATGACCATGCAGATCATCCTAGAATTGTCTTGCAAACTCTTAGAGATAACTAGTTATTCGCCAAATTTAGTAAGTGTGAATTATGGCTAAGATCAGTAGCTTTTCTGGGTCATATCATTTCAGCCGAAGACATAGAGTTGTTCCCCAAAAGACAGAAGCTATAAGAAATTGGCCTAGACCTATTTCCCCATCTGACATTAGAAGTTTCTTAGGTCTAGCAGGCTACTATCACCATTTTGTTAAAGGCTTCTCTTTAATTGCATCTCCCATGACCCGGTTGACCCAAAAAAATTTAAGTTTCAGTGGTTAGATTCCTGTGAGAAGAGTTTTCAGGAGTTGAAGACTCGACTTACTTCAGCCCCTATGTTGACTTTGCCTGATGGTACAAATGGTTTTATGGTGTCTTTTGATGCCTCTAGAGTTAGTTTAGGTTGTGTGTTAATGCAAAGAGATAGTTGAAGCCGCATGAAAAGAACTACCCAACCCATGATCTTGAATTAGCTGTTGTAGTCTTTGCTTTGAAAATCTGGAGACACTATCTTTATGGTGTCTATGTTGATGTGTTTACTGATCATAAGATCCTGCAGTATGTGTTTTCCCAGAGAGAGTTGAGTCTTAGATAGATGAGGTGGTTAGAGTTGTTAAAAGACTATGATATGCGTGTGTTGTATCATCCGAGCAAGGCCAATGTAGTGGTAGATGCCCTTAGAAGGTTATCTATGGGTAGTGTTGCTTATGTAGAAGAAGGTAAGAAAGAGTTAGCTTGTGATGTGCATTGTCTGGCTAGATTGGGTGTTAGGTTGCTTGATTCAGCTGAGGAAAGTACTTTGGTGAAAAGTAGTTTCAAATCCACTTTAGTTTCAGAAGTGAAGGAGAAGCAAGACCGAGATCCTAGTTTGGTCATACTGAAGGAGTCAGTTAAGGACCAAAAGGTAGAAGGTTTCTCGCAAGGGAGAGATAGAGTGTTGAGATTGCAGGGTAGATTGTGTGTTCTGTGTGTTAATGATCTATGGTAGAGAATTATGGCTGAAGCGCATGGCGTGCGATATTCCATTCATCCTGGCGCTACCAAGATGTACCGCGGCTTATAGTAAATCTATTGGTGGAGTGGTATGAAGAAGAATATAACTGAGTTTGTAGAAAAGTGTGCAACGTGACAACAGGTTAAGGTAGAACACCAAAGATCTAGTGGTGTGATACAAAAGTTTGGTATACCCACTTGGAAGTGGGAAGAGGTAAATATGGACTTCGTGACTGGTTTACCTCTTTCGCGTTGTCATCATAATTATATTTGGGTTGTAGAAAGGATGACTAAGTATGCATATTTCTTGTCCATGCATACATGTTATATAGCTGAGGATTATGCTAGGTTGTACATCCGAGAGTTTGTCAAGTTGCATGGAGTTCCCTTTCTATCATTTAGGATAGGGGTACTCAATTTACTTCTTAGTTTTAGAGAGCATTTTAGCAGGGTCTTGGTACCCAAGTTTATTTGAGTTCGGTTTTTCATCCGCAGATAGATAGTCAGGTTGAGAGGACTATTCAGACTCTAGAACCTATGTTAAGGGCATGTACTCTTGATTTCAAAGGTAGTTGGGATGGACATTTTCCATTGATAGAGTTTGCTTATAACAATAGTTACCATGCTAGCATCGAGATGGCACCATTTGAGGCCTTGTATGGTAGAAGATGTAGATCACTCATAGGTTGGTTTGAAGTGGGTGAACCTGCTTTGATTGGGCCTGATGCAGTATTTGAGGCTATGGAAAAAGTTAAGTTGATTAGAGAAAGGTTAAAGACAGCTCAAAGTCATCAAAAGTCATATGCCGATGTGAGGAGAAGAGGTATTGAGTTTGAGGTGGGTGATTTGGTGTACTTAAAGATTTCACCCATGAAAGTTGTGAAGAGGTTTGGTAAAAAGGGGAAGCTTAGTCCCCGTTATGTTGGCCCCTATAGAGTTTTGAGCCATGTTGGGAAAATAGCCTATGAATTTGAGTTGCCCGCAGATTTATCAGTCGTTCATCCTATTTTTCATGTCTCCATGCTTAAGAAGCATATTGGTGATTCTGTTGCAATGGATCCTTTGGAGAGTACTAATATTCAGAACAGTCTTTCATTCGATGAGATTCCTGTTGATATCTTAGATTTTCAGATTCGTAGACTGAGGAACAAAGAGTTTCCCTTGGTCAAAGTTTTGTGGCGGAACCAGTCAATTGAGGGCGCTACTTAGGAGGCAGAAGCAGACATGCGAGCCAAGCACCCACACCACTTTTTTGCAAGTTCAGATAAAGACAAAGGTATTATTCTTCCTTAATTCAACCCTTCTAAATCTAAAGTTCAGCTATATATCTATTCTTGCATGAGTTCTTGCAATTTCCGAAGTATTCAAGAGTTTAGAAAGATTTTGAGCCATTTTACAAATTTCATCAACTATGTGTACCCAGTTTTTCCTGTGTTCTTGGTCTAACAAGAGACATTCTAGGACGAATGTTCCCAAGGGGGAGATATTGTAATACCCCAGATTTTCTTTAAGTCGAGTTTCATCTTTAAGAAGAGTAAGGGCTGACTTTCCAAGTGAGAAATATTTTAAACCGTGTCAAATTTCCCTAATATTGATTTTTTTCATGTATAGAATTGAATTATCTTGCGAACGATATCAATTTTGTCCAAATTCGGTATCGGGGTGGGAAATTATCACCATTTTACTGAGAGTTGTCGGAATCGCCCAGGTACGATGGACAGGTTGATCGATTGTCGAGTTTGCGATGGACCATCGCTCAGACCGTCGCAACAAAGGCAGTGACTCCCTCTTCTGGCCTAAGTGCGACGGCCAAGACGACGGACCGTCAAGCTAGTGACGACCGTCGCAACTAAGGAAGTGTGGCCTTTTTTTGACCAACGTGCGATGGACGATCCGAAAGACCGTCAGACTAACGATGGACTGTCACTCCGACCTTCGCAAATCCCATTCAATTTTTTTAAGTCATTTTTAAAAGGATCTTTTGGGTCTTTTCCCTTTTAATACCCTGATATATTCAAAACGAAGCAGATAGACTCATTATCTCCCAAAACATCCAAGAGCTAGGGTTTCTCCCTCAAGAGCAAATCCAAAACCCTTCTCCAAGAAATTCAAGAACTTACCATAGATTCTACGAATTGAGTTGAGATTTAAGTTTTCCAAGTAAAAAACTTCAAGAACCCTCTCTCAAGAGTAAGAAGAAGAGTTTCAAGAAAACTTGTTCATCTAGTTTCACAATATAAGGTATGTGGGGTTTTGAACAAGGGTAATCGTTTCTCCCTTCTGGCCAAAGACTTATTTGAAACTATAAGTTTTCTGCAATTTATGAGACTTTACATGAAATTGAATTAAGGTTTTTCACCCATTGTTATTGGTTGCTAGCTTTTGATGTTTCCCATGAATTGAAAGTCAAATAGCATGATTTTACATGTTTTCTTAAGAAATTAAAGCTAGGTTTATACCCGATATTATTATTCCTTGAGAATTTAATGGTTGCAATGCTCTAGAAATTGAAGTATATGAGTACGATGAGATTTTGAGACAAATTGCTGTAAATTCCAGATTTCTATATGATTTATGAGTCCATATGATATCTAGTATGCATTTTGATGAGTTTTAACTGGAGATTTGATTATGGGTCATTAAACCCTACTTGATATTTGCAATTTCATGAACTTTTGTGCTATAAGCACCCATGATTTGAGTACTTTGAGATTATTGAGAAAGTTGTGACCTTAATGGTCATAGTATCTTTGTAATCCACTTTCTTAAATGAGATTACAGATTTTATAGGTGGGTTCTTTATGAACCACGAGATTATTTTTAAAGTGTATTTCCATGAGATGAGCGTAGCTAACTAAAGGGAGAAGTATTTAGCACCGAGTTGGGTAAGTTATTACGATTTCATACCCCAGAACTATGTGCGACCGTAGGATTAAGATTTATGGGCCCGAGGCCGAGATAAGTGATCACTGAGTTGAGGTTATACTCCCTGACAAGAGTATGACACCTCTCCCCAATGTGAGGTTTCTTCCTTAGGAGGACAAAAAGTTGCACTCCATGTAGCTCGTATGGTTTATGTCGGTTAAGAGAACCTCCCTAAAGTATTTTCCCTTGAGATAGAATATTTTCCCTAAAGCTTTGAGATAAGTGATTTTCCCTAATAGTAAGATTTTCAAGATAGTTTCTTGAAGTAAAATTTTCCCAAGAAGAAAGTAGTTTTCTCTACTAGTAAGAGTAATAGAATTCCGAGTTCCAAGTGTCTTGAGTTTAAAAGAGTTCTAAGTTCTTGAGCATCAAAGAAGTTTTACTCTCCATGACATATATGCATGAGTTTAAAAGTATTGTTTAAAGCTTTCTTTAGTCTTCGAGTAATGAGAATAAGAGAAGAGTTCAGATTTTAAAGCTAAAGTATAATGACTCATGAGATTTGTGTTACATGCTTCATTATACATGATTTATGAGCTTTACATTTCAGACTTATTCAAGCTATGTGAGTCATTCCTAATTGCATGCATGATTTGATTTAAGAGTATGGATATTGTTTTCTGTAAATTCATACACCCCCATATACTCAGTACATTCCCAAGTTCTGATCCTCATATACGTCTATGTGCTACATTGTCTTATAATGTACGTTCAGGTGTTCAGTCCCAACCTCGTTAGTGATTTTCGAGTACCTTTGTCTACATCTCCACAGTGGTGAGTCCTCATGGTTCGAAGACCTATTTTCAGACATTTCAGAGTCTTTGTAGATATATTATTGCTTTCAGTTCAGTTTGAGTCAGTTGGGGACCTGTACCAATGGCTCTCTAGTTCATAGAGTAGTAGAGGCTCTGTCAGACTAGTTATCAGACTGTTAGTATGTTGAGATTTCCAGTTTTGTGGTCATTTGGACCGAGTATTTTCTTCGTATTTCCTATCATTTGATATGACTACCAGTGTTTTGTTTATTTCATCTCAAATTAAGTTATTATATGTAGTAATAGGCTCAAAGGGTTAGCTTGGGGCTACTAGTAGCCTTAAGCACCGTGTGACGTCTATGGAGGTGATTTTGGGTCACTATAAAAATGATATCCAAGGGATGTGTCTATTATCTTGTGAGAGTCGAAGACTCTAGTTCGGAGAAACCTAGCCTTGAGTCAGTTCCAGTAGTAAATGAATTCTCAGATGTGTTTCTTGAAGATCCTCCTGGAGTTCCTCCTGAAAGGGAAATTGACTTCGGAATAGACCTTCTTCTAGACACTTAACCTATATCTATTCCGCTATACAAAATGGCACCAGCTGAACTCAAAGAGTTAAAAGAACAGTTAAAGGAACTTTTAGACAAGAGGTTTATCAGACCCAATATTTTCTCGTGGGGCGCACCAGTTCTATTCGTGCGTAAGAAAGATTATTCTCTTAGAATATGTATAAACTACCGTCAGCTGAACAAAGTCACAGTCAAGACTAAATACCTACTTCCCAGAATTGATAACTTGTTTGACAAACTTTAGGGAGCCAGTTAATTTTCTAAGATAGACCTCAGATCATGCTATCATCAACTCAGAGTCAGAGAATATGACATTTCGAAAATAGCTTTCCAAACCCGGTATGGTCACTTCGAGTTTCTAGTCATGTCCTTTGGTCTTACAAATGCCCCAGTAGCCTTCATGGACTTAATGAATGACGTGTTCATGCAGTACTTGGATATGTTTGTCATAGTCTTCATTGATGACATTCTTGTCTATTCCCGTAGTGAGAATGATCACACAGATCATCTTAAAGTCGTACTTTAGACTCTCATAACTCACCAGTTGTTCGTCAATTCAGTAAGTGTGAATTTTGGCTAAGGTCAGAAGAATTCCTTGGTCATATTATTTCTGGTGATGGCATTAGAGTTGATCCTCAAAAGATCGAAGCAGTGAGAAACTGGCCTAGACCAATTTCTCCATCAGATATCAGGAGCTTCTTGGGTTTAGCTGGCTATTATCGTTGGTTTTTTAAAGGGTTCTCATCTATTGCATCCCCTATGTCTAAATTGACTCAGAAGAAAGTCAAGTTTCAGTGGTCAGATTCCTGCGAGAAGAGTTTTTAGGAGTTGAAGACTCGACTCACCTCAACCCTAGTTTTGACTCTACTAGATGGTTTAGATGGGTTTGTTGTGTACTGTAATGCATCCAAAGTAGGTTTGGGTTGTTTCCTCAGGCAGAGAGGTATGGTCATAGCCTATGCCTCTAGACAGCTTAAGCCCCATGACAAGAATTACCCTACCCATGATCTTGAGTTAGCAGCTATAGTGTTTGACTTAAAGATTTGGAAGTATTACTTGTATGAGGTACATGTTGATGTGTTCATAGATCACAAAAGCTTGCAGTATGTCTTTTCTCAGAAATATTTGAATTTACATCAGAGAAAATGGTTAGAATTGTGAAATATTACGACATGAGTGTTCTGTACCATCCGAGCAAGGCCAATGTAGTGGTTGATGCTCTCAGTAGATTGTCTATGAGTAGTGTTTCTCATGCTGAGAATGATAAGAAGAAGTTAGCTCAGGAAGATCATCAGCTTGTCTGACTAGGTGTTAGCTTAGTCGATTCAGCAGAAGGTAGTGTATGGGTTTAGAATAGTTCAGAATCATCTCTGGTTTCTGAAGTAAAGAAAAAGCAGGACAGAGATCCCAATCTAGTTAAACTAAAAGAGTCAGTCAGAGATTAGAAAGTAGAGGTTTTCTCCTAAGGGGGAGATGGTGTGTTGCATTGCTAGGGGTGTTAATGTGTGCCAGGTATAGATGACTTGAGCAATGAATTCTTGTAGAAGCGCATGATGCGCGATACTCTATTTATCCAGGGGCACTAAGATAGACCGTAATTTGCTGAAGATCTATTGGTGGAGTGGGATGAAAAGGGATATCACAGAGTTTGTAGCTAAGATTAAGCACCAAAATCCGAGTGGGTCCATGCAGGAGTTTAGTATTCCCACATGGAAATGGGAAGAAGTGAACATGGACTTTGTGATGGGTTTGCCTTGTACTCGTCATCAGCATGATTTGATTTGGGTTATCATAGATAGGATGACCAAATCTGCTCATTTCTTGCCAGTTCATACCTCTTATTCTGCCGAGGACTATGCCAAAATCTATATTAGAGAGTTGTCCAGGTTACACGGAGTCTCAATGTCTATCATCTTAGATAGAGGTACCCAGTTTACCTCTTATTTTTTTAAAGCATTCCAAAAGGGTCTTGGTACCCAAGTTAACCTTAGTACAACTTTCCACCCTCAGACAGATGGTAAAGCAGAAAGGACCATTCAGACTATAGAAGATATGCCGAGAGCATGCATTGTTGATTTTAAAGGTAGTTGGGATGACCACTTGCCTTTGATTGAATTCACATATAATAACAGTTATCATTCTAGTATTCAGATGGCTCTATTGAGGCTCTCTATGGTAGGAGATATAGATCTCTAATTGGTTGGTTCGAGGTTGGTGTAGCAGCAGTAGTAGGGCCTGACTTAGTGTTTGATGCCATAGAGAAGGTTCAGCTGATCAGGGAAAATCATAGGGTAGCCCAGAGCGGACAGAAATCATATGTAGATGTGAGGAGAAAAGATCTCAAGTTTGAGATCGGTGACCTTGTGTTCTTGAAAATCTCTCCCATGAAGGGGTGAAGAGGTTCGGAAAAAAAGGAAAGCTCAGTCCCCGATATGTCGGTCCTTATAGAATTTTCAGTCATTTTGGAAAGGTAGCTTACGATCTTGAGTTTCCTTTAGATCTAGCTTAAGTGCACCTAGTGTGTCACGTCTCCTTACTAAAGAAATGCATTGGTGACCCAGTAGTCATAGTTCCTTTAGAGGGCTCAGATATTCAGAATGATCTATTATTCGAAGAGATTTTTGTTCAAATCCTTGACCATCAGATTCACAGACTGGGGAACAAAAAAGTTCCCTTACTCAAAGTTCTTTGGTGGAATCGGTCCGTTGAGGGAGCTAATTGGGAAATAGAAGCAGATATGTGGACCAAGTATCCTCACCTCTTCTCCGCAAACCCAGATTCAACTTAAGGTAACAGTCTTTCTTAGATTTTCTTAGTTCCATGTTTAGTTACAGTTACAAATTTGGTATTCTTTACTGTCACATATCATCTTCATGACAGTCATGCATTCATGAATCAGTTCAGCCATGTACCTATGCCTTAGATATGCATGTTCAGCATGAAAACACATCTTATTAGTAGTTTCAGTCATGTATTCCATGCGTCAGATATGCATGGTCAGTGTGTAAACTCAGTCTATCAGTGTTTCTTACCTTATTCAGTCTCATTCGAGGACGATTGTTCTCAAGGGGGAGATATTGTAATACCCTGTATTTTCCTAGCCTAATTTAACTCTCAGTACATGAGTTATCCTATATAAATTTTTTTAAAATACTCAGTATTTTTAATTTTAGAGCATACCATTGCGTAGAAAATTCAGTCAGCTTTCCAACGATATAAAATTTGACCAAATCCAACACTAGGGTGAGAAGTTATAGCATACTTTGTAAAACAGTGTGCCAAATTGGAAACAAACGCGTCGCGGAGCCAGACCAAATGGCAATTGTCAAATCCAGTGAGACTCCGCGATCATGGCGCATCGCACCAAGTCTTATTTTCATATTTGTCCTTTTTCCAGTGAAGCTACGCGATTTCACCACGTCGCGCCATCAACCCAGTTTGCAATTGTCATTTTCCAGTGACACGACGCAATAGCGCCAAGGGCCCTGGTCGAAAATATTTGATGAAAATTAAAAGTTTCATCCAGTGTTAAACTAGTCTTTTTCTATGATTTTAATATGCTTAGATATGGGATTTAATCCCTAAAAATGTTTTAAACTCATTCTTTATTAACTTTTCCCCAAAATCAACAAGCTCTCTTTCAATTAGAAAACCCTAAACTTCAAGCAATCAAAGAGTATTCCTCAGGAAAATCATCAAGAACTTCAAGAATTAAAATATCCAGGTATGTCAGATGTTCATTCATGGGTTCCTTTCAACCATGAAGTCCAAGAATCCATTTTTAAAACTACAAGTTTATAGAATTATTAATTCCATGCTTAAAATTAATTGTATGCATGTTCATGATATTAATTTGGTTTTAAATCCGTAATTATTATAAGATTCATGAAATTAGAATAGTATTTATGAGGAGTTAATTGAATTGCATGCTAAACCCTTGAATTTGCAATTGAGTATTATATTCATAAAGTTCATGTGTTGACCATTATCAGTGAAATAATCCATGCTCCCCAAGTGTTTGCTAAAATGCCTATGTGAAGTAAATAGTGGAATCATGACAGGTCATTATGTGGTCTCAATCATGTACAAGCTTATGCCCTACCAGTGTTTGATAAAATGCTTCTATAAATGAATTATGAACAAATGTACATTGTTATGCTTTTCGAGATCATGCTATGCTTTAGTTTTCATGCTATCGAGTCCTGAGGGTATCTAATACCCAACAATCTAGCTATTTACCTAGAGCTCCAGTAGTTACAGAATAGTCTCATTAGTGTCACGATCAGTAGCACTCTCAGTCAGTTATAGAACTCAGTAAACTCAGTAAGTTACTGTTCATGCAAATGAACCCTTGCATTCATCCTTACCTCATGCACATGAACCCTAGAATTCATTCTTATAGAACTTAATGAAATACAGTATCAGTCTAGTTCAGCTTAGTATAATCAGTTTAGTGTTTATTCAGTTGGGAGTAGGATTCAGCACCAAGTGAACCCAAGGATGGGGGCTAACCTGCCAGTAGAGGGTGTGATCCGTAGAAGCAGTCCTTGCGTTCCAGAACTACGTAGCTAGCATAGGTTCAGACATCAACCTTCCAGTTGAGGGTTGATGAGGTATTTAAAACTGACAGTTTAGGGTTCCACCGTTCTCATTAGAGTACCTGCCAAATGAGGGTAACTCTTCATCTTGTCTTTACCCGTGGAATGGTACTGACACCCTTCCAACTGGGGTTATAGGTTGGACCTCAGTTATCTTATTTAGGGTATGTCGGTTAGATGATTACTTCCCACAGTTTCAGTCTCTGTACTCAGTCTCAGCATAGAACTCAGTTCAGTTCTACAGAATTAGGACTGTCAGACACAGTCACCCAGTTATCAGTAATTCAGTTATCAGTAATCTCAGATATAAGTTACTCAGTAATTAGAACTCAGTACTCAGCTTTAGTAAAAGCTAGTTACAATATACATGCATATGCAAAGTATTGCATACTCAGTATTTACAGTAGTTTTAGATTTCTATATACTCATAATCAGGTATTCTATATCATTTAGTAAGTTGTTTTTCATGCACATGAACCCTTGCATTCATCCTTACCTCATCTAGCATACCTGTACATTCCATGTACTAATGCATAATTTTCTCTTTTTGCTATGATGTCTCATATCATAGGTTCGAACGCTCAGGTTCCTAACTGCGCATAGAAAAAATTAGATTCTGCCAGCAGTGTCAGATTTAGTAGTGGGTCCTCATCTATCGAGGATATATTTTATTTTCGTATTTCAGTAGTTGGAGTTAGTTGGGGGCTTGTCCCATCATCTCCACTTTTAGACAGTTCGGTTAGAGGTTTTTCATACTAGATAAGTTTAAATAGTATTTTAGTTTTCAGATGATATTACAATTATTCTTTATCAGTATTTCAAATTTTGAACCTTATGGCATTTCAGCCTATTTTCCGTATTTATCTCAGTATTATTATTCAGTATTCACAACAGATATTAATCATGGATTAGCTTGTGGTCCTTCGGGGTCGTAAGCACCGTGTAGCATTCGAGATACAGACTCGGGCGTTACAATCTCTCTCTGACCATCCCTCAAAAAAAGAAAGGAGCTACCTCTGAGTTAAACTTGGATCTATATATATATATATTATAATATATAAACACACACACACACACATATATATATATATATTATAATATATATATATATATATGTGTGTGTTTATGTATTTGTAACTTTCTTTTACAATCTTATTATTTTAAGTGAACCAAAAATCCTAAAATTCACTACTAAATTTTTTAAGTCCTAAAGAAGGCGTTTTACTAACTTTAACCTTAAGCCATAGGCTGATCTAGGATTTAAAATTTATGGGTTCTTTGGGAAAAACAGAAATCCAATGTATACTGAATGAGGAGATTTAATCCAAAAACCAACAGAGGAACAAAGCTATAGTATGCTCATTTTTTGAACATGACCAATAATACATTTCATTATAGATTTTCAACTTATTATTCTTATATATTTACTATATTTCTCAATATAAATATAAGATCCACGTGAAAGTTACTTAATTTTTGAGAACCCCCACCTACCCCCTAAATTCGCCCCTGCTTGAGCTGCCCCTGCATCCACACCTTTACACTTACATCTATTTCTCATAACTCTTCAGATAATATTTTTATCTTCTATATCAATCAAAAGAAAATAAGTATGAAAATCACTTATTTTAACAAGAAAACATTTCATTCATATTAAGTATACCGTTAGTGGCAACAAATTCTCGTATATATTTCAATTTCCATACAGGTACGACTTTTTGACAAAAATAATCTATTACTAAATCAATTAACGAAAATAATGTTTTTTTTGTTATGAAAATTTATAGAATTAGTATAAATGTATTTCTCAAAAACATAATGTATTTCTCAAAAACATATTAAGTATTATTTTATTCAAAAAATTTAACAGGCAAAAACTAATGGTTGACGAGTAAATGGATGCAGAAAATGTTATTGTCAGTAATGTTTTTAAAAGTTGTTATTGGTAGTAACAACTTAAATGTGTTCAGAGTAGTTCAGAGTCATCTCTAGTTTCCGAGGTGAAAGAGAAGCAAGACAGGGATCCTAGCCTTGTCAAGGTAAAAGAGTCAGTTCAGAGTCAGGAAGTAGAGGTTTTCTCCCAAGGGGGAGATGGTGTTCTTCGTTGCCAGGGTCGTCTGTGTGTTCTCGGTGTAGATGACTTGAGGTAGCAAATTCTTGCAGAAGAGCATGGTGCGTGATACTCTATTCATCCAGGGGATACTAAGATTTACCGCGACTTACGGGAGATCTATTGGTGGAGTGGGATGAAGAGGGATGTTGCAGAGTTTGTGGCTAAGTTCTCTACATGTTAGAAGGTTAAGATAGAGCATCAGAAACCTAGTGGTTCCATGTAGGAGTTCACTATTCCTACTTGGAAGTGGGAAGAAATGAACATGGACTTCGTGACGGGTTTGCCTAGAACACATCATCAACATGATTCAGTTTGGGTCATTGTAGACAGAATAACCAAGTCAGCTAATTTCCTTCCAGTTCGTACCTCTTAATCAGCCGAGGATTATGCCAAAATCAATATCAGGGAGTTGGTCAGATTACACGGTGTTCCACCATCTATCATATCAGACAGAGGTACCCAGTTCACCTCTTACTTCTGTAAAGCATTCCAAAAGGGTCTTGGTACCCAAGTTCATCTCAGTATAACGTTTCATCCTCAGACAGATGGTCAAGCAGAAAGGACCATTCAAACTCTAGAAGATATACTAAGGGCGTGTGCAATTGATTTCAAGGGAAGCTGGGATGACCACTTGCCTTTGATTGAGTTTGCATACAACAACAGTTATGACTCCAGTATTCAGATGGCTCTATTCGAAGCTCTTTATGGTAGGAGATGTAGGTCATCGATCGGTTGGTTCGAAGTTAGTGAGACCGTAGTCATAGGGCCTGACTTAGTATTCGATGCCTTAGAGAAAGTTCAGTTAATCAGAGAAAGACTCCGGGCTGCTCAGAGCCGACAGAAGTCTTATGCGAATGTTCGTAGAAAGGATCTCGAATTCGAGGTCGATGACTATGTCTATCTCAAGATCTCTCCTATGAAGGGAGTGAAAAGATTCGGCAAGAAGGGAAAACTCAGTCCCCGATATATAGGTCCCTTCAGTATTGTCAGTCACTTCGGCAAGGTAGCCTATGAGCTCGAGTTGCCTTCAGATCTAGCCTTAGTTCATCCAGTCTTCCATGTCTCTTTGCTCAAGAAGTGAATAGGTGACCCGGCAGTTGTAGTCTCTATTCAGAGTGTTTACATTCAGAATAGCCTCTTTTATGAAGAGATTCCAGTCGAAATCCAAGACTATCAGACTCGTAGGCTGAGGAACAAAGAATCCCTCTAGTCAAGGTTCTTTGGCGGGATCAGTCCATGGAGGGAGCTACTTGGGAAGCAGAAGCAGACATGCGAACCAAGTACTCTCATATTTTCTCTGCTAATTCAAACTTAGCTTGAGGTTACCATTTTCCTTAAGCTTCTTCAGTTACATGTTCAAAATTCCAGTGTAAAATTGGTAGCGAGTATCAGTGCATAGCTTATCATGCATTCATGAGTTCAGCTTATCAGTCATGCATCAGATATGCATGCTTAGTTGGTCTATATTCATTTTAGAATTCAATTTAGTCCTAAATTATGTGCCAGTTGAGCATGATCAGTGTATACGTCATTTTATCTTTTCTCCCCTTTCAAGCAGTCATCATTCGAGGACGAATGTTTCCAAGGAAGAGATATTGTAATACCCCGAAATATCTAAACCAATATTAGATCCATGTACCAAGCTCATGCATAGTAAATCATGGTTATTTTATAGTTTTATGAGTAGGTTAGATTTATATTAAGTCTTCAAATAACTCCCAGCTATCAGACGAATCAAAACATTCCTTACCGATTTAATTCATGAGAAGGATATTGGTATAAACAACTTCAAACGAGCATATCTCTCATTATACTTAGAATTTTTTATCTCATGACCTATCAACAGATACATAATTGAATTATATTTCCAATGATACTAATTTTTCCTAAATCCGATATCGGAGCAAAGAGTTATTCCTATTTTGACCAGCATGTCAGGCTGGAAATAGTGTGACGACATTCGTGGTAGCTTACCACATTTTAACGCACTACCACGAAGTTCGTCAGCCTTAGGTAGAATATAGATCCAGTTTGATGATATTCCTAGTAGCTTATCATATTTATGATGCCCTACCACGAAGGTCGTCAGCCTTAGGCAGAATCCAGCTCCAGTGTGATGACATTCGTGGTAGCTTACCACATTTGTGATGGCCTACCACGAAGGTCGTCAACCTTAGGTAGAAACCAGCTCTAGTGTGATGATATTCATGGTAGCTTACCACATTTGTGATGCCCTACCACGAAGGTCGTCAGCCTTAGGTAGAAACCAGCTCCTGTGTGACGACATTCGTGGTAGATTACCACATTTGTGACGCCCTACCACGAAGGTCGTCAGACATAGGTAGAAACCATCAATTCCAGCTTCTGTGTGATGACATTTTTGGCATCTTACCACATTTTTGACGCCTTGTCACAAATGTCATCAGCTATTATTTTCAGCAACTGGGAATTTATTTCATAAGGGTATTTTGGTCTTTTCCCTTCACTTTCCACGACTCATAACCCTAAAGAGGCGTAATTTTTCCTATTTTTCTTCATTTAAGCATCCTAAAAACCCTATCTTACACTCTTAACCACAATATTAGGGTTTCCATCAAACTCATCTCTCAAAAGCAAGATTCAAACCTTTTTCTAAGATAATTGAGAATTAAGTTTCCCAATCCAAGAACTCTCCAACAAATCATCAAGGTTTCCTTTTTAAGGTATGCGTAGTGTTCATCTATGGATCCAATCTGTTCATAGAGCTCAAGAATCATGTTTTAAATATTATTTTGTAAACTTTTTGTGGTGATATGAGTATGTACGTGTTGACGATTGTTGTTTAAGTTTCAATGTGATGTCTAAAGGTGTTTTCATGGAATATATATGGTTGTTAATTGAAAACCATAAACTTTAGGTGGTTTAATATGGTGCAAGTATGAAACTCACCTATGCCTTAAAGAATGCATGCAAGGTGTTTGATAAAATGCTTAGGATGCTAGAAATTCATGTTTGTATGGTTCTATGATGTCTAAATGACAAGTCCAAGTTAGCTATATACTTCAATATGAATCCCATGCTTTTCATGTGTTGCTATTATGGTGGTGTGAAGCATGTAAGATAATGGAGATATACAATATGTACACGAAATATATCCATGCATTCCCTACAATGTTTAAGATGTTGAATAACTATATGAAATATGATATCCCCTACTTATGATATTATGAATTGTGGACTCAAATCTTGTGATTAAGTCATGTCATGTGTGTCAGTTTCCTTCTATCGAGTCCTAGGGGTATTCGTACCCGAAAACTATAGTTGTGTGACTAGAGCCATGTCATGTTTCACGATATACAAAATCAAGCCATGATTTAGTAGAATTCAGTCAGTCATGTGACTCAGGAAACCTCATGGTCTCAGTCAGTTATTAGATATCAGTAGTATTCCATCAGTCAACAGAATTCAGTAAGTTCCACTTACGTACAGTCAGTTAAATCATGTCCAGTCTCTTCAGATGGGAGTAGGAGTTAGCACCGAGTGAACCCAAGGAGGGGAAATCACCTGTATATGAGGGTGTAATTCTTAGCAGTCATCCTTTCATTCCAGAACTATGTAGCCAGCATAGGTTGAGACATCGCATCCTGTTATATGAGGGTAGATAAGGTGGCTTAACCTGTTATACGAGGGTTCCCACCGTTCTCACTAGAGTTACCTGTTATATGAGGGTTGCTCATATATTATCCTTACCAGTGGTGCGGTATTGACACCCTTCCAGTCAGGGCAAAGATTGGACCCCATCTTAGGCATAATGGCACATATGGGGCATGTCGGTTAAACAACTACCTTTCATAGTTTCAGACTCAGTCTCAATAAAAGAACTCAGATAGGTCTTCAGATATCAGTATACCAGGACTGTCAGATACAGTCAAATCTAGTTATAGTGCGGAACTCAGATAGTTCCATTAGATTTAAGATAGTCAGATAAAGTCGCCCATGTTATCAGAACTACAGTTTCAGCCATGTCAGTTATCAGTAAACCATGTATTAGCATACAAATCTAGCTATCACGTACCCACGATCTTAGTTACTATTTATGTATGTTTATACTCTCACATTCATATCAGTCAGTCAGTTAGCATTGTTCATACATGTAAACCCTTTTTGCATTAGCCTACCTCACTCGTATACTCAGTACTCCAGTTGTACTGACGCATTTATGCTATGGTGCTTTCTTTCATGTTACACCATAGGTTCATAGACATGGGCTCCAGATCAGCAGTAGTATCCAGCCGCAGAGTTCCAGTGAGTCCTCATCCATTTGAGGGCGATATTATTTTATTTCATTTATTATTTCAGCTCAGTTTTGCTAGACGGAGTTAGTTGGAGACATGTTCCTTCAACTCCTTATTCAGACAATACTTAGAGGTTTTCCGATTCAGTATTCAGACTTATGTTCAGATTTGATTTAGTCTTCAGATGTTTTGGGTATCTTTCACCCATATGGATATTATGTTTTGACAAATTCTTTATTCAGTTGAACCTTATGGCCTACATGTTCATGTTTTCTGCATTATTACGTTATATATGTAGTGTACAGGTACAGATATTAGTCATGGGTTAGCTTGTGGTCCCTCGGGGTCATGAGTACCGTGTAGCATTCCGATTTAGAAAAATTGGGGCGTTACAGGATAGGTTGGGCATCAACCTCTCCCACTGCTTCTCTACACATACTGACATTACTACAAAAATCTAAAAGTCTGACTTGGTTAATTGTTCTACCATCTCCACCTTAGCTTAAAGCCATTATTCTAAGTCTGTGAACCCCTTAATAAACTCTAAATCGAGCTGAGACCACTTTACTCTAGAGTCTGAGATATGACAATGCTCATAAACACTAAGCTCATTCTGAAGGACTACTCCTGATAATGTAAGGTCCACTGCTAGTTCTTCCTTCTGATACATGATTCTTAGTTTTCTATTATCCCAACAATCATCATAATGCAATCTCAACACTAACTAACTTAGAATTCTCAACTTCTCTTTCTACGAGTTCAATCTAGAGATTCAAACTTAAATTAACTGAAACTGAGGTACTACCCCTTCACTCAAGGACTGGTTCATCAAGAAACTGAAATGGAATGACTCTATTACTGAAATTAACTAAAGAAATTTTCTGAAATACTGCAACAGAGCAATTTCTGTATACTCATCTGGCTGGAATAGATTTACCTACTAAGGTAAGCACTAAGAAAGGTTCTACTAATATTTCTAGTTTGACTTAAAGTTGACTGTTATGCAAGGAGTTACAAAAGACAGAGAAGCTCCTGGATCTAATATGGCATGAACATGTAAATGGACGATATGTAACGTACCAGTGACCATATCAAGAGAATTTTCCTGATCTTGTCAGGACTGAAGTGCATAAAGTCTATTTGGGTGTTGCCCACTGGTGGTACTGAAAGTGGCACCCTACTGGTACGGGTGACCGGACTAAGCTGAAGGACGGTTGGACTGACCTTGTGATCCTGACTGAGTACAATCTCTGATTATATGTCCTAACTTGCCACACCCAAAACATACGCCACTGTTAGCCCTACACACACCCTGATGATTTCTACCATATTTCTAGTAAAGTGGGTGGGATCTCTATACATGCTACCCTAAGACTTAGAGTCTGACGTGCTATCTTGACTAATATTTCTAAACTTTAGCACTGGAGCACTAGCTACAGAAGGATTTGGGGCTGATAATTTCTGATGGAACTAGAACTGGTTACCACTCTCTGACCTTGGCCTAAAACCACTTGTTTTGCTCTCTTATTTTTTTTCTATGTCTGTTCTTACACTTCTCCCCTTTGCTCTGCTGAGTATGAACACCAAGACTAGATAGGACAACAACCTGTATGTTGTTCTGAAAAACTACTAAATTGGCTAACATAGTGAAAGCAACTCTGGATCTACATGGGAGACGTTCTCATTGAAGGGATCTACCTGAACGGGATGAGGTGCTGACTAATTTATGGTCCTCCTTTCGTTAGTTTTTTTAGGAGGCATGTTTTGTAATCAAAATAAAGAAAAGTATCAGACTGAGAATTTAGCTTGAGCTCATGCTCACTCGCACGGCATGAACACTAAAAGAATGGAAACTTTTCCTAAAACAACTCATAGCCTTTTGTCCATAAGTGTGGTGCGCTACACACCCATGCACAAGACTCTACTAGATGCGGCTTTCAGACTCTCTAGGACTTTGTTGAACCTTAGTCTTTGATACCAAGTTTGTAACTCCCCGAGAGTTTACCCTGGATGCCACACGGTGCTTACGACCCTGAAGGACACAAGCTAACCCATGACTGATATCTGTTGTGAGCACAAAATAGTAAAACTGAAACAAATGCAGAAAATAGGCTAAAATGTTGTAAGGTTCAAAAACTAAAATAATAATAAATATAATATCTATTAAAAACATCTGAAAACTGAAATATAGTCTGAACTAGTCTAGTCTGAAAGCCTCTAACTGAACTGTCTGAATATGGAGTTGATGGGACAAGCCCCCAACTAGATTTGACTACTGATAAACTAAAATATTGAAATAAAGTATGCCCTCGATAGATGAGGACTTATTACTAAATATGTGACTGCTGACTAGATCTGTCTAAGAACGGTTAGGAACCTAAGAGTTCAAACCTATGATATGAGACATCATAGCACAAAGAAAGAGTATACGGTCAGTACGTGGAATGTACTGGTATGCTAGATGAGCTAAGGCTGAATGCAAGGGTTCATATACATGATCAGTAAGTGACTGAATGATATAGATTAACTGAATATAAGTGTGCATGAGTAAATGATACTACTAAAATCACTGAGAATGCAATACTATGGACATACATAAATATATACTGTATCTGAGCTTTTTTGAAGCTAAGTATTAAGTTTTGATTACTGAGTAATAGATATCTAGAGTTACTAATAACTTATTTACTGATACTGATTGACTGTGTCTAATAGTCCTGATTCTGTGAAACTGAAATGAATTCTAAACTAAAGACTGAAACTAAAAATGTAGGAGGTAATAATCTAACCGATATGCCCCAAATAAGATAAGATAACTGAGTTGAGGTCCAATCTTTAACCCCAATTAGAAGGGTGCTAATACCGTGCTACGGGAACTAATATTTGGTATGGAGTGAGTTTTATCTAATGGGTGACCCCTGAGATCAGTCCTAAACTAGCAGGTGATCCCTGAGTATGTCAATTTTATATAATGGGTGACATCTCCTAACCTACGCTGGCTATGTAGTTCTAGAACATAGGGATTGTTTCTAGGGACCCATTTCTAACTAACGGGTAAGCCCCTATCCTTAGGCTCTCTCGATGTTGAATCCTACTCCCAACTGAAAGACACAGAACTGATTATACTGAAATGGACTGGATTGATATTGAGTCTACTGAGTTTTCCTGAGTTCTGTAGCTGATTGAGTTCTACTGATCGTGACATGACTGATACTATTCTATAACTGACACTGGATCTAGGTAAACAACTAGATTTTTTGGTATTAAATACCCCCAAGACTCGATTCCCTAAAATGAAAGACATAACAAGATCACAAAGGAATAATAATACTTTTTTGCTAACAATGCTCTCATTTAGACATTTTGTCAAATACTTGATATACATGAACTTTTACATATACTAACACGGCATGATTTCATCACTTTATTCATGTGGACATTCTATCAAACACTTGGGAAACACATTTTCATGCACATAATCATGGATAACATATAAACATGGCAATTACAATGCCCAAACTTACAATTTCATGGGTTTAGCATGCAATTCATATAATTCCCCAAAAAATACTAATCTAATTTCATGAATCTTATAATAATCATGGATTAAATCCAATTAACATCATAGACACATTAATCACTTTGTAAATTTAAGGGTTTATCAATATAATCACATATTCATCACATATGCTATTCAATTTCATGAACTCACACTTAAATCATGGATTTAAAACCCAACTAATATCAAGAACATGAATTCAATTCAAACATGGAAGTTCATAATTCAACAATCTTATAGTTTTAGAAAAATGGATTCGTGGACACTATGTTCAAGCCTACTCAAATCTCTGAAATGCATTTAGCCACTTCCACATCAACATAACATCCAAGCCTATCTTCATAACTACAGCCTCGTGTAAAACTAGCATACAAAAATATTTTCTTAACATGAAACGTTTACTCTCTCCCTTCTAAGAAACTGTTCATCACTATATTATTCCATAAGGAGAGTTCACTGAAGGTTAAAACATGGGGACTTGAGACATGAATGGACACTTTACTAAACTTGACACTTAACTGAGGCCTGAGGAATAGAACATCAACATCTTGGACTTATTCAAGAGATCTAAACTGAGGATATACACGATGAAATCTGAATTTAGCTGATCATTAGGAGTCTAGCATACGTTATGGAAACTGAACACACTGTAAGGCATGAGTACATAAGTCATGAGCTGCATAACTTGAGTTTGGAGTTTCTGTATTCATGGAACATAATTCATAATACTGAGAAAAATGGAACTCCTTATACTAGAAATCGTAAATGTACATAATTTTCGATAATGTGAACGAATAGAAACTATGATCATAGAGTTGACATGTAAGGCATGAGTAGATATCATGATAGCTGAAGTGAAAAACTTTACACTGAGGTAAGGACGCGTTGGGCATCAACCTCTCCCACTTCTTCTCTACACATACTGACATTACTACTAAAATCTAAAAGTCTGACTTGGTTACTTGTTCTACCATCTCCCTCGTTGCTTAAAGCCGTTATTCTAAGTATGTGAACCCCTTAATAAACTCTAAATTGAGCAGAGATCACTTTAATCTAGAGTCTGAGATATGACAATTCTCATAAACACTAAGCTCATTCTGAAGAACTATTCCTGATAATGTAAGGTCCACTTCTAAAACTTCCTTCTGATACATATTTCTTAGCTTTATATTTTCCCAACAATCATTATATAATAACCTCAATACTTACTAACTTAGAATTCTCAACTTCTCTTTCATTGAGTTCAATCTAGAGATTCAAACTTAAATCAACTGAAATTAAGGTACTACCTCTTTACTCAAGGACTGGTTCATCTAGAAACTGAAATGGAATAACTCTATTACTAAAATTAACTAAAGAGATTTTCTAAAATACTGCAACCGAGAAACTTCTGTATACTCGTCTGGATGGAATAGATTTACCTATTGAGGTAAGCACTAAGAAAGGTTCTACTAGGATTTCTAGTCTGACTTAAAGTTGACTTCTATGTAAGGAGTTACAAAGGACATAGAAGCTCCTGGATCTAATAAGGTATAAAAATGTAATAGAAGATCTATAATGTACCAGTTACCACATCAGGAGAATTTTCCTAATCTTGTCTGGACTAAAGTGCATAATGTCTGTTTTAGCGTTGCCCACTGGTGGCACTGAAAGTGGCACCCTGCTGGTATGGGTGACCGGACTGAGCTGAAGGATGGTTGGACTGACCCTGTGAACCTGATTGAGGATAATCTCTGATTCTATGTCCTAAATTTCCACACCTGAAACATATGCCACTGTTAGCCCTACACACACCCTGATGATTTCTACCATATTTCTGGCAAAGTGGGTGGGACCTCTTTTCATGCTACCCTGAGACTTAAAGTATGACATGATATCTAGACTAATATTTCTAAACTTTGGCACTGGAGCACTAGCTACAGAAGGATTTGGGGCTGAGAATTTCTGATGGAACTGGAACCGGTTACCACTCTCTGACCTTGGCCTAAAACTACTTATTTTTCTCTCTTATTTTTTTCTATCTCTCTTCTTACACTTCTCCCCCTTTCTCTGCTGAGTATGAACCCTAATCCTAGATAGGAAAATAGCCTGTAGGTCATTCTAAGAAACTACTAAATTGGCTAACGTAGTGAAAGCATCTCTAGATCTACATGGGAGACGTGCTCATTGAAAGGATCTACCTGAACGGGCTGAGGTGTTGACTAATTTTTTATTCTCCTTTTGTTAGTCTTTTTGGGAGGCATGTTCTATAACCGGAAGGAAGAAAAGCATTAGACTAAGAATTTAGCTTGAGCTCATGCTCACTCACACAACATAAACACTAAAAGAAAGAAAACTTTTCCTAAAACATCTCATAGCCTCTTGTCCATAAATGTGGCGCACTGCACACCCATTCACAAGACTCTACTAGATGCAGTTTTCAGACTCCCTATGACTCTGTTGAACCTTAGGCTTTGATACCAAGTTTGTAACTCCTCGAGAGTACACCCTGGATACCCCACGGTGCTTACGACCCTGAAGGACCACAAGCTAACCTATGACTGATATCTGTTGTGAGCACTGAATAGTAATACTGAAACAAATACAAAAAATAGGCTAAAATGTCATAAGGTTCAAAAACTGAAATACTGATAAATGTAACATCTGTTAAAAATATCTAACAACTAAAATATAATTTGAACTAGTCTAGTCTGAAAGCCTCTAACTGAACTATCTGAATATGGAGTTGATGGGATAAGCCCCCAACTAACTTTGACTACTGATCTACTCAAAAATTGAAATACTTAAATAAAGTATGCCCTCGATAGATAAGGATAAAATACTAAATCTGTGACTGCTGACTAGATCTTTCTAAGTGTGGTTAGGAACCTGAGCGTTCGAACCTATAGTATGAGATATCATAGTGCAAAGAAAGAGTATGCAGTCAGTATGTAGAATATACTGGTATGCTAGATAAGGTAAGGCTGAAGGCAAGGATTCATATGCATGACCAGTAAGTGACTGAATGATATAGAGTAATTAAATATAAGAGTACGTGAGTAACTGATACTACTGAAATCATTGAGTATGAAATATTATGGATATACATAAATATAGATTGTATCTGAGCTTTTTTGAAGCTAAGTACTGAGTTCTGATAACTAGGTAACTGATATCTGGAGTTACTGATAACTGATTTATTGATATTGATTGATTGTGTCTGACAGCCCTAATTCTGTGAAACTGAACTGAATTCTAAACTAAAGACTGAAATTAAAAATATGGGAGGTAATCATTTAACCGACATGCCCCAAATAAGATAAGATAACTGAGTTGGGTTCCAATCTATAAACCTAATTGGAAGGGTACTAATACCATGCCATGGGTACTAACATCTTCTCTGGATTCAGTCCTATCTAATGGGTAACCCCTGAGATCAGTCCTAAACTAGCAGGTGATCCCTGAGTATGTCAGTCCTATATAATGGGTGACATCTCATAACCTATACTGACTACGTAGTTCTGGAACTTAGGGATTGTTTATAGGTACCCAGTCCTAACTAATAGGTAATCCCCCATCCCTAGGCTCACTCGGTGCTAAATTCTACTCCTAACTGAAAGACACTGAACTAATTATACTGAACTAGACTGGAGTCTACTGAGTTTTCCTGAGTTCTATAACTGACTGAGTTCTACTGAACGTGACATGAATGATACTTTTCTGTAACTGACATTGGCTCTAGGTAAACAGCTAGATTATCGGGTATTAAATACCCCTAGGACTCGATATCATAAAAAACAGACATAAGATGATCATAAAGGCATAACAATACTTGGTTGCTAACAATGCACTCATTTAGACATTTTGCCAAACACTTGATATACATGAACATTTACATATACTAACACATCATGATTTTATCACTTTATTCATATGGACATTCTATCAAACACTTGGGGAACACAATTTCATGCACATAGTCATGGATAACATATAAACTTGGAAACTACAATGCCCAAACTTACAATTTCATGGGTTTAGCATGCAATTCATATAATTCCCCATAAAATACTAATCTAATTTCATGAATCTTATAGTAATTATGGATTAAACCTAATTAAAATCATAGACACATTAATCACTTTGTAAATTCAAGGGTTTATCAAGATAATCACATATTCATCGCACATGCTATTCAATTTCATGAACTCGCACTTAAATCATGGATTTAAAACCCAACTAATATCATGAACATGAATTCAATTCAAATATAAAAGTTCATAATTCAACAATCTTGTAGTTTTAGAAAAATGGATTCGTGGACTCTATGGGTGAAAGGAACCCATAGATGAACATCTAACATACTTGAGAAGAAGAGTTCTTAAAGGTTCTTGGAGGATTTCTTGAGATTGACGTTGATTCTTAAAGATAGGGTTCTTGTCTATTGAGAGAGAATTTTTTAAATCTTAAGAAAAGTGAGTGAATAATGAGGCATTAGGTTATTTAGGGTATAAATCCTGTGTTTAGGCTGATTAGGGGTTTTGAGAATTGACCAAACAGCCCCTGAAATTAAATAACGGAAGCTGAAATCTTGATTTTTCACCCCAATGTGATGCGGTACAATCGTGTTAGCTCACTGGAAAGTGGACAACTGGGAACTAGGCTGATGGAGCAACACGGCGCCATCGCGGTACCTCACTATATGGGAAACTGGGCCTTGGTGTGACATGCCATTATCGCGGAGTAACACTGGAAAAGTGACAATTGGGAAATGGCTGGTGGCGCAACGCGGTGGTATCGCGTTGGCTCACTGGAAAATGACAATTTCCATTTTGACATACTCCGTGATGCACTAATGTCCTGAATAATGGTGTTTAACGACTGAAACTTAAAATAGCCATAACTTCTTACCCTATTAATGGATTTAGGCAAATTATCTATCGTTGGAAAGATAATTCAATTTCCTACGCAATGGTAGGATCTAAATTGAAAAAAAGTACTGAGTATTTAAAATTTTTTATATTGGATCACTCATTTATTGAGAGTTAATCTAGGTTATGGAAATACGGGGTATTACATGAGTCCTTGAAATAATAGAATCTATCACCACTTGATGAATGTTATGAATTGTCTAAACCTAGTGTATGGGAAATATCTAGTACCTATATTATGAAAGAATGTAGCCAAAAAGGAATATATATGGTTATAACTTTGGAATGTACTGAGTATGTGAGACATGCACTAAATCATGAAAATACCTAATGTATGCTTTAAAATTGAGGACATGAGATATTTGCTGTAATGTGCATTTCAATCATGGTTGTGTGTAAAAGTTATAAGACTTAGTGAAATATTTAAAGCATGAACTGAAAATGTTTTTATACATTAGGAAGCGGTAGAGACATAAGTACTATATGTAAATCTCAAGTTAGAGCTAAATAAGTTGTAAAACCATACTGAGGATCATGCATGAATTCCAAGAAAGAATGCATGAATATATTAAATGAATGCAAGAAAAAGTAAAACATGTGGTGAAATCATCTGAATAATTGAATAAATGATAAACTGAAAACTTGGTCATACAAACCTGAGCTGATATAATCTGAATACTGAACTGCTGTAGGATCTATTATTTAACTGACATGCCCTAATCTGAGCTAATCTGGGTCCAATCTATAACCCCAGTTTGAAAGGTGTCAGTACCTTGCCACGGGTACACGATCCACTAAGTTAATGTCCCGAAGGACTAAGGTATCATCCCTCTAATAGAGGGTGACCCCTAAGAGAGTGTCATTCCTCTATTGGTGGGTAACATATTATAACCTATACTAGTGACATAGTTATGGAACTTAGGGACTTCTATTAACGGTCTTAGTCCTTTACTAGTGGGTGAGACTTCATCCCTAGGTTCGCTTGGTGCTAAGTTCTACTCCCAATTGAAAGACTCTGACGTGTAAGATGGTATATGCACTGATAATTAATATTCTCAAATATGGTATTTTGAAGATAATAGTGCATGAAAAATATGAAGTAATCATGAACATATTGACTGATGTATTTAGCATGGTATAATATTGGTGAGTGCTCATTTTGAAAATGTCATAAATTTCATGGTACAAATTTGATATGAATAACTTGAAATCTTGAAAACTGTAGCATGCATAATCATCGAGGTATCGAGTGTTCATAACCCACCAGCATTGAAAAATACAATGAAATACAATAATTTTAAAGTAATGACATGATAAGAAATTTCATGACTTAAACTCAAGAATCCAACAATTTCATTAATTTAACAAATTATCATGATTAAAGTACGGAAGAATACTTGAAATTATGATGGAACACTATTTCATGGTAGAATTCAGGAATTATATGAGGAAATCATGGAATTTATACTTTTCATGGAACCCTAAATCATAATAGAATTAAACTTGAGAATTAGGGAAAACTTTGGAACTCAATGGGTTAAAGGAACCCATTGATGAATACCCCACATACCTGAATTTTTTGACTTCTTGAAGGGAAGCATGGACTTGGATCCTTGGAAGTTGAATTTTTTAAGAAGAACCCTTATTTGGTATTCTTGAGGATTAGGGAGAAGAGAGATTGTGTAATTGGTGTGTTTTAGGGTTATGGGATGTTAAAATCGCATTTATATCAGTCATAGGATAGTTTAGGACATAAATGACTTATTTACCCTAAAAAAACTTAAGAGAAATGTGTGTTTTAGAATTTATAAACAAGGTCCGTGCCACGCTGAAAGTTGCCAAGAACAAGGTCTGTGCCACACTGAAATTGCGTACCCTCACTGGTTTCTCACAAAAATGCTCATAACTTTTTGCTCAAGTATCAAATTAAGGTAAAATCGGATGCACTGGAAATAGGAAACATTTATCTAAAATTGGTGGGTCTTGATCTCCAAAATTTCATATATTCTAGAAGTTTTACATGTTTAAAGTTGACCCTTGTAGGATCGAATACCAAAATTTGATCGAATCAAAAGTTCTTAACTCAAATTTGCTCTAAGTGTTTCCTATGAGCATTTTTCACATCAAAACACACTTTACACTAAGTTAATGATCATGAAACATATATTCATATTCAAATAATAGGATTAGAGTTTTTACACATAGGAATGACGATTCGAATTCTAGCCCAAAAATCTGGGGTGTTACACAAAGTATTTGAGCATACTGACCATACAACTCTTAGGTACCTTATGGTGAAGAAGGATTCTAACCCTAGATTAATTCAATGGGTATTATTGCTAGAAGAGTTTTACTTTGAGTTTAAAGATCGAAAGGGCACAGAAAATTAGGTTGCAGACCATTTATCCTGCCTAGAAGAGGAGGTAATGCTTAAACTAGGGGATGAGCTTGAGGTTGATGATACTTTTCTAGATGGTAATGTCTTGGAAGCATCACAAGACTTAATCCCTTGGTTTTTTTACTTTGCCAATTATTTGGAAAGTAAACTCATCCCAAAAGACATCATTTCAGCAGCAAAAATTATTTATACATGAGGTACGAAAGTTCTTTTGGGATGAACCTTACTTATTTCAGATGTGTGTAGATGTTGTGATTCGGAGGTATATCCCCGAAGTTGAAATGTTGAGTATTCTTGAGTCTTGTCATTTATCTCTAATTGGGAGTCATCATGGAGGTTTTTGCTCGGCCCACAAAATTTTGAAATATGGTTATTACTAGCCAACAATCTATAAATATGCACATGACTATGCCTGGGCCTGTGACCAATGCCAAATGCAGAAATATCTCACATAAGTATGAGCTCCTGATGACACCTATGCTTCAGTTTCAATTGTTTGATGTATTTGGTATTGACTTCATGGGTGCATGCATGAGTTCACATAATATAAAGTACATATTGGTGGTAGTCGACTATGTGTATAAGTCGAAGGAGGTAGTTTCACTTCCAAATAATAAAGGTCGGAGTGTCACAACATTTTCAAAGAAAAATATTTGTTCTCAATTTGGTACTCCACAAGCTTTCATCAGTGATGGTGGGACCCACATTTGCAATCATCTATTTAAATCCCTACTTGAGAAATATAGAGTGAAATATAAGATGACAATACCTTACTATTCCCAGAAAAGTGGACAAGTAAAGGTATCCAATCATAGATCAAGTCTATTATGGCGAAGACTATGAATGCCAATCGGACTGACAGGTTGAAAAGTTAGATGATACATATTGGGCCAGTTGAACAACTTAAAAACTACCATAGGTACCTTAAATTACCATCTTGTGTACCGCAAGGCATACCACTTGCTGGTTGAACTTGAGCACAAGACATTATGGGCATTAAAGAAGCTGAATTTTGAGTGGAGTGATGTTGGACACTTGAGATCAGATAAGATAAATGTATTAGATGATTTTTTCATCCGTGCTTATGAAATTTCAACCTTGTATAAAGAGAATATGAAATTTTACCATGACAAGCGAATTGAGAAGAAGGTATTCCTACCTAGTGATGTGGTTTTGATGTATAATTTGAGACTTCACTTGTTTCCTAGCAAGATGAAGTCTAGGTGGTCTGGACCATTCACTGTGGTAAGAGTATTTCCACATGGTGAAATTGAGCTAAAGTGAGATTGAGATTCCCCATTTAAGGTAAACGGGCATCGTGTTGGGCATTACATGAGAAGTATAGAGGAGTTGAAAGTGTGTGAGAATGTTAGCCTTAGCGAAGTCTGAGTATCCAAGGGAGATGAGTCGTGCCGCGATGTTAAATCGGGCACTACATGAGAGGAATTCCTTGGGCTTGTTGGTGAAGTCTGAGTACCCAACATAGCCATGTCGGACCATGATATTAAATAAAGCATTTCTTGGGAGGCAACCCAAGGTTTTAATATTCACTTTGTTTTTGTTTTGTAGGTTAGAACGCATGGAGAAGTACCTAAAGAATGGTAAAAATTACAAAATCTTAGAAAAGTCAAGGTGAGTGGACCTATGAGGTAAGTGGACCTACGACTCAACCTTTGAGTCGAAAGTCTAACCCTCAACATGTAAGTTGAATCATGGGAGTCACAAAAAATATTTGAGTCTCTAAACTTCAATCTACGACCCCTACCTATGGCCCATAGGTACAACCTATAACCCCATAGGTTGGGTAATAGAAATAAAAAAAATAGGGTTGCAAAAGTCTACCTACAATCCATAAGTAAGGACGTAGGTAGCCTCTGCACTTGGTTCAAATTTAAAAATATCATACGGGTTGGGCCCTTCTAACCCAGCCTAGATCGGATCACCCATGCCCTTATAACCCTAAATCCAATTCTTTGACGCATTAACTCTTCAGTTAAAACTTCCTTCTTAAATTCAAACTCTTTTTCTCCCTTTTAATAGTTAAAAATGAAAACCCTTCTCACACTACCACTTACCTACATATTACACTTAGAGTTTAAGGCAAAATCACTATTTCTTCTTCTTCTACAATCTTCATTCAAGGTAAGGTTTTTCATGGTTCAAGTTTGATTAATAACTAGATTTTGATTGAAATAACCTATGCATGTACTTGAAAGTAGAGTAGAAATTGATTGACTCAAATAATTGTTCAATACCTATGAAAATTGAATTGATGCATGTTATGGTGATCAAAATTGGTCTATAAATTTGAAATCATTATCAAATTTGGATTAAAACTTTGGGAAGAAATTTAAAAATGCCCATGTTGAACCCACAAAACCCATGTACGACATATAAGTTACTACAAGTCAAAGATGGCCTCGTAGGAATCAGACTTGAAGCACTGAAAGTTGAGAGGCTTTGTCTGCCACCTACGAGCCTACCTATGGCCTGGTAGGTTGGGGCATAGGTAGGCCTAGAATTGGAGTCTCAATTTTCTTTTTGTTTTTTGTTCCTTTATTGTGTTTCAATAACTGACAACTCTCTTTTACTAGAACTATGGCACCCAAATAAATACCAAAGAAGGGCATGCAGTACAGGTTGAGAGGTGAGTCTCTCGAACAAAGTGGATATGTAGAGGAGTACCCCATTGATAGTGTGCCCTTGGATCCATGCTAAAAAAGGGGCCATACTCAAACACAAGCAACAGTCAGGGCTGGTATTCAGCTAGGTTCTCATCCTTAACCAGCATCGACACCTTAACCCAGCCCCAGGCTACCCCAGCTCAAGTTATCCAAACTTAACCCAGGATGAAGTCAGCTAAAAAATCACCATCACACTCTCTTATACCTCTCTAGTATGATGATGGAGAGGATGAGTTTAGTTTTAATATCACTGATAAGGATTCAACCATCCCAGTATGAAGAGGGGACAAAGTTTTATTTTGGGATGAATGATCATGAGATAGATGCACCCTAGTCTAATAAGGGTGTTGATATAGTACAAGGTACTCAAGATACATTTGCTTCAACTTCAGCTACTCCAGATTGTACATACATCTCTATAGTACCAGTTGCTCAGGCCATTCAAAGATAGTGAGTGGCAGATATGCAGTGCAGTTATGATAAGGATGTTGCTATTACTAAATAGGGTAGACCGTGACTTAGTATTATTAAGGATACTCGTATTGATCTCACCTCTTTAATAGGAAGTCTAGACCAAAAACCTCCTTTGGTCGATATGGACTTGGTTGGGTGGGAGAGCCTTTAGTAAATTACTGCCCAGAGATTGTGTGAGAGTTTTATGCATCCTATGAAACCTCTTTGTATTTTAAGACTCCGGCTAAGGTCAGAGATGAGGACAATCCCCCACTGAATCATACACTAGTCAAAGGGGTTAGGGTTGATTTATTTGAGAAGATTATTCATTGATTCTTATGCCCCTTGGGTCAAGGAAAAAGCGTAGATAAAGTAGTCTTCACCGCACATCGCAGTAATTTTTTGGTGGACTATTATGAGGCACCAATTGAGTTCAAAAGATACAGATAATGTGCTCACATTCGATCAATATATATCGATTGTAAGCCTCAAAGATGACTATTACATTAATTTTTCTAGGTGGATCCAAGTTGAGATTCATCATGGGAATTCCACAAGTTCACCACTATTCTTTTCCCTTACCTAATACAAAGATTATGTAATGCGATAAGAGTGCGGTCTATATCCAAAAGTTGATCACAGGGTTAAGGCTACCTACATGGATGACATTAGGGTGATTAAGAATGATGCCAACCCCATTGAGCTACATAGAACACATCTTTATACATCTTCTAGTGCGACCTACTTTGACTGGCCATCTATGTCGGGTGGGGGAGTATGTTGATAGGTTGATATTAGGTTGTGATATAGTTACAAGCAGCTAGTAGGTAAATCCTTCTTCTACAATGGACAGTGAGGGGGCTACAGGTACTTCAGCCCCAATTTCAACTTCTATAGTGCCCTCTCACTCGCTAGTTTCAGGCATGGTGATTATGCCACAAGATTTCTTACAACATTTGGTGGATCAACAACAGGTGTTGATATACCGCCAAACACATACTAATACCTATTTGGTCATATTATTTAGTCATATCCGACCATGGGTATGGTATATCTTGAAGGAAACTAAGGCGAGATAGGAGGCTAGGATTATGGATAACATAGAGAGATTTACTAGAGAGCTACACTAGTTTATTAATAGTTTGAATCCCTAATGAGATATCTACTTTACAAGATTCAGGTGCCTTACTTAATAGGCCTGGGCGAGGACGTGACTACTTTAAGATTGGAGGTGTGCACTTTAGCTGAGAGACACATTCTTGTCACCCCTCTGACAGTATTTCCTTTACATAGTTGTTGATCAGACCACCACCACTAATTTTTGATCTTTTTTCTGAGAAAGATGAGTCCCATACGGTTGGGGCCAGAGAGGACCTAAGTCAAAGAAGAAAGGTGACTCTAATGATTTTAGGTAGGCCTTGAAAACCACAGAGTCTGCAATTCAGTATGGAATTAATGAGAAGAGGCATACCCAGATAGCATTGGGTGCCTCTTCTAGTCACGCACCACCAGTACCTTTTGGCGATAAGCCACATGATACCCCAGCTGGGGGCGAGCCAACTTTTGGTGCCTAGAGCATCCTAGGTATTTCCTTACACCATTATAATTTTCATTTTCTAGTATGCACTGTGGATATCATATTAGCTTTAAGTTGGGGTAGGGTTGTACCAAACCACTCAAGCTTTTTGTCGTCGTGTCTATTTTCCCCAATGTGTGCTATCATAGTAGAGCCAGAATATTTAGGTCTTGTGTTATGTCATGATTTATGTTATTTGTTTTTTGTTCAATTATAAGAAGAATAATCCACCTAAGTGCAGTGGAAATGCTTTGTGTTTTAAAGTGTTTGAAAAATATGATACCCTTCCTAAACTTTTTGTGAATTGTGTGGTTCGAATATATGTGTGACCATTGTTGAACCTTGTTATGACATTAGAATTAGGGGAAAAACAATTAAATCTTAGCATTACATAAACCAGATAGGTAGTAGTTGATAATATAACCTTGTACCATGTGTAGGTGAGGTATTTATCTAGTTCACTTTGTGTATTTAATATAGAACTTGTGTGATTATTCTGGCCTATGTTTTAGGTTGGTTGGTACATGATCATAGATCGTATTTAAATAAGACCGCTCATATCCTAAAAGACTAATCAAATAGGAATAAGAATCACTTGATCCCTAATTTGAGCCTAAATTGACCTATTTTCTTATTTTAACCTTTTAACCTTCCCATTTAATTACGATTAACCTATCTTAGCCCTAGTCCCTCCTTGGACACTGTGTACCTTAACTCAGAAAAATTTTCTAAGTTGAGGGTGGTTATCATAGGCGTGCGTAGTTAAAAATGGGTATGATAAAGGGTGTTGCATAATATAAAAGAAAGTAGGGTTGGGTGTGGTAGAAAAGTATGAAAAATAAAGAAACAAAAAAAAGAAATAATAATAATAAAAAAAAGTGAATAAATTCAAAGAATAAAGGAAACCACACCCAATCTAAATAAGTAATAAAGGAGAAAAAGAGAGAATAAAAGAAGTATGGTTAAGTAGTGGAGCCAATAATGTAAGTATAGTATCAAGGAGGGTGATTCTCTACTTTGCATATGTACCATACTTTCCCTCAAGCCTACATTACAAGCCCAGAAAAGTCCTGTAGTGATCCCAGTATAACTGTCTGAAAAACTAATGTATAGAAAATAAGGGCAAGCCTATGGTACTTTATGCGCACTGTTGAACTTCTTTGAGAGCATGAGTATTTTGATGTAGTCCCTCAATTGACATGCTTGAATAAACTCTAAGAGATGGTATTTCCTTGTTGTGAGGTACATGGGTTATCTTGTTAACTATTTATTTGCTCGAGTAGTGTCAGTTACATATATATTTGGTAGTTTGTTTCTAATATAATTCCATCACTTGATTCTTTTGAGTCATAATATTGTCCTACATGGATCCACACAGTGGTTTTGAAAGTTGTGAATAGGAGAGGGTAAGAAATTTGGACTAAAATTGATTTGACTTGCATAGGTGCCTTAGGTTTCTTCAGTTAAGCAATATGTTAGTCTATTATAGGTTAGCTTCCTGAGGATATACAAATGTTCTAAGCTGAGGGTGTTGATGTGACATGGTTTTGTGGAACATTTAATGCCTGAAGTAAGGATATTATGGAAGTACTTAGGTACTTTTGTTACATGTGATGTGATTTAGTATTGATTTTGCAGGAAAATAGAGTTTAGAGTTAAGAATGAGAAAAATGGATGAAGAGTAGCTGAGCAGGCTACCTATGAGCCAACCTATAGCTCATAGGTAGTACCTATGAGCCAGTAAGGTCCTATGTAGGTGCATGTTATGAAGATTCTGCAAGTTGTTGATGTACTGTGATTCCTACGCCCCTACCTACAAGGCGTAGGTACTACCTATTGATTATCAGTTGCCTCATAGGTAGGTGTTTTGTAGTCTAAAAATTCCCTTGATTTGCATGAGCCTACTTAAGCCCTGTAGGTACAACCTACAACCCGTAGGTTGCCTTGGGGGTTGGTGCCTACTCTAGTTTCCTATATTGTTTAGGATAGGTTTTTTGATGTATCTATAAATATTCATTGGATGTTTTATTAGGTTTATGCACTTTATGTACTTTTGACATTGTTTTGAGTTTTGAGATACATTATTGATCTTGGAATTATTGTTCTTGGTTTTTAAGGTTTACAATTAATTTGACATAAGTTAATTTATGTGCTTTCATATGTAGAATCTATATATTTTCTTATAACCATGAGTATCTAAACCCTATAACTAGGGTTGTGGGAACCCTGATAGATTAACAATGCAGAGGAAATGAAAAGTCATTTTATATTAGTGTTCTTGTGTATATTAGGGTTTTCTTTACTTTGATTTTTCTTAATGGTTGCAAACATTAGGAACTTGTCTGTATGTAATACTTTATTGAGAGATAGGTAGAGATTAGAAAAATAAGATCACAAGAGTAATTTGAAGCTATCAACCTTCATCTAATTAACTTAAGATTGAGAGAAAATAGTTAATCTGAGATCCAGAATAAGGTTTAGTAATGTGATACTCTGAGATAACAAAGAGATGAGTGAAATTTACCCTAAAAAGGTCAAGAGATGGTTAGGTGATAAATAACTTGTTAGATTTTGCATATAAGGCACCGATATTATTTAACGAGTATGATAAGTCTACAGAGTTATGAAGTTAGGGAGAACATATCCTAGTGATCGTCACATATTAATACTACCCTAACTGCGCGACATTGTTAATATTACTATTATTTTCACAAAACCCCCTTTTACTTTCTGCACTTTCCAACTACATCAACAAGCTTGTGACCGATTTTCTGACCTATTCCTTATGGGATTGACCAACCTTTTTGGGTTCTATATTTGACAAGCAATCGCTTTATACTTTTTTTGAGGTATAATTTGGGCGACATCAACTATGTAGATAGTGAGAACTAGATCTCGTAAGTCTAGGGATGCTTAGCTAACACCCAATGATAGAGCCTAAACTAGATGAAAAGGAAGGTGTGATGGATTACCTAGACGTAGGGGACAAACATGAGGAGTTGCTATTGTTAATGTAGTACTGATGGGAGCTCCCCTGAGGTTGAAGTTGAGCATGTAGGAAATGCGGGGATAGCTAAGATCGCACAGGGTTCAGTTACTAACCCAGTTCAAGGGTATGTTTATTTAGTTATTGACTCTTTGGGATGGTGTTCCCTTGAGTGCACCTGGTGTTCCTCCAATTATTAGCATGGTACAATCGTCATCGTAGGGGTATTCTTATCGTATTCCTTTAACCCTCAAGTATAGTTCCACTATATGTATCGACATTTCCTTATGATATTTCTTAGACTTCGAGTTGTCTTCCACCTTCTATTCCAGTATCTAATCATGGTATTCCAAGTTTAAGGGTATAACCATCATCTATGGTACCCCTACATATGGATTATCAGCCTGCCAGACTTACTATTTTGCCTGTTACTTTAGGTACAGTTATGACTTT
Organism: Capsicum pubescens; assembly: GCA_030864215.1. Taxonomy (NCBI): domain Eukaryota; kingdom Viridiplantae; phylum Streptophyta; class Magnoliopsida; order Solanales; family Solanaceae; genus Capsicum; species Capsicum pubescens. The sequence continues at coordinate 255,957,826 of CM061540.1, read as the reverse complement.
TAATTATCATAAGGGATATAAGAGGTTTATTTGATTTGGTTTGCCCAAGTTCTTTGGTTCTATTGGCAAGTATTCCTATGAGTTTTTACCTATTACAAGGAGAATTTATACAATCTTGGATCCCTTAAGTCTATAGAGATTCTTATAGTACCTATTAGTTGATAGATGTGGCTAGGGATTGGTGGATGTCATTTGCTAGTTGTAAACCTTTAGATTTGCTTGGTATGACTTGGACTCAGCTTTTCTAGGCTTTCTTGGATATATTTGTTCCATATAGTTTGAGAGACCACATATGAGTTGAGTTTGATAATTTAGTGCAAGGCTCTATGACTATTCTCACTATGAGGATCATTTTTGTACTTTTAGGTATTCAGCTGCTAGCATCTCCTCTTATTCTAAATTAATTTAAAAGTTTGTGAATGGATTAGATGGCACTTATTAGTTGTCTATAACTTAGATAGTAGTTTTAAGGGCTTTTTTCTAGATTATTATTAAACTAGCCAAGATGACCGAGTCCATTATCCAGGCTACTTAGGGAGACACCAAGAAGAAACATCATCATGGTAATTTTAATGGACACGCCTCTCAAGGTTTCTCTGGTATTGGTTCCCATGGTTATGATGGTAGGACAGTTCAGGTTTCTTTATAAGGATCAAGTGGTAGGCCTTCAGGTCAAGCAAATTGTGGTTGTTCTAGTTCTTTCGCATCCTCTTAGCATAATTATACTGACAAACCATGTTTTGTATGTCATTAGATTGGTCATTATGCAAATGATTACCCTCAACATGTGTTGGGTCCTGACAAACAGAGTTCTCAGCTCTAGCTTTGCCCTACTTCCATATCTATAATCAGAGGGGGCTCACAAAGTGATTCAAGTGGTGCTAGAGGTGCTCAAGGTATAGGTAGATATGCTTTTGAAGATGGTCAAGGGGTTACTCAGTCCGTGAGTGAACATGGTCAGTGCTATGCTACACCTTCTAGACTCAATTTGGAGATCTCTAATATTTTTATTATAGGTATTATCCTTATTTGCAACTCTTTTTTGGTGTTATTTGACCCTAGGTCAACTTTGTCCTATGTGTTTATGTATTTTGCTTCAAGTTTTGATGTTCCATGTGATCCTCTTGTTATGAATCTTTGTGTTTCTGCCCCCATGGGAGATTTTTTAGTGGTGGATCGGGTGTACCAATCTTGTGTGGTTACCTTTGCAGGATGTGAGACCTAGGTAGACTTGATTGACATAGATATGATTGATTTTGATATTATCTTGGGTAAAGATTAGTTATTTTCTAATCATGCTATTTTGGATTGTTATGAAAATATTGTAACCTTAGCTACAACAGGTATGCTGAGGTTAGCTTGGAAGAGGACACTTAATTTAGGTTCAAAGGGTGATATATATTTTCTACGTGCTCGTTGTATGATAAAAGGAGGGTGTTTGTCTTATTTAGGTCATATCTATGATAATAGTGTTGCCTGACCGCCTCTTATTGATTCTATTTGAGTTGTTCATGATTTTAATGGATATATATCCCATAGACTTGCCTAGTATGCCTCCAAACCATGAATTGATTTTTCTATTGGTATAGAGCCGAGCACCCAAACTATTTCTATTCTTTACGATAAGATGGCCTAGATGAGTTGAAAGAATTGAAGGATTAGTTGCAAGATTTGTTGGGTAAGGGGCTTATTAGACCTAGTGTATCTCATTAGGGTACGCTTGTCTTGTTTGTGAAGAAGAATGATGATTTGATGCATATTCTTATTGATTATAGGCAGTTAAATAAGGTGACAATTACAAACAAGTATCCACTTTCTTACATTGATGATCTATTTGACAAGCTTCATCTTATTTTGGTATTTTCCATGATTGATTTGAGATCTGAGTACCATCAAGTGTTCAATTATTAAATTTGCTTGGGGGAATCCCATGTACCCCACAAGTTGCTCATTATCATTTATACTTGGGGGATTCCATTGTACCCCAGAAGGAAGTTTAATAACCATAATCATGACCACCATACCTTACCATTTAACCATTCCAAACCATTTAAACCATTTATGCCACTTAAGGTTCCATTACCAAGACATACCATGCAATAGTTCCATTAAAAAACAATAATATAGTAAAAGCATTCTCATAGGCATTTTATCAAACATGTTGGGGGAATAGTGTTTCCAAAACCAATTCCAATTTCCAATTTACTATTCCCATGCAACTAATAGTCCAAACCATCATTAAAGTATGTTAAAACATAATTGAAACATGGGAAAACCATACCCAAGCATTTAATACGAAAACCCCAACATATATTTGAAAACCCCAAAACCATACAAAAATTATGCCATGAAAACATTGTATAAAACATGCCTTTAGTTGAAACTAACAATGAGGGAGGAGTACATTCCTTACATGATGAATAATGGAGAGAAATCACCCAAACAAGCCCCAAATTGCTCCTCTAAATGAAACCCTAGCCTTTCTTTACCCAAGAGCCTTAGAGAGAATTAAAGAAAGTTTCTAAGTGTTTAAGGTTAGAATAATAGGGTAAATAATGTCCCAATAGAGCTATAAGTCATGGGGACTTAAGCGGCTAAGTGGGGAAATGTCTAGATTACCTCCAACTTAACTACTTAAAATTTCCCATCATGAGGTACGACTACCCATATCAGTCGTACCCTCCAATACGAGTGGTACCCACCACTTGAACCCTAGGCCCCTCCTTAGACCCAACACTGTCTACCATATGACTTACCCACCTAAATCTAGTACCTCTAAACCATATCCCTGGCAGAATATAACCAAAAGAGATTTGATCACTGTCTACTATATGAGTTAATGGTACAACTCGTATCTTATCTTATGAATAATGGTGAGACACTCGTACTTAGATCCAAGTTAAGTCACTAAGTTTTGGATTAAGTAAAGGAAAAAACCAAACCATATGACCCGTATCCAACCATATGACTCATACCCACCAAGTCATACCCATTTCAGAAATCAATCCAACCCATCAACCAACACTGGTTAGTGTATGACCAAGCCTTACAAACCATACCACAGCATACGACCTGTACCCCCTTGTCGTATCTTGACCCGAAATTAGAAATCTAGGAAATTTTCTAGGGTTCTAAAACCCAGGGTGTTTCAACTGATACCATTGAGTAACACAGTTTTTAAAAGAAAATGATATACCTTTATGAAAATTCTCTCTGTGAACATGAGCCGGAGAGGTTAGATAAGATTGAGATATGAGATATAGTATATGGGTTGCGAACCCCCATGAGTCCTACCTAGGAGCTACGAGCTCAATGAATGTGTACAAAAATTCATGCAGTGTCTTTCATCATTCATCATATCCACATTGCATTGTATTTGCACACGCATTTTTCTTGATTTTATTATTTTCCTTGATTTTACTTAGTTTCAGTGTATTTTTGTATATATAGTCATGTCATTTTAATTTTTGTGTTTATATATATAAATATATACATATATCAAGACTGTTAGTGGAGATGGTATGGGCTATTATTTGGAACTTTTCTTCTTGCAGGTGACGTTCTCATAGTATATTTTAATTATCTTATTTTCTGATTTACTCAGTCGACCTATGATACCTATTGAGTACAAGTGGACTATACACACTCCTTTCATGACCTTTCGATGGAGATCCTAGTATGCGTACCTTATGTAGCGGTGGACTTTGTGTGGAGGTTCCAGATGTTGAGATACTAATTTTTTCAAGAGTTCAGAGTAGATTCGAACCTCATCTATCCTTATTTGTATTTATTTTGGTAAGACATATATGTAATTTAAGTGTTTGGATATTCTATCAGATGTTTTTACACTATGACACCTGATTTTGGGATTGAATTTATGGATTTCCTTTATCTTAAATTTTAATTTTATATCATATTTGGATTGACTTCATTCTAGAAGTCTCGCCTTGGTGTATGTTAGTGTCAATTTCATATTTCTTTTATCGATTTGGATATTTGGCTTACTTATCAAGGTTGAGCCACGATAAGTGCAATCATGACCCTCGAATTTTTGGATCGTAACATTTATAGATTAAATCCTTTCATATTTTAATGATATAACATAACTTTTTCTAAAGCAACACCAAACAAATAGGAAATTTTCATGGAGCAAGGATATATTTTATTATAATGAATTAACTTTTTTATAATATTATTAATTTACTAAAGAGAGAAAAAAATTAAACAAAAGTAAAAATAAAAAAACTACAACTAAATACCCATGCCTTCTATGTTTAGGAGTTGGGCTGCACATCGGTTGGCTAAATTTTGTGTATTATCGATTTCACTTTTGATTTTCAACACTTCAATGTAAAGTTTAACCACCAAATCAATTCACCTATTAATATGAGAAGCCAATTTTCGGTCATAATATGTAAGCTTGAATTTCTCAAGATGTAAGTTTTGTTCATCATGAGATCTTAGGGATTGATCAACCAACTTGACAAGCTTTTCGAGGGTCGTGTGGCTAAATTGGTGTTGGTTTGTGGTTGACTGAGTACCACATTAGATCAATTTCATGAGTATACAATTTAGGTGCAGACACTATTAGACATATTTTGATAGTATAATTATAATTTCTTATATGAAAATAAATTAAGAAAAAATTACTAACATTGTAATCAGAGGCGGATTTAGGATTTAAAACTTGTGGGTTCTCAATTAAATAAATTAATATACAAAAACATAAGCAATCAAATTTTTATATGTATTTTAAAAGAAACAACCTATTAAATACGACATATTTAAAAACATTATCATTATAATTGTACTCGAAAACTTATCATGTTTTGAAAACGATCAGTGATCACCTCATTAGGTATACTTTCAAATACATAAACCTCTATATGAAAAACTAAATAATCATTCAAAAGTTTATACATATTCTATTACGCAAGTCATTCTTAATATATTTCATCAAAGAGAAAGCTCTTTCCATCGTTGCAATTTCCACATGCAATATCAAACTCAACTTCACAAGAAAATAAACAAGTCTCCAATTCTTGTGCAAATTTTTTTGCACCAATATCTTTGAAAGATTCCCTAGTCTTTTCAAATTAGAGAAATAATTATTTCCTTCTCAAACATAATGAATATAATTGTCAAGGTCAAAACTAAGATCCTCAAGCATAGAAGCACTAAACTCGTTTGATAATATATAGTAAGTTTTATAATCCTATTTTTATAACTATTTATAAAAGAGTTATTGGGACTAAAACTAGCCATACAAAGAAGTAGATCGGTGTTCATTTCACCAAAACGACTGTTAAGCTAAGTAAGTTGCGAATCAATAACAATATTAAAAATGTCTACACATAATTAATGAGAATATGTGATACTTGAATTCTTAAATTTTGACTTTTCAAGAGAATAATTCTTATCCATTTTCAGAATCACAATATCATGTTTGGCACAAAACAAAGAAACATACTTTACCAAAGAATCCCAATTAGAATCTCTCATATATTATAATTATCTCATAGTGAAACCAACGAGGTTCATAGCACTAACTATATCTTAAGATTTTTTTTTGCAAATCCATATTCAAATCATGTGTAATTTCTAATACTTTCAACATCAAATTCAATGTATACACAAACTCATAAGATCTTAATCATCTACTAAACTATTTGCTAATGATTTATATTGGTAATTTGAACCCTCCTTAGTAAGAACTCTGTAATGCCCCAAAATCTCATCCCGAGACGTCACACGGTGCTTAAGACTGCAAGTAGCACTAAGCTAACCCTTTGAGCTTGCTATTACTTCTAACACTTAATTTAGGATAATTAAACCAAGCAATACACACATATTATGCCAAATGTAGATTGAGATAACTGAAAACAATATCTGGATAACAAAATACTGGTAATCTGGAACACCACTAACAGTCCGAAAAGCCTTTACTTACTAAGGGACTGGAGAGTCATTGGGATAAACCACCAACTGACTTGAACTGAAATGAAAAATAATAAACAACTGCTATCAAGACTGAAATTAGGGAAATAGGTCCTCGAACCATGAGGACTCACCAACTGCGGAAGTGTAGACAAGGTACTCGGAGATCACTGGCGCTGCTGAGACTGAGTACCTGGACCACATTATGAGACAATCTAGCACATAGACGTATATGTGGATCAGTACTTTGAGGATGTACAGAGTGTATGGGGGTGTATGCATTAAGTAAACAATATTAATAATCTTGGTAAAATCCATGCATGCAATTATGAATGACTGACATAGCTTGAGTAAGTTTGAAATATAAAGTTCATAAATCAAGAATAGTGAAATATGTGATATAAATCTTGTGAGTCATCATACTAAACTCTAAAATCGGTATTCTCTTTTTTTTCTTAAAGCTTGTAAGCAAAAAAGAAATCTTAAACCCTAACTTTAAAACTTATACTTTTGAGTTAAAGAGAATAAGGAACTTCTTTTGAAACTTTAGAAACTCAAAGACTTATGATTATGGAGCTTTGGGACTTAGGGAACTTTATGACTCTTTGGAAACTTGGGAGTTTTTTCTAACCAACATAAACCATGTGAGCTGACATGTAGTCCAACGTATTGCCCATGCTGGGGAGAGATGTTCTACCATTGCCATCAGAATAGAACCTTAACTTTAGTGATCACTATCTCAGCCTCGGGCCCATAAATCTCAATCCTATGGTGACACGTAGTTCTGGGGTATGAGACCTTAGAATCATACCCAACTCGATGCTAAATACTACTCCCATACTTAGGCTCAAAACTTTTAGGAAATCCACCTTAAAATAACTCAAAGGTCTATAATGAAGAACAAATTATGCTTCTCTTAGATTTAAATCATAAGTAGTGTATATTCCTATCTTAGCTTTTGAAAATACTTATCAAAACTTGTCAACAAAACTTGAGATCATAATCTCCTTATAAACTCATCACTTGTACTTAGGAATCAAAATATAAAGCTTTAATGCATCAAAATAATATTTAAACTTCATGCTCAACCATCATCTTAAAAAAAAAAGCTTACAATCATCTCAATCAAGATATTGGAAAAATAATTAATAGTATGAATCTCATGATTTCAACATCTCAAAATTCATGCTTGATAACAAAACATTCATAATCATCTTAAAATTTGGAAAATTCGGAAATAGGCATAGAAATATAAACAAAATCATGTAATTCAACCTTTAATCCATAGGAAATCTCAGAATCTTGCATACAATAATAATGGGTATAAACCCTAACTTCAATTTCATGGAAAATCTCATAATTTGCAGAAATTTGTATTTAAAATAAGCCTTTGGGCATAAGGGTGAAAGAGTTAACATTGTTCAAACCCCACATACCTTAGATTATGAATTTAGATGAACAATCTTGCTTGAGACTCTTTTTGGTACTCTTGAGTGATGGTTCTTGAAGCTTTTGACTTGGGAACCTTGAATCTTAACCCAATTTGTAAGAACTATGGTTAAGTCTTAGAGAAGGAATTGGGTCTTTCTCTTAAGAGTTAATCTCAAGAGAAAACCCTAGTTTTTTATGCTTTGGATGAATCTGAAGTTCTATGATTTGTTTTGATATATCTAGGTGTTAAAAGAATGGAAAAGGACCAAAAAGTTCTTTTAAAAATGGCTTTAAATCACTGAACAGAAGTGTGCGACAGTCTGGGTAATGGTCCGTCCCTTCCTCGACGGTCCGTCGATCCATCTCGTCGTACTTGGACAGAATATGGTCTCACTCCCTTCATTGCAACGGTTTGGGCGACAGTCTGTTGCTAGCTCGATGGTCCATCGGCCCTTTCCGTCGTGCTTGGCCAAAAGCTGGTTTCACTGCCTCAGCTGCCACGGTTTGAGCGACGGTCCATCGCTAGCTCAATGGTCCATCGGCCCTTTCCATCGCACTTGGGAGGTTCAGACTGCTTTCTGTAATTTTTCCATAACTTTCTACCCCAACATCAGATATTCACTTAGGAAGTCAACCCTTAATCTTCTAGAGACAAAATTAGGCTTATAGAAAGTTCGAGGTATTACAATATCTCCCCCTTGTGAACATTCGTCCTCGAATGTTTCTAACAAAACTGAGACGCTTAAAACTAAAGCTATAACTGGTGTATGCTACTAGAAGCATGATTAAACTGATTTGCAAATGCATGAGCTATCGCATGAATGACTATATAAAGCTTGAAACATGGAGTGAAAAGAGATGAGCTGAGGTAACTTGTTACTTTAAATTTAATCTAAATCTGTTGTGAAGAGATGAAGGTACTTGGTTCGCATGTCTACTTTGGCTTCCCAAGTAGCGCCCTCAACGGATTGGTTTCTCCAAAGAACTTTGACCAAAGGAACCTCTTTGTTCCTTAGTCTACGGATCTGATGGTCTAGAATCTCGACTTGAATCTCTTCATAAGAAAGACTGGTCTGAATATCTGAGCTCTCTGAAGGGTCTACAACAACGGAATCACCAATGCTCTTCTTAAGCATAGAGACATGAAAGACGGGATGAACAGCTGACAGATCTGCGGGTAACTCAACTTTATAAGCTACTTTCCCAACACTACTCAGAACTCTATAAGGGCCAACATAACGGGGACTAAGCTTCCCCTTTTTGTCAAACCTCTTCACCCCCTTCATGGGTGAAATCTTTAAGTACACCCAATCACCTACCTCAAACTCAAGATCTCTTCTCCTCACATATTTATATGACTTCTGAAGACTCTAGGTTGTCTTAAACCTTTCTCTAATTAACTTAACTTTTTCTATAGCCTCAAACACAACATCAGGTCAAATTAAAATAGATTCACCCATTTTAAACCAACCTATGGGTGACCTATATCTCCTCCCATAAAGAACCTCAAATGGGGCCATCTAGATGCTAGAATGATAACTGTTGTTATACGTGAATTCGATCAATGGTAAATGCTCATCCCAACAACCTTTGAAATCGAGAGCACACGCCCTCAACATATCCTCCAGGGTCTGGATAGTCATCTCAGCCTGACCATCTGTCTGTGGATGAAAAACAAAACTAAGGAGAACTTAGGTACCAAGACCCTTCTGAAAAGCTCTCCAAAACTGAGAAGTGTACTGAGTACCCCTATCTGAGATGATAGACAAGGGAACTCTATGCAATCTGACTAACTCCCGGATATATAATCTAGCATAATCCTCAGCTGTATAAGATGTATGCACCGGCAGGAAATGAACTGACTTAGTCAATCTGTCTACAACAACCCAAATAGAATCATGATGGCGACGTGAAAGAGGTAAACCAGTCACAAAATCCATATTTACCTCTTCCCACTTCCAAGTGGGGATACCAAACTCCTACATTGCACCACAAGGCCTTTGGTACTCTACCTTAACCTGTTGGCAAGTTGCACACTTTGCCATAAACTCTGTTATATCCTTCTTCATACCATTCCACCAATAGATTTCTCGCAAGTTGCGGTACATCTTGGTAGCACAAGGATGAATATAATATCGTGCACCATACGCCTCATCCATTATTCTCTACCTCAAATCATCAACACCAGAAACACAATCTATCCTGATATCTCAACACACCATATCCCCCTTAGGAGAAAACCTCCACCTTTTGGTCTTTAACTGACTCCTTCAGTCTGACCAAACTAGCATCCAAGTCTTGCTTCTCCTTCACTTCCAAAACTAAAGAGGATTCATAACTTCTCTGAACCCAAACATTACCTACAGCTGAGTCAAGCAACCTAACACCGAGTTTAGACAAATGATGCACTTCACGATTCAACTCTTTCTTATCTTTTTCCACATGAGAAACACTGCCCATAGACAATCTGCTAAGGGCATCTGCCACTATATTGGCCTTTCTCGGATGATACAGCACACTCATGTCATAATCTTTTAGCAACTCTATCTATCTCCTCTAATGAAGATTCAACTCCATCTGAGAAAACACATACTGCAGGTTTTTGTGGTCCGTGAACACATCTACATGAACACCATAAAGATAGTGTCTCCAGATTTTCAAGGCAAAAATCACAGCAACTAATTCAAGATCATGGGTTTGTTAATTCTTTTCATGCGACTTTAATTTTCTAGAGGCATAGGCTATAACCCTACCTCTCTACATCGACACACAACCCAATCCAACTCCAGAGGTATCACAATACACCATAAAACTATCCGTACCATCAGGCAATGTCAACACGGGGGCTGAAGTGAGTCAAATCTTCAAATCCTGAAAACTCTTCTCACAGGAATTTGATCAAAGGAACTTAACTTTTTTGGGGTCAATCGGGTCATGGGAGACGCAATAGATGAGAAACCTTCAAAAAAATAGTGGTAATAGCCATCTAGACCCAAGAAACTTCTAATGTTAGATGGAGAGATAGGTCTATGCCAATTTATTAAGGTTTCTATCTTTTGGGGATCAACTCTAATGCCTTCGGCTGAAATAATATGACCCAAAAAGGCTACTGACCTTAGCCAAAATTCACACTTGCTGAATTTGGCAAAAAAATAATAATCTCTAAGAGTTTGCAATACAATCCTAAGATGATCCGCATGGTCATTCTTAGTACGGGAGTACACAAGGATATCATCTATGAACACTATGACAAGCATATCAAGATATTATCTAAACACTCGATTCATGAGGTCTATGAAAGCTACTGGAGCATTAGTTTCCCGAAAGATATGACTAGAAACTCAAAATAACTATATTAGGTTCGGAAGGCTTTCTTTGGGATATCACACTCCCTCACTTTAAGCTGGTGATAGCCAAATCTAAGGTTTATATTTGAAAAATAACTTGCGCCTTGCAATTGATCAAATAGGTCATTAATTCTAGGAAGAGGGTACTTGTTCTTGACTGTGACCTTATTAAGATAACGATAGTCAATGTACATACGCAAAGAACCATCTTTCTTTTACACAAAAAAGACAGGTGCTCCCCAAGGAGAAACACTGGGCCTTATGAAACTTTTATCTAAAAGATCTTTGAGTTGCTCTTTCAACTTCTTAAGTTTTATGGGTTCCATACGATATAAAGCAATGGAAATAGGCTGGGTATCAGGAAAAAGGTCAATTCCGAATTCTATCTCTCTATCAGGAGGTACCCTTGGGAGATCTTCCAGAAAGACATCAGCAAACTCATTAACTATACTGACTGACTGAATGGTTGGAGTCTCAGACTTAGTGTCTTTAACTTGAACTAGATGATAGATGCAACCTTTGGATATTAGCTTTCTGGCTTTGAGATAGGATATAAAATGACTCTTGGGAGATACTGAACTTCTGGACCACTCAAAAACTGGCTTATTTAGGAATTGAAACTTAACCACATGGGTACGACATTCTATAGATGCATAACAGGAATGAAGCCAATCCATACCCAAAATAAGATCAAAATCAACCATATCTAACTCTATTAAATCAGCGAATATGACCTTATGAAGAATAGTAATAGGACACTTCTTATACACTTGCTTAGCAACGACTGACTCTCCTACTGGGGTGGAAACTAGGATAGTCTCAGGGATCTTTTTGGTATTTATTTCAAAATTCACAGCAACTAATAGGGTCATATAAGAGAAACTTGACCCAAGGTCAAACAACACATAAACAACAAAGTGAAAGACATGGAGCATACCGGTAATAATACTGGGAGAATCCTCCTTCTCACGATGGGATGGTAAGGCATAGAATCTATTCTAGCATTGACTGCCAACAATGCTGGATGAAACGCCCTGAGGAGGGGCTAGACGGGCTAAAAGAGCTGGTGCACTAGTAGCCTGAGTCTGGGGACGAACGTCTCTGTTCCCCTGCCTAGCATGCGGGAACTCTCTAAGTCTATGGTCTAACTTTCCACAACCAAAACAACCTCTCTGCTCAGTTGATCACTCATCGAGAAGAGTCCTACCACACTTACCACATAGGGGACAGTTAGGCCGTTACTCACACTGTTCTGAGATCTGGACATGGAAGACTTGTTCCCCTACTAATGCCTATTTCTGGGTGTGGGAGCACTAGCTACTGAAGGAGTTGGTATAGACAAATGATTTTGAAATTGGGGACGATTCCCTCCATGGGATCTAGTCTGGCCATGCACAAACTACTCTGATCTAGCCCTCTTATTTCCCCTTACTCTATCTTTCTCCCTTATATTATCTTCTTTAATCTGTTGAGTATGTATCATCAGTCTAGATAGATCTATATCCCTATTGAGCATAGTAGTCCTACATTTTTTTAGCACCAAACCAGACACACCGGCTATGAACTTAATCATACTAGATCGGGTGTCAGCTACCAAGTCAGGAGCATACTTAGCTAACTGGTTGAACTTGAGGCAATACTCTTTTACAGTCATAGAGCCTTGCCTTAGGTTCATAAAATTCTCCATCTTCACTTCCCTCATCTCAAGTGAGAAGAACTTATCCAAAAATGCACCTGGAATACCTACCAAGACATGGGAGCAACACTCTCTCCTCTACTCTTTCTTCACATCACAAACCAATCATACGCAATATCTTTCAGTCGGTAAGATGCCAACTCTACACTCTCTTCTTCAAAAACATGTATAATTTGGGTGATCTTCTTCACCTTATCAAGAAAGAGTTGTGGGTCCTCACCTTCTTTCGACCCAAAGAATTCAGGTTGATTTATTCTCATGAAGTCTCTGATTCTGGTTGCAGCTAAATCCCATCTTGCTGAGTTAGGGCTGCAACCTGATAGTTATCCTTCACATTTACTGTCACAGCTTGGGCTAGCACCTTGAAAGCTTCCCAAAACTCTATGTGACACATTCTCATTCAACGGGTTTGTAGCCTGAGGTGGATGATTATCATTTCTACGAGCGTTGGATCTACGAGAAGGCATTTTATGTCATAAAAAAGCATGATTTAATAGCAAATAGAGATAGTTGTAGGCACGATAGATTCTGAAAGAAAGAGATGACCTTTTTTCCTAAAACATCCCATAGCATCTTGCTCATAGATGTGGCGTGCTACACGCCAATGATCAAAAATCTACATAACATGGCCTGTCAGACTCCCTAGGACTCCTTAAACCTTAGTCTCTAATACCAAGTTTGTAACACGCCGAAATCTCATTCCGAGATGTCACACGGTGCTTAAGGCTAAAAGAAGACCTTAGCTAACCCTTTGAGCCTGCTATTACTTCTAACTCTTACTTTAGGATAATTAAACCAAGCAATAAACACATATTATGCCAAATCTGGATTGAGATAACTGAAAAAAAATATCTGGATAACAAAATACTGGTAATCTGGAACATCACTAACAGTCCGACAAGACTCTACTTACTAAGGGACTAGAGAGTCATTGGGACAAACCCCCAATTGGCTCGAAATAAAATAAAAAATAATAAACAACAGCTATCAAGATTGAAATCAGGGAAATAGGTCCTCAAACCATGAGGACTCACCAACTGCGGAAGTGTAGATAAGGTACTCGGAGATCATTGGCGCTGCTGAGACTGAGTACCTGAACCTACATTATGAGACAATGTAGCACACAGACGTATATGTGGATCAGTACTTTGAGGATGTACTGAGTGTATGGGAGTGTATGCATTAAGTAAACAATATTAATAAGCTTGGTAAAAACCATGCATGCAATTATGAATGACTCACATAGCTTGAGTAAGTTTGAAATATAAAGTTCATAAATCATGAATAGTGAAATATGTGATATAAACCTTGTGAGTCATCATACTTAACTCTAAAATTTGTATTCTCCTTTTCTTATTAAGGCTTGTAAGCAAAAAGAAAATATTAAACCCTAACTTTCAAACTTATACATTTGAGTTAAAGAAACTAAGGAACTTCTTTTAAAACTTTAGAAACTCAAAGACTTATGATTATGGAACTTTGGGACTTAGGGAACTTTAGGACACTTTGGAAACTTGGGAGTTTATTCTAACCAACATAAACTATGTGAGATGACATGGAGTCCAATGTCTTCCCATGTTGAGGAGAGCTGTTCTACCCTTGCCATCGAAATAGAACCTTAAATTTAGTGATCACTATCTCGGTCTCGGGCCCATAAAACTCAATCCTATGGTGGCACATAGTTCTGAGGTATGAGACCTTGGAATCATACCCAACTCGGTGCTAAATACTACTCCCATACTTAAGCTCAGAACTTTTTGAAAATCCACCGTAAAATAACGCAAGGGTCTATAATGAAGACCAAATTATGCTTCTCTTAGCTTTAAATCATAAGTAGTGTATATTCCTATCTTAGCTTTTGAAAGTATTTATCAAAACTTGTCAACAAAATATGAGATCATAATCTCTTTATAAACTCATCACTTGTACTTAGGACTCAAAATATAAAGCTTTAATGCATCAAAATCATCTTTAAACTTCATGTTCAACCATCATATTTAAAAAAAAACTTACAATAATCTCAATCAAGAGATTGGAAAAATAACTCATAGTATGAATCTCATGATTTCAACATCTCAAAACTCATGTTTGATAACAAAACATTCATAATCATCATAAATTCTGGAAAATTCAGAAATAGGCATGAAAATATAAATAAAATCATGTAATTCAACCTTTAATCCATGGGAAATCTCAAAATCTTGCTTGAGACTCTTTTTGGTACTCTTGAGTGCGGGTTCTTGAAGCTTTTGACTTAGGAACCTTGAATCTTAACCCAATTTGTAAGAACTATAGTGAAATCTTAGAGAAGGAACTTGATCTTTCTCTTGAGGGTTAATCTTGAGAGAAAACCCTAGTATTTCATGCTTTGGATGAATCTGAAGTTCTATGCTTCGTTTTGATATATCTAGGTGTTAAAATAATGGAAAAGGACCAAAAAGTCCTTTTAAAATGGATTTAAATCACTGAACGAAAGTGTACGACGACCTGGGCAACGGTCTGTCGCTAGCTCGACGGTCCGTCGGTCCATCCTGTCATACTTGGCCAGAATGTGGTCTCACTGCCTTCATTACGACGGTTTGGATGATGGTCCGTCGCTAGCTCAATGGTCCGTCGGCCCTTTCCGTCGCACTTGGCCAGAAGTTATTTTTACTGCCTCAGCTGCGACGGTTTGGGCGATGGTCCATCGCTAGCTTGACGGTCCATCAGCCCTTTCCATCGTACTTGGGCGGTTCAGATTGCTTTCTGTAATTTGGCCATAATTTCTACCCTGACATTGGATTTTTACAAAATGGGTATCGTTGGTAATATAATTTAATTTCTCACATGATAAAAAGTCAAAATTAGGAAAACTAAACAATATTCGCTTAGGAAGTCAACCCTTAATCTTCTAGAGACAAAATTAGGCTTACAGAAAGTTTGGGGTATTACAAACTCCTAGTACATGAATAATTGAAGAGAATAATTTTATAAAGTTATGTACTATTTTAAAATGATAAATCTAATGAGTATCTCTTGCCCTTTGAACTCTAAGTTCTTGATTCTCCCCTCCCCATATGAACCTCATCGAGCATCACTAATTTCTTTAATTTTTATATTTGATCATCTCTATGCATCTCCCTTCACTTAAAAGATCCTCCTACAATATTCAAAACGTTAGCAAGAATACAAAAAATTAATCTACTTCATAACGCTTCTTTACAACGGCTACAAGAGTCAATTACAATTGATGAGCAAAGTAATGTATACAGTAGGACGAATGAGTATCTTTCATAGTCAAAGTTTTAAGACCATTGAGTTCTCCCTGCGTTTTACTAGCTACATCATAATCTTGTCCCCAAATATGAGAAGAACTTAAATTATGCTATAAAAGCAAAGAATAATTACATCTTTCAATGATCATACAGATGTATCTTTAACATGAACAACACTAAGAAATCACTCAATAAACTTACCCTGTTTGTTGATGTTGGAACCTTTGGGCTTGCACCATACAGGGAGGTACCAGGTCCCTCAAATTCAATCACAGGCAATCAACCAATAGAGTGCAAGAAAACTAAAGGCAGTGCGGGAAAGAAATAACAAACAAGATTTAACGTGGAAACCTCCTTGTTCAAGGGAGTAAAAACCATGGATTGCTCTTACAAGAACTAAAGAAATCCACTTTAATCAACCTCTTGATTAAAGACTTGATTTCATCCTAACTCTAGGCTCCTTTCACTTGTAATTACTCTACTACAAGCTCATTTTGGCAACTCTACCAAGGACCCTCTACAGTGATTGACTCTAATCATTATCAAACTTAGGCAACTCTACCTAAGCACTCTTGAGCATAAGAAAAATAAGACATTACTCTTATAGAATGCGTAATTTTTTGAAAAATCAGCACTCAAGAACACTCACTTACTCTCTAAGCAGACTATAAAGTAAAAACATGAGCAATGCTTGAGCAATATTGAAATGGAGTTTTTGTTGCCTCTCTTCACTTTTTAGATTTGTGCAAAAATAGCTTGATGAAGAAACCTTTTTTCCCTTTTATAGTAAGTGATGATTAGGGTTGAAATGTCATTGGACCCAGTGTCCTAATTAGTATAAGAAGCACCTGTCAGTTAGTTACATAAATGGACAAAGCTCTGCAGACGCGTGCCAACTGTATTGGTTCCTCAAACATCTAGGGACCTGTTCCTTTGTAGTCATCTGCTCATCATCAAAACTACAAATAGCAATTTTTCCCCTTTTTGATAATGACAAACCAACTAAAAAGATTTGAGTATTAATACACATCTATCATATTTAATCAATGTGATTACTACAACTGAAGATGAATGTTCCCCCTATCATCATGCTTTCAACATCATGAAACACAGGTACCAAGTCCCTTATTGTCATTTTATGGCAAAACCTCTAAGTATATGAATATATTTGCTTCACCCATCATCATGAACCATTATTCATTTGGTGAATTTGCATACTTCCCCCTTTCAATTTGCCTTCTTTCATTCATATATTCAGCATAACACTTACTTCCCCCTATCAGCTTGCTATTTAAATCTGCATCCCAACTCGTCATAAGCATCTTCCTTAGTTACACTACACCTCCTGGTACCTAGTCCCTACTACATGAACATAGTAATACTAGTATTCCTATTTTTGGCATCATTGAAAAGTGAGTACAGTAAACCAAGAGTAAAATAAGCACAAATTAGTTAACTCATGGCCACTGGGCGACACTAACATAAAGAATAACTTTGCAATTTAAAGGTATCAAATATAACATAAAGCAACAATTATTCATAAGTAGAGGATAAATATTATTACAGTGCATAATTTAAATGTTCAAGGGAAATAGTGTGACACCCTGTATTTTTACGCTAGAATTCTAACCGTTGTTCCTACGCGTATAAGCTCTAATCCAAATGAATCACATGTGAATACAAGTTTCATGATAATTATACTAGTGTGTGAAGTGCTCTCAAGGTGAAAGATGTTCATAGAAATAGCTTGAAGTGAAGTTTAGCTAGGAGCCTTTTATCCATCCAAAGTTTGGTATTTTATTCTACAAGGGTTTACTTTGAACATGTATAACTTTTGATATATGTAGTATTTTTTATCTCAAGACCCACCAAATGATATATAATTGAGTTAGCTTTCCAACGATACTAATTTTGCCTTAATCTGATACCCGAGTGAAAATTTATGTCATTTTTTATGTGAGTCAGTAAGGGGTCACGATATCCCCACACTGCGGTGGCTATTTGACCCAAGTGGGGGTCACGTCGCGAGGGCTGCTTGACCTAACTTGGGGTTGCGATACAGAGGCTATTCCCCCATAGTTTTAGCTTCTTAAGGGTCAATGGATACTTTGGTCCTTTACCCTCAACCCCAAATGTCCAAAGCACGAATTATAACGGCCAAAAGGGCATTATTTGCCCATCTTCTTCAAATAAACTTATATAAAAACCATCTCATTTTCCTAAGAACAATAATTCAAGATTTTACTCTCAAGAACACAAAGATTCAAGCTTCAATTTCAAGATTTCTTTAAGAACTCATCAATTAAGGTATGTGGGGTTATGAACAAGGATACTCTTTCATCCATGTGCCCTAAGCGAGTTTTAAAGTTGAATTTACAAATATATTGCAATTAGGGTTCATACCCAACTTATCTTGTATTGAGTTTATAGATTTGTAAAGTGCATGCTTGTTCTCCTCTATTTATGCTTGACTTAAAGTTTTTCAATTGAGATTTAAGCATGATATTATGTTGCAAGTTATATGAAAGAAAGCATGAGATTCAAAGTCTTTAGTGCATCAAGATTTTGCATGCTCATGTTTTGATCCATAAGATTCATATTGTGATTTTGATTTCATTATATTGACTGAAATTATTGAAGTATTTCAAGAATATTATTGAACATGAACTTTGTGATGATTTGATATGAGTTTCAAATCATGGGTTTTAGGCCCTAAGTTAAGTATTGATATTTTGAGAAGATTTTTCTTTTAAGCACCCTATGAGTAGCTTATATTCAGACTTTGAGAAAGATTTGATCTTTTGATCCTCAGCTTAGATATGGAATACACATTTTAGTTTTTATTACAGTTTACAGAAAATAGATTAGTATTTATTATAGTTTAAAATAGACAAATACATAATTGGTTTTTCATTACAAACCATTGTTCTAGCTTTTAAATTGGATTTCCGACAAATTGATCATACAGATTAAAAAGAGTATTATTTAGCACCGAGCGGAAAGTGTGGGTTTAGCGCATCCTACTTCCCCAAAAATACGAGCCCAACATAGGTATAGATTTAGATTATATTCCATTTGTGTATGGATACAGATACAGATTATGATCACTTAGCTCAGGTTATACTCCTTTGCAAGAGTATGACACCTCTCTCTAACATGAAGTTTTTCCCTAAGGGGAACTAGACATTAGACACTATGATATCTCATATAGTGTATGTCGGTTAGAAGAACCTCCCTAAATCCTAAGTCCTAAAATAGAATAACAGAACAACTTTTAGAAACTAAGTTTAAAGGCTCACGATTTTATGTAGATATTGTTTTAGATAAGTCATTAGCTATGAAATTTCAGGTTTTAGTTTACAGATACAAAGGTGAGTCCTTTTACACTTAGCCTACATGATTTGAAAATAAACTTGACCTCAGTCCTACTTATTCCGCTAAAAGAAAGAGTAAAAGTACAGCTTTTAGAAATAAGTTCTATGAATCACAAGATTTATTCAGCATGCTTTATTATTCATGATTCCTGATTTTCAGCTTTCAGTTATTCAAGCCAATGTAAGTCATTTACACTTAACATGCATTCTTTACAAGTTGTATGTAAAATTAGTTACAGTTTTTACTTATGCATTCACCCCCACATGCTCAGTACATTCCAAAAGTACTGATCCACATATATGGCTATGTGCTACATTGTCTCATAATATAGGTACGAGTTATAGCACGCTCATCATATTCAGATAGTTTGTAGTTTCCAGTCAGCAGGTGATAAGTCCTTTTGATTCAAGGGCTTGAGTCAGTCATAGTTTGAGTAGTAGCTTCATTTCTTTATTCAGTTGTATTTATTTGGGATAGTTGGAGGTCATGTCCCGGCTACCTATAGTCAATACTAGTAGAGGCTTCATAGACAGTCAGTAGAGTTAATGTATTGGATTTTAGTTTTTGTTTTGTATAAAGCAGAGTTATAATACTTTTAATAGTTTGTTTTTAAGATGTTCAGCTAAAGATTTATTTTCCCTTATTTCATTTTGATCTTATATATTTTTTTCAGTTGTTCATGAGTTATGCCAGTGTAAGGGTTAGCTTGGGATCACTTATGGTCCTAAGCACTGTGTGACGACTAGGGGGTAGTCTCGGATCATTACAAACATGGTATCAGAGCACAAGGTTCAAGCATCCTAGGGTGTCTGTGAAGCCATTTCTAGTAGAGTCTTGCGAAATGGTATGGAGATATCTGTACTTTTCTTTGAGAGGCTACAGTGCATTTAAGAAAAGTTTCCTTTCTTTTATCTCTAGATCGGTCTATAAAGTTATTCCTTTAGAAACTTCTATCGATTCGTGTGTTAATCAGTACTTCACCATCTATGCTATATTCTTGAGATATTAGTTCTAAATGTTGTACTTTTACTATTTCTTAGCGGAATGAGTAGGACTGAAGTCAAGTCTGTTTTCAAATCATGCAGGCTAACTGTAAAAGGACTCACCTTTGTATCTGTAAACTAAAAGCTGAAATCGCATAGCTAATGACTTATGTAAAACAATATCTGCATAAAATCGTGAGCCTTTACACTTAGTTTCTAAAAGTTATTTTGTTATTTTGTTTTAGGACTTAGGCTTTAAGGAGGTTCTTCTAATCGACATACACTATGTGAGCTATCACAGTGTCCAACATCTAGTTCTGCTTAGGGGAAAACCTCACATTGGGGAGAGGTGTCATACTCTTACCAAGGAGTATAACCAGAGTTAAGTGACCACAATATGTATATGTATCTGTATCCATATACAAATGGAATATAATCTGAAATTGTACCTACATTGGCTAGTAGTCCTGGGTAAGTAGGATGCACTAAAACCACACTTCCCGCTCGGTGATAAATACTACTCCCTTTAATATGTATGCTCAATCTGTAGGAAATCCACTTTAAAAGCTAGCATAAAGGTTTGTAATGAAAAACCAATTATGCCTTTGTCTATTTTAAATTGTAATCAAAACTAATCTGTTTTCTGTAAACTGTAATAAAAACTGAAATGTGGATTCCATATCTAAGTTGAGGATCAAAAGATCAAATCTTTCTCAAAGTGTAAATATAAGCTAGTCATAGGGTGCTTAAAAGCAAAATCTTCTCAAAATATCAATACTTAACTTAGGGCCTAAAACCCATTCTTTGAAACTCATATCAAATCATCACAAAGTTCATGCTCAATAATCTTCTTGAAATACTTCAATAATTTCAGTCAATATAATGAACTCAAAACCACAATATGAATCTTATGGATCAAAACATGAGCATGCGAAATCTTGATGCTTTAAAACCATTGAATCTCATGCTTTCTTTCATATAACTTGCAACATAATATCATGCTTAAGTATCAATTGAAAATCTTTAAATCAAGCATAAATAAAGGAGAACAAGCATGCACTTTAACACTTAAATCACTTTACAAATCCATAAACTCAAAACAAGATAAGTTGGGTATGAACCCTAATTACAATATATGTAAATTCAACTTTAAAACTAGTTTTGGGCACAAGAATCAAAGAGTATCCTAGTTCATAACCACACATACCTTAATTGACAAGTTCTTGAAGAAATCTTGAAATTGAAGCTTGAATCCTTGTGTTCTTGATAGTAAAATCTTGAATTATTGTTCTTAGGAAAAGGAGAGGTTTTTTATGTGAGTTGATTTAAAGAAGATGGGCAAATAATGCCTTTTTGGGTGTTATAATTCGTGCTTTAGACGTTTGGGGTTGAGAGGAAAGGACCAAAGTACCCCTTGACCCTTAAGAAGCTAAAACTATGGGGAAATAGCACACGTATAGCAACCCCAAGTTGGGTCAAGCAGACCTCGTGACGTGACCCCCAGTGGGGTCAAATAGCCACCGCGACGCGGGGCAATCACGGCCCCTTACTGCCTCACATAAAAAATGACATAACTTTTCACTCGGGTATCGGATTAAGGAAAAATTGGTATCATTAGAAAGCTAAGTCAATTATCTATTATTCGGTGGGTCTTAAGGTGAAAAATACTTTGTATATCAAAAGTTATACATGTTCAAAGTAGACCCTTGTAGAATCGAATACCAAACTTTGGACAAATCAAAGGCTCCTAGCTCAACTTCGCTCTAAACGATTGCTATGAACATATTTCACCTAAAGATCACTTCACACACTAGGATAATGATCATGAAACTTGTATTCACATGGGAGTCATTTGGATTATATCTTATACGCATAGGAATGACGGTTAGAATTCTAGCATGAAAATATAGGGTGTTACATTATCTCCCCCTTGGAATCATTTGTCCTCGAATGATGGGTAGGAACTAATTGAAAATTTAAAAGAATGGAATATTATAGACATGACATATCTACTAATGAAGAATATAGTTGAGCTGAAACTTTAAAAAAATTCTATCATGAAGCTGAATTCTGAGCTGACTTGACTTTTATTACCTATCAAGAACTGATTCATGTTACGAGTTTACAATTCGCTTGAAGTGTTCATGATACAATCATACATATAGAACTGCGAAGTCATAAGTTATGCAGGCACAAATCATGAGACAATGAGACAAAGGTAATACAATGGATATTACACTATCTGAGCTAGAATACTTGGAAAACTAAGATTATTCACTGAACACTTATGAACTGAATCATGTCTAAATATCTGAATCTAAAACTGACACCTAATACATGGACTGAGATGAATTCATAATTTGTACAAAAGTGAATATTTTACCTTATCGAATGGCCTTACTCGCAAAACTTTGGGAAGTACGACTAGAAAGAAAGTTGGAAATCTATAGGAGCTTATCTTTTTTTATTGTTAAACTGGATTACAGGCTATATGGACTGGATCATACTGATTGCTCATACCCAAATGGAGTATTTCTTCAACACTCTTCTACGAAATT
Source organism: Capsicum pubescens (assembly GCA_030864215.1). NCBI lineage: Eukaryota > Viridiplantae > Streptophyta > Magnoliopsida > Solanales > Solanaceae > Capsicum > Capsicum pubescens. The sequence continues at coordinate 255,935,245 of CM061540.1, read as the reverse complement.
CTAATAATTTCAGGGAGCAAAGAATTTTGGGCAAGATCATAACAAGACATCTGACTAAGGAATCACAACTTTGATACAACTCTATAGATTGGAACACAGTCATATAAGTCATAATCTAGGAGAGAATTACTAGGCCTTAGGCAACACAACTTCTTGCTTTCAAGCTTAGCAACACTTCTCAAATACTCCCTCAACTATACTATTCCCCTTAAATACCATACTCAATTGATTCATCTTATAATCCCCTCATGGGCATTCATAAATCCATCTAATAATGTCTAAACTGAACTAAATCCTCCCACCATGAACAAGCCTAACTCAAAATCACAAGGTACAACACGCCACACCCTAATACTAGTCTAAACTATATGATTCAATCTTCTTTATATTTTTAGATCTTACACCCTAAGAATAACATGCCTAACCACTTTAATGACTAACTCACAACTCTTATTATGGATTCACTAGCGTATATTGCATTCCTCCACTTACATCCCAACATGACATTCAACCCAATCTTTATAACCACATATAAACTTCTACGCAAACAACCATAAAACCATCTTTCTCATATTCTCTAAACCTCTATCATTAACAACTTCCCTGCACTATCCCTAAGAAAACACACATAAAATTTCAACTAGCCATGACATGTATCAAAAACTTGGCCTCAATCACACTTCACACTATAGCCTTAGATAGAAAAACATAAGTAACCTTTCTTAATGAGGGTCATCAACTCCCTCTCATCTAAACCATTGCTTATCCATTATCATCACCACTATCTTAACATAGGAAGAGGTCACTGAAGGGCTAACACGTAAGGACCTGAAGTACAAAAGAATACTATACATAACTTTGACACTTAACTGAGGCTTAAGAAATAGAATGTCAAAGGTATAAATTCATTAAAGAGATCTAAACTGAGGGAATACATGATATAAACTAGATTTCACTAGGATTATGAGTTCTGAGGACTGATCATACTCTGAAACATGAGTTCGTACTTATTATAAGCTATTCAACATAAGACTAGAGTTCATAGATTTATGAGGGATGGCTCAAATCATAATGTAAAGTTGTTACTTACGATCTAGAAGTTGAGAAGGAACTTGAATATGCATGAAGTCTATAAGCCTTGGCATTTGGCATGGATCTATCATGCAAGACATAGATTTGGCATGATAATGACTGGAATCCAAGGAATACTTTAGAGTAAGAAGGGATCACTATCTTATTACAACTCTTATTGACATTCATCACAATCTAATTCTCAAAACTTGATTTGGTTCTTCACTCTACCATCTCCCCCTTAGATCAAAGATGATATTCTAAGCTTATGGGTCTACACATAAATAATAAACTCACAAGAATAAATTATATTTCAAACTTACTGACTTCATCCTTGAACAACCCTTTTCATATATCATCCTTAACTTTCTAGCTTAAATAATCATCATCAAAGACTTACACTTTCATTAGAAAACATATCTACCTCACTAAACACATAATCATAGCGTACCAAGATCACACTTCTATACTTGTATTTTTCCCTAAACCATAAGAATCAAAATCATACTTAAAAGACTCAACACCAACTATCCAAAACTCCTCAACTTAGCTATTAAAACACCATTTACTATATAACTAGCCTTCTTCCACTTAGCAACTCAAGGGTACTACTAACCACACACGATACTTAATGACCTTAGAAAAATAATGCAACCCCATATCACCTTGGGCACACTTCTACATCATACCTACAACATCATACTTAATCTCAAATCAATAAACTTAAATTCTTGCACTCACTATTTTAAGATTATTAGTTGACCTCCATATAACTAGAATCACTAATCAAGCAATTATTATTTTCACCTTTATGATCATCCACTGTTCAAACTTAGTGTCTAGTGCTAGACACGATTAACAACCCAACGTCATATACTATTCTTATTTGGAAGCTATAAGACAAGACACCAAGAAACACTAGTCCACTACAACCTCATAATAATAATAACCGAATCATAATTATATGGTATACCTTATTAACATTCGTTAGAACATCCTTCTTCTACACATTACGACTATTTACCCATCTATACGCCTAAATTACTTTCATAACTCTATAAGTTTCAACTAAACTCCTTTTTGGAACCTCAAGGAAAGCCTAAATTAACAATATTCAACCATCAAATACTTTCACTAATAACCTATGCTTTTCTAACACCATAAATACCATCAATACTCCTTTTCTATGTCAAACAAACAATAATTCACCTTAACTAATAACTTGATAACATGCATAAGTTTATCTATATACTTCCAATCAATTATCGTTCCTACCTTTCTTGTCACTACTCTTCTATACCCATACTTCCAACTATAAGAAGGTTTTACTACTTATGAATCATAAGACTCTAGGTTTTCGATATCCCCTGAACGCAAACTCTATTTAACAATCTAGGTTCATACTATCTCCTCTTATGAGCACTATCTATATTGAAGGGTTAATGAAGAATCTGAATATATATCTTACTCTGTCTTAACTGAAGGACTCATGGGGATGAGGAAATAACTTTCAACTTGAGGAATTTATCACACACTAGTGAACTTATTCACACAGTGATAGTAAATGTGAGAGCATCATCTTAAGAGGAATTAGAACTTACTAATCATGTTATCTCAAGAATATAGCATAGATAGAGAAGTATGGATTAGCATACTAATCGATAGAAGTTTCTGAAAGAATAACTTTACAGCACGATCTAGAGATGAAAGAAAGAAAACTTTTCTTAAATGCCCTGTAGCCTCTCGAAGAGAAGTACAGACATCTTTGTATCATTATGCAAGACTCTACTAGGAACGGCTTCACAGATACCCTAGGACGCTTGAACTTATGCTCTGATACTAAGTTTGTAATGACCCGAGACTACCCCCTAGTCCTCACACGGTTCTTAGGACCATAAGTGATCCCAAGCTAACCCTTGTACTGGCATAACTCATATGCAATTGTAATAAATACATAAGATCTAATGAAATAAGGTGACAATAATTCATTAGTTGAACATCTGCAAAACAAACTATTAAAAGTATTACAACTTTGTTTTATACAAAACCTTACTCCCTTGTGATGCATTTTAAAGTCGTAAGGGCCTAGTCCCAAAGTGGATAATATCACTAGTGGTTGGGCAGTTATAGAGTTCTATCGAGCCTTGACGGTTCAGGATGCCCATCGCGGCTAGAGTCTCAGCTCGGGTCATGACAGAATGGTATCAGAGTTGCTCCTGTGTCAGCCTTTTAGATGTGGTCCAGAGTTCAAACTGAGTGTAGGCAAATCTCGGTAAGGCAGGGCAAACCTCAGTCCTGAGTCTAGGAAAATCCCATTCGGTGAGACAAACCTCTGTGAGGATTCTAAGTCCATATGGGGTGTATGTGACACCCCAACTTAGGATAAGGTGTCCTACATTGGCCAAACACAGGAGGGATGTTGGGTATATAAGTAAGAAAGTCTTACTCCCTAGTGACGTATTTAAAAGTCGTGCAGGTCTGGGTCCAAAGAGGATAATATCACTAGTGAGTTGGGCAGTTACAGAGGTATCTTGGGCCGTTATAGTTTGGGATGCTCATCGTGGCCAGAGGCTTGGCTCGAGTCATGACAAAAAGCCACAGGAATCAAGTAGGATAAATAGGTGAAGGACTGCAAAAAGATTTTGAAGGAGTAGGGTCAAGTTATTATTGAGATGTCTTATCTCTATATTCAGGCTAAAGACCTCATCAGTTAAGATTGTCACCCTCTTCTTCAGTATAACATTCTCAGTTCTTAGCATTTCAGAGTTACATGGTTGAGAATTCAAAAGTGAAATACAATTCCCTAACTCTCTCATAAAAAATAGTGAGAATAGGTATTTCCATGAGATGCATCCAACCTTAATATTTAACCAGCTCAACTAATTCCACCATGCCAGGTTCTGTTACCATATTTGAATAAAAAATCCTTCCATTTACACCTTTTGATTCTTTAAGAACTTGATTCTAACTTCCTTTGATACAACCTTACTTTTTTCCCAATAATTTCTTCTATTATAAGTGATCACAGATTCTTTTTCAACTACTTTTCTTTTCTTGGGACCAGGTCCATCAAATGTCAGCTGGTTCTCAATAAAACTTCTAGACCATTTTCCAAAGATTCTTTGTGTTTTACTGATACTATTTTTCTTGAGAAAAACTATGCTCTTTCCTAGGATATTTGACAATAATATGAGGTTTTCAGCAACCTAGGTTTCATCCACCACAACATCATTAGAACAGTTTTATGGATTCAGGAATGATTCTTCATTAATAACTTGAATGATGAAGGAGTTAGACTTTTGCAAAGTAAGATAAGAAGGATGGTTTTTAGGAAGGTTTGGGAAGGGGTTTTTCATAATGCTAAGCTCGGAATCCTTTGAAGGGCATGAAAATATGAGAGCTACAGCCATCAGAAAGGTCTTTTTCTTAGAAGGGCTATTTGGGGTTAAGATTTTCCTTTTTGATTAGATAAGGAGTGGGTGCAGCAAAATTTAAGAAATAATGAGCACCAGGAAAGATTTTCTATGGGAACAAGATATGACCAATTTTAGATTTTTCGATGACTCACCTACCCTTTTAGAATAGGACAACTTTTTATGACACAAGGACAGGGAAGACTCAGATTTTTCTTAACAGAACAGAAAAAAAAATCACATATAAGATACTAACCTGAGAGATGGGACCAGGTCCCTCTCAAGTTTGGGTGAATCTTTATCTTTGTGCTTGTCACATCTATCCACCTCCAAAGTTGTTCCCATGGGTGTATACCTACAAAGATATAATACTTACTGAAGTCTCCTAAAACTAACCTCCAAAAGAAGTATATTGAGGTTGATGCCAAATAAAGCAACCTAACTAGGTTAGGATTGAACCCACGGGGAAAACGTTAACCAGTTGCTTAACTTGATGTAGTTCACGAGTAGTGCAGAAAATCAAATGGGGGGATTTTTGAATTATCAATGTCTAGTAACCAAATCTTTAATGCTTTTGAGTTGTAAATAATAGAAGACGAATACTAGGACTTTGTCCCCCCCCCATCTTCTCAACTCCATAAATTTCTCGTGTTTAATCCACCTATTTTGTTGCTCTACATGTAAAGTTAACAAGATATGTATTATCAATCATCTTGTGAACGCATTGATAAATCTCACCCTTTACCTTGTGAGTCTCAAGGTGTCACCTTATTTCTCCCTGTCTATGACTTCAGTTCACCTTCACATTCACTCGTATCCACATGGGACTTCTTCCTTTCTTTCTTCAAATACTAATCTTCTTATGGTTGGATCATATGATTCATACTCAGACTTTTGACTCGTGTTCTTCTGACACTTCAACTCTGGATTTCTTCCTTAGGTTCTGCTTTATGTAAAACTTCATTATATTTCTCTTACCCTTATTATATGGCTCGTACTCTCAGTCATATCTTCTCTATACTTGGTTTTTTCTTGTTCTTGGTTTCTATTGATCTTACGAGTTAGCCTCTGAGTTGTAACAGTGTTGATGACTCGTGAGAAGACTCGTACCTTGCTGCAACTTGGTATTTTCAGTTCTTCTTCTTCCAGTTTCTTTCCAACACTATGCTAGACTTGTTTTACCCGCAATAACCACAAAAGCACATCATATTTACTATAATGACCTAAGTTTAAGAATAATTTCATGGTTTTAATAATTGAAAGTTTCGTGTTTCCACGACACATCAACACCCTCAACTTAGAAGTTTGCATGTCCTCAGCCAAACCAAAAATCAAAAACTATCACAAGACAAAACAATGCTTAAACAGGAAGATCCTAAGATTCCCCCTCCTAATTTTGATTTTTTGAAAAGCAACTGTGTATATGATTTGGTATATGGCATGAAAAAAGAAATCAGATGATGGCATTATACTAATAATAGAGGACTGGTCATAGACACTAACAAAATTAACCAGACACTAGCAACCTAACAACATAACCTATGTGTGCTCACGATCAAAGAAATCCCATTTACTCTTAGTTGTGATCAAGCAAATTTTTTAGGAATGTAACAAACAACGCTCTCGCTCACAAGGAATTTTCACCAATGTATATAGAATGCCATAGGCTTGACCATATGCTCTCTTCCTAAGTTTTCAGACAATCGGGATAGGATCACTAAAGGACTTTATTTGGCTTGTAACATAGGTTAGGGGCTGGTATGGTATCTTTTTGGGATTTTATTTAGTGACTAAGCCCCCTTGAAACTACACATTTTTGGGGGTCCAATTATTTTTCCAATTTATCTTTTATTTCCGCCCTTATGTCTCCCTTTTTATTTTAAGCACATTCCATGGTCCAGGTGCAGTTTTCTTCTCACTTTCTTTTTTTTCATTTCTTTGCAACTTTTTCTTTTTCTTTTTTTCACCGCACCTGTCCTTTTTTATTTTTATTGCACACCTATTTCTTCACACTAATTTTTCCTATGCACCCCTACAATATCCACCCTCAACTTAGGTGTCCAAGAAGGACCAGAGCCAATATAGGTTCATTGTAGAAATGGGCAGGTGAAATTGGTGCAAACAACAAAATTGGTCGATTAAGGCTAAAATATTTGGATCAAAGGGATTCATTTATTTGGTTTGGGCATTTAGGCTTAAGTGGACTTACAATAAAAATGGCCCAAGATTATCTCATACATGACTATCCTATGCCTAGGTAAAAGCAACCGGGCAAGTTTTAGATTCCGATACACCGAGAACTTAGTAATACCTCACATATATTTGCACAGGATTACACTTCTAGGCACTACTTATCTAGTTATGCAAAATTATTACCTATTTTTTCTAAACCTAATCCTAATACCACTATCATATTCTCAATAGTCTCTCACACACATACAGATCACACAAAATTTAGGAAGGGTGTCAATTTTTAGCACAAAAATTTTTCAAATCAGACCATTTTTCAACATAATCATTCAAAACAATGGTCTACTTCCATAAGCACAAGTTCTCCTCCTATCTTAGCTATTCATAGCACATAATAGACATAAAAACACTTAACACAGCAAGTATAGCCTGAGGAGACTTGGTACTTCCCCACCCCCAACTGAAAGCATGTGCATTGTCCCCGATTTATGTAAAAATAAGTACAAGGTAATGGGAATATACCTGGATAATCAAGGCACCAGCTCAAACAACATCATTATTTGGGCCCTCGGGTCGGGTCCCACTATCATCAGCATGAGTCTCATCAACTATTGGGACTGAATCAGTAATAGTGGTATAAGATGGGTCTACAACACTACAGTATCATCAACTGGCAGTCTAGAACCACCGACTTCAGTAGCCATCTCCTAGACCCTCGCATGCCAGTCTTGCTCATTCTGTAAGCTAACTGCCTTAGCCTTTTTCATAGCATCTTTCTCCTCGTGCTTCTTTCTGTTTTTTCTCTTCTATCCTCATAGTTCTTCTCTTTAGTTTCCTTAATCGAGTCTAGAATAAACCAAATATTATGAACATAAACTTCGATCACGACAGTCGTGACCTCAGGATCTAAGATAACTGGTCGGGCATACAACTCATTCACCATACTTCTAATATAAGCTACCTCATCTTTTACCTCTATAATATTTGGGTTTGGTTGCTACCCAACTATTGAGTAATCCTCATCTCAAAAGTATATACTTGTAGTTGTACCCATCTATTCTGGTTGGCCAACTGCGTATCAACCCAGGGCTTTACACCCCCTTCCATGTGTCAGACCTTGGTCTCCAACGTGCTCAGTCTAGTTATTGTCTTGTTCTATGCTACCTGTGGTATTATAATAAAGCCATAAGGAATACCTCTTGAGCGAGGTGGTACAGACTACATCGGAGATGGGCACAAAATATACCTGCTACATAGGAAGTCTATGCAGTCTCAGTCTGCCCACCCATCTCATCATCCTCGTTCTGAACTTTATACATCTCGTCCAATAGATCTACTTCATGTCTCACCTTCCTGGACAATGATTGGGCTACATCTTTGATCAGGCCTAAGTCTGTGGTATTCGTAGTCTCTTACATTCATCGGTACCCGTGAGTTCCCATACTTCTACAGTTATGCACATCTGTGTAATCATACATGGGTACGCTAATAGAGACTTATCACCAACTACAGCTTGGTCTCTCATCTCTTGAGCTAGGAACTCTCTAATATCAAACTCATAACTAGCTATGAATTCGGCTATCATAGTTGCTCGTACTGGACTCAACATATTGTTCCCAGTGATGGGACAAAGCATGTGTCATGCCAGCGTCCACCATGACCTGGCCTCAAAATTAAGGGTATGTTTCTCTATCTTCTAAGAAATCACACCCGAGCCACCAACTGCCCAAACTATGTCTTGCCCATTTGAAGATATCTGATTAGTAATCAACCTAAAATGACCTATCTTGTTATCAAATCTCAATTGTTTCCTCATGATTTTCTGTATCTTATCCATATGGTACTCTATCTCACCCGTGTTAACCAGAGGTTGATCATCCGATCCATACAAAAACCTAGAAATAGTATATGGAGAGACATCGACCCGCACACCCCAAATGAATAATGAGGCAATGGGGTCACCACCTCTCCATAACTAACCCTATGGATACTGTCTATATAGCTCTTTCTTGTATGCTGTATTGAACTCCCGTACTAGTGCAAGACTATATATTCCGAGCGCTTTAGTCATCCGCTCAAAGTTGTACTATCAGAACTGCTCTTTGAACCTTTGAAACTCTACCATCCCAATAGTAATCAAGTGTCTCTCAAGGTACAGGTTTCTCTTGATTTTTTTGTTACTAAGTCTGCTCAGGCCATCATTATATGTATCCTACATACCGGTGTACCCCCACTATTCAACGATGGGCACCGGAGTAGGTGTGATGGCCAGTGAAGGGTATTGCACATCAATCAAAGGCAGATCAACATCTTCTACATCATTTTTGAACTCTCTACCTCAGAACTAGATTAAAACTCTTCTTTTACCTCCGAAGGTTGAAGTGAGTGGGGAAAGGAGGTACTCGGGTTCTTTCTCCTTATTCCCCATGGAGGTGTGTCCTCCAGGGTTGCTACTTTTTCCCCTTTGTATCCTTTTTGTATTTTGGGTAAACCTTTCCTTTCATTAGGTATTCTTACAGGTCACTGCTACTGCTAGATGACTCAGTAGCCTCAGAACTTAAAGATTGTGCATTTTTGTTTCCCTTTTTGGCCATTTGTTTGGAATAAGATGTACCTTTGGGAGGAATTGTACCTGAAAAAAGCATACAATAGTAAATAAATAAGGAAAAGAAAGCAAAAATAAGAAAGTAACTATCAGTGTAATGTTCTGGTCAGGGTACGAGTGGGGGTACTAGTCATATAGACTAGGTACGACTCGTATGATTGAGTCATATGATACATAGTGTATACATGGATGTACACTGGCTTGATTATGAGTACTCCTAATACGTCGTAAGATAAGGTATATCTTGTTACCAGCGCCCATAAGTAGGTCAGAAACAAAAGTCTAAAATATGACATTTACCCAGTTCCTTACGACTTTAGTGTACAAATTGTATGGGTTGGGTACAACTCATTTAGTCAAGTCATGCCCGTACCATAACTTAAACTTAGTTATACTTTTATCTTGTCACTGGGTACGAGTCTCATTACGGCCCTTTTACTAGGGGATACGAGTTGTAAGGAGCCGTGTATCCATTGCAACATAGAAGTTCAACTTTAATGTTGACTCTAATTTAAAATTCCCAAACTACCCATTACTTTATGCAGCAATATTACCCAATTTCAGTCAAAACAACACATAATATCAACACCCAAAACTAGGTTTATCCCCAATTTCCATTTTCAATTTAAAACCTATGAACTAGGGTACCAAAATTCAACCCACAACTCAATTCAACTTCAAGCAAGTCTAGAATATCTTACATTTTCAATTTCAACTAGATATATTATGAACTTAAGTTCAAAAGATTACTTGATTTGGTTAAATACTAAATTTTATTGAATTCAAATATTCATCCCCAAACTCATGCCTAACTCGAGCAAAGTAAAGAATCCGAGCAAGTTGGTAGGTGTTTTTGAGGTTAAATCGTGTTTTAGAAGCTTTCAATTTATGAAACAATGGAGTTAATGCGATTTAGGAGTGATTTATATCTCGGGTACCCGTATTGGGTGACCTCTTTCTTTCTAAATCAAATTTTGGGTTGGGTTGACCCGCGGCCCCTGACGTGGTAAGCTTGGTGATCTGAGGTGGATTTATGCACTTCTGTGTTGTAATTCGGGCTTATTTAGCTTTGTTTTGAGGACTTCTTGTGTGCTTAATAAGTCAATGATGGTATAAATTATCATCGAAGTGTTTAAGTACTTGATAAAAATGTTTAAGTTGCATTTCAAACAAGTTTGGAATCAAATTGATCATTTAGAGTTCATATGAGAAAACTAGTGTTACTAGCTTGAGCTAGGTGTTCTTCTAGTTGATCGCGATGGATTTTAATGTATCTAATGAGTTTCTAATGATATTATTGTGTAGTTATGTGTGTAAAAAAAAATTATAGTGTTTAAAGTGCAATTGAATCAATCCAAGAGTCAAGACTAAGTGAAAGATTAAAAGGGACAAAACTAGTATTCTCAGCTTAAGTTTCTAGTTCATCGTCTTGGATGTTGTTTTGTTTTGAGCTCTAATTTTTTGTGTTTAATTCTATAGGATTCTTTTTGAGTTGATTATTATGATGTATTAAGGATATACAAGCTTCAAATCAAGTGTAAACAACACAAAAAGGCTTGGAATAGATCAACGAAAGCACAAGACACAACTTGACAAGAATTGGACACCTTGGATGTCAAGGGCACGTCGCAGTCTCAAACCAAGGACAACTGGTGATTTTCACACATGGTTGGATTCCTAAGGTACCAAAAACAGTTTTTATCCTCTATAAGGGCACGTCATGCAGTTAGACACATAAAATTATCCCCGCGACGCAGCCTAGTGCAAAAACGCGGCAGTTTTGTCCCCCTATAAATAGGACACTTGTACTTGATGTTATACACCTGGTACATCTTTAAAACTTTGAGAGGGTATGAATAACACTTCAATTAGGGTTTTTATTTCTTTACTTTATATTTGTAATAGACTTTATCATATTTTTATTCATCTTGATTACGACTATATCCATGAGTGGCTAAAAGCCCTCTTTCCGTGGTTAAGGCCAAGAACATGTTTACTTTTGTTTTGAATTGAGTTTGTTTGAATTGATTATCATATTGGTTGTTTTTTTATACTTTTTTAACTATTTTAATGATTCACGGCCCTTAGAATACATATATTGTCGACCTTGTAAACTCGGGAGGGGGAACAGTAAGATAGAACATGGGGATGAATATAGTAAGGTTCTTATTTTTTTATTAAATAAGGAATTTGAATTAGCATATAGGATAGGTTTATACCTAGAAGACTTTCTTAGTTTACATTTAGGATGATATCTTAATGGATCTAAATGTATTATTGCATCCCCGCTCAACGATATAGTTGTAATGTCCAGTTCGGTAGAAGGTTAGAGGTTGGGAGACCATAATCATATGATAAACCCTATGAATCAACAATCAAGATAAGTAATCTAACGAATGAAGTTCATTAGCGTAGTATGATTGTTGACAGTGCCTTAACCCTGGGTTTTCATCCATTGTTTGTCCAAATTCTTTACCTTTTCACATTATTTTAGTTTATAAACTTTCAAAACTCTTTTGGTTACATTGCACCACTTTAATCTCAATAGTTGAACTTGAATTAGATAGTTGTGGATACAAGTCTCTGAGGGATCTATATTTTCCTTTATTTAAGGCCATTTTATTACTTGGTCAGACCACGTACACTTGCATGTGCACTTGGTCAAAATACTTAGGTACAAGTAGTGTGTATGCCTCGTACCCAGACTTACGGGTCTTTTCCTCTACTTGTAAAGACATGGAACCTTACCTTGGTTCTGGAGTTAATACAATTCAATTTGAAGGACCGTACCTTATGGGTACGACTCATTCTTAGAGTTGTATCCACTCTAGAAATGTAACGCCCCGAGTCTGTACCCCAGACGCTACACGATGCTCATAATTCAAAGGAACCACAAGCTAACCCATGACTGGTACCTACTGCAATAACTGGATAATAATACTATAGTTATGCGGAAATTAGATGGAAACTTGCCATAAGATTCAAAACTATGAATAAATACTGAGTACGGTACATCAATACCAAAACTGAATATCTGTCTATAAATACTCTAGTCTGAAAAGCCTCTACTATCTGAATAATGAGTTGATGAGACAAGTACCCAACTAACTTCGACTACTGAAGTAAACTGAGTACTAAAATACTGGAATAATAAATCTCTCCTCGAACAATGAGAACTCACCACTAGTCTACTGCTGATGGATCGGGATGCTAAGTATGTTGGGAGCCCATGCATTTGAACCTATGATATAAGACATCATAACATAAAATAAAGGTATGCGTCAGTACTTTGAATGAACTGGTATGCTAAGTGATGTATTTTGAAATGCATGGGTTCATAACATGAACAATACTGACTGAATAACATGAGTATAACTGAATGAGAGTACATGCATGAATACGTAAGTTCTAACTGAGCTTGTGATAACACTGGATACTGAGTTCTGAATTACTGGTATACTAATATCTGAGTTTACTGATATTGTATCACTATTAACTGAGTGACTGTATCTGACAGTCCTGATTCTGTGGAACTATTTTGAGTTCTTTACTGAACTGAGTGACTGTGTCTGACAGTCCTAATTTTGTAGAACTGAATTGAGTTCTATTCTAAAGATTGAAACTGAGACTGTGGGAGGTAATTATCTAATCGGCATGTCTCTTTCTAAATAGATTGGGGTCCAACATGTAACCCCAGTTGGAAGGGTGTTAGTACCGTTCCACGGATAAAGAAAACTGTGTGTTAACCCTCTCTGACAGGAAGATCTTTTGGCAATCCTTGCTGGCAGGAAAACTTGTATGAGATGTATCAACCCTAGTCTACCAGGAAAATATCTCAACCTACGCTGGCTACGTAGTTCTATAATGCAGGGATTGCTACTAAGGGTCAAACCTACTGCTGGCAGGAATGCCACAATCCCTGGGTTCTCTCAGTGTTGAATCCTACTCCCAACTTAATAGACACTGAACTAATTCCTAGTTCATACTAGGCTTGACTTAACTGTTACTAATTATACAGTCTAACTAACTAAATTGAGTTCACTGAGTTCCATTGACTGACAGAGTACTACTGAATTCTGTTAACTGACTGAATTTACTGAGGTCTGGACTGAATACTTAACTGGACAAGAATGATACTGAGTCTACTAAATTTTCCCTTAGTTTTATAAGTGACTGAGAGTACTATTTATCATGACTGAGATTATTCTATAACTGACACTGGCACTAGGTAAACAGCTAAATTGTCGGGTATTAAATACCCCCAGGATAAATAGATCTCCTGCAAATCACGGTACATCTTAGTGGCCCCTAGATAATAGAGTAACGAGCACCATGCACTTCTGCAAGAATCTACTGTCTCAGGTCATCTATAACTGGCACACATAGATGACCCTAACAACGCAATACATTATCTCCCCCTTGGGAGAAAACCTCTATCTTCTAATCTTTGACTAATTCTTTCAACTTAGCTAGGCTGGGATCCCTATCCTGCTTTTCCTACACCTAAGAAACCAGAGATTATTCTAAACTACTCTGCACTCATACACTACCTTCTGCTAAATTGACTAAGCAGACACCAAGTCGGGAAAGCTGATGAACTTCCTGAGCTAACTTCTTCTTAAAATCATCCATGTGAGCAACACTAACCATAGACATCATACTTAGAGTACCAGCCACTACATTTTCTTTACCCGGATAATACAGGATGCTCATGTCGTAGTCCTTCAATAACTCCAACCACCCTCTCTGATGGAGGTTTAGGTCTTTCTGTGAGAACACATACTGTAGGCTCTTATAATCAATGAACACATCAACATACACTCCATACAAATTGTGCCTCCAAATCTTTAAGGAAAATACTATTGTTGCTAACTCAAGATCATGAGTAGGATAGTTATTTTCATGGGGTTTGAGCTATCTAGAGGCATAGTCTATGACCTTACGTCTTTACATCAAAACACACAACAAACCAACCCTGGAATTATCTGGTAGAGTTAAAACTGGGGTTGTAGTAAGTCGAGTCTTCAACTCCTAAAAACTCTTCTCACAAGAATCTGACCACTAAAATTTGACATTCTTCTGAGTCAATCTGGATATAGGGGATGCAATAGATGAAAATCCCTCAACAAACCGTCGATAATAGCCAGCCAAACTCAAGAAACTCTGGATATCTAATAGAGAGATAGTTTTGGGCTAGTTTCTCACTGTTTTAGTCTTTTAGGGATCAACTCTAATGTGATTACCAAAAATGATATGGCCGAGGAAGGCTATTGACCTTAGCCAAAATGCGCACTTACTGAATTTAGCAAATAGTTGGTGGTTTTTTAGAGTCTCTAATACTATTCTGAGATGGTATGCATGATCATGCTCACTGCAGGAGTAGACAAGGATGTAATTTATGAAGACTATGATGAACATGTCCAAGTACTATTTGAACACACGGTTCATCAAGTCCATGAAGGTTGTTGGGGAATTAGTAAGATCAAATGACATGACTAATAATTCGAAGTGACCATACTGTGTTTTGAAAGATATTTTTGGAATGACATATCCCCTAAATCTGAGCGGATGATAGCCTGATCTGAGGTCTATCTTAGAGAAGCAACTGGAACCCTGAAGTTGGTCAAATAAGTCATTGATTCTGAGAAGTGGATACTTGTTCTTGATTGTGACTTTATATAGATGATGCTAGTCTATACACATTCTGAGAGTACCATCTTTGTTATGAATGAATAGAAATGGTGCACCCCACGAGGACACACTGGGTTTGATGAATCCCTTATCTAGGAGATCTTTCAATTGTTGAGTTCTGCTAGAGCCATTATGTATGGCGGAATAGATATGGGTTGAGTATCTGGAAGAACGTCTATTTCAAAGTAGATTTCCCTTTCAGGAGGAACTTCAAAAAGATCTTTGGGATACACGTCTGGGAATTCACATGCTACTGATACTGACTCAAGAGTAGGGGCTTCTGATCTAGATTCCTATAATCGAACGAGACGGTAGACACATTCCTTAGATATCATTTTCCTTGCCCCAAGGTAGGAAATAAATTGACCACTAGTTCTAAGGTACTCCCTATCCACTCTAGGATGGGCTCCTTAGGAAACTAAAATTGGACAATTTTGTTTCTGCAGTCGACTGAGGCATAGTAGGAATGAAGCCAATCCATGTCGAGAATGACATCAAAATTGATCATCTCTAATTCAACTAAGTTTGCTGAAGGGACTTTCTAAGACACCATAATTGGAAAGTTCCTATATACCCGTCAGGATATGATACATTTATCCACTGGGGTAGAGACTGAGAAATGCTCTGCTAGAATTTCGGGACTGACTCCAAAGTCAACAACTATATAAGGATTTACAAAAGACAAAGAAGCTCCTAGATCTAGCAAAGGATAAACATACAAATGATAAACTTGTAACATACCAGTGACCACATTAGGAGAACATTCCTGATCCTGTCAAGACTGAAGTGCATAGAGTCTGTTTAGGCATTGCCCACTAGTAGCACTGGAAGTGGCACCCTACTGATTTGGGCGACCAGACTAAGGTGAGGGATGCTTATGCTAACTCTGCGAACCCACCTGAGGACACTGTCTGACTCTGTGTCCTGGCTTGCCACATCTGAAATATACGTCACTTCCAACTCTGCAGACACCCTGATGGATTCTACCATACTTCTGGCAGAGAGGATTTGTTCGGACACTACTGAAACTACCCTGGGGTTTAGGGCCTGACGTTCTATCTCTATTTCCATCTCTAAATTTCGACACGAGAGCACTAGCTGGGGACAGAGTTGGAACTGAAGATTTCAGGCAAAACTGAGAATGATTACCACCCTCTGACTTTGGCTGGGTGAAGTTGAAGCTACTTGTTCTATCTCTCTTGTTCTCCCTTTTCTTCTTCTTATTCTTATCCTAGTCTATCTGCTGAGCATGGACCATGAGCCTGGATATATCCATCTCCTTAATCAGCATTGTGGTCCTACACTCTTTAACCATACCGCTAGACACTCTTGACACAAACTTACTTATTTTTGCTCTGCTATCTTCTACCACATGAGGGGCATACCTGGATAACTGAGTAAACTTAAGAGAATACTCTTGTACCGTCATATTACCTTGTCTCTAATTTATAAACTTCAAAACCTTTGCTTCCCTTAACTCTAATAGGAAAAAACTTTCTAGAAAACCAATAGTAAACTCCCCCCATCTATGGGACCTGCATCTGCGGTTCTCTCTACTTTCCACTATTTGAACCATGAGTGAGACACATCTTGCAACTGATATGCATCTAACTCATCACTCTTACTAGATGTCACCCCTCTAATATTTGTAACCTTCTACACCTGATCAATAAATTCCTATGGGTCCTCATCTGAATTTGACCGATAAAAGATTGAGGGTTCATTCGGGTGAAGTCCTGAATCCTAGCTGCAGCAGTATTGGCCACTGGGTTGGCTGGAATAGAAGCTGGGAATTTATTATGGGCTACCACAAAATGAGCTAGGGTGGTGAAAGCTACTCTAAATTCAACATGGAAGACATGTTCATCCAGGGGATCTGCCTGAACGGGCTGAGGTGCTAACTAATTTCTAGTTCTCCTTTTGTTAGTCTTTTTGGGAGGCATGTTCTATAAACGAAAAGGAGAGAATGGATTAGATTGACAATTTAACTTGAGATCATGCTCACTCATATGACATGAATACTGAAAGAAAGGAAACTTTTCCTAAAACATCTCATAGCCTCCTGTCCATAAGTGTGGCGTGTTACACACCCATGCATAAGACTTTACTAGATACAGCTTTCAAACTTCCGAGGAATCTGTTGAACCATAAGCTCTAATACCAAGTTTGTAACACCCCATGTCTGTACCCCAGACACTACACGGTGCTCATAATCGTAAGGAACCACAAGCTAACCCATGACTGGTTCCTGCTGCAATAACTAGATAATAATACTGTAGTTACGTAGAAAGTAGGCAGAAACTTGCCATAAGGTTCAAAACTATAAATAAATACTAAGTATGGTACATCAATACAAAAACTGAAAATCTGTCTATAATACTCTAGTCTGAAAAGCCTCTACTGTCTGAATAAAGAGTAGATGGGACAAGTCCCCAACTAACTTCGAGTACTGAAGTAAACTGAGTACTGAAATACTGGAATAATAAATCTATCCCCGAACAATGAGGACTCACCACTAGTCTGTTACTAATGGATCGGGCTTCTAAGTATGATCGGGAGCCCGTGCGTCTTAACCTATGATATAAGATATAATAGCGCAAAAGAAAGGTATGTGTCAGTATTTTGAATGTACTGGTATGCTAAGTAAGGTAGGATTATATGCATGGGTTAATATACATGAACAATACTGACTAAATAACATAAGTATAACTGAAGGAGAGTACATGCATGAATACATAAACTGTAACTGAGATCGTGATAACCCTAGATACTGAAATCTGAATTACTGGTCTACTGATATCTGAGTTTACTGATATTGTATTACTATTAACTGAGTGACTGTATCTGACAGTCCTAATTCTGTGGAACTATTTTGTGTTCCGTACTGAACTGAGTGACTGTGTCTGACAAATTTGATTTCTGTAGAACAGAATTGAGTTTTATTATGAAGCATGAAACTGAGACTGTAGGAGGTAATCATCTAACTGTCATGCCTCTTTATTAATATATTGGGGTCTAACTTGTAACCCCAGTTGGAAGGGTGTCAGTATTGTGCCAAGGGTAAAGATAACTGTAAGTTAACCCTTTCTGACAGGAAGATCTTTCGTCAACCCTCACTGGCAGGAAAATTATATGAGATGTATCAACCATAGTCAAGTAGGAAGATATCTTAATCTATGCTGGCTACATAATTCTGTAATACAAGGATTGATACTAAGGGTCAAACCCTCTGCTGGCAGGAATGCCCCGATCCCTAGGTTAGCTCGGTGTTGAATCTTACTCCCAACTGAATAGACACTGAACTGATTCCTAGTTCATACTTGGCTTGACTGAACTATTATTGATTATACTGTCTAACAAACTAAACTAAGTTCACTGTGTTCCGTTGACTGATGGAATACTACGGAATTCTGTTAACTGACTAAATTTACTAAGGTTTGAACTGAATAATGAATTTGACTGGACTGATATTGAGTCTACTAAGTTTTTCTAGAGTTCTGTAACTAACTGAGAGTACTACTGATCATAAAATGACTGAGATTATTCTGTAACTAGCACTGGCTCTAGGTAAACAGCTAATTGTCGAGTATTAAATACCTCCAGGACTCGATAGCATGAAAATTAAATCACTGCGTGACTTTAGTAGAATAATAGTACTAGCTTGCTAATAATACATTCACTTAGACATTTTTTCAAATGTTTGTTATACATGAGCTTGTGCATGATTTAAATCACACAATAACATGTTATGCTTGGACTAGTCTAATCACATAATCATTTTGACACACACTTGGGGAAGATGGGTATTTCACATATCAATAAACATGCAGTAATATCATGGATTCTACATTCAACTAGCAATTCAAGAGTCTGACATGTAGTTCACAAAAATCAATTCACAATTAACTAGTTTGCATGAATGTTGGGACAAATCATGGAATTAGATCACCATTAACATCATAATCATTAAGACATTCAAGATCCACCATAAAATCCATGAAATTAATTAACTTGTATTTAAAAAGAGTTTCTTGAACTCCAAGGGTAGAAGGAAACCCTTGGATGAACACTTCACATACCTTGGTATTTAAATTTGCAAAGAATGATGGAGTGTTCTTGAAGGCTGAATCTTTAATTGGAGATCCTAGGGTTTGATTCTTGGGAAATTTTGAGAATGATCAATGGATTTTTCCTCTAAAGGGGCTTAATCTAGTATTTTGGGGCTGACATAAGGTAGGAAAAGACCCAATTACCCCTGAGGACGTGGTATTTTAATGACTAAAAACTAATTTAGCGATCGCAGATCGATGGACAGCTTCATTGGCATCGATGTGATTTCCTACATGCCGCGTCGAGTCTGCGTCGATTCACTAGAATTGGCACTGGGAGCTGGGGAAAAATACTTATCGACTCGATGGGTGACACAGCACATCAAGATCGCATTGATCCATTGGTTTGAGCTTTCAAATATGTTTCAAATGAAGTCCAAAAAAACCGAAACTTGTCCGAGAACACCTACTGACATTCATGATCATGATTTAACCTAAAAATCATTACTTTAAGGTCATGAGGGTCTTGAAATAGAGTGTCCAAGCTTAGGATTTTGCGGGGTCTTACAATATCTCCCCCTTGGGAACATTCATTCTCGAATGAGACATACTAAGCTAGCAATACTGATAGACTAAATTTAGATATTGTAGATGCACAACTTCAACATGATTTCATAACTGACACTACCGATATGCTGAAATCTCATACTGAACATGCATATCTGATGCATGTGTACATAGCTGAACATGATTCATGAATGCATGACTGGGATTTCTAATAAGCTGAGTTTCTCATGCTGAACATGCATATCATATGCATGAAGTCACAACTGAATATGCAATGGTAACTGGTACCAAGTCTATAAAGGAAAATCTGAGCATGGAACTAAGTAGGTTCAATGAAAAACTATTATCTTGGGCTGAATCTGAGTTTACGGAGAATAGATGAGGATACTTGGTTCGCATATCTGCTTCTTCTTCCCAAGTATCTCCCTCAACTGACTAGTTCCGCCCAAGAACTTTGACTAGAGGGACCTCTTTGTTCCTCAGTCTGCGAATCTAATAATCAAGGATTTTGACTGGAATCTCCTCATAAGAAAGGCTATTTTGAACGTCTATACTCCCTACAGGGACTACAGTTGTTAGGTCACCTATGCATTTCTTTAGCAAGGAGACATGGAACACTGGATGGACTAAACCTAAATCTGAAAGTAACGCAAGATCGTAAGCTACCTATCCAAAATGGCTGAGAATTCGGTAAGGACCGACATACCAGATACTGAGCTTCTACTTCTTATCAAACCTCTTCACCTCTTTCATAGGAGAGATTTTTTAATACATATAATCACAGTCTCAAACTTAAGATCCTTTCTTCGCATATCTACGTATGATTTTTGTCAGCTCTGAGATGTTTTAAGCCTTTCCCTGATCAGCTGAACCTTCTCTAAAGTATCGAATACCAAGTCAGGCCCTATTACTGTGGCCTCACCCACCTCAAACCAACTAATGGGAGACCTACATCTCCTCCCATAGAGTGCCTTAAACGGAGCCATCTGAATGTTGGAATGATAGTTGTTGTTATATGCGAACTCAATCAAAGGCAAGTGATCATCCCAACTACCTTTAAAGTCTATCACACATGCTCGCAGCATATCCTCTAAAGTCTAAATGGTCCTTTCTTCTTGACCATCTATCTGAGGGTGAAAGGTTGTACTGAGGTGGACTTGGGTACCAAGACCCTTTTAGAAGGCTTTCCAAAAATGAAAGGTGAACTGCGTACTTCTATCTGAGATAATAGACAAAAGGACTCTATGTAATCTGACCAACTCTCTAACATAGAGCTCTATATATTCCTCAGCTGACTAAGAGGTATGGACTGGTAAGAAATGAGCTAATTTGGTCGTCCTGTCTATAATGACCCAAACTAAATTATGCTGACGATGAGTACGAGAAAAACCCATCACAAAATCCATGTTCACCTCTACCCACTTCCAAGTGGGAATACTGAACTCCTGCATAGACCCACTAGGTTTCTGGTGCTCAATCTTAACCTACTAACATGTCGAGCACTTAGCTATAAACTCTACGATGTCTATCTTTATCCCACTCCACCAATAGATCTCCCATAAATCATGGTACATCTTAGTGGCCCCTGGATGAATAGAGTAACGCACACTATGTGCTTCTGTAACAATTCGTTGTCTCAGGTCATCTATACCTGGCACACATAGCCGACCCTGACAACGCAATACACTATCTCCCTATTGAGAGAAAACCTCTATCTTCTGATCTCTGACTGATTCTTTTAACTTAGCTAGGCTGTGATCTCTATCCTACTTTTCCTTCACCTTGTAAACCAGAGATAATTCTAAACTACTCTAAACCCATACACTACCTTCTGCTGAATTGACTAAGCGGACACCCAGTTGGGCAAGCTGATGAACTTCCTGAGCTAACTTCTTCTTTCCATCATCCATGTGAGCAACACTACCCATATACATCCTACTTAGAGCATCAGCCACTACATTGGCCTTACCCTAATGATACAGGATGTTCATGTCGTAGTCCTTCAACAACTCCAACCACCCTCTCTGACAAAGGTTTAGGTATTTTTGTGAGAACACATATGGTAGGTTCTTATAGTCAGTGAACACATCAACGTGCACTCCATACAAATAGTTCCTCCAAATCTTAAAGGTAAATACTACTGATGCTAACTCAAGATCATGAGTAGGATAGTTCTTTTCATGGGGTTTGAGCTGTCTAGAGGTATAGGCTATGACCTTACCTCTTTGAATCAAAACACACCCCAAAACAACCCTGGAAGCATCAAATTTACCATAAATCTATCTGGACCATCAGGTAGAGTTAAAACTGGGGTTGTAGTGAGTTGATTCTTCAACTCCTGAAAACATTTCTCATAAGAATTTGACCACTGAAATTTGACTTTCTTCTGACTCAATCTCGACATATGGTATGCAATAGATGAAAATCCCTCAATAAATCGTCGATAATATCCAACCAAACCCAAGAAACTCTGGATAGCTGATCGGAAATGATATGGTCGAGGAAGGCTACTGACCTTAGCCAAAATTTGCACTTAATGAATTTGGTGAATAGCTGGTGGTTTATGAGAGTCTATGATACTATTCTGAGATGGTCTGCATGATCATTCTCACTGCAAGAGTAGACAAGGATGTCATCTATGAAGACTATGACGAACATATCCAAGTACTATTTGAACACACGGTTCATCAAGTCCATAAAGGCTGCTGGGGTATCAGTAAGACCAAATGACATAACTAAGAATTCAAAGTGACCATACCGATTCTGAAAGCTATTTTTAAAATGTCACATTACCTAACTCTGAGCTGATGATAGACTGATCTGAGGTCTATCTTAGAGAAGTAACCGGCACCTTGAAGTTGGTCAAATAAGTCATCGATTCTGGGAAGTGGATACTTGTTCTTGACCATGACTTTATTTAGCTGACGGTAGTCTATACACATTCTGAAAAAAATATCTTTCTTATACATGAATAGAACTGGTGAACCCTACGGGGACACACTGGGTCTGATGAATCCCTTACCTAGGAGATTTTCCAACTGTTCTTTTAATTCTTTGAGTTCTGCTAGAGCCATTTTGTATGGTGGAATAGATATGGTCTGTGTATCTAGAAGAAGGTCTATTTCAAAGTTGATTTCCCTTACGGGAGGAACTCCAGGAAGATCTTCTAGAAATATGTCTGGCAATTCACATGCTACTGATACTATCTCAAGAGTAGGGGTTCCTGATCTAGAGTCCTAGAATTGAACGAGATGGTACACACATCCCTTAGATATCATTTTCCTTGCCCTAAGGTAGGAAACAAGCTAACCATTAGTGCTGAAGTACTACCCCTCCACTCTAGGATGGGCTCATTCGAAAACTAAAACTGGACAATTATGTTTCTGCAGTCGACTGAGGCATAGCAGGAATGAAGCTAATCCATTTCAAGAATGACATCAAAATCGGTCATCTCTAATTTGACTAAGTCTGCTGAAGTGACTTTCTGAGAAACCATAACCGGGAAGTTCCTGTATACCCATCGGGATATCATAGATTTACCCACTAGGTAGAGACTGAGAAATGCTCTGCTAGAATTTCGGGACTGACTCCAAAGTCAACAGCTATATAAGGAGTTACAAATGCAAAGAATCTTCCGGATAAAGCAAAGGATAAACAAAAAAAGGATAAACTTGTAACGTACCAGTGACCATATCAGGAGAACATTCCTGATCCTGTCGGGACTAAATTGCATAGAATCTATTTGGACGTTGCCCACTGGTAGCACTGGAAGCGGCACCCTTCTGATTTTGGCGACCAACCTGAGCTGAGGGATGGTTATGCTGACTCTGGAACCCATCTGAGGACACTTTCTGACTCTGTGGCTTGGCTTGCCATATCTAAAATATACGTCACTACCAGCTCTGAAGACATCCTGATGGTTTCTGCCACACTTCTGACAGAGAGGATTTATTTGGACGCTACTAACACTACCCTGGGGTTTAGGGCCTGACACCCTATCTCTATTACCATCTTTGAATTTTAGCACAGGAGCACGGGCTGAGGACGGAGCTAGAACTGAAGATTTTTGGTGAAACTGAGAACGATTACCACCCTCTTACATAGGATGGGTAAAGTTGAAGCTATCTATTCCAGCTCTCTTATTCATCCTCTCTTTCTCCTTATTTTTTACCTTCTTTATCTGCTGAGCATGGATCATGAGCCTATATATGTCCATCTCCTTAATCAGCATTACGGCCCTAAACTCCTTGACCACACCTCTAGACACCTTTAACACAAACTTACTTATGTTTACTCTACTATCTGCTACCACATGAGGGGCATACCTGGATAACTGAGTAAACTTAAGAGAATACTCTTGTACCGTCATATTTCCCTATCTCCAATTTATAAACTCCAAAACCTTCGCTTCCATCAACTCTAGTGGGAAGATTCTATCTAGAAAAGCAATAGCAAACTCCTTCCATTCTATGGGCCCTGCATCTGTTGCCCTCTCTGCTTTCCATTATTTGAACCATGAGTGAGCCACATCTTGCAAATGATATGCATCTAACTCGGCACTATCAGTAGATGTCACCCCCATAATATCTGTAACCTTCTGAACCTAATTAAGAAATTCCTATGGGTCCTCATCTGACTTTGACCCGGTAAAAGATGAAGGGTTTATTCGGGTGAAGTCCTTAATCCTGGCTGCCACTAAAAGATAGAGGGTTAATTTTGGGCTGCCACCGAATGATTTAGGGTAGTAAAATCTTCTCTGAATTCAGCGTGGGAGAAATGTTCATCCAGGGGATCTACCTGAACGGGCTGAGGTGCTGACTAATTTTTGGTTCTCCTTTCGTTAGTCTTTTTGAGAGGCATATTCTGTAAATGAAAAGGAGAGAATGGATTAGATTGAGAATTTAACTTGAGCTCATTCTCACTCGCATGACATGAATACTAAAACAAGGGAAACTTTTCGTAAAACTTCTCATAGCCTCCTGTCCTTAAGTGTGGTACGCTATACACCCATGCACAAGACTCTAATAGATGTGGCTTTCAAACTTCCTAGGACTCTGTTGAATATTAGGCTCTGATACTAAGTTTGTAAAACCCCAAGTCAGTACCCTGGATGCTACATGATGCTTATAATCCCGAGGGACCACAAGCTAGCCCATGATAGGTACCTGCTGTAATAACTAGATAATAATACTGTAGTTATGTGGAAATTAGGTGGAAACTTACCATAAGGTTCAAAACTGTGAATAAATACTGAGTACGGTATATCAATACCAAAACTGAACATCTGTATATAAATACTCTAGTCTGAAAAGCCTCTAATGTCAGAATAAGGAGTTGATGGAACTTCGACTACTGAAGTAAACTGAGTATTGAAATACTGGAATAATAAATCTTTCCTCGAACAATGAGGACTCACCACTAGTCTGCTGCTGATGGATCGGGCTACTAAGTATGATCAGGAGCCCGTACGTCTCAACCTATGATATAAGATATCATAGCACAAAAAAAAGGTATGCGTCAGTACTTTGAATATACTGGTATGCTATGTAAGGTAGTCTGAGATTCATGGGTTCATATACATGAACAATATTGACTGAATAATATGAGTATAACTGAATAAGAGTACATCCATGAATACGTAAGCTGTAACTGAGGTTGTGATAATACTGGATACTGAGTTCTGAATTACTAGTCTACTGATATCTGAGTTTACTGATACTGTATTACTGTTAACTGAGTGACTATATATGACAGTCCTAATTTGGGGGAACTATTCAAACTTTCGAACTGAACTGAGTGACTATGTCTGTTAGTCCTGAGTTTTGTAGAACTGAATTAATTTCTATTCTGAAGATTGAAACTAAGACTGTGGGAGATAATCATCTAACCGGCATGACTCTTTATAAATAGATTGGGGTCCAACCTGTAACCCCAGTTGTAAGGGTGTCAGTACCGTGCCATAGGTAAAGACAAATGTGAGTTAACCCACTTTGACAGAAAGATCTTTCGACAACCCTCGCTGGCAGGAAAACTAATATGAGATGTATCAACCCTATTCTGGCAGGAAGATATCTCAACCTACGTTAGCTATGTAGTTCTGTAATGCAGGGATTGATACTAAGGATCAAATCCTCTATTGGCTGGAATGCCCTCATCCTTGGGTTCGCTCGGTGCTGAATCCTACTCCCAACTGAATAGACACTGAACTGATTCCTAGTTCATACTTGGCTTGACTGAACTGTTACTGATAATGTTTTTTAACTTACTGAACTGAGTTCACTGAGTTCCATTGACTGATGAAACACTATGGAATTCTGTTAACTAACTGAATTTACTAAGGTTTGAACTGAATACTGAATCAGACTGGAATAATACTGAGTCTATTGAGTTTTTCTAGAATTCTATAACTGACTGAGAATACTACTGATCGTGACATGACTGAGATTTTTCTGTAACTGGAACTGGCTCTAGGTAAACAGCTAAATTGTCGAGTATTAAATACCCCCAGGACTCGATAGCATGAAAATTAAATCACTGCGTGACTTTAGTAGCATAATAGTACTAGCTTGCTAATAATACATTCACTTAGACATTTTTTCAAATGTTTGTTATACATGAGCTTGTGCATGATTTAAATCACACAATAACATGTTATGCTTGGACTAGTCTAATCACATAATCATTTTGACACACACTTGGGGAAGATGGGTATTTCACATATCAATAAACATGCAGTAATATCATGGATTCTACATTCAACTAGCAATTCAAGAGTCTGACATGTAGTTCACAAAAATCAATTCACAATTAACTAGGTTGCATGAATGTTGGGACAAATCATGGAATTAGATCACCATTCACATCATAATCATTAAGACATTCAAGATCCACCATAAAATCCATGAAATCAATTAACTTGTATTTAAAAAGAGTTTCTTGAACTCCAAGGGTAGAAGGAAACCCTTGGATGAACACTTCACATACCTTGGTATTTAAATTTGCAAAGAATGATGGAGTGTTCTTGAAGGCTGAATCTTTAATTGGAGATCCTAGGGTTTGATTCTTGGGAAATTTTGAGAAAGATCAATGGAGTTTTCCTCTAAAGGGGCTTAATCTCGTGTTTTGGGGGCTGACATAAGGTGGGAAAAGACCCAATTACCCCTAAGGATACGGCTTTTTAATGAATGAAAACTAATTTAGCAATGCAACGCATCATTGGCATCGACACAATAACTAACACGTTGCGTCAAGTCCGCGTCGGTTTACTGTAATTTGCACTGAGAGATGGGTAAAAATACTCATTGATGCCATGGTCAATATGGCGCGTCGAGGTCACATTGATCCACTGGTTTGAGCTTTCAAATATGTTTCAAACGAAGTCCGAAAAACCCAAAACTTGTCTGAGATACCTACTGACATTCTTAATCATGATTCAACCTAAAAATCATTACTTTAAGGTCATGAGGGTCGTGAAATAGAGTCGCCAACCTACGAAGGCTAAAATAACACTAAGTCTAAATACTTGGCTTAATTTTTCTAAAGTATGGGACCCCTTAATAGCTTTTACCGAACTGAATCAAGCTTAGGATTTTGTGGGGTCTTACAAGAAAACTTTTACCTGAATCTTCTTAGCCTTCCAGGTCCTTACGACTCTTACTCATGAGTCTTACCTTTATGATACGACTTCTGAAGAATCTGTATGACTTACTTCTTTAACTTTTCAGGATATTTTGTGCAATCTTTATTCCTACACACTGTACAAACACATTATCCTATAATTAATTAAGTATAAATCATGGGTTTCATTCCACGCAGTGTTTGATTTAACGTCGCGGCATGATGTGTCTAAGTTGGATACTCAGATTTCACCAACTAGCCTCATGGGTTGCCTCCTATGCAGCACTTGATTTAAAATCACGACAGGATGTAACTACCTTGGTTAATCAGAATTCACCAAGGTCCATTTCAAAAATTACATTAACTTCCTTAGTGTTACCCATGTAGTGTTTTGCTCTTTGCCCATTCACCTTGAACGGGGCTTCACCATCCCTCTTCAATTCTAAAGCACCATATGGTAACACTCTTAGTACAGCAAAGGGACCATACCATATAGACTTCAACTTACTTGGAAACAAGCGAAGCCTTGAGTTGTAGAGAAACACCTGGTCTACTTTTTTGAATATTCTTTTCTAAATTTTTTGATCATGATGCATCTTCATCTTTTCCTTGTAATGTGCAGAACTTTCATAAGCCTGAAGTCAGAATTCATCCAACTCATTCATCTTGTTCAATCTTGACTTGGCAGCATGTTGTCACTTAAAATTCAGCTTCTTCAAGGCCCAAAGTGCTTTATGTTCAAGCTCAGTAGGCAAGTGGCAAGCCTTTCTATACACTACCTAATAAGGTGAAGCACCAATTAGAGTCTTGAATGTTGTTTGGTAAGCCTATAATGCATCATCTAACTTTCATGATGAATCAGTCCTATTGGTATTCACTGTCTTCGCCAAGATGGACTTGATTTCTTATTGGACACTTCAACCTATCCACTAGTCTGCGGATGATAAGGAGTTGCCACCTTGTGTTTTACTCCATACTTTTCAAGAAAACTTTTGAATAGACGATTACAAAAATATGACCCACCATCACTAATGATTGCACGTAGGGTGCCAATTCAAGAAAAAATATGTTTTTTCAAGAATGCAGTGACACTACGTGCTTCATTGTTGGGGAGCGCAACTACTTCCACCCATTTAGATACATAATTTACAGCCATAAGTATATACTTCATGCCAAACAAACTCACAAAAGGACCCATGAAATCTATACCCCATACATCAAATAATTCTAATTCTAAAATAGGAGTAATAGAAAATTCATGGTGTCTAGAGATATTACATTGGCGTTGACATTGATCACAAGAAAAGGCAAAATCATGTACATTTTTGTAGATCGTTGGCCAATATTACCCACATTGCAAGATTTGGTGGGTTGTGCGTGTTACTCAATAATGACCCCAAACTGGCGAAGAATGACAAAGCTCAACTATGTTCTTCATCTCTACCTCAGGTATACATCTGTGAATAATCCCATCTGCATAAATTCTAAATAAATAAGGCTTATCCCAAAAAATTTCCTTACCTCATGCATGAACTTCTTTCTTTGTTGGAACAAAAGATCTTTGGGACTAGATCAATGGCTAGATAATTTCCATAGTCTGCAAATCATGGAATTAGATCTTGGGAAGCTGCCAATAACTGTTCATCCAAAAAAAATTATCATCAATATCTAGCCCATCTTTCACTTTTTTCATAGCTTCCTCCTCAAGTCTAGACAAGAGATCCACAACTTGGTTCTCCATGCCTTTTTTGTCCTTGACTTTAAAATCAAATTCTTGCAGGAAAAGTACCCACCTAATCAGTCTAGGTTTTGCATCTTTCTTTGCCATTAAGTACCACAGTATTGCATGATTCATGTGCACAACTACCTTCATCCCAATCAAGTAAGACCTAAATTTCTCAAAGGCAAACACCACTACCAACAACTCTTGTTCTGGCACTGTATAGTTCATTTGCATAGGGTTCAATTCCTTGTTGGCATATTAGATGGGATTAAGAATCTTTTCTTTTCTTTGGCCTAGGATAGAACCTAAGCCAACTCCACTTGAGTCACACATAACCTCAAAAGGCAAGGACCAATCAGGAGACATAATGATTGGAGTCGACACCAACTTTTCTTTTAGGCTTTCAAAAGTCTTCATATATTCATCATAAAAAAACGAATTTTACCTCCTTCTCAAGAATCTTGTAAAGAGGATTAGAAATAGTTGAGAAATCCTTGATAAAATACCTATAAAAACCTACATGCCCTAAAAAACATTGATTTCCCTTCACAGAAATTAGTGGAGGTAATTTCTCAATCACCTTTTTCTGGCTCTATCAACCTGTATGCCTGTTTTTGAAATCTTGTGCCCAAGAACAATACCTTATTTAACCATGAAATGGTACTTTTCCCAATTAAGTACCAAGTTGCATTCTTCACACCTTCTATGAGTATTTTCCAAATGCACTAGGCAGTCATCAAAAGAATCACCAACGACTGAAAAATCATCTATAAAAACTTCGATGGTGTCTTCTACCATATCAGATAAGATGGACATCATATATCTATGAAACATGGTTGGAGCATTACACAACCCAAATGGTATACGTCTGAATGTGAAAGTCCTATAAGGACATTCCAAGGTAGTATCCTCTTGGACTTCTGGCACTATAGTCATTTGGTTGTAACCTGAATACCCATCAAAAAAATAGTACCATCCTATGTCCGCTAACCTGTCTAGCATCTGGACTATAAAGGGCATAGGAAATGGTCCTTCTGAGTCTATGCATTTAATTTTCTAAAATCCATGCATACTCTCTACCCTATGACTGGACTCATCGGCACTAGCTCATTCTTCTCGTTAGGCACAAGAATAATCCTACCTTTCTTCATAACATATTATACTGGAATGACCTACTTGCTATCAGCAATAGGATATACTATACCAGCATCCAACCACTTGATTATCTCTTTTTTCACCACCTCCTACATTAGAGGATTTAGTTGACACTGATGTTCTATACTTAGAGCACACTCCGATTCAAGCTAAATTTTATGAGTACACAAGCTCGGTGAAATACCGATAATGTCTGTAATAGACCAACCAATGGCCTTCTTGAATCTCTGTAAAACTAAAAATAATGATTCCACTTATGAACCAATCAAATCATTTGTAATAATCACCAATAAAGTATTATTGGCCCCAAAAAATTCATATCGTAATGAGAAAGGAGGGACTTCAACTCTATGACCGGTGGTTCTTCAATGGATGGATGGGCAAGTAGAGTAGTTCTATTCTTCAAATCCAAATCAAGCTTCATTGGTGCATAAGTATATGAACCACTCCCATAAAGTGCACATACCATTTCATCATACTCATTTATGTCATCACTATCAAAATTCATGATCACGATTGCAAGAGCTTCAATACCCAGCCTCTATTCAATAGGAACAGTAGCATCAGAGCCATTACCCCAAAGAGTAGCTGAATTGACATCATAAAATAAATCCACTTTATTATTATACACATCAATCATGGATATCACTCTCAACTTATTAGGCTTCCTCATACATTTTCATTTATTAAATACCACCTATCCATTATTATTTCAAAACATCAGATGTCATATCTCTAAATTAATCAACGTCCTCCCCATAGCCAAAAATGGTCTTACCAAAATAATTGGGACTTGGAAGTCCCCTTCGCAGTCTAATATAACAAAATCCACTAGAAAGATGAAAGAAGCCACCTTCACTAATACATCATATAAGATACCAACTACCTTTTTCACAGTCCTGTCTGTCATCACTAATCTCATGGTGCTTAGTTTAGTATATCCCAACCCTAACTGTTTAAATAATGCAGATAGCATAAGGTTAATTCTAGCACCCAAATCACACAATACATGAGTGAAGTTGGAAGACCCAATGATCCAAGGTATAGTGAAAGCACCAGGATCCTCATTCTTCACCATAAATGATCTAGTAGCTACAGCACCGTAATGGTGAATATTGTTGACTGGCCCATAACTGACTAGCCTCTTCTTGGTGATTAGATCTTTTATAAATTTTGCATATCCTGGCATTTTCTCAAATGCCTCTACAAGTGGTATGTTGACTAACAGCTCTTTTAGCATTGATAAAAACCTCTAATACTTACCATATTCTTATTTCGTTTTTAGCCTCTAGGGATATGGAGGATGAGGTTTTAAAATAGTCTTTAATGTAGGCTCCTCAACCTTCTCTTATCCTTTATCATACAAGCTATTATTTTTCACATCGACAGGATTATCATCATTCTTTTGCTCATCAACAATCGGTACAGGTAGGACTATAGTGGATTTACCACTTGGAGTGATAATAGTGTGGCAGTGAACATCATTCTTTGGATTATCCATCGTGTTACTCGGGAGAGTGCTAGGCTATTTTTGATTTATTGTGACTGATATCTGACCAAATTATTGCTCCAATTGGTTGATTGTTGTAGCATATGACTCAACTTTCTGGTTTAGCCCTAATAGGTCTGCCGTAATATCCTTAAGACAACTCTCTTGACTTTCTTTCCTTTGACTAATTTTGAAAAACATGCCTCAATTCTGGATTCTGAATCATGATTACCTGGTGGAACATATTTGTTAATTTTCTCTTTGTAGTCATATTTTTTACGCCAATCATTATTTTTCTCTCTACTTATGTCTTTAAATCTGTTATTATAATAGTTTAGACCTTGATTCCCTTTCCCTTGGGATCAGAAATCTGCCAACCTACTATAACGTCCTGGGAGTACACCATGGATGCCACAAGGTGCTTACAGTCATAAGTGACCACAAGCTAACCCATGAGCTGGTACCTGCTGTGAGCACTGGATGAAACTGCTAATAAAAGATACACATATGCAGAATAACTGAATATGCCATAATGTTTTATAATACTAAGACATTACTGAACTATAAAATCTGAAATAACTATTTGAAAGTGATAACGTAAAGACTGAAAATCAACTAAAAATTGGATAACTATCTGAAAAGTGTCCGAAAACCTCTAACTGAACGACTGTGGAGTTTATGGGAAATGTCTCCAACTAACTCCGACTGACTACTGGACTAAAGTACTAGAATAAACATAATCGGGCCTCAAATTATGAGGACTCACCACTTCTGTTGCTGCTAATGCGCTGGAATATCTAAGTGTGATTGGGAACTTGAGTATCCGAACCTATGATATGATACATCATAGGGGGAAAAATGAGTATGTGGGCAGCACTTTGAATGTACTGGTATGCTAGATAAGGTTAGGCTGATATGCATGGGCTCATGGTATGAATGATAACTGACTGAATGAATAGCTTGAGATAACTGGATGACTAACATGAATGCGTGAATGTTGTAATATCTGATAATACATGACCAAGCATATAACATGATTCTAAAATAGTCTGTAAACTGAAATACTGAAATCTTATAACTTAATAACTGATAAACTGTATGTTACGGTTAAGCAAAACTAAAATGAGTTCTGAATTAAATACTAAAACTGAAATTGTGGGAGCTATTATCTAATCGACATGCCCTAATATAAACTGATTCGGGGTCCAACATGTAACCCTAGTTGGAAAGGTGTTAGTACTGTGCCATGGGTTACTAACAATGGTTGGGTAGACCCTAATCTGGCAGGAAGACTCATGAGATGTATATATGTATGTCAACCCTAGACTGGCAGGAAGACATATTAACCTACCCTGGCTATGTAGTTTTGTAACTCAGGGACTACTACAAAGGGTCACACCCTAAGCTGGTGGGAATACCCCCATCCCTGGGGTTTGCTTGGTGCTGAATCCTACTCCCAACTGAACCGACGTTGATCACTAAACTGGGCTAAGCTTGACTAAAATCTCACTGACCATGCTATCTTACTAAATACTACTGCTCATAATACAACTGGGACCCTTCTATAACTACTGACAACTAAGTAATATAGCTAAATTTCTAATATCATAACCCCCAGGACTCGATAGCAATAACAGCAAGATCGTGTTAAAAATTTAAGGGCATGATATGTAAGCATTCATTCAAAACTCATTCTTGTAGGCATTTCATCAAACACTTTCAATTCATGGTTTAAGATAAACATGGGAATAGTCTTAAGACTTGTAGTAATAGCATGATTTCACTACTAAAACAACCAATTAAGGTTTAACTCACTGAAAAACACCATTCAAACGTGTGGGGATTAATAACAACAACAATTACATGTAAACATGGTATAGAATCAAAATTCATGGGGATCTATGGTTAAAATCACAATAACTTATAGAAAATCATAACTTTGAATTTGCAATTGAATTCTTGAACTCCATGGGTGAAAAGGACCCTTGGACGAACATCTAACATACCTTGATTGAATAATTCGCGAAGGTTCTTGGTGGTTTTCTTAAATCTTAAGCTTGAATCTTGAAGGGGATAGGGTTTCTTCTTGAGAGAGAATTACTTTCTTGGAGAGAAATTATAAATAATGGGGCATATATTCCTCTTTGAGGTTTTAATTTTGTATTTTGGACAGATTTAGGTGAGGGAAAAATGAAAAGACTACCCTTGGGAAATTAAAATTCACAACTGGAACCCGAAATTAACCCTCACTGCGATGCGCCAAGGCTATCATCACGATTCCACCATGATGCAGTACAACCACGGTGACTATCTAGAATCTGACAATTGTCATTTTAAACTTCACCACAACATAGTGAGGTGACCACAGCTATAGCCACCGCAACGCGCCAAAATCGCGGTGAGCTGCTATTTTGGAAATTCAAACATGGTCTAAACCTCGTCCGAAAATTTCAAAACTTACTCGTGACATGATAATTACACCCCTGAACATGAATCAACTCAAAACTTATGTCTCAGGGTCGGGAAGGTCACTTTAAAAATCAACAAAGTTAAGAGGTCAAAAATAAAACTAAGTCTCCAATACTTAGCTAAATTTTCAGGTTCTAAGTCTCTTATGCATGCACTATGAGTTGAACTAAGCTAAGAAAAGTATGGGGAATTACACCTACAATAAAGATACTTTACTTCCTCTTTAAATTCAATCTCAAAATTTTTGGAAGTAGACCCCTGAGCCACAACTGCATTTACTTTCTCAACATTCATTGTTGCAAACTGTTTCGTAAGTAACCCAATATTTGTATGAAGTTGTGAAACCTCTTATGCTACCATATCATGACCACCTCCATAATTATTGGTATCTCCAATAGCATATGTACCTACACCATGTTATGCATATCTAGTATGCCAACCTCTATTAGTAACAGAAATATAATCCCACATATCCTGCAAAGCATCCCATCTAAGACACATGAATGCACCTTCCAAAATTGTATCTTCCATTACTCCCAAACTGACATTCAATGATCTATAGAATATTTCCAATAAATTTGATCCTTTGATTCTATGATTAGGTACCACGCGTATCTTCTTCTTGAATCTAAACCACGCTTCATACACGAATTCTGTAGGTAACTGTCTAAAGTTATAAATCTCATTTTTCAACTATAGCATCCTTGTAGGAGGGAAAAATATATTCAAAAACTAATTATGCAACTTATTCCAGGTAGTGATTGAGCCTCTTAGAAGTTTCCCTAACTATAGTAATGCTTCACTTGTCAATGAAAATGGAAACAACCGCAACATCAAAGCTTCCTGATCCACCCTCCAAATAGTATATGACGTGCAAATCCCAGTAAAATTAGCAAGATACATATTCGTATCATTAGTAGTTGATCCCAAAAATACACCCTTTAAGTTCAACAATTGGACATGGCGCTTGTAATATCAAACTTTACATTAGGGGGTAAAGCGGGAGGAATGATAGCTCTTGTCTCAGTAGGTTCAACATAACCTATAGATTTTTTATCATCATATGGGTGTAAGTGATGATATGAAGAAATCAATGGAGTTCTACCTCTCTGGACTCTGTCTCATTGCTCAGCTCACTCTCTAAGACTAGCTAGTCCTCCTTGCTGAGCTAACCCAGCCTCTAGAGCTAATCGAGTCTCTTTGGCAGCTCTTCTCTCTTCCTCAGTAATAGTTATTAGTTTTTTCATCTATAAATCTACAACATTTGATGGATCAATTATATCACGTGGGAGTTCCGCATTGGGATCCATAAGTGGAGGGTCTTGAACTACATCATGAACTTGTATTGATATTCTTCTGGGTGTTTGAAGAATTCTCTCTATCTTAGGATCAAAAGGGAGTACGGGATTGCCTCTTCTCCTAGTGTTTTGCATACACAGGAATATTCTAAGTCAAAAATAGAAAATAAAACCCATAAACTTCACTAATTCAATTAACTACTCAAACTGTCTTCCCCGACAACAACGCCAAAATTTGTTGTTGCCTAAAACTAAGCTCCAAAAAAGTATGTTGCAGTCGATGCCAAATATAGTAATCCAATTAGGCTGGGGTTGAACCTACAGGAAAAATATTAACCAGTTGCTTAACTTGATGTAGTTCACAAGCAGTGCGGAAAAGTAAATTGAGCGATTTTGGAATTATCAGTGACTAGTAACCAAATCTTGAATGCTTTTGAGTTGTAAACAAAAGAAGAAAAATACTAGGATTCTAGTCCCCATGGATTCTCAACTCCATAAATTTCTCATGTTCAGTCCACCTATTCTGTTGCTTTGCATGTAAAGTCGACAAGATATGTATTATCAACCATCTTATAAACGCATTGTTAAATCTCACCCTTTACCTTGTGAGTCTCAAGATGTTGCCTTATTGCTCCTTGTCTATGACTTCAGTTCACCTTTATCTTTTGAGTCTTAAGTGAATAGATGAGATGATGGGATAATAATAATAAGATGGGAGTGAATCTCAAATTACTGTATTAATTTTATTTTCCTAATCACAAACTCCCTTGTGAGGATGTTTGCAAATACAGGCTATCCCCAAGCTTCTGCAGTAGCTATCAGGTTAGTTATTATGAAGAAGATTAAAATACATGCATAAACCCTAGAATAGATAAATCTCCCACTTCCTTCACATAGCTAATCTGCCAGGGTTCCCACAACCCTAGTCAGGGAGATTAGTCGCTTATGTTCATGCAAGAAATCATGATTATTAATGAAGAAGACATGTAATTAATTGCACAATAATAAAATGAATAAAACCCAAGTCTTCAATTGAATAAAAACCCAAAATCTTAAGAATAATTGCAAAAGTATGTAAAAACAAGTAACTATTGTAAGAATGCGTAACCTAATAAAATATAAATCCTAAGGTATTTATAATTTATGAAAAATACTTAGAAATCCTAATAGAAATGAAAAAGGTAAAGTGATGTCAGGACAAGGTATGATTTGCTCATTCACTCGTACCGACATTATACGATTCGTACCACGACTCTAGTATCCACTCCAGTGTCTGCTCTTCCAGGCTTCAACTATATGTTCTTCTTACAACTTCAGCTCATGAATCGTACCTTGACCATACGACTCGTGTACTTCACTTGTATCCACTTGGGACTTCATCCTTTCTTTATTCAAACACTGGTCTCCTTATGATTGGATCATACTAGTCATACTTATACTTCCAACTCATATTATTCTAACACTTCAACTTTGTATTTATTCCTTGGGTTCTACTCTGCGTATGACTTTATGATACGGATCGTACCCACATTATAGTCTCATATTCTCAGTCGTATCTTATTTATACTTGGTTTTTCTTCTTTTTCTTGGTTTTTGTTGATCTTACGAGTCAGCCTCTGAGTTGTATGAGGTGTTGACAACTCTTGAGGAGACTCTTACCTTGTTGAAACTTGGTCTTGTTAGGTATTTTTCTTCCAATTTCTTACCAACACTATGCTAGACCTGTTTTGCCTATAATAACCGCAAAAGCACATCATATCTACTTAAAATGACCTAAGTTCAAAAAGCATAATTTTATGGTTTTAAGCATTAAAAGTGTCATGTTTTCATGACACATCACTGAGTTATACCAACATGTACTTAATGTACCAAGGATACCTGCCTCATAAACATATCTAATTTTGTGAAGAGACACTGATTCACTTGCTATTAGGTCAGGCTAATCTGGTCAATCCCAGCATCATCTTGTTAGATTCCTTACAACGCATCATACCATGACTTGTTCTGGAAGTAGGTCTGAGGAGCAGGTCATAGACTTGGCATTCTTCAAATGTCTAGAGTTTCTTATGTAATACTTTGAACTTGTCAGCCTTGTTCACATATTTGTGAGCTCATTCTTGGGATAGGAATCCTGAAAAAAGCCATGAGATTTTTGACTTAGTCTCTTGTTTGCACTCTTGCCTCTAGATATAGCGTTAGAATGTCAAGTAAAAAAAAGGATATGTTTTTCCAATTTGTCTTTCTGAGGAGAACTCCACTGGGACCAGGTTTCTGTGAATTCTGACTAGACACTTCTCTGAAGTTCTTCTACTTGATCTGACATTTGTGATTAAAATTGTTGGATCACCATTCATCATTTTCTTCTTCATTATTAAGCTCTTGACCATTCCCATCAGTTGTATGCAATTTTTGACCCTCTTTACCTAATCACTTTCACCTTGAAGTGTCTGAGAAAAGAAAATACAATCAGACCTTCTATCCATAGCCTTGAGCAATACATATCAAGAAGATTGTTCTGATTGCAAACCCTTTCTCCCTTCTGCACTTATGATCATTTTTTAGATTTGGGAACCCATTTGAGTTTGAGTTCCCAATATGAGGATAGAGGTGTGATTAAATCCTTCTTTACCCATATAGGTAATATGAGATTCTTCATGTTTTTCCAAGGTCTTAAACCTTTAGGATAGGTGCTTCCTTGGTGTATATGTCTAATATTTATCATTCTTGCTCTGAGCCAGCTTTGACAGTCTTCTTCCAGGGGTCCATCTCTTCCACAGTGAGTGTGTGGGGATTTATATGCTTTGTTTTTGAAAGTTTGATCAACCTTGCCTCTGACCCAGATGAATGAGTTTTGTGCTGATAACCAAGGCCCTTACCATTATTAACTCCTTGACCAGTTAGGTTAAAAAGTATTTGTGAGGATAAAGTCCACTAAAGATATTTTTTGAGTTCTTCTCTTAGACGGACCAGGTCCCTTTCTAACTCCTCATTCTTCTAAAATGTAGTCATAAGTATCCTTTGAGAATCCTCCAATTTTTCTTCAAGATCAACCTGAAACTTTAAGGTTTTTTTCTTCCCTTTACACTCAAAAGTACCTACTTTCTCCAGTTGACTTACTAAACTCAGATTTTCAAATTTTAGCTGAGCAACCTATTCCTCAGTTTTAGATATCTGGATAGTCAAAGCTATCATCTCAAGCTCCTGATCTTTTATTTTTCCCACTAGAGCATTGATGTTTTCTTTATTACAAGCATCATCTCTTTTCTCCAATTGACTTACAAAATTCAAATTTTTAGATTTTAACTTGGTAACCTGCTCTTTAGTTTCAAATATTTGGAGTGTTAAAGAAATTAACTCAAGCTCTTTACTTTCCACTTTTTCTTCTAGAGAAATTTTTTTCTCAGTCATTTCACACATTGAGTCAATCAATACGTTTACAAGACTTTTTATCTTTCTAGTTGAATAGTTGTCTAAGTTTTCTTTAAGGTCAGAAGGTGTTACCTCATTTTCTTCTTCATCTTTAGTGTTTACCATAAAATCAAAGAGGGAATCAAAGGTCACTTTTTTATCCTCCACAGCAAGCATAGAAACATCTGCAGACTTCTCATCTTTATCAGATTCACTAGAAGAGTCACCCCAACCACCTAAGGCTTGTGTAACTACAAGATCAGATGTAGCCTGCCTTCTTGATTTTACAAGCACCTGGTCCCTATTCTTTCCTTTGTCATGTCCAGTGTTAAGATAATCCTGATAATCTATTTTCTGCATTGTACAATCCTTAATGAAATGCTTAGGACTTCCACGTCTATGAAAAACTTTCATAGTGTCTCATTTTCAACTACTACTTCCACTTTATTGAAGCAGGCCACTTTTTCTCATAGCTCTAACAATCCTTCTTTCCAAGTAGGAAACATAAGTGTCTTTCTCATTTGAACCTGAACTTGAAGATTTTAATGCCAAGGATTTTTCCCTTTTTACTTCCTTCTTCTCCACTCCTTGATACATTGGTTTTCAAGTTCCCAATAAGTTCATCCATGGTGAGGGTCTTCAGGTTTCTTGTCTCAATTATGGCTTCCACTTTGCTTTCCCATGACTTGGGAAGAATACCCAGAATCTTCCTCACTTGATTATATAATGGAATCACTTCACCTAAGTAGTGTAACTCATTTGTGATGGAAATGAATCTTGTATGCACTTTTTGTATTGTCTCTCTTTCTTTCATAGTGAAGGTTTCATACTATGTTGTCAGCATGTAAACTTTAGAATTCTTAACATCTATAGTTCCCTCATAGAATTTTTCAAGAACTCTCAGATTTCTTTAGCATTTTCACTTGCAAAAATCCTGTTGTATTTATTTGGACATATACCATACACTAGCAGTTTCTTTGCCTTGTAGTTCTTCTCAATTCTTTTCTTGTCTTCTTCATTGAATTACTCCTTCTTTTGATAACCATTCTTGTATCATCTACTTCTTTAACTTCTTTTATAGGCACATAAGGACCATTAAGAATTATATCCATCAGCTCAATATCCTCATCCATAATGAAGTCAAACATCCTTGTTTTTCACCACCCATAGTACTATCCATTAAATCTAGGTGGACTAGTTATAGATTTCCCTTATTCTAGGTTAGGTGGAGTAGCCATGATAACCATATTACTCTAGGTGTAAGCCTTTTAGGGTGTTCTGGCTCTGATACTAATTGTTGGAACCCTTGGGGGATGCACCACACAGTGAGGGACTAAGTCTCTCAAAGTAAATCACAGGAAATCAACTAATAGAATGCATGAAAATTAAAGAAAGTGCAGGAAAGAAACAACACAGAAGGTTAGGGTTCCACCACACAGTGAGGGACTAGGTCCCTCAAAGACAATCACAGGCAATCAACCAATAGATTTCAGGAAAACTAAAGGCAGTGCAGGAAAGAAACAACACACAAGATTTAATGTGGAAACCTCCTAGCTCATAGGAGGAAAAAACATGGCTTGCCCTTACAAGCACCAAAAAATCCACTATAATCTACCTATTGATTATAGACGTGATTTCATCCTAACTCTAGGATCCCTTTGCTTGTAATAACTCTACTACAAGCTCATCTTAGCAACTCTGTCAAGGACCCTCTACACTGATTAACTCTAATCAGTATCAAACTTAGGCAACTCTACCTAAGCACTCTCATGCATAAGCAAAAAAAAATATTACTCTTATAGCATGAGTAATTTTGTTACAAATCAACACTCAAGAACAATCACTCACTCTTTAAGCATACTCCAAAGATAAGAAAATAAGCAATGCTTAAGAAATGAAATGGAGTTTTTGTTGCCTCTCTTCACACTTTAGAGTTATGCAAAAACTTTTTAATGAAAAAGCCTTTTTTTCTTTTATAGATGAGTGATGATTAGGGCTAAAATGTCATTGGACCAAGTTTCCTAATTAGTAAAAGCAACACATGACAGTTTGTTACACAAATAGAAAAAGTTGTGCAGACGCGTGCAAGCTATACTGTTCCTCAAACATCCAAGGACCTGGTCCCTTGTAGTCATCTGCTCATCATCAAAACTACATATAGCAGTTGACATACCGCAGAACAAGGAACATTTTTTCTTTATGAGAGAAATCCTTAGACTAATCAACCAATATTCCAAAGTAATCTCCATTCAAGTCTTCTAACAATTGTTTTTAACGTTTCTTTAGCACAAGAATTCTCAGTGTCTTTTTGAATAGTTGAAAAAATCATGATATCATTTTGTGGAGTATTTTCTAACACAACTTTATTCACATTTTTCTTCCTATCCGCATACCACTTCAAGAGATCTAAGAAGCTTCCTCTTCTCATAGAAGTTTCACTCTCATAATGATCTCGAAAAGGCAATCCTTCTTTTAAAAGATATCTTGCAACATAAATGGAAGCATTCAAATGAACTCGATATTCACTTTTAGTTTTCTTGGATTACTTGTCAAAAGAAATTAATATAGACTTTGCTTAATTATTTAAATCAAAAATCATCTTGAAACACCGATTGTGAACACTATTTACATCACCCATATGCTTATTAAGTTGTTCTATCCCTTTATTTAAACTTCTAAATCCATCTATTGTGAAATAATCACAACTTTTTTTCCATATCCAACAATCTCATTTTTAAACAAGTAACAATATAAGCAAAAAGTTGCATCCTTTTCAATGATATATATATTCTAACCATTCTGAAGATAAAGTGTCAAACTAATCAAGATTAAAATAAAGTGGTTTTCTACCAAAATTTGTTATTAGAAAAACAAAATACTCACCAGGTCTATAGGGCACTTTTTGAATGTAATATCTCCTTACTGTATCATGTTAATTGGCAGGATACACTGAAATTTGTTTTCTTTTAGCAAGATCAGATTCAAACAGAAAAATTCAATATTATATCTTTATATGATAGCTGAAAAAGATTGACATTGTTGAGAATTTTAGTATGTGAAAGACAACTTAGTGGTGGAGAATCTAAAGTGATTTGAGGCTTGAAAAGCTTTGTAATCATCACGATCTAACTTTACAATTTCAATCTTTTTAAAAAAAATTAATGTAACAACTAATAAATAATAAACTACAACAAAATATTAATAATTAATAAATCAAACACATTAGGAAAAAAATAAACACAAATATATACGAGAATAAGAGAAAAACAAACAAAAATAAAATAAGAAATTGTGGTAGAAGAGTACTCTCGTGGAGATTAAAATTAAAAGATGAATCAAAATGAGTTTCTAAGGAAAACAATTGTGCGTTGGGTTTATCAATATGCAATTTTTTAATTGAAATTTTGATCTGGATCAGGACCCTTTTATTGATAATCAATCAAATGAAAGCCCAAATGTACATTGTTCAAAGGTCTATAAGAAAACTCGATCCAAAAATAGAAAGATGATAAGTTTCCTATAGTATTACAAAAATCTTAATTTAGTATAATAAGAGTATACTCTACTCTTCACTTCATAAAACTTCCTCTCTTAAGAAATGTTCCTCTTGAGCTAGTGTCGTCGCTTAATCTCCATCCTTCTTGGGTTATCCACAAGATTGATCCTTGTTTATTAGAACCTTTTATGGCTCTTTCTATCATCTTTTCCTCTGGTAAGTTGTCTTTTATTCTTTCCTTATCTTTCTCTTTACTTCAAAATAACCACAAATTCCACACAGATTGTTAGGGTTTAACCCCACTGGACTAAAGTTTCAATGTGTCGGTACATGGATTTGACCCATTTTGTAAGATACTCTTCCCCTTATCCCATGTTTGAATACCATTATCTCATCTTTTGCCTTTATTAATTTTTGCATGTCCTTGTAGACGTTGATTTTGGATTTACAAGCACATCAATTACCAAGGCTATACCAGCGTACTGCAGTGGGAGGCTCCTTCTACCCCTTTTTTGTTGAAGTTTTTTTATAGCTAAAGCACCTAGCTAGGTTTAACACAATTTATTTCTCTTATTTGACAAACAAAATAATATTTGTATTGTTTATTATGTCTCACCCCCTTGGGAGTGTAATTATTGGGACCCCTTGTGCTCTTCTTTAAATTATGTAAATTCTCATGCTTCTAAAACACCCCACATTCTGGAGATAGAAATCGAACCATCATTTCTACATGTGTAAACTCTAAGAACAAATTTAAAGTGGGCAAGCTTTTTCCCCAAGAACAAAATCCAAACTTTTTCCCCAATAAATCCAAGGGTTCAAGATTCCAAGTTCAAGAATCTTCAAGAAAACATCAAGAATAGGGTTTCTTTCATAAGTTCATCATTCAAGTCCCAAGATTCAAGATTTCTTCCTCAAGATTCAAGGGTTCAAGTCCCAAATTCAAGTTTCTTCAAGAATTCATTCAATTAAGGTGTGTGGGAGTTCTTCAATAGGCACCTTTCACCCATTGAGCCCAA
Source organism: Capsicum pubescens (assembly GCA_030864215.1). NCBI lineage: Eukaryota > Viridiplantae > Streptophyta > Magnoliopsida > Solanales > Solanaceae > Capsicum > Capsicum pubescens. The sequence continues at coordinate 255,891,985 of CM061540.1, read as the reverse complement.
AAAACTTCCCTTTTGAGTAAAGTATGAGTTTTTCCTCTATTATGAAGTTTATTATGTTCGAGATGGGTTTAGTTCATGATTTCCATGGTAATTTAAATTCAATTCAGTTCCATGTATGATCTCATGAAAGATTAGATTGTCTCATGCTTTAAATTTCAATTTCCCATGTTATATTCAAGTGAACTTCATGTTAAATTCCCATATTTATGAATTTAGCCATGTAATCATTTTGTTTTTCTCATACTTAACACATTCTCATGTTCAATTTCATGATTCTCACATGTTTGATGAAATATCTATGTTTTGGGATCTTTGAACCATGATATAGTATTTCAAGTTTTCTTTATAATCATTCAGTGATGGCGGGTTATGAACAGCCGATACCTATGTCTTTTACATGATTTCCATTTTCAAGTGATGAGTCGGTCAGGCCAAGGTTTTAATATCATATTCAGAACATCATGATCATGTTGAGCATTATCAGTTTATATATTTATAATTACATCAGAATTTGTATGCACTGTTATTTTCATAATACCATGACCTGAGCTTATCAGTTATCAGTTATCAATGCATGCAACAGTTAGTATTTTAGAGTCTTTTAGTTAGGAGTAGGATTTAGCACTGAGTGAACCTAGGGACGGGGTCTCACCCACCAGTTAGGACTGGGACCTTAGTAGAAGTCTCTAAGTTCCAGAACTACGTAGCCAGCATAGGATTATGAGATGTCACCCACCAGTTTAGGATTGATACTCTTTTAGGGGTTACCCTCCAATTTAGGATTGAATCCCTAGTCCTTCGAGATATCAAATTAGTGGATCCACACAGCCAGTGTTATTACCCATGGCATGGTACTGACACCCTTCAAACTGGGGTTACAGGTTGGACCCCAATTAGCTCAGATTAGGGCATGTTGATTACATGATACCTCCTACAGTTTCAGTCAGTATTCAGTATGTCTCAGCTCAGGTTTTCTTGACCAAAGCATATAGATTTTCAATTATTCAATTACACAGATGTCATTTTTTCAGATTACATATTATCTCAGAAATATGTTTATGCTTTGCATTCTCAGTTTTACATTTTCATGTTATTTTTCACATTCAGCACCCATGCATGATCCTCACTTCAGTTTTACATGAGATTTATATATAGTATTCATGTTTTACCGCTTCCCAGCTTCAGTTCTACTTATTCTACAAAAGTAAAGATTTAAGTAACTAAGTGTAGTGCTTCATCATCTTATCAGACTATGTTGGTTACTCATGCTTTAAGATACTTTAGTTTTTAGTTTATGTCAGTCTCTTGGTAAGTCTATTTGCACTTAGCATGCATGTTTTAAGATTATGTATGAAATCAGTTTTATTTATTGCATTCACCCCCATTTACTCAGTATATTCCAGAAGTACTGATCCATATATATGTATATGTACTATATTATCTCATAATGTAAGTACCAACTGTAGCCTACACGACATAATCAGATAGTTTGCAGCTTCCATCCAGCAGGTGATGAGTTCTCTTATTCGGAGACTCCAGTCAGTTTTAGGTCTTGTACTATATTATATTTCAATTTTTCCATATGTATTGATTATTGGTAGTTGGAGTCATGTCCCATCTATCTACAGTCAGTATAGTAGAGGCTTCATAAATAGTCAGTCAGAATCAGTCATGTAATTCGAGTTTCTTTCTTCAGTTTTATCATGATGTAAAGTTTTATCATGATGTAAACTTTATCAGTATTACCTTAATTCATACTTTTCATAATTATACTTCTGCTTAGCAAAGTAATTTTTGTTATACAAATTAAATTAGTTGCCCAAGCAGTATGCCAGTTCATGGGTTATCTTGGGATCACTTGTGGTTCCAAAAACCATGTTACGACTAGCGGGTAGTCTTAGGTCATGACAAATTTTGTATCAGAGCCAGGTTTCAAGTGTCCTAGGGTGTTTATAAAGACGTGTCTAGTAGAGTCTTACAGAATGGTACAGAGACGTCTATACTTTTCTTTGAGAGGCTATAGGGCATTTAAGAAATGTTTTTCTTTTTTTTCATGTCTCAGATCATGCAGTAGAAGTGCTCTCTAAAGAAATTTTGTAGATTCTTATGTTAATCCATTCATGATAGCTTTGCCTTATTTTTAGGTAATAGAAATAATCAAGCTTACATCCTTACAGATAAAGTTTTCTCAGATAGTCACCACAAACAGTTATGGAATTGCATGTAGAATTAAAAGGATCCCATAAGTGACCTTATGTTCTAAACGTTTGAAGTGTTCATTCTTACTCATAAAAATCGTGCATTGAGCTAAAGTCAGATGTATTTTCATATCCTTTCTTAGAATCCTATAATAGTATATGATCTAGAGTTAGAAGTATGATCCAAAAAATTTAGCAGCAGTAAAATGGAGATAGTGTTATCACAATTTTGTAGGTTATGTATCCATGGGGCTAGTTGTATGAAGGTAAACCAAAAGGCTTGAAAAAGTATATGCAAGAATTTCAGATTGTTGATTCTTAATTATATGTTGTTGATGTTAGGTATGTTGGTGTAATGATAATTCTTATGGTTTAGGGAAAAATATAAGTTTAGAGATGTGATATTAGTAGGCTATGAAGGAAGTTAGTATGGTTTGTTAAAGGTTTGGGGATATCTATGTTAAGTGTTAGAATCTAAGTTTGAATTGTGGATGGTTTAGCTAATAGAAAGAAGAGTTAAAATTCTAGATGGTGTGAACTCATGGTATGGTGATACTCTTGAAAATTCTAAGTTAATTAGTGTTTAAGTTATTGTATGATGACTATTGGGACTATAGAAAGTTAAGAGTTATATCTTAGAAGAAAGTACTAGCAGTGGGTTTTACACTTTAAGATATAGTCTTTTGGGGTGAGTTTATTATTTATGCATAATGATATATCTCGGGCACTACAGTAACGTGGTTGTAGTTTAGTTTATAGTTTATTAAAGAAGCCTACAGACTTAGAATGATGGCTTAAATCTAAGAGGGAGATGATAGAACTAGTAACTAAGTCAGGCTATCAGATTCTAGTAGTGATGTCAGTACGTTGTAGAATAGTAGTAAGGGAGGATGATGCCCAACCCATTCTTATCCCAGTGCAAAGTTTTCAGTCATCATGATATCTACTCATGCCTTACATTTCAGCTCCATGATCATAGATCATGTTCATGTACATAATAGAGAATCATGTACGCTCCCAGTTCCAGTTCACTCAGTAGTACGAATCATATTCCATGAAATTATGATCTTCAAACTCAGGTCATACAGCTCACGACTCATGTACTCATGCTTTACAGAATGTTCAGTTCCAGGTACTCATGGCACACCCTTAATGACCAGTGAAATTCAAATTATGTTATGTATATCCTTAGTTTTGATCTTTGTAATTAATTTATGTCGTGGATACTCTATTCCCCAGACCTCAGTTAAGTGTCCAAATTATGCATAGTATTTTCTCATGCTTTAGGATCTCATGTTCTAACCTTTCAGTGACCTCCTCTTATGAAGTGATAGTGGTAATGAATAATTGTTTAGATTGGAGAGAGTAAATGTTTCATGTTGGGGAAAGATTGTAGTGTGCTTGTTTTATATAAGGCTATAAGAGTGAAAGAAAGCTGAGGCAAAGCTTTTGGTATATGTCATGGTTAGTTGAAGAATTTTATGTGTATCTTTATTAGAATGGTGCGAGAAAGTTATTATTGATAGAGGTTTAGAGAATATGAGAAAGATGTTTTATGGGTGTTTGCCTAGAAGTTCGTAGGTGGTTATAATGATAGGCTTGAATATCATATTGGTATATAAGTGGATGGGTGCATTGTGGGCTAGTAAATTTCCTAGTAAGAGGCTGAATATAGTTGTTGAGATGGTAAGAAGAATGATTCTTGAGATAAGAAATTGTGAAAATGCATAGGGTATTGAATTTATAGTTCAAATTAGCATATGGTGTTATGTGCAGTAGAGTTTTGAGTTAGGCTTGAACATGGTGAGAGCAGTTAGTTCAACTCAGACTTTGTCTGGAATAGTTATTTATACCCATGCAAGTATTTAAGAAGAGAGGCTAAGTTTGAATTAGGCAGTTGCATTGCGTAAGACCTAGTAACTCTATCCCATCTTATGTTTCATAGGCCTATGTTTCATGTTACAGAGTTATAGCCATATTGAGATTCCATATTCAGATATCTCACTCAGATCATGCCCAAGATTCTTTTCTCCCTAATATTATTAGAACTTCTTAGAAAGAGTGTTGAATAAATACTCTAGTTGAGTATAAGCTTTCAGTATAGTTCAGTTAGTATAGCCAGCAATTCAGTTTAGCAGTCAGACAGATAAGTTCTTATGGTTTTTCCATCTTTCGATCTAGTCTTACTATATGAAGTTTCATGAGTATGGCCATTCAAAGAGGTAATTTGTTCGCATCCATGTAAGTTGTGAATTCAGTTCAGTTCATGCATCGTGTTTCAGATTCAGATATTCAGTCATGATTCAGTTCGTAAGTGTCTCGTGTATCATCTGAGTCTTTCCTTAATATTTCAGCCAAGTCAGTATCATTTGGGGGACGAATGATCCCAAGGGGGAGATATTGTAATACCCCAATTTTTCATGTCCTAAACCTATCAACTTTTCTTCATGAACCCATATCTAGTCTGATGTAATGATTACTCATAAGTTGACTCTCTCGTTTCTATCTCATCTTTATAACCATTCTCGTGTCATTGCATGTATTCACGAAATTAGTTCAGTTCATATGTCATGCTCAGACTCAGTTGTGCAATCATGTTCTAAGTCATGCATATTCGTTATATGGTCTCAGTTACCTCATTATTCTCAGTCTAACCAGTCTCATTCGAGGACAAATGATTCAAAGAGGGAGATAATGTAACACCTCGCATTCTTGAGCTAGAAATTAAATCGTCGTTTCTACATATGTAAACTCTAATACCATGATTTATCTTTGAATACATGTGTCATGATCTTTATCTTAGTGTGTGAAGTGCTTATGAGGTGAAAAATCTTCATAGGAATCACTTAGAGCAAAGTTGAGCTAAGAGCCTTTGATTCGGCCAAATTTTGATATTCGATTCTACAAGGGTCAACTTTGAACGTGTATAACTTTTTATATATGTGTAATTTTTAATCTCAACGCCCACCAGATTCTAGATAATTAATTATCTTTCCAAAGATACCAATTTCGCATTAATCCGATACCCGAGCAAAAATTTATGATCATTTTTGTCAGAACCAGTAAGTTATCACAATAGCACCACGAGGCAAGACTAAGTTACCGCTTCTAGCTCCATGACACGAAATAATGTTTTCCTACATCCGTAAATACAATCCCAAAGGGCGTTTTTGTCATTTCCCCTTGCCCCCAAGCACCTAAGTGACAAATTAAAACACCAAAAGGGCATTATTTGCCCACTTTTCATCATCAAACCCTTATGTAAACCCTCCTCCTCCCCAAGAACAAAATCCAAACTTTTTTCCCAATAAATCCAAGAGTTCAAGCTTCCAAGTTCAAGAATCTTCAAGAAAACACCAAGAATAGAGTTTCTTTCATAATTTCATCATTCAAGTCCCAAGCTCAAGCTTTCTTCCTCAAGAATTCAAGGCTTCAAGTTCCAATTTTAAGTTTTTTCAAGAATTCATTCAATTAAGGTATGTGGGAGTTCATCAATGGGCACCTTACACCCATTGAGCCCAAATACCTTCCTTTTTGAATAAAGTATGAGTTTTTCCTCTATTATGAATTTTATTTTGTTCAAGATGGGATTAATTCATGCTTTCCATGGTAATTTAAATTCAATTTAGGTAAATGTATGATCCCATGAAAGATTAGATTGTCTCATGCTTTGAATTTCAATTTCCCATGTTATATTCAAGTGAATTTCATGTTAAATTCTCTAATTTATGAATTTAGCCATGTAATCCTGTTGTTTTCCTTATACTTAACACATTCTCATGTTCAAGTTCATGATTCTCACATATTTGATGAAATGTCTATGTTTTAGGATCTTTGAACCATGATTAAATACTACAGTATTTCAAGTACTCTTTATAATCATTCAGTGTTGGCGGGTTATGAACATTTGATACCTATGTGTTTTACATGATTTCCATTTTCAAGTGATAAGTCGGTCAGACCATAGTTTTAATATCATATTCAGAATACCATTATCATGTTGAGCATTATCAATTTATATGTTTATAACTACCTCAGAATTTGTATGCACTGTTATTTTCATAATACCATGACTTAATCGTATCAGTTAATAGTTATCAGTGCATGCACCAATTAGTATTTTAGTGTCTTTCAGTTGGGAGTAGGATTTAGCACCGAGCAAACCTAGGGATGGGGGCTCACCCACCAGTTAGGACTGGTTCCTTAGTAGCAGTCCCTAAGTTCCAAAACTATGTAGCCAGCGTAGGATTATGAGATGTCACCCGACAGTTTAGGACTGACACTCTCTTAGGGGTCACTCGTCAGTTTAGGACTGACTCCCTAGTTTAGTGGAGCCATATAGTCAATATTAGTACTGGTGGCACGGTACTGACACCCTTCCAACTGGGGTTACAAGTTAGACCCCAATTAGCTCAGATTGGGGCATGTCATTAATATAATACCTCCCACAGTTTCAGTGAGTATTTAGTATGTCTCATCTTGGGTTTTCTTGACCAAAGCATACAGATTTTCAGTTATACAAAACTCAGTTTTTCATATTATAGATTATCTCAAAAACATGTTTATGCTTGGTCTTGCATTCTCAGTTTTACATGTTTATGTTATTTTTCACGTTCAGTACTCATGCATGACCCTTATTTTAGTTTTACAGTCTATTCAGTTTTACATGAGATTTACATACAATATTTATGGTTTACCATTTTCCAGCTTCAGTTCAACTTATTCTACAAAAGTAAAGATTTAAGTAACTAAGTGTAGTGATTTACCAACTTATCAGACTATGTTTTTTACTCATGTTTTAAGATACTTCAGCTTTTGGTTTATTTCAGTCTCTTGGTGAGTCTAGTTGCACTTAGCATGCATGTTTTAAGATTACGTATAAAATTAGTTTTACTTATTGCATTCACCCCCATTTACTTAGTACATTCCATAAGTACTAATCCACATATATGTATATGTTCTACATTGTCTCATAATGTAGGTACCAGTTGTAGCCTACATGACATAATCAAACAGTTTGCAGCTTCCAGACAACAGGTGATGGGTTCTCTTGTTTCGGGGACTCCAGTCAGTTTTAGTTCTTATACTTTATTGTATTTTACTTTTTTCATATTTATTGATTAGTGGTAGTTGGAGGCATGTCCCATCTATCTACAGTTAGTATAGTAGAGGCTTCATAGATGGTCAGTCAGAGTAAGTCCTGTAATTTGAGTTTCTTTCTTCAGCTTTATCATGATATAAGCTTTATCAGTATTACCTTTTTTCAAACTTTTCATGATTATGCTTCCACTCAGCAAATTAATTTTGTTATACATATAATCAGTTGCTCCAGCAATATGCCAGTTCACGAGTTATCTTGGGTCACATGTGATTTCAAGCACTGTGTTATGACTAGGGGGTAGTCTCGAGTCGTGATATCTTCTTATGATTACTGTTGCATCTCTTCATTACTACATGTTGATTTAACGTGTCCTAATTTTGAGATTAGAAATTTGTGATTTATCCATGTTGATGCATTTTCTAACGTGAGCTGATAGATCCATAAAATAATAAAATTCCTTGATTTGTTGTAGACCTATCACCTCATCAGCTAAAGCATTTGCTATTGTATTACCTTTCCTGAATATGTGGGTGATCTTTCCTTGCACTACATGTAACTTACACCAAATATCTTTTATTAGATTTATCATTGCCCATGGTATTCTCTACTGTCTATCAATCATCTTCCCGAGAGTTAGAGAATCTATTTCAATAATGAATCCCAAATAACTTTGAGTTTGGCAGAAAACCAATGCTTCTATGATTGCTAAATCTTCAGCTTCTATGTTAGTATTTTCCCCCCCAAACATTTGGCTTTAGTATATATCAGGTTTCCTTTCTTATTTCTAATGCAAAAAGCTAGAGCTCATATTCCTGGATTTCCTCGGCATGCCCCATATGTATTATATTTCACCTTGTTCCTCTCTAAAAAATTCCAAGTAAGACACTTTGATAGTGCAATCTAGGTCCATAATTTCTCAATATAGAAACTATATTTGGACAATTTTCTTTTCCAATATTCAACTGTGGATATAAGACCTTGATTAGCTTCTAATGAAATCTTGAACTTGCCAAACTAGCTCTGTAAAATTCAATTTTCCTCCATGTTTGATCCCATTCCTCTTTTTTCATAAACACCACATAATTATTGTTGGCATAGCTCTACAATCTTCCTTCATTTTTGAGTTCAAGCTCATTATCCACCATGTATGGATAATTTGATGCAACTCTATATCCTCAATGTCAATTTCTGCAAAAATGGCAAACTACCTCCAAAGCCTTTTAGGTATAAGGGCTGTCAGAAAAAAGTGTGCCATAGTTTTCTCCTCCTATACATCACAACACAAACACCTAGAGACAATGTTAATTCTCATCCTATTAAGTATATCATCAGTGGAAATTTTCCTCCTTCAAACTCTCCAGATAAAGAAATTAATATTAAAAGGGAGACCTTTTGTCCACATTAGCCTGTATTCCTCCTTACTTTCCTTCTTACTCCTTAATATATCCCAATCTGACTTTACTTTGAAACTCCCCTGTGTATTTCCAGCTCACCAGAGGATATCATCTACCTATTCTACAAAGGGTATGCTAATATAGTCCACAATGTACTCCACCATATCCTCTGATAATTTGTTTCTCAATTTTTGTCTATTCTATGCTCTATTTACCACAGAATTATAACCTTTAGCTTTTTATCTTTTACATTATCAATCTCAACATAGTACAGGGATCCCTATCCAGTCCAATTATCAAACCAAAAGCTAGAATTTATTGACTTCACTTACCACAATATATTATGCTCTACCTCCTCTCTTGATGCTATCAGTTTCCTCCATACATGTGAAGTACCATACCTCTTTGCTATAATAGGGTAAAACTTTTTGCAATATTTGTTCCACATGAAGTCACTCTATAGGGAGGAATTTGAGGTTCTAAAATTACACCATAACTTGGCACAAAGATCTTTGGTAACTATTTGAAGTTATTTGAAACAAATACCCCTCCTCTTTGGGATTGCATATGTTATTCCAGGAAATCCAATTCTTATTTCTGGACCAATGGTGTTTTCCTAGAATAACAAAGCAAAGATCTTATGTAATTGATTAGTGACACTCACTGGTGGATTCATAGCTGATAGAAGATATATAGGCATTGATTGTGATACATTTGCAATTAGAATGTATCTACCCCAAAAAGATAAAAGCTTGTGCTGCCATAGACTCAATCTCTCCATCGTCTTCTTATATAGTTCCTCAAAATGAGATCTCTTCTTTCTTCTATAAAAGACTGGACACCTTAAATATATAAAGGGAAAAGTCCTTTTATGTATGCTAGTAATCCTATTGACTAAATTACATACTCCAGCTGAGGTCTTCTCATGTAAATAAAATAAACTCTTTTCCAAATTAATCATCTGTCCTGACATCTTTTTATACTCTCTTAGTACCCTTATCATTTTCCTCATAGCTCCGACTGTCATGATCAGAAAAGAATGGTGTCATCGATGATTAACTTTGGACTACATTTAAGCATCCCATACCCTTTGAAAAAAAGGTCTTCAAAAAAGGTTATTTAGGATTCTTGATAAAACCTCTACAGCAATAATGAAAAAAGTGGGGGATAATGGGTCACCTTACTTTAACCCTCTTGAGGATTGAAAGAAACCAAATCATTGTCCATTTATCAACATTGAATATCAATTGTTTCTTATTAACCTAACCACCATATCTATAATTATTTTTGAAAAATCTAATTTTAATCAACACCTTCACTAGATATTTTCAAGATACTCTATCATATGTCTTTTCCATATCCACTTTATCACTAGATTATGATTTTTATTTCTCAAATTCATATCCCTGATGATCTTTGATGCCAATAGTATATTTTCAGTAATACTTATCCCTTTGACAAAACCTGTCTGGTTTGGTGATATGATTCTAGGGAGAAATTCAACAATTCTCCCATGCAAAAGCCTAGAAATAATCTTATTGAAAAAATTACTTAGGTTGATTAGTCTCGTGTCACCAAAGGTCCTGGAAGTGTCTCCTCTTGGGGTATCAGTACTAAGTTAGTGTGAGTGACATATCTATGTAGATCTTGACCATAGAAAAAGGCCTTAACCATATTGGATATGTCATCTTCAACTATCTCCCAACTGGATTGGAAAAATTGACCAAAGAAATCATTTGGTCTGTTGGCACTGTGCCTGCAATTATCACCTATCTCACTTCATCCCTAGAAGGCATTCTCTCCATCTGCTTATTTCATCTTGAGTAATCAACAGGGGAATACGTTGGATCATTTCACAATCATATTCATTTTGATTCTCTTTAAATTGCCCTCTAAAGACATTTACTGATTTCTCCCCTATGTTTTGAGTAGTGCTAATCAGATCTTCCTGCATAGACTGGATTTCTTTTAGCTGTATTTTTCTTCTTCTTCCCTTCACATATGCATGGAATAATAATGTATTCATATCCCCATCAGTAAACCATTTCTTTAACTTTGCTTGATAGATTTTGTTCTCTTCTGTGGGAGAAATTTCCAACTGAATTTCCTTGTCCTTTACAGCATCCTCCAAGGTGGAAATCTTATGGAAAATATTACCAAAAGTCTTCTTACTCCACTCGGCCAAAGAATGATTAACCCTTTTCAACTTGGCATGAACAACTGTAAATAGAGATCCTCTAATTTCCACCATCTAGGCTTCCTCCACTACCTTCATAAACTCTTTATGTTTTATCCATAAATTCAAAAATCTAAAATGCTTCACCACCTGCTCTTGGGAAGCATTACAAACTATATGTAAAGGTGCATGATCTGACCCTTGTTTGATCAAATGGTGAATTTCACTATAAGGAAGGGTTTTTATAAACTCATTATTCCCTAGAACTTTGTCAATTATTTTGAAAATATATTCCTCTTCAATTATACCATTCTACCAAATGTAATTGCTCTCTGTGAACTTTAATTCATTAAGGGCACAAGATGTGACATGATCTGCAAAATCTACCATCTCTTGTTGTGTAACTGGCAAACCCCCAGCTTCTTTGAGTTATCTAATATCACATTAAAATCCCCTCCCACCATCCAAAGAACATAAATTTGCTCAGACATATTAGCCAAATTCGCTCATAGCTCAAGCCTTTCCAAGGCACTATATCTTGCATATACTACAGTGATGAAAAATACATTATTTGTTCCTCTTAGTTGATATTGCATTGTTAGTTATTGAATAAAACCTGTTGAAACTTATACCTTCCAGTTATCCTCCCAAAAGACCCATATTTTTGTTGAACAGCTAGAATTAGGCTTGCCTAATTTTTTCCTATAGTTTTCTAGTTCAGCAGGGCATTAAAAAGTTTTAATATAGCTATATAAGAATAGTGATGTCTATTATGAAAGTCTATCAACCTCTCAAAAGACATTTAAGTTTTAACAGACATGATATTCCAGAACATAACCTTATTAATCATTAATTAGATGTAAATGAGGAACCTTTTTTCCTTATTGTATTCATTTATTTCAGAGGCAGATTTGGCTCCATCTCATTTTTAGCTCTTCCTTTTAGATACCCCATATGTCTAGGTGATAAGTCTCCCTCCTTACATACTTTCTCAATATTAAGATCAATGTTTTCATCTTCTTCTGTATTTTGTTTGTCCATCTTTTCTTTCCCTAATAAGGAACTGATTTTAGGTGTAGCTAAAACTTTATCTTGGTTATCTATCTCTTTTCTTTGTTCCTTATCATTTATTTGAGGTGTGTATGCTATTATTAATTGTCACAAGTATTTCACCCTCCTCAATAGTCATTTCTTTCTCCATGGCATGCTATGATTCACCCACTGCAGCTTTGTCTGCCTCTTATATTTCCTTTGTTATATCATCTTAATATGCTACATGTTTAACTGTACTCTGAGAATCCTGTAGATTATTCAATCTACTAGATTCTCTTGTACTCTCCACGTTGGTTTCTTTATTTTATGCTTGCATTTCCTCTTTTCCACATGCATTATAATTGTTCTTTTGTCCCCTTCTCGCTTGTACTTGTTTGCTCTATTTTCTTAGTGTTCTTATTTGCATTAATTTCCTCCAATTCCCCAAAATTTTTGCCTGTAGCTATTTCTTTTTCCTTTATAGGAGGACTTAGATTTCATTCATATCTGTCTTTCCTTTGTTGCTTCCTTCTTCTGTATCCTCACCTTTTTTTTTTGTTTTTTAAATCCCCTCTCTTCTTCCTGCGGAGGCATTTCTCAATCATTGTTTCCTCTCCATCCTTCTTTTGTTGCCTGTCCATTTTATTTTCATAATCCTTGTTGGATTCCTTAGTTTTATCATCTTTCTCCTCCTTAGGATACAACTCTGGATGAATGACAAAGCATTTCTTCTAATTATGGCCCTAAAGTTTACATGTTTTGCAATATTTGGGCACATAATTATATCAGATGTTCATCCATTTTCTTTATTTCTATAATTTCTCCATTTTTCTTTCTCATCCCAACATGGATCCTTTTCGAAAACTCCCCAAGAAGATCAACCTGCACCTTGACCCTTGTACAACTAGGTCTTGTTTTATATTGTGTTGTTAAATTTACTTGGAAGGGTTTCCCTACTGTTGCTACCAAGGAGAAAACTACTTCTCTTTCAAAAAAGTTTTGAGCTAATGAAGGAAAATATATCCAAGCAATTGCAATCGATGTCTTCTCTTTCGAATTAAACAAAGAATCTCATTTAAGTGTACGCATTGGATATGACCAGTAACTATGTGTAACATAAAATTGAGGCTTCGATAACAAATGTACATAACCCTTCATTCTTGTAGCTCCGATCAAAATGTGTCTATTGCTAAGTAGAGAAATATTCACTTCACCGTTTAGATCATATTGCTTAGGAATAAGTCGCCTTAAATCTTGTATCTCTAGCCATACATAGGGAAATTTTGCTATCATGGCAAATTGCAAGTCCTCATTAATAATCATTTATTCCACTTCCTCCTCTTCCCAAATAATTCTGGGCTCTTCATGCTGATAGGCTATTTTCTTTAAAGGAATGGGCTTATACTGTGGCTTAGATGGTTTCAGAGTGTTAACGTAAGAGATCTTCGGGATTTCCTACACTCCTAATGGTGTTGTTGGCCCAACCTCCATTAGGAAAGGCTGGCCAACGGACGCTCCGACCATGATTTCGGTGTTCTCAGTCAGGTTTAGGGTTTGATGGCAAGGGTTTCTAGAGAGTGTTTCTTATTATTGTTCTATTTCATCATTATGCGTTTAGAACATTAAAAAGGAGATTTTTACAAAAAAAGAAATGAAAAGTAAAATGAGTAATTTAGCAGAATTAAAAAAGGGAAAGGATTTACCTAAAAAAAACTCAACTATTTTTATTATACTATTAAAAATGAAAAAAATATTAACCAACAATAAAACAAAAAATGTGTCAATTAGTACCAAAAAGAGAATTGGCTATACCTGTTAAAAAAGAGAATGAAAAGAATTAAATGAAAAAAAGACACCTCCACAGGAATCTAAACCTACATTCAGCAACACCAAGAAATATGGGGGGTTTCATGGGTTCCTTTCCTACCACTAAGCTATTCTGTAATTTAGTTGTGGGTTCCCACATATTAATATTTAATCTGCTTGAAAAAAAATTCAAATAATTATAAGACCAAAGGTAGTAGGTGTGGGTTCCCCGTATCCACACTCACTACCATAGATCCGCCCCTGATTGTAATATTGATTTAGTGGAAAAATTAATTTGTTATTAGAGTATTGAATTAATATATTCTTTTCTCAATGTCAATTGACACTACACATAATTCATTCTTATGCCTTATTTTAAACACTTTTTTTTATAAATGTAAAATTCGCGTGCAACGCAAATACACTACGTATTGATATATTTATATATAATATGAGTGTATTTAAAAATTTAATCCCAGTTTATATTCTCTCGATAATTTTACTATCTAAAGTTTAGATCTTTCATTAAGTGTTAAGGAAATATATTTATGCATAAAATAGCGTAAAAAATTAAATTATTTTAAATAATTTAACTTTTTAATTATTCTAATTTATAATATTTTTTCTTCTATTCTAATTTAAGTGACACTGATATAATTTCAAGAGTCAAATAAATGTCACAATTGAAGTAGTGAAACCGACATGTCTTAAATGACTCATAATAACTAATTAGAAGTGATATAGCAAAATTGCTATAAAAAGTACTTGTGAAAATAATTTAAGTGGGTCTCATATAAGATGTCAAGTTAATTTAAAACATCAAGAGTTAATTTATTATTTTATATTTATTTTATCTTTTTTATTAAATATTATTAACTTTTTAATAGCTAGATGAATTATAATAATTAATTAGAGCTGATATACTAAAATTACGATTGAAGCAACTGAAACAGACATGTTATAAATGTTTATTTAATTTTTTAATTGATATTATTAATTTTCCAATACGCAAATGACATGTAATAATTAATTAGGGGTGATATAATAAAATCACGAAGCAAGCAGTGGTCGGCAAGCATGTCGACCATCGAAACGAAAAAGTGGTTAAAGAAATTAAAATTTAATTTCCTTGTTTACGTATTTTATGCTTTGTTTAGTTGTACCTAATAAAAATTGTTATTTTGATTATTCAGATCTTAGCTCGTAACTATAAATTTAATTTTTTTATTTGAATCTAATCATTTAGATATCAGTTGGCATACTACTTTCATACTTTTCTTTTGACACAGATATTACTACTGCAAAGTACTTCATCCAACCATTTTTAATTTATAAATTTTTATCTATTTTGTCCTTGTTATTAAATATTATTTATAATTTAATACTTAAATGACTTATAATAACTATTGAAGTGATATAATAATATTACTACAAAAGCACTTATAAAAATTTAAGTGGACCCCATATAAGTCATCAAGTTAATTTAAAACATCAATGGTTAACAAATTAGAAACGATACAGTAAAATTACTATAAAAAGTACATATGAAAAAATTTAAGTGGACCCCATATAAGTCGATAAGTTAATTTAAAACATCAATAGTAAACTTATAATTTTGTGTCTATTTTACCTTTTTATGAAATATTGTCAATTTTCTAATACTTAGATGATCTATAATAATTAATTAGAGGTGATATAATAAAATCACGATTGAAGCAGTTGAAGCAAGCATGCCATAAATGTCTATTGAACTTTTTAATTAAATATTATTAATTTTCTAATACGTAAATGACTTATAATAATTAATTAAGAATGATATAGTAAAATCATGGTTGAAGCAGTTGAAGCAGGCATGTCATAAATATCTATTTTATTTTTTTAATTAAATATTATTAATTTTTTAATACATAAATGACTTATAATAATTAAATTAAGGATGATATAGTAAAATCACGGTTGAAGCAGCTGAATCAGACATTTCATAAATATTTATTTTACTTTTGTTAATTAAATAGTATTAATTTTTTAATACGTAAATGACATATAATAATTAATTAGGGATGATATAGTAAAATTACGATTGAAGCAACTAAAGCAGGCATGTCGTCCACAAGTTGCCTGCTTCAGCAGCTTCATTGACACTTATATATTTATGTGTATATGTGTGTTTGTGTGTGTATGTGTGTGTGTATATATATATATAAGATGTGTAATACCCCACAAGATTCTAGACAAGTTTTCAGCTATTCGTCTCATGTTTAGAGGCCCCAAAGAGATTATTATACACTAGAGGCAAGTGTTGTGTCCTTTGTGACACCCTCAAAATGATGAGCATTTTATTTTTAGCCTTTCCGTGTTTGAAACATTGATTTTTTTAGTTGAAATATAGTTAGGAATGTTAAAAGGGCCAATCAGAAGAGTTTCTAAATTTTTGAAAGAGGTTCGGGGTGATTTTAGACAGTTGAGGTAGTATGTCTCCACTTTTTCTCTGTGTCACGGAGGCAGCCCTCTGTGATACGTAGCGTGGCAGAGAGGTAATATGCCTCTACGATAAGAAGGGTGTAACAGAGGCTAGTCTCAACGATAGGCAATGCCATCGAGGCTGTGTAAAATCATGCAGTCTTTCTTAAGGTTCAAGGGCATTTTGGTCTTTCCCTCTTCTTTAAACACCCAATTTATGACCAAGAACCCTAATTAATCATAATTTACCCTCTCCTCAATCAGTTAACATCATTCATCCCTCTCCCACTCTCAAAAGCAAAAGCAAGGGTTTCTCCCAAGAATTCACCCTCCCAAGGTCTCAAATCCAAGTCCCTTCAAGAAGTCAAACAATTCAGGTATGTAGGATCTTCATCAATGGGTCCCTTTCACTTATTAAGTCCCAAAGTTTTTCTCAATTCTCAAGTTTAATTCTATTGTGATTTAAAGTTCCATGAAAAATATAAATTTCATGATTTCCTCCATGTAACTCCTGAATTCTACTATGAAATAATGTTTCCTCGTAATTTCAAGTATTCTTTTTTACTTTAATCATGATAATTCATTACAGTGATGAAATTGTTGGATTCTTGAGTTTAAGTCATGAAATTTCTTATCATGTCATTACTTTGAAATTATCATATTTTATTATATTTTTCAATGCTGATAGGTTATGAACACCCGATTTCTAGATGATCATGCATGCTACAGTTTTTAAGATTTCAAGTTATTCATACCATGTTTGTACCATGAAATTTATAACATTTTCATAATGAGCACTCACCAATATTATATTATACTAAATACATCAGTTAACATGTTCATAATTAATTCAGATTATGCATGCACTGTTATTTTCAGAATACCATATTTGAGATATCAGTTATCAATGCATGTACCAGTTTATGCTTTCAGGGTCAGCTTAGTTTGGAGTAAAACTTAGCACTGAGTGAACCTAGGGATGAAGTCTCACCCGCCAGTATAGGACTAGGACCTTTAGTAAAAATTCCTAAGTTCCGAAACTACGTAGCCATCGTAGATTATGAGATGTCACCAGCCAGTTTAGGATTAACACTCTCTTAGGAGTCACCCGCCAGTTTAGGACTGACACCCTAGTCCTTCGAGACATCAGATTAGTGGATCCACACACTCAGTGTTGATACCCGTGGCAAGATACTGACACCCTTCCAACTAGGGTTACAGGTTGGACCCCAATTAGCTCAAATTGGGGCGTCGATTAAAGCTTAGCTCCCACAGTCTCAATTCAGTATTTAGATCACATTAGCTCAAGTTTGCATGACCAAGTGTTCAGTTTATCAGTTATTCAGTTTTACAGATTATTTCAGCACATGTTTTACTTAGTCTTGCATTCGTTTTACATGTTCATGCATTCATGCACAATACCTATATGTATTTCAGTTAGTCCCTATCTCGCATATCAGTACATTCAAAGTACTGACTGCATACTCTCCTTTGTGTTATATTGATTTCACAATACAGGTTCAGACGTTCAGTTTCCAGGATACATGTAATCTATTCCTGTATCACTCAATTGCATCTTTGGTGAGTCCTCATCAGTCGAGGACTGGACTATTAATATTATTTATCATATTTTCTAGGACCTTATTTCATGTTATTTCAGTAGTCACAGTTAGTTGGACCTGTCCCAACAACTCTTCATGTTTAGAGACTTTCAGACAGTCAGACAATTAGTATATTTTCAGTAATGACAATTCCGCACCTTTGTTAATTTTTTGACGTTCAGATATTTTCATGAATGACTTCTGCACAGTATTTTGTTACTTTCTTTCAGTCTTTACAGCATGTGCCAGATCACGGATTAACTTGGGGTCATGTGTGGCCTTAAGGACCGTGTCATGACTAGGGGGTAGTCATGGGTTGTGACAGGACGATATAGTAAAATCATAGTTGAAGCTGCTGAAGCAGGCATCTTGTTGGATGACATGCCTGCTTCAGCAGCTTCATTGGTACTTAAAAGTCTTTCAACTTTTTGTCTTTCATTAAAAGTCTTTGTTTTAGACAAAATCGTCTTTTCACTATTTTTTTCCTAATATTTAAAAATTGAAAATTAATTATATATATTTATGGTAAAAAATTTCTTTATTAGAAGTCATCAGAATTAATGGCAACTAATATTTTTTTTCATTAGTTTAAGAATTCTAAATCAACTAAATTTGGTTTTAAGAAGATTTGAAAAATCTAGAAATAAATATAAAAAAATTTAGAATAAAAATAATTTAAGAAGTACCAGATTTTTAAAAGTTTTAAGTACGTAATAAGAACATAATCAATGATTTTGTAAAGATTTGACTTTAAAAATTAGAAAAAAAATAATTGTACCTTGACTTTAAAACAAGAGAAGATTTTAAATCTAGCAAAAAAATCGCACCACAAATATAGTTCGACTTGATGCATCTCTCTTAGCCTCTGACAGTAAGGAAAAGAGCTACTGCATAACAAACGCAAAAGTGATGATCCATCAACCACTTAGAACTTCTGGTGGTAAAATATATATTTGTTTACACTAAAATATATATTTATATTTACATTATTATATTAAAATGTGAAGAATATTTAAAAAGTGATTTAAACTTTTTCACTTAATTAAAATTTTTTGTAATAGATGAAATTATTTAATTTTAAATGATCGAATTATATATATATATTGATGCATCATGAATGTAGAAGGAAACACGTAAATGATTTCAAAAAGTGAAAGAATAATAAAGTCACCTGTAAAGTCATTACTACTAGCAATGTTTTAGCCTTAAGTCGTTACTGTCAGTAACTATTTTTAAAAACATCATAGATAATAACATTTTCAACCTCCATTTACTCTGTCAATCTTTAATTTTTCCCATTGAATTTTATAAATAAAATAATATCTAATACGTTACTGAGAACTAGTTTATACTAGCTCGGTAAATTTTCAAAAAAACGTACTACTTTCGTTAATTAATTTAAATAAGTGATTATTTTGATTAAAAATTCTAGATATAGCCCGAGCTAGATACAGTAAGTTTTGTCAAACCCGTCGCTCCTAATCTAGATCTTCCATTTGTATATACATTATACACAACGAGAAAGATTACTTTAAGAATTACAAATGTTAATGTCGTTGAATCAATGAGATGGGATAAACAAGAATATTTCATAGATTAAACTATCTCATGCGATTAGCTGTCTCACCGCCTTATATGATTGGTAATCCCACCATTTTTTTAAATAGTGAGATAATAATTTTGAGACTAATTAATATTCATAATCAAATGTAGAATAAAACAATCTAATATTTTATTTCAAACCTTTTATTCTTATCTCACCAACCAAATGACATACTTCCTCTATTTAAAAAAGAATGATCTAATTTGACTTGATACGAAATTTAAGAAAATAAAAAAGACTTTAGAATCTTGTGGTTCTAGATTAAAATTATGTTAAATGTACCAAAATATTCTTTAATCTTGTGATTTTAAACATGTCATGTGAAAAGTTAAATTAAAAATATTATAAAAAAAAAAAGAGATTATTCTTTTTTTAAACAAACTAAAAAAAAACATAGGTCATTCATTTGAAACGGAGGGAGTAAATTGCAAACTATAACAAATTTATTGGAAAAAAAAATACAGTATAAAAAGCTGGATTGGGCAATATTGATTACACTAATTGCTAATTGGAATGGGACCATATATTTTGGCCACTTGTGTTGAAAAGCAAGTCTATTTGATTTCTTTCCCTACTCAATAGATGTCATGGGCTGGCAAGCACAAGAGTGAAGTCTTGATCAGTCGCACTTGATCAAAATTGGGCTTAAATTATTTTTATCGTTAGCGTATATAATTTAAAAATTATTATCGCAATATTATAAGCGTTTGACCATTAAAAAAAGAAAAAATAATAGAAACGACACTTTAAATTAAACTATTTTTATGAAAATGATCATGAAATTTAAATTTCATTTTCTAGCCATTTCAATTTACTGGCTTGTTCTATACCGTTTCTACACACCTTTTATACAGTTTTTATATATATCTTATACATATAAATATTCTATACGGAAATTATACAGTTTTGATACACAATATATACAATAACTGTACATTTTTTTTTACACGTTTTATACAACAATTATATAACTTTCATACACTTTCTATATATTTTTTATATATATTTTATACATATACATATTTGATAGAACTATACAATTTCTATACATATATCTTATATATATACATATTCTATTTAATAATTATATCATTTTTATATATTTTAATTATTATTTCTAAACAATAAAAAAATAAAGAATATTTTATCAGTTAAAAAATTTACAACAAAAAAAAAATATTTTTAAAAGGACCGAATTGTCCAAGTTGAATACTGTATCAGTATTGTATATAGACTGTATCAGTATTGTATATGGATAGTATATAGATTACGTAGGTCAAAATGATCGAAATTAGGAAATGGATATAAAGCAAAAATAGTACTCCCTCCGTTTAAAAAGGAATGATTTACTTTCCTTTTTAGTCCGTTTAAAAAAGAATGACTCATTTTTTTTTTTGGCAATACTTTAATTTCAACTTTCTACATGGCATGTTTAGGACCACAAAATTAAAGGACATTTTGGTACATTTGACACAACTTTAATTTAAGATCACAAAATTCAAAAACTTTCTTTATTTTCTTAAACTTTATGTCAAATTAAAATAGGTCATTCTTTTTAAAACGGAGGAAGTATATCGGACTGACCACTTTTTGAAAAGTTTTCAAACTTAGGCTATTTATTTTAGAAAATGTTATAGAGTGTTCTTCTCCCTAAAAAAATCACACTATCATATCATATTAAGCTTGTTACAAGAAAAATTATACTCCTTCCGTTTTATAATAAATGAATTGTTAGATTTTAGCACGCATATTAAGGGAAAAGCATTAAAGACATAAATTTAACACAACTTTTCATTTTTACCCCCCAAAAAGAAAAAGTTGACCTTGTAATACCTTTTCAAAAGTTAATTGATTGTCAAATCATAAGGGTAAATTTGGAAAAAAATTCAATAATTCACTTATTTTAAAATATTAATAAATACCCCAATAATTCACTTATTCCGAAACGGAGGAAGTACGTCTCGTAGGTAAATACATGTAAAATGGAAAGTGCACTATACAAGTTGGTCTGAAATGGAAATCATGGTTTAGCATTTCAGTGGAAGCAAAATAATTTCTCAACTTGAAGTAAAGCGGAAAGAGAAAATACCCTATTAACCCTCTGAATTATATCCAAAACAGTTGTTACACACCTCAACTTTAAAGGGATCTTATTGCCTTTGAACTAATTAAAAGTGTAATTTTGACACCCTTAGTGTCTATGTGGCACACACGTGTGCCTACGTGGACACTTCAGTATATTGTGCCACGTATGTGCCATGTAGGCACTAAGGATGTCAAAATTACATTTTTAATTAGTTCAGAAATAATAGAACCTCCTTTAAGTTTAGGTGTGTCTCTATCGTTTTAGATATAGTTCAGGAGGTAATAGGATATTATCTCAAAGCGGAAACAAGTGTCCTAAGTCTTTGTGGGGTACTCCATAAAGAGACAAAGTTCACTGTTAACTTTGTCTTTTTTAACTTTCAAATTTCAACCAATGCATTATATCAACTCAAATTAAAGTTAGCACCAAAAAGTCTCCTTGGCAACAGGAACCACGGGAAAAATTGGCATTGTATTCGCTTTGAAAATTTATTTTGTGAAATAGCTATTGAATTTTTTTTTAATTTAATTTTTATGATTAGGATCTAAAAAATGAAAAAAGTGAGGTCCACATATTGGTTAATGGTTTTTTTTTAACATTTTTAAAACTTTGAAATGTAATAAACTACATCTAACACCCTTCACTTCTTTCAATATTAAACAAAACATTTTCTCTCTCTCCTCCTTAACTTCTCAAACTCCCGCTACTCCCAAGAAAATCCTCTCAAATGTCATCTTTTCTTCTCTTTCTTCTCTGGTGGCAAAGGGTTCCTTTTTGCGTTCTAAGGTAAGTTAAAATTAAGTTTCGATTATTTGTAAATTCATTTTAGCGATTTTTATTTGTTATCCGTTTTGTACATGATGCAGTATAAGAATTTTTTCGAATGTGATTAATAAATAATTAAAATATGAGAATTTTATAGGTAATTAGTTTGATTCCATAACAATAGTTGAGTTTTGATTCCGCAATTCGACAGAATTTTTCGTTGATCACGCTGTTGAATTTTGAAATTTTTATTAAGAATTTTTTCTTTAATTCTGATATTTTTTTAGCACTGCAGTGTTGAATGGTGAGATAATTCTCAATTTCTTAGTTATTTTGGCTATTTGAATCGGACATTGACCTGTTTTTGTTTGTAGACTTGTGGTATATGAATTAACAATGGCCTAGATAGAAATAAATTTTTAGGTATATGAAATTATTTTAAAATATGATTGATTAAATACTGAAAAATATAAAATTTTTATAGCAAATTAGTTTGATTCTGTAGTAATAGTTGATTTTTGATTCTGCATATTTGATTGAAAATTTTTCGTTGATCATGCTGTTGGATTTTGAATATTTTTCTAATAAATTTGATTTAGTTCTGATATTTTTGTGTAGTGAACTGTTTAATGGTGGGATAATTCTTAGTTATTTTGGCTTTTTCATTTGAGCATTGAATTGTTTCTGTTAGTAGACTTGTGGTCTATGAATTGACAATGACAGAAGTATTTTTAGGTGTAGATTCTGTAAAAAAAAAATAGGTAAAGCTAGAGCTAGTATTAAACGCACTATTGGTACCGCATTTGGTTCTGCTTCTAGCAGTAGAGAAAAAAAAGTGAGGCTGTTGAAAATGCCTCTAAAAGAAAAAAAAAAACTGAGCGAAAGAATCGGAATCAGAATCGGAGACCATAAAAGACATAAATAGATATGTCGATGAGTCTAGTGATGATGTTGCTGAGTGTAGTGGTAGTGATGATAGTGAAGGAGGTGAGGGTAGTGGAAAAATAATACTGATGGGGACAATGATCCCTTGTCCGTGCCATTTTTTTCAAGGTACATTTTCATGGGGCGACATGTGTTGCGCACACGCAAGTGTACATGGTCTCATCAAGTAGTAAAGTGGCCCTTTAGAAACCAAGTATCGATCTCACATGGACTAGTGTTAAGCAACTATACAACTTTAGTTTAACTATTGAGATTAAAGTGGTGTAAAAGTAATCGAAAGAGTTTTAGAGTTGTAAACTAATGTAAAGTAAACACTGCATAAAATTAAAAGTCTTATACAATCAACGAGGAGAAACCCAGGATTAAAGCACTGCGAACAATCATACTAAGCTATTGAACTTCATTGGTTAGATTACTTAACTTGGTTGTTGATTCGCAGGGTTTATAGTATGATCATGGTCTCCCGATCCTCTAATCTTCTACTTAACTGGACATTACAACTACATCATTGAGCGGGGATGCAATAATCCATTTAGATGCATTAAGATGTCATCCTACAAGTGAACCAAATAAGGCTTCTAGGTATATCCTTATCCTAGATGCTAATTTAAATCTCTTATTTTATAAAAGAATAAGAACCTTACTTTATTTATCCCCATGTTCTATCCTCTTATTCCCACTCTCGAGTTCACAAAGACAACAATGAATGTATTCTAAGGGTTGTGAATCCTTAAAATAGTTATAACAAGGATAAATAAACAACCAAATATTATAATCAATCAAAACCAAATCAATTCAAAGAAATAGTAATCATGTTCTTGGCCTTAACCCTGGAAAGGGGGCTTTTAATCGCTCATGGACATAATTATAATCGCAAAGATACAAAACATGTTAAAATACACAAACAAACTAAAGTAAAGATATAAAAACCCTAATTGAAGTGTTTTACATCCCCTATCCAAGCTTAAAAGACGTCCAAGATGTATAACATCAAGTTCAAGTGTCCTATTTATAAGAGGACAAAAATGTCGAAATTGACCTAGGGTCCGCGTCCTGGAGCTCATAGCGGGGACTAGGGTGCGCGACGTGCCCTCATCACAGATAAACACTATTTTCGGTCCCTTATTGAGATACCTACGTGTGGCATGCTCCCAATATCCATGGCTTGGGTCAGATACGCGCCATGGACATCCAAAGTATTCGTTTTACGTCAAATCTTATCCCGTGCTTTCGTTGATCCATTCCAAGTCATTTTGTAATGTTTTCACTTGATTTTCGGCTTGTATATCATTCATATATCATAATAATAAACTCACCAAGTATCCCATAGCATTAAACACCACAAATAAGATCTCAAAACAACACACAATCCACAACGGTGAACTAGAAATTTAAGCAAGGAACTAGTTTCATCCTATTAATCTTTAGCTTAGTGTTTTGACTCTTGGCTTGATTTAATTGAGATTTAAACATTATAAACAAGTTGTTCCACACATAATTACACAATCAAACCATTAGGAACTCATTACACACACTAGAATCCATCGATATCAACTAGAACAACACCTAGCGTAAGCTAGTAGCACTAGTTTTCTCATTTGAACTCTAAATGGCCACATTAAGTACCAACTTGTTTGAAAGACACCATAAACATTGTAATCAAGTACTTAAACACTTATATTTTCAATTATATCATTATTCACTCCTTAAGCACACAAGTAGTTCTCAAAAGAAGGCTAGATAAGCCCGAATAACAATACTAAGGAGCATAAATCCACCTCAGATCATCATCCCACACTTAAAGCCTTGTTCGTCCTCGAATAACTATTTACTATAAGAATCATAAGCTGAGGTGACTCCACACTTCTCCTTCAAGTAAGACACTCAAGATAGTACTATAATGACTACACAAAATGCAAGTCCTTACACTAAGCATGTTACATACACAATTGAAAGTTCAAGAACACTACTTCAAAACATCCTAGCCTCAAGAAGTGACTCACTAAGTTGGAAAACTCTTGCATATTTCTCAATTAAATACTTCATATAAATCACTCAAATATCATCAAACATGTGCCCTCACAACAAGAGAGTTACCCATAAGTACTCACATAGATGCAATATATCACAGAATGGGTATAAACATCAAGTTACGCTGTCTCTCATAAAGAATTCACAAGGTACACAAGATGAAACATAGGCTTTTCCTTAGTGTAGTACTCCACTAATATCAAAATGATGAAGCTTAGGATCAAATAGGTCTTTAAGAGTTATAATGTAGTCTAAGGGACGGGTAGGAACTATTTTGGCCAAGAATAGTGACTATCTTCCCTAAGCGCTTTAATACATCACACTTTTTATTCAATTCACCTTTAACAACTAATTTACACCACTTTTATCTACCCCCCATATTTTGTTTTTCCCCATCTAATTAAGCATATTCACATATACTATGGTGGGAGTATTGTCTATTAATTCATGATTCAATTTTACCATTCTTTATACCAACTTTATGTTACGCACCCCTATGGTAGCCACCCTCAACTTAAGTGATTTGCCTTAGTTGAGGTGCACAATGTCCAAGGAGGACCAGGGACAAAACAGGTTCATTGTAACATAAATGGGCCAAAAATAGGAATTTCTTTAGCACAAATTTCTCTAACTCCCAATCACAACACATAAATTATACACACCAATAACTATTACTTTGGGGCTTCACTTTCACCTTTCTCCTACTTGAATTTCAAACTCTTTAACTCAACTAATTTTACTCTAAAGTGCATAGGAGCTTTGGATCAAATTAAGGTCTATCAAAGAAGGAGATACGGGATACATATGAGGCTGCCAAAGAAAATAAGCTAAAGGCTCAATAGGTTTAACTCGGATTATGCATAACGGTAGGTAAAAAGGGGGTATGAAATATGGGTATCAACTAAGTGCCTATATCATCTCCTAAATCCATACTCTTTATTTCACTTTGCACACACACCAGGAAAGTTCTAGACATCAAGTATAACAAGTAATGCACAAAAAAACCTCACACACACATGGCACATGCTCAACTCAAGTAGTATCATCATAGGCTCTCAACCAAAAAATCACATGAATTCAATGTTAAGCTAACAAGTACAAGAGTCATAATCATAAGCCTAAGAGTCTCAAAAGTAGTAATTCACACAATCAACATGCTTTTACAATCAAAACACTTGCCTCATGTAATCACATATAGCACCAACAAGAACATCTTACTTATTCCTAACATAATTTTTTTAAAAGTACTCCTTAAAATAGGAATTTCCCACCCCACACTTAAAAATCTACTTTGTTCCCAAAGTATACTTAAAAGTAGAGATGCAATTACTCCTGAGGCCTTTAGGCCTAGCTAGTAGCATCTTCATACATCAAGGGGGTCCAAGGACCCCATACTCAGCCTTTGCTATGCTCCTTAGCTTAGATTTTCTGGTACTCAGACTTCCCATCAACCTGTGACTCAACAAAAATAAAAAAACTAGTGAAGTAAATACTAAAAATAAAACCTACCTTAACTTGGGTTGACTCCAAAGAAATGCATGATTTAGTGTTGCGGAATGACCCAATCAACTTTTTCCTCCACCTTGAGGATATAAATTTCACCCCCAACCTCACATCTATTTTTTTGCTCCGCTCATAGGATGGTGGTACAATAATGAGTGAATCGAGTAATGGATGGAGCATGATAAACCACTCGGCCTTAAAGTGAGGTATGTTTTTGTGTTGCTTTTCTGGTGCACAATTAAGAATATAGGATTCTTGTTCCTTATTTTTATACTCTTTCATTATTTCAGATGACTCCACAAACATGTCATCATCTAAACATAATGTATAAAAGTACTTTTTTAATGAGGCCCAACCAATCCCACTTTAAAATTTACACCATCCACAACATACTCACTCTTATTCATCTTCTCAATTTTAATCTCAAGAGAAAGATGATAGTTGAATGGCTAAAATTCTTATGTTTTCTCCACGAATTAGCTAGTATCCTCCTGTGCTTTTCTCTGCCTCTATGGAAATGATGGTAGTGGTATCTCCTTAACCTGTTCAGAAACTTTAGTTTTTAAGTACTAGAACTTTCTTGAATGATCAGCAACTTTTTCTGTAACCGGATGAGGAGTCAACTCTGCATCTGCCTCCTTAGTTGTATTTGGAGGTTCTTCATTAAGGTTTTTACCATTCCTCAAAGTGATTTCCATTACTTGTTTAGGAGGTTCAATGTCACTTGGAAAACCACCTTTATACCTGGCATTTTGTGCCTGTTGTATCTTCTCCAACTAATTCTCCAACTACTGCAAAATTATTTGCCAATTTTTAAGTTCAACAACCAACTATTCTTGGGTGTCCATGATTTTCTTTACATTTTCTCTATGTTACTGTCCTATGTGTTTTGATGTTGCTGTTGAAACTGCTGCTGGTGGTTGTTCAATGATTGAATTGGTGGCGGAGTCTGCCACTTTTAATTGTAGGATTTCCCATAGTATGGACTTTGAGCATTGCCCACAAACATCACTGACTCAGGATTGGCAACACACATAGCTGCAGAATGACCACTATGGCAACAAACCTCACCAAACTTATGGTCTGCTCCACAGATAGGACAATATCCACCTTATATTGTGAAGGTCCCATCCACGCCCTTCCATCAAAATCTGGACAAAAATCCTCTCGATGAGGTCCCTCATAAAAACAATAAGAATCGTCATCACTCGAAAACCATCTATCCCAGGCTGCCATATCAGAAAGTGTGATGAAAAAAGTAAAATAAAATAAAAGAAAAAATACTAAACTATGTACAACTCAATATAGATAAACTAAAAATAAGATAGTTTTCTATTTACAAGTCCCCGGCAACGGCGTCAAAAACTTATTGCGCACACGCAAGTGTACGTGGTCTCACCAAGTAGTAAAGTGGCCCTTTAGAAGCCAAGTATCAATCCCACAGGGACTAGTGTTGAAGAAACTATCCAATTTTAGTTTAACTATTAATATTAAAGTGGTGTAGAAGTAACCGAATGAGTTTTAGAGTTGTAAACTAATGTAAAGTAAATAATGCAAAAAAGTAAAAGTCTTGGACAATGAATGAGGACAAACTCGGGATTAAAGCACTGCAAACAATCATACTAAGCTATTGAACTTCATTGGTTAGATTACTTATCTTGGTTGTTGATTCGTAGGGTTTACAGTATGATCATAGTCTCCCGATCCTCTAATCTTCTACCTGACTGGACATTACAACTACATCATTGAGCGGGGATGCAATAATTCATTTAGATGCATTAAGATGTCATCCTATAAGTGAACCAAATAAGGCTTATACATACATCCCTATCCTAGATGCTAATTCAAATCCCTTATTTTATAAAAGAATAAGAACCTCACTTTACTTATCCCCATGTTCTATTCTCTTATTCCCCCTCCTAAGTTCACAAAGACGACAATGAATGTATTCTAAGGGTTGCAAATTCTTAAATAGTTATAACAAGGATAAATAAACAATCAAATATTATAAGAAATCAAAACCAAATCAATTCAAAGCAATAGTAATCATGTTCTTGGCCTTAACCCCGGAAAGGAGGCTTTTAGCTGTTCATGGACATAATCATAATCACAAAGATAGAAAGCATGTTAAAATCCACAAACAAACTAAACTAAAGATAGAAAAAAACTAATTAAAGTATTTCACATCCCCTCTCCAAGCTTCAAAGCCGTCCAAGATGTATAACATCAAGTTCAAGTATCCTATTTATAGGAGGACAAAACTGCCGAAATTGACCTAGGGTCTGCGTCGCGGAGCTCACAGTGGGGACTAGGGTGTGTGATGCGCCCTCATAATCGAGACACACTATTTTTGGTCCCTTAGGGAGATACCTATGTATGGAACGCACCCAATATCCATGTCTTGGGTCAGATACGCGCCATGGACATCCAAAGTGTTCGTTTTACATCAAATCTTGTCCGATGCTTTCGCTGATCCATTCCAAGCCCTTTTGTGTTGTTTTCACTTGATTTAAAGCTTTTATATTATTCATATATAATCATAATCAACTCACCAAGCATCCTGTAGCATTAAAAACCAGAAATTAGAGCTCAAAACAACACACAATCCACAACGGTGAACTAGAAACTTAAGCTAGCAACTAGTTTCGTCCTATTAATCTTTAGCTTAGTGTTTTGACTCTTGGCTTGATTCAATTGAACTTTAAGCATTATAACAAGATTTTTCACATATAATTACACAATTAAACCATTAGAAACTTATTATACACACTGATACGAATCGACACACGAGAACTCGAATCTAATATGCGAAAAATAAAGATAGAAGGATAGAATAATCAAGATAGAAAGATAGACACAAAATTAATACTGAAAGGGCAATCAGAGGATGTATCAAATCCTAAGAAATCCCTTAATGACTATCAATAGGCAACTAACTCTTACAGTGACTGCAAAGAGGATTAGATCGCCCTTACAACCAACGTTTCTTAACATGGTTCAACAAATGCTTTTCCAAGCACTCAAACACTCCCATGGAGTCGCATGAATACATCATGTAAAAATTATCATAAAAAATCTATGGAAATAAGCCTAGCTACCAAGCATTTATAGTTTGGCTACATATTACATAATTAGGGCCCAAAAGTGACCCAAATATAAGAAAAAACCCACTAGGAGTTGTTTTGACCCGTTCTTGAAATGCTAGAGCAGATCCAAAGCTCCTTGGGTGCATGACCCTTCCAAAGAGCTTTCGAGACCCATTTTGCACTCCTTCAACCTCACCAAAGTCCTTTGACCCTTCTTAATGATAATCTTTCTCCATGTGGCATCTTTTAAAAGCACTAAGGAGTCATCAAGCACCTCGAGCATCATACGTATCTCATCCAAAGGTACGAAGGCAATTTGGCTTGTATCACACACTAGAATCCATCGAGATCAACTAGAAAACACCTAGATCAAGCTAGTAACACTAGTTTTCTCATTTGAACTCTAAATGGCCATATTAAGTACCAACTTGTTTAAAAGACTCCATAAGTATTGTAATCAAGTACTTAAATACTTTGATGCTTAATTATATCATTATTCACTCATTAAGAACTCAAGTAATTCTCAAAACAAGGCTAAATAAGTCCAGATAACAATACTAAGGAGCATAAATTCACCTCAGATCAGTATGACCTTCGAACTTTGATGGACGAGGTTGGATCTTTTCTACCGAAGATATTGGCTAGATCAAGGATGGATGCATATCAAGAATTTAAGCAAATTCTTTTTGACCAATATTTAAAGAAAAGATTTAAGTAGTCTTGCTTTGGACACTTGAGAAATCTGTCGCAACATGTTAAATTCAATGGACGGATGGTCCATTATTTGTTGTTGCAGGATGTTAAGAATGATAAGATACTTCACGAGATGTGATTTTGTGTGAACAATAAGCCTTCTTGTTTTGATTTAAAGGAGTTTTGTTTAATAATGAGGCCGAACTACTCATCATACCCCCCCACTGAATCAAAATTAAAGAAGGTTCTAGAGAAGGGGGAACATTTTTGCTTTAAGGTGACTAAAAATAAAAATATTACGTCGGCCAACTTGTTACAGTTTATTAGAGGGAATAAGTTGAACAAGGACTAAAATTTTATGTGTTGTTTAATGTGTTTCTTTCACACCGTATTGCTTGCAAAAGATTCAACAAAGGTTGTCGACACAAAACTGATTTGGATGGTGTATTCTTTGAGTTTCTTAGAGAGTTATCCGTGGGAAAAAAAGACATTTCAACTTATCATGGATTATATAAAGAAGAAAACTAACCTAAAGAAGCAGAGGGAAATATTTCAATTGAAAATTTTCCTAGAAAATCAATAGATAAGCCCTTTCCCATTTCCTGCATCCTCATATGGCATACTATAAAAAGTGATAAGATATTCGAAGGCGACCCATTCAAGTATAAAGAAAAAATTATTCAGCTATGAACTTATTTTTTATTATTCAATAATACTACTGTAATATTGAATGTTATGTAATTTTTAAATTATTTTTTGTAGAACATACACCCCTACGTCATTCGTATTGTACATGAGATGAAGATGGATTACATGGTTACGTTTAACCCATATAACGATGAGGTAAGGGATAAATTCCTAGATGTATTGAAGAAAGATTTAGAAGGGGTAACTTTCCTTACTTCAAACGGGGGCAGTAATGTTGATGGAGATTTGGGTGGTAATCCTATGGGAGTACGCATTGGTGATGATACTTCTCCGGGTACCTCAAAAGTTATAGTGGGCACCTTTGCCGACGAAAATTTGAATAAGTGTGTTGTTGTTCTTGAGGAAATTGTGTTAAATATTTCCACCTATATCAAATAAAGACTGAAAAAGAAGAAAAGGATGAGCAACAACATAAGCGAGGTAACTTCATTTAATAATTGATATAGTTAATGAATTTTCAGCTATAAATTTTACTAACACTTTTTAATATGATATAGTGCATGCGGACCTTCATGAAGAGGAGAGTAATGAGAAGGAAGGAAAAAAAAGTAAAATGTATGAGTTGGCCACTATTGTGGTAGAAGAGGAAAAACAAGAATGAATAAAAAGAATCGGGAGAGAAAGAAGAAGAAGATAAGAATGAAGAAGAAACTGAAAAAGAAGTAACATCAGGTGAAGAAGAGAAAGGTGAGAAAAAAAAAAGAAGTTGAGAAAGAAAAAGTAGCAGAAGTTGAGAAAGGAGAATAAGAAGGTGAGAAAGAAAAAGCTGGAAAAAATGTTGAAGAATTAATCGAAATAGCTAAAGAAGGAAAGGAAGAAGCAACAAAAAAAGAACCTTACAAAAAAATGAAGAATAGAAAGAAGAAAAAGAAGAAGTGGACAAAGAAGAGACAGAACAAGAGAAGGAAGAGGAGAAAGAAGAAGAGAAGAAGGGGGAAAAGAATAAAATTCTCATGATGTGGTCATGAATATCGTTAATTACATCAACGATAACATTTGTGATGACGAGAAAAAAGCCATTTGACTGTTAATTTTTATGTCTTTTTTTATTTGATAAATAAAGGAGTTGATTGATCGTCGGATTATATGACAGATAATTTTTTATTTTATGAAAATTGTTAGGATTCTGCACTGAATCTGTTTTTATCAAACTATATTGTTGAAGAGAATTTGAATATGCATTGTGTTGTCATAGATGATACAATGTATGGTTAACATCATAGAATTCATATTTAATATTTTGTATACTGCTAGCATAGTCTATTACTACCATGCTAGTCTATTTTAAGTTGATGTGTAGTCTGATCAACTATGATTCTATGAATAGCAGTATTAACATTCTAGAAAACTAGAAGAATTTTTATTTATTCAATGTCACTACATCCATGTTACACCTTTTCAAATAACGAATACTAAAATTATACCACATAACATCATTTTATGCCATTCTTCCTTTCTTCGGCCAAATACAACTTTTGTTTTAGTTTATCCCTCTCTAATTGGGTGTCGTGTAGCAATATTTTCAAGTGATCCCTTTGTTCTTCGGCTTCTTTGAACAATGTCATGAAGAAATCTCTACTTTCTTCGTATTTCTGGAGCCTTTGTAGTAGATTAAAGTTTGTCATGCCATGAAAATTTGATGTCTCGAATTCTGAACTCAACGTTGATAGACTGCTTCAAGCCATTTAAAAAATGAGCATGGGCCATTATCCTTGAAAAAAATTAATAATAAGATAACGATTTGCTTAATTTAAAAAAAAAATCATACACAACTCACCTTCCCAATTGCAGAGTTATAAAATTTGCGATCTGAGTTTGAGTCAGTGTGTGACGTCCTCAGGACAGCCGCATTTCCACAATGACAAATTATAGTCCTTGCTGAATTGCATGTTTGAGATGTTTGAGACATTGTAGAATTTTAAAATAAAAAATAAAAAGGAGTAAACAATGAGGGATGGAGGACTTTATATATAAAGCAAAAAGAAGTCTTTCCATTTAAAAAGTACAAAATTAGTCATTTGTCACCGTTGGAATAGTAATTATGCTTTTTGAACTATTGGTGACACTTTATTGACTGTCATTGATCTTGACCTATGTCAACCATCAATGGTATATATATGTGTACCATAGACCCTTTGAATTGATGGACCCTCAGTAACATGTTTAAAAAGGAAATAATTAAGTAAAAACTATACTTGTGCTTTAAGGATCCATCGATTCATGTGGTGTACCATAGACTTATACTGTAGGTCGTATATGGATATCTCTATGGATAAACTGTAGATCACGTAGATCTATGTACAGAGTTATAGACCCTCACTAGTATGTTGTTTAAAAAGGAATAATTAAATAAAAATAAATAAATTATGGGATTCAATACATATGAAGGAGTTTAAACTTGTCACATGATCATATTAGATCTCACATTGATTGGGGGATGATTTAACGATTATATGGACGGATAGTGGTTGAACAAACAACATCCTAAGAGTAATATTTGTCAAAGCACAAGTATATTTGGAGGATGTTGATTACTCAACCATTACCCATCCGCATACCCCTTTGATTGGGGGTGGTGTTTGAAGGGGTATGTGGATGGGTAGTGGTTGAAGAATTAACATCCTCAAAACATACTTGTGCTTAGACAAGCATTACTCTTAGGATGTTGTTTTTTCAACCACTACACATTCATATACTCCTTAAATCACCACCCCCAATCAATGTGAGCTCTAATATGATCATGTGACAAGTTTAAACTACTTCATATGTGTTGAATCCCACAATTTATTTAATTTTTATTTAATTCCTTTTTAAACAACATGATCCTGAAGGTCTATAACCCCGTACCTAGATCTATGTGATCTACCATTGATCTAGAGAGTAATTCATACATGATCTACAGTATAAGTCTACGATAGACCACATGAATCGATGGACCCTCAAAGCACAAGTATATTTGTTACTTAATTATTTCCTTTTATACAGTTACTGAGGGTCCATCAACTCAGCGGGTCTATGATAGACTGTACTAATCGATGGAGCCTCAAAATACAAATATGTTTGAACTAGATTGCTTGTTCAACCACTACCCACCCTTAAAGCACAAGTATGTTTGAACTTGACTGTACGAATCGGTGGACCCTCAAAGCACAAGATTGTTTGTTTAACCATTGCCTACTTGTTTATAATTTAATTTAATTTAATTATTTTCTTTTAAGAAATATGCTACTGATGGTCTATCAATTCGTCTAGTCGAAGGTCGACCGTATTGTATGGTCGAGAATTGTCAGAGTCCAAGATTTAGGATTGTTTTTATAAAATAAGCTAATCATGAGTAGATCAAACACTTGACTCTTCTTATATTTTATCAAGGCAATCCATAGATATATTCATTGATTGAGAAAACAAAAATTAAAAGGTTGACAGTGCAACAAACAAAATTTAAACTCAAAATAATTACAGAAAAACAAAAATCATCAACAAGAAGATTACCATAAAACTAAAATCACAATATTCATATTATATTGTTCATTACATTACATACATTTATAAATACCAAATCCAGCAAAAAAAGAGGAAGTTTTCTTCTAACAAAAATCCAACCCAAGAAAGCTTCTTCTACAATAAACAAAAGCAAAAATTTAAACTAAAACAAAAAGAAAAACTACATTAGGGGGATGGTGGGGGTGATGTAGTCGCTGCCTTCCATTTAAAGCCTTTTAAGAATTTTCTTTAAGAAACGAGCAATTTGTGATATAACTCGAACCAGGGCCTTATCATAATGGGAATCTCAAGCCCAACAAGGATCAGAGATCGCCCCACTACCCAATCCAATCAACTAACATATTCCCTGAATCGGATGAACTCTGGGCATATAACAAGATAGAACGATTAGCAACACAAAGACTTTGGGATAGGTCCAAAGCCATGGCCAACCCAAATAAGTCTAACCGTCCAATGCCAAACCAACAACCATATCCAAAACTAAATTAATAACCAAGTCCATATCCATACCACAAAGTAATGGAACAATCACAAATCAAATACAATTAAACGGTATCAGCCCCAATACCAATACCAATACCAATACCAATACCAATACCAATGCCAAGGATGACACCACTACAGACACTGCCCATACCAGCCCATAGTAGTCTCACAAAGCCTCTATCTAAAATCAAAACAACATCCATTAGGAACATGCCCCCGACCATAGCCAAAACCAATATCCAATACTAAACCAAAGAAAACATAAGAAACTAAAACTAGAAATGAAGCCTCCCGAAGTATGGAAGCTCAACATTTCAAGTCAAATAAGCTGTTTACGAGTCTAATCACTGAGTATGAGGTGTAGTATAACCAACACCTGTATCGCGTGGGGATACAACGTCGAAGATAGTTAGCGGTTGGAGCGCTAGCATGTAGCTCAAGGATAAGGATAAAATAATGCCAATAGTTCAAATCAAATCATCCAATGCATATAACCAATACAATATATACATAAACATATATACCATGTCGGGATAGGGAACAAGATTAGCATGAACTTTGGAAACATTAACCTGGGCTATGTAGCATGACTGTCATAGAACAAGGCACCCATTGTCTATATGGGCCCAGCTCTCCCGTAGCTAGAAGGGCCCCAGTGCGTGTAGACGCATGAACCAGAGAATATCCAAATACGTATATTCCTATATGGGGGACTCGAACCTCCTAACAAGGGAGACTTAAACCTCCCTTTCATATATTTATTTGGGGAACTTAAACCACTCGATCATAAGACACCTGCACCGGCTAGTGCGATTTCCAGTGTTAGTCCTTCGGACTCCACTTTCACGGCTCGGCTATACATTCCTCTTTAAAACCCAATCCAAATCCACCACTCACATATACAACCATTAAGCTAATTACTTACCAAAGGCACTTCGTTGGTATCGTTATACCAACACTACTTGCAAGCATACAACATGCCATTACCATTACTAATAACCAATCATTCATTTGACTTTGGGACTCGAACCTATTGTCTTACAAAGACACTTATTCAATTTAAAGTTTAGGGACTCAAACCCATTGTGTAACAAAGACATAAATCAAGTTAATGTTTAGGGACTCAACCCCATTAAGCCAATTAAACCACCAAGGTTACCATTTGAATCATTACATGGACAACATGACGTTTACAAAACCATTTACCAACCATTCATGTTCATTAGGC
The DNA here is from genome assembly GCA_030864215.1 of Capsicum pubescens. NCBI lineage: Eukaryota > Viridiplantae > Streptophyta > Magnoliopsida > Solanales > Solanaceae > Capsicum > Capsicum pubescens. Next base: position 255,855,579 of record CM061540.1, on the reverse strand, counting down.
CAATGCCTTAGTTCGAAACATCAATAATATGTGACTAGTTTATTCTTTTAGGCATTTTCACAAACACTTTGAGGGCATATCATTACCATAACCAAAACCAAAGTAAAACCATCAAGTTTAGGGTTACCCATGACCCATTTGTTAAACCACAATTATCAAGCACCCATATGTGCAATCCATCACCAAAAACATATATAAACACAAGTTAAACCAAAAGTAAACAATACTCAACCATATGTAACAAAACTATCAATTTTGATTTTCAAAACCACCATTTAAGACTCATAATCACACTTCAAAACACATGATATTATGAACTAACAATGAGGGAAGAGTCACATGCCTGATTCAAGAAGATTCACGAAAGAATCTTGACTCTTGAGCCTCTAGATGAACACCTTTGAAGAACCCTAGCCCCAATTTTCTTGAGAGAGTTTATAGAGGATTTTGATATGTTTTAATCTTTCAAAGTAAGTTATGTGAGTCCACAATATGTTTTAAAACGTGGGGACTTAAGGGTTTTGGGGTGGGAAATATCCGAAATACCCTTAGCTTAAAAACTGAAAACATGATCGAAGAAGGGTACGACCACAGACCCCAAACTGTACCCAATCATACAAATGGTACGCACCACTCTTACCCTAGGCATTATCTTGGACCTCAATACTGACTAACATAAGGCCACAAGGGCTAACTCGTATTCTATCATATGACAAGTACCTTAGAACCGTACCCTAGGCAGAATAGAATCATTTAGGCAAGGCATAGGGCATCATACAATTTGGCATCATACTTCTAGTACCCTAACATATGACTAGTATGATCCATTCATACCTTGGACAGAAACCAATCAAACTACACTGATCATCATACGAGTGGAGGGACCCTAAAGTGTACCACATCATACGACTAGTATGCACAAGTCATATGATGTCCAGATTACTCAACTTAGGAAATTTTCTAAGGGTCCAAAGCCAAGGTGTTTCAATTCTCTCCCACTTGGATCATTCGTCCTCGAATGAAGGGCAAGGTCAAGCACAAGCACGAGGTAGGACATTATTACAGATCAAACTAACCTTTAACCAAGTTACAAAACAAAGATGTGATAAAGAACATATACCTTCCGCACGAATATCCAAAATGGGGAACAAAGGTAGATACTTAGACTTTATGTCCTCTTCCACCTCCAAGTAGCTTCTTTAAACTTATGGTTCCTCTAAAGAATTGTTATCGAAGCCACATCCTTCATTTGCAACCAACAAACTTGAAGGTCCAAGATCTCAATCGGGCCTACCTCATAAGATAAGGAATTCGAGATGCCCAACCCTTCCAAAGGAAAAATCGATGAAGGATCACCCACACATTTTCTCATCATAGAGACATGGAAAACCGGATGAATAGAGCTCAAACTAGGAGGCAACTCTAACTCATAGGCAACATTGCCAACTCTCTTCAAAACCAAGTAGGTAGCCATATACTGAGGACTTAAATTCCCATTCTTACCAAACCGCATCACCCCTTTCATGGGAGATACCTTTAAGAACACCCAATTGCCAATATTAAACTCCAACTCCCTACGTCTCACGTCCATATAGGACTTCTGGAAACTTTGAGCATCTTTAAGTCTATCATGAATCACCTTCACCTTCTCCAAAGCTTGGTGAGCCAAATTGGTGCCAAACAACTTACCCTCACCAACTTCATACCACACAATAGGAGAACAATATCTCCTACCATACAATGCTTCGAAAGGAGTCATACCGATGCTAGAGTGATAACTATTATTATAAGAGAATTCAATTAAAGACAAATGGTCGAACCAACTACCACCATAGTCAATTATGAAAGCATGAAACATATCTTCCAATGTCTAAATAATCTTTTCTACTTGTCCATCCGACTGTGGGTGGAAAGCAGTACTAAGGAACTCCTTGATTCCTAAACCTTTGTGAAATGACTTTCAAAAATGATATGAGAACGAAGTACCACAATTCGAAATGATAGAAATAGGAGCACCATGCAACTTCACAATCTCCGCAAGATACAACTTAGCATAATTCTCCGCCGAATAACTAGTTCTCACAGGCAAGAAGTAAGCAAACTTGGTCATCCTATCCACAATAACCAATATCGAGTCACACTAATTCTGAGACCGAGGAAGACCAATAACAAAAACCATGTTAATCACTTCCCACTTCTATTTGGGAAACTCTATCTTTTGGTAAAAACCCTCGGGTCTCATGTGCTCAACTTTCACTCGTTGAGACACCATAGACTTAGCCACATAGTTAGCCACATCTCGCTTTATATTAATCCACCAATAGAACACCTTAAGATCATGATACACCTTCGTAGATACAGGATGAATAGCATAACGAGATCCATGCATTTCGGCCAAAATCTTTTTCCTCAATTCATCGACGTCGGGAACACATAACCTGCCTTGGTGCCTCAAGATACCATCACCACCAATCATAAAGTCAACAACCTTTTGCTGACCCATATTGCTATTAATTTTTCTCAAATCTGGATCCAATATTTGCTTTTCTTTTATCTCAACAACAAGAGATGGTTGTGATACCTAATTCACAAACACACCACCATTCTCAGAGTATGTGATATGAAATCCAAGACTAGACAAATGGTAAATGTCCTTTATCAACTCCTGCTTATCCTCATCTACATATGTTAGACTTTCCATGGATAACCTGCTAAGAGCATCAGCAACTACGTTAGCTTTACCTGGATGGTAATGAAGACTCATATCATAGTCCTTCAGCAACTTAAGTCATCTCCTTTGCTTGAGATTTAACTCTTTCTGAGTAAACACATACTGCAGGCTCTTATGATCAGAAAATATTTCAACATGAACCCCATAGAGATAGTGACGCCAAATCTTCAACACAAGTACCACAACTAACAATTCCAAATCATGAGTAGGGTAGTTCTTCTCATGAACTTTCAATTACCTAGAAGCATAAGCCACCAGCCTACCCTGCTACGTCAACATACAATCCAACTCAACACGAGATGCATCACAATGCACTAAAAGCCATCATTACCCTCGGGCAGGGTCAAAACTAGAGCTGAGGTTAACTTATCCTTCAACTTCTCAAAACTACCTTGCGCGTATCTGACCACAAGAACTTGACCTTTTTCTGGGTCAACTTAGTCAATGGGGAAACTATAGTTGAAAAAATTTCCACGAATCTCCTTTAGTAACCGGCTAAACCCAAGAAGCTCTGAATATCGGTTAGAGTTACGGGTTTAGGAAAATTCTTAACCATTGCAACCTTTTGTGGATCCACCATGATCCCTTCATTAGTGATAACATGACCAAGAAAAGTCACATCCTTCAACCAAAACTCACACTTAGAGAACTTGGTGTACAAATATTGATACTTTAAGGTATGAAAAATAGCATGGAGGTAATCACCCTGATCTTCCTCACTCTTAGAGTAGACCAACATGTCATCAATGAAGACAATGAGTAACAAATCCAGAAATCGGCGGAATACCCTATTCATCAAATCCATAAACATTATCGGAGCATTGGTCAACCCAAAAGACATAACTAGGAACTTATAGTGACCATACCAAGTCTTGAAGGCAGTCTTAGGGATATCCACTTCCCTAATCTTAAGTAGATGATAACCCGACCTAAGATCAATCTTAAAAAAACACCTTCCCACCTTGAAGCTGATTGATGTGTGTGTAATTGCTAACATATTTAAGGCCTTTAACCTAGAATAATTGCGAGACCTTAAGAACCTTTTGTCATTTTTTTAATATGTTTATGTTAATTTTACATATTAAGCTAATGGGATAGAGAACCAATAAGAATAGAGGCAAAGAAGTTGAAATCTGGAGAAATCTTAAGAAAGATATGGCTGACGACATCTGTGATAAGTTGTCAACCCTATGATAGGCTATCACAGTTGTCATCAAACGTAACCAGGGAGTTGGCATGGAGTGAATATTTTGATGACATCTGCTGATAAGACGTCAAAAGTGTGATAAGCCATCAGGGATACCGTCAACCTTAATTAGAGAATGAGAATTATTGTAAAGTTGTGACGGTGCATCGTGATAAGGCGTCAGAGTTATGACAAGCCATCATAACCACCGTCAACCTTAGACATAAATTATCAGAATGTAAGAGGAGCTGACGACATCCATGACACGCGTTCAGACTCCTGATAGGCAATCATTATAGTCGTCAGCCTGAGACAGCAAAAACCAAACTTAAAGAGAATTTGACGACGTCCGTGACAGGCCGTCAAGATCATGATAGGCCATCACGGGCGCTGTCATCTAATTCGAAGAAAATCAAAAACTTTAATTTTATTTTCTTATCTAGGATTAAGTATTTAAAACCTTGTTTTAGGGTTTTTAGGGGGATTTTTATCCATCATCCATTGACATATTGACAATATATGACTTTTTTTCTCTCTCTCTCTAAACTAATATTTCAGTGTTTGCTCTGTGATTCAATTACAAGTTCACTTTTGATTTCTTTCATTATTGTAAGTTAATCTTCTCAATTATGAATTCAATTTGTGTGCTTATTTCTTGCATCATGAGTGGTTGAACACCCTTAATCTGGATTTTAGGATCTAGGGTTAGGTCATGATAAGGTGGTAATTAATTACTCAAGGTTTAATAGGTGTTAGGATTTCTTGGTAATTCTGAGATTAGAATTAATGTTTGTTGGTTGCAAACAATAGGCGTACCTACTTTGGTTTGCTTGAGAAAGAAATCATAAACAGTAGAAAGTGAATTATCAACAGGGACTCAAAAAGGCTTCATTTAATAATCAGCGTTGTAACAAGGTTGATTAACCTGAGGTAAAATTTAGGCAGTGAGTTGCAATTCCCTAGGTCTGAAAGGATTAGGAAATTAGACGCTCGAATAGGTCAAGAGACATTTGAGCATATCATCGATAAAGATAGCTTGTCATCCTAACCACCGTGAGAACCTTGAGTTAATGATAGCATCTGTCATGTTCTGTAAGCCCTAGTGAACATAATCCTGGTTATCTTATAAAATCTTGGTTACAAACATTAAATTTAAAGTGATAAACAATTATCTGCAAAACTTAAACCCCCATTTTAGGAAACAGTAAACTATCAGTAAATTATATCATAAACAACTTGAGTTCACACCTTATTCCCTGTGGGATTTGACCCCAACCTAGTTGGTTTTTATATTGACAAAGATTGCTTACACCCATTCAAGAGTGTAATTTGAGCATTATCAAAAATGGCGTCGTTGTTGGGGAATACGGTTGTAAACTGAAAGTTTGTGTGCGCTAATTTGCTGTTAGTTAAGTCTCCTTGATTTATATTTATTTGTTGTTTTTGTCTATTGTTGTATTGTGTTGTTTATGCCAAAAACAAGAAGCTCCGGAGAATAGTTATTACTAATCAATTCGAACCTCAGCTGATAGGGAGAATGGCTGAATAATAGGAGGTGGACAGACTAGCCGCTTTGGCTAGGGCTCAGGTAAACGTACAAAATTTGGGTCAACAAGTACATCACCAGAAACCTGATGATGAATACTTGGGTGATGAGGAATTGCTGAATCCTCAAAAACCAAGGCGAGCTGAGCAAATTGCTGCACCAGTGCAGCAAAATGTCAATAGAAACCGTCCAGATCGAGGAAGGTATGGTTAACAGCATGTTCAATATGAGGCTGATGAATATGGTGAAGGAATGGACAGAGCTGGTGAAACGGGTGCTATGATTCCTCCACCGTTGGCACCGGGTGCAAAATTCAGTATAACAAGCACCATGATCCAACTCCTGAATCTGAAGGGGTTGTTTGGAGGCTTGCCTGGTGATGATCCAAACATGTATTTGGTGAACTTCATCACCATTTTGCAAATATTTTGATAATCTGGGAGTGAGTCAAAATGCAATCAAGTTGAGATTATTTCCATTATCTCTGTCTGAAGAGGCAACAATATGGTTAAATGAGCTAGAGCCCGGTTCTATAACCAACTGGAGACAATTGAAGAGGCATTCCTAGAACGGTTCTTTCCACCCTCCAGGAGGGTACAGCTGAGGGAAAAAATTAGTAACTTTAGATAGCTTCCAACTGAATGAAGCATTGGATGAAACCTGGGAGAGATTTAAGAAGAAGCTGGCTCAATGTCTGAATCATAACATGACGGACCTGCACTTGATGGAGACTTTGTACAGAGCTTTCAACTCTGTGACAAAGCTAATTATAGACAATGCTGCAAATGGTTCATTCATTGACCTCTCTTTTCTTGATACTTCAGACATGCTGAATAGAATGACCAAGCAGAGTCGGGATTGGCACACCAGGGATTCTGTAGTGGCTAGTCCGACTGTTTCTGGTGGTATGACTTCAAAGCAGCGCAGAAGGGATGAGGAGAGAGACCAGGACATGGCCCACTTAAAGACACTGATGGACTTACTGACCAAGCACTTACTGTCAGGAAAGACCAAAATAGGTAAGGTTGTGGAATCTCAGGGTACTGTTGCTACGAGTGCTGATGTGGAAGCAAACTATGTGAGTAATCAGAGGGGTTTCCAATGCAATAGCTAAGGGAACCAAGGTCGGAACTTTTATGACAAGCCTGGTTACAGAGATAGGGAGCAGGGAAACTAGAGAAGCAGCAATGACAGGAGTGGGCTATATGTTTCTCCTGAAAATTGGAAAGCTGTTGTAACTAGCTCGGTGAAGATATCTATGGAGGATATGATAAAAAAATTGTTAAAGAGAGTTGAGGCTACCAACTCAGGGGTACTTGCTATGAAGAGTGAATTTTCTACTCTAAGTTAGTTGGTTAGTTCACACTCAACTTCTATCAAGCAGTTGGAACAGCAGATGAGCCAACTTTTTGCAACACGAAACCAGGGAATAAGTGGAAATCTACCTAGTGAAATGGTTCAGAGTTAGCATACTGATGGCTCATGTCTGGCGATTACCACTAGGAGTGGTAAGATCTTATTTGTCCCTTCTATGGGCAAGTCTTTGAATAATAAGGTAGTTGTGGATCAACCAGAAGAAAATAACCCAGTGGAGTCTAAGAAGCCGAATAACTTTGCTGATGCATCAGAGAAGAGGAAAGAGAAAGAAAAGAAAGTGGTGTTGAAAACCATCCCAACACCACCACCTTCTTTTCCTCAATGATTAAGGAAGAAGGCTGATGATGAAAAATTCAGCAAGTTCATGGCAATGCTCAAGTAATTGACGATAAATGTGCCTTTGATTGAGGCACTTGAGCAAATGCTAGGATATGCAAAATTCATGAAGGACCTTGTTACCAAGAAACGAGTAGTGAGTTGCGAATTGGAGGCAGATCTCCACCTTTGCAGTGCTATTTCTACAAGGACCTTAATGTAGAAGAGGCCGAATCCAGGTGCAGTCATTATTCCCTGTACAATTGGAACTATGGAATTCACTAAAGCACTGTGTGATCTGGGAGCAAGCGTTAATTTGATGTCATTGACTATTTATAAAAAGTTGGGTCTGGGGAATCCCACACCCACCAACATGAGACTGGTGATAGCGGACATGTCTGTAAAGAGACTTGTTGGCATTCTGTATGATGTGTTGGTAAAGGTTTCAAATTTGATATTCCCTGCAGACTTTGTCATTCTGGACTGAGAGGTGGACTTCGAGGTGCCCATAATCTTGGGTCGACCTTTTCTCACAACCAGAAGTGTGTTGATCAATTTCAGAGCGAATGAGCTCTTATTTAAGGTGAACGATGAAGTGGTATGATTTGATGTGGGAAAATCAATTAAATAGAATGAGGAAATGAGTGTGTTCTCAGTAGTTAATATGTATTTTAAGGACAAATAGGATGTGCCCATAACTGAACAACTTGTTATTGAATATTTGGCCATGGTTATGATGAACTATGAAAGTGAAGGCATTGAGGAGTATGAAGAGATAGTTTCTGCCTGGACTGGTATGGGGTAATATCCTTATGCTCCTAAAAAGTTGGACCTTGACCATGCTAATCGACCAACGCTATCAGCTAAGCCATCTATTAAAGAACCTCCAGTGTTGAAGTTAAAGAAACTGCCTGGACACTTACGATATATGTTTCTAGGTAAAGGGAACATGCTACCTGTTATTATTGCAGCTTATTTGGAAGAACAACAGGTAAATACACTTATTTCAGTACTTCAGAAGCACAAGAGATCTATCAGATGGACCATCACAGATATTATTGGTATTCCCCCTGGCATCTGCACGTATAAAATTCAACTTGAGAAAGATTTTATTCCAACCATAGAGCATCATCACCGTCTTAACCAACCAATGCAAGAGTTGGTTAAGAAGGAGATTATTAAGTGGTTGGATGCAGGAGTGGTTTACCCTATTTCTGACAGCAAGTGGGTGAGCCCAGTTTAATGTGTGCCCAAAAAAGGGGGTATGACGGTGGTTGCTAATGAAAAGAATGAGTTGATTACACTCAGGACAGTAACTGGGTAGAGAGTTTGCATGGACTACAACAAGTTAAACTCTTGGACTCTGAAGGACCACTTTCCAATGCCTTTTATGGATCAAATACTTAATCGATTAGCCGGTAGGGGGTGGTATTGCTTCTTGGATGGTTATTCTGGATATAACCAAATCTTCATTACTCCTGAAGATCAGGAGAAGACGACATTTACATGCCCATATGGCACCTTTTCATTTAAAAGGATGCCATTTGGGCTATGCAATGCACCCGCCACTTTAACGGTGCATGATGTCTATCTTCTTTGATATAGTGGACGACACCAAAGAGGTATTCATGGATGATTTCTCTGTGGTGGGTGATTCATTCGAAATATGTCTGGAGAATCTAAATGTGGCCTTACAAAGATGTGTTGCATTTAACCTAGTGCTTAACTGGGAAAATACCATTTCATGGTAAAGGAGGGAATCGTTCTTGGCCATAAAATTTCTGAAAAAAGGATTGAAGTTGATCGAGCAAAGGTAGAAGTTATCGAGAAACTACCGCCTCTCATTTCAGTGAAAGGAGTGCGTAGTTTTCTTGGTCATGCAGGTTTTTATTGGAGATTCATAAAAGATTTCTAAAAGGTTGCAAATCCACTTTGCAAGCTTCTGGAGAAGGAAGTGAAATTTTCGTCGATGACGAGTGCTTGAAGGCATTTAGGTGCCTTAAAAAGAAGCTAATTGAGGCTCCTATTGTTATTTCTCCCGTCTGGGCAAAACCATTTGAGATAATGTGTGATGTAAGCGGTGTTGCCTTGGGAGCTGTATTGGGACAAAAGAAGGATAAATTGTTTCATCCGATATATTATGCCAGCAAAGCACTGAATGGAGCACAAAAAAATTACACCGTCGCTGAATAGGAACTCCTAGCTGTGGTGTATGCTTTCGAAAAATTCAAAGGTTATCTGCTTGGGACCAAAGTAGTGGTCCACACTGACCATGCTGCCTTGAGGTATTTGATGACTAAGAAGGACGCAAAACCAAGGCTTATTAAATGGGTATTGCTGCTGTAAGAACTTGATTTCGAAGTCAAAGATAGGAAAGGCTGTGAAAACCAGGTTGCGGATCATTTATCTAGAATGGAACATGAACAAGAAGCTAGTGATGAAGCAAATATAAATGATGCATTTCCTGATGAGGAGATCCTGGCAACTGCTGTGGAAACATTGCCCTGGTACGCGGATTATGCAAACTGCGTTGTGAGTGAGGTCATCCCAGAAAATCTTTCTTTCCACCAAAGAAAGAAATTCTTGCATGATGTAACACACTACTTCTGGGATAAGCCTTATCTTTTTCGGTGATGTGCATACAATATCATATGGAGATGCATGCCGGAAATAGATGTATTGTGCATACTGGAAGCATGTCATGCTTCCCCAATTGGGGGTCACCATGCGGGTGAACGAATATCCAGGAAGGTGTTGCAGAGTGGCTATTATTGGCCAACATTATTTAAATATGCCCACGAGTTTGTGCAAAAATGTGACCAATGAAAGGGGTCAATCTCTAAAAGACATGAGATACCCTTGACTAAAATGCTTGAAGTGGAATTATTTGATGTCTGGGGCATTGACTTCATGGGTCCATTTGTAAGCTCGTACGAGATGAAGTATATTCTGGTTGTTGTTGACTGTCTCTAAGTGGGTCAAAGATGAGGCATTGGCTGACAATGAAGGAAAGAAGGTTGTGGCTTTTCTCAAAAAGAACATCTTCTCTCACTTTGGAGTACCACGTACTATCATAAGCGATGGAGGATCTCACTTTTGCAACAAATTATTTCGAGAATCTTGGGGAAAATATGGAGTGAAAAAACACAGAGTGGCTACTATGTATCATCCACAAACTAGTGGACAAGTAGAGGTGTCGAATCATGAAGTTAAAGCCATCCTAGCCAAAACGGTGAATGCTAGCCGAAAGGACTGGTCTCAAAAGCTTGATGATTCCTTGTGGTCATACCGGACTGCTTTCAAGACACCCATTGGCATGTCACCATTTCAGTTGGTCTATGGAAAAGCTTGCCACCTGCCAATAGAGCTGGAATACAAGGCGTTATGGGAGCTCAAAAGGTTGAATTTGAATTGGAAGGAAGTAGCAAAGTGAGACTAGGGCAACTAAATGAGATGGATGAATTCCATCTTAAGGCATATGAACGATCAGATCTGTATAAAGAAAAGATAAAAAAGTACCATGATTGGAGAATAGAGAAACGAGAATTCAAAAAAGGCGACTTAGTGTTTCTGTTTAATTCCATACTCAAATTGTTTCCAAGGAAGGTGAAATCTAAGTGGTCAGGCTCTTTTAAGGTTAGTCAAGTCCACTCATCTGGAGTAGTGGAACTCGGTAACGAAGACGGTAGCACTTTCAAGGTAAATGGGCAACGGGTCAAGCTTTACATTGGCCCAAAAGAATTAGTAAAAAGCATCACCATTATCTATCTCGATGAAGTCCGAGGTAATCGAGATATCTGAGTCATGCCACGATGTTAAATCAGGTGTTGTATGGGAGGCAACCCATGATCCCTAAGAGCGACCCAGTCCAGGTATACTCTAATTATTAGTTTAGTTTTTATTTAATTCTATGTTGAGGGTGAAGGGTAGTCTGTTGTTGTACATAGTTTGTGGTAACTAGGAGAAATACAAGCACAAAAGGTTGTGACATATTCTTGCTCGATGTTTGAACATCCTTCCAATGTTTTGTTTGATAAACTGTGTGGATTACATTTATTTGTGACCATTGTGAATCTTATTGTGGCATTAGTTATAGCTTATAATATACTTGTGTTCCAGGTGTGTGTGAGCTATTACTTGTTTCCCTTTGTATGCTTAAGCCAGAACTTTCATGGTTGGTCTTGTCATGGTCTTAGGATAAGAGTTAGGACAGGATCATAGGCCGTCGTTGATTAACCCACTTTTAGCCTAAATATCCTTCCCTTTATGCATAACACCCCTTGATCCCTGTTTAGAGACTAAATTGACCATTTTTTACGTATGATACCTTTCACCTTTCTATTTATACCACAATGAACCTGTTTATCCCTGGCCTTTCTTGGACACTGAGCATCTTGATCCAGGCAAACTGCCTAAGTTGAGGGTAGCTATCATAGGGGTGCATGGTGTAAGAGGAGTGTGAAGAAGGGTGGAATAAAAGAGAAATAATAAAAGCTGGGTGCTAAAAAAAAGGGAAGGGGGCAGCACCCAACTTGAATATGGATGATCAAGATTAGAAGAAAAAAAAAAGAGGATAATAAGTGAGCCCCAAGAAAGTAGTGTAGTGTCAAGGTGGCATAGTCACTCTAAATGACATTGAATATCATACCAGCCCCAAACCACACTACAAGCCTAAAAGAAGTCCTATAGTGATTCTAGCTGGCCTATCTGAAGATTTTGGTAACGAAAATAAGGGCAAGACTATGGTACTTGGCATACACTAATTGGAACCTCCTTTTGAGAGTGAGAGTCTTTTGATGATCCTCATACTTGCATTTTTGGATTTCTTATATGAGAAGAGGGGGATTTCTTTGTTGTGAGGGCACACTGGTATCGTTGCTAGCTACTTGCTTATTTAGATAGTGTGGCATTGATATGTGAATGGTTGTTCTGGCTAAGATTGATGATGCCTCTTGATTCCGCACAGTTGGTATTAGTTGGTTTGGCATTGAAGGGATAACTTTATGTTGAGCTCAAATGAAAAATTGGCTGCTGGATGTGCTATGTGTTCTCTTAGTTGGATTAAGTTGCTTGAGGACAAGCAATTGTTCTAAGTTGAGGGTGTTGATATGTGCGCAACTGCTAACACATTTAAGGCCTTTAACCTAGAATAATTGTGAGGCCTTAAGAAACTTTTGTCATTTTTTTATATGTTTATGTTAATTTTACATATTAAGCTACTGGGATAGAGAACCAACAAGAATAGAAGCAAAGATGTTGAAATTTGGAGAAATATGAAGAAAGGTATAACTGACAACATCTGTGATAAGTCGTCAGCCCCGTGATAGGATATCACAGTTGTCGTCAAACGTAACCAGGGAGTTGGCATGGAGTAAATGCTGTGACGACATCTGCTGATAAGACGTCAAAAGTATAATAAGACGCCAGGGATACCGTCAACCTTAATCAGAGAATGGGAATTGTTGTAAAGTTGTGACGGCGTATTGTGATAAGGCGTCAGAGTTGTGATAAGCCGTCATAACCACCGTCAACCTTAGACAGAAATTATCAAAATAAAAGAGGAGATGACGACTCCATGACACGCCATCAGAATCCTGATAGGCCATCATTATAGTCGTCAGCTTGAGACAGGAAAAGCCAAACTTAAAGAGAATTTGACGACGTCCATGACAGTCCGTCAAGATCATGATAGGCCGTCACGGGCACCGTCATCTAATCTGAAGAAAATCAGAAACTTTAATTTTATTTTCTTATTTAGGGTTAACTATTTAAAACCTTGTTTTAGGGTTTTTAGGGGGATTTTTATCCATCATCCATTGACATATTGACAATATACGAATTTTCTCTCTCTCTCTCTCTCTAAACCAATATTTTATTGTTTGCTTTGTGATTCAATTACAAGTTCACTTTTGATTTCCTTTATTATTGTAAGTTAATCTTCTCAATTATGAATTCAATTTGTGTGCTTATTTCTTGCATCATGAGTGGTTGAACACCCTTAACCTGGATTATGGGATCTAGGGTTAGGTCATGATAAGGTGGTAATTAATTACTTAAGGTTCAATAGATGTTAGGATTTCTTGGTAATTCTGAGATTAGAATTTATGTCTGTTGGTTGCAAACAATGGGTGTACCTACTTCGGTTTGCTTGAGAAAGAAATCATAAATAGTAGGAAGTGAATTATCAATAGGGACTCGAAAAGGCTTCATTTAATAATCAGCGCCATAACAAGGTTGATTAACCTGAGGTAAAATTTGGGCAGTGAGTTGAGATTTCCTAAGTTCGAGAGGATTACGAAATTAGACGCTCGAATAGGTCGAGAGACGTTTGAGCATATCATCGATAGAGATAGCTTGTCATCCTAACCACCGTGAGAACCTTGATTTATGGTAGCATCTTTCATGTTCCGTAAGCCCTAGTGAACATAATCCTGGTTATCTCATAAAATCTTGGTTACAAACATTAAATTCAAAGTGATAAATAATTATCTGCAAAACTTAAACCCCCATTTCAGGAAATAGTAAACTATCAGTAAATTATATCGTAAACAACTTGAGTTCACACCTTATTCCCTATGGGATTTGACCCCAACCTAGTTGAGTTTTATATTGACAACGATCACTTACACCCATTCAAGAGTGTAATTTGAGCATTATCACTGATCAAATAAATTGTCGATCCTAGGAAGAGAATACTTATTCTTTATGGTCACCTTATCAATGCACACCTGAAGGAAACCATTCTTCTTACACATGAACAACACCGGAGCAATCCAAGAAGACACACTAGTATGGATGAAACCTTTATATAAAAGGTCTTTCAATTGCTCTTTAAGCTCCTTCAACTCAGCAAGAGCCATTCTATAAGGAGGAATATAAGTAGGACGAGTGTTCGAAAGAAGATTAATCTCGAAATTAATTTCCCTATCGGGAGAAATACCAAGAAAATCATCAGGGAAAATGTCATGACCCGAGGCCTACCCTCAGTGATGACAACGGTGCTTACGATCACAAGTGATCACAAGCTAACCCATGAGATAGTACCAGCTGTGAGCACTGAATAAAATAATAATCATATAGGTGTGCGGAAGATAAACTACTAAAGTAATGTAAATCTGAATACTGAAAATGTGATTCAATCATAATTCTGAAGCATCTGGTGAAATACTAAAAGCTAACTGTAAATTTAAAACAACTGATAATACTGAAAGGAGTGATAAACTGGATAATCGTCTAACTGACTGTCTGATTATCTAAATGCCTCTAACTAACTGAGGAGTTGATGGGACAGGCCCCCAACTAACTCCGACTTACCGAATATAATGAAATACTGAAGTACTGAATGAGAGATAATATGTCCTCGATGTATGAGGACTCACCACTATGACTACTGAGTAATGCTGGTTGTCTAACCGCGGTCGGGAAACTGAGCCTCCGAACCTATGATATAAGACATCATAGCATAAAGAAGAGTATACGGTCAGTACGTTAAATGTATTGGTATATGAGATAAGGACTGACTTAAATACATGGGTAACTGTGCATGAATGCATAAACAAGTAATATCTGTGATTGCAAGACCAAGTATAAACATGTTTCTAAAATAATCTAAAAACTGAAGAACTGTAATCTGTGTAACTGAATAACTTAGAATCTATACACTTGGTCAACTCAAACCTAAACTAAAAATATACTGAATACTGCACTGAGACTTTAGGAGGTATCATCTAACCGACATGCCCCAATCTGAGCTAATCAGGATCCAACGTGTAACCCTAGTTGGAAGGGTGTTAGTACCGTGCCACAGGTACTAATATCGGCTATGTGGATCCACTAAACTGGTATCCCAAATGAATAATGAGTAATTCTCAACTACCAGGTGCTCTAATGAGATATGGGTCACCCTTAACTGGCAGGAAACACCTTGTCAACCCTCAACTGGCAGGTAGACATCTCTAACCTACGTTGGCTACATAGTTCTATAACTCGGGGATTGTTACTAAGGGTCACACCCTCTACTGTCAGGTGAGACCTCATCCCTAAGTTCGCTCAGAGCTAAATCCTACTCCCACCTAAACTGTCACTTGGACCGAATTGAACTAAGCTTGACTGAACATGATTTTGTAACTTGTAGTGGTCATCATGATTACATAAACTGAATAAGTAATAAAATTCATGGTTTAACTGAATTATTACTGAAATAATCTAAACTCATGTAAAAACTCTTAGGTATCGAGTATTCATAACCCACCAACACTGAATGATCACTGAATGCAATAACAAGCTTAAAAATTGTAGTAAAGTATCATGGTTCAAATCCCATAAGCATAGACATTCCATCAAACATGTGGGGATCATGAATTTAAACATGGGAATGCTTTAAATAGGGGAAACAACATAATGTATGACTAAAAATCATAATTTAGGGGTCTAACATGGAATTTACTTGAAATAGGACATGGGAAACTAAAACTCAAAGCATGAGGAAATCAAATCTTAAATGGGATCATACATGGGCTGAATTGAATTTAAAATCACCATGAAAACATGAATTAAACCCATCTTAAGCAATATAAAACACCATAATAATAGGGAAAAAATCCATTCTTTAATTGAAAAGAGGGTTTTTGGGCTCCATGGATGAAAGGGACCCATGAATGAACACCCCACATACCTTAAGCTTCTTAAATTAAAAGAAAAAAACTAATATTGATGCTTTCTTGAAGGTTCTTGAACTTGGGGAACTCAAATTCTTGATTTTTTGGGGAGAAAGTAATTGAATTCTTTTTCTTGGGGGAAGAAGAGGGTTTTCTTGATAGGAAAGTTGGAGAAGAAGGGCAAATAATACCCTAATTTATGACCCAAGTCATGATATGAACGATTTGGTTGAAAGGGAAAAGAACCAATTGCCCCTTAATCATTTAAAATTCAAAACTGGATGCAATAGGCTTACCGCAACGTGGTCCTATCACGGTCGTTTATTTCCCTCACCGTGATGTGTTCTGCATGAGAATGGGAATAGAGCCACAACGCAGGCTTATTGCAATGACCCACTGGTTTTATGATCCAACCATATCCCAAACCTCGTCCGAAAAATCTAAAACTTTTTTGAGACATACTTCTTACATCCCTGGACATGAATAAAGTCAAAAACTAACATCTCAGGGTTGGGAAGACTAAAATAAAAATCCTCAAAGTTAGAGATCTTAAAATGACTAAGTCCCCAACACTTAGTGAAAATTTCAGGCCTTAAGACCCTTATGCATGCAACTGAAAGCTGAACGAAGCTAAGATTAGTATGGGGTATTATAATATCTCCCCATAGGAATATTCGACCTTGAATGATACTGGTTAGACTGAGAGCATGGAACTAAGGCAACTGAGATCATATACTAAACATGCATGACTGCGAACATGATTACATAACTGAGTCTGAAACATGATACATGAACAGAACTAATTTCGCGAATGCATGCAATAATACGAGGATGTTTATATATATATATAGCTGGAACTGAGAATTGAAAAGAATCAATCTAGGGAAAACTGTTACTTCAAGTTAAGCCTGAGTTTGTGGAGAAAAGATGAGGATACTTGGTATGCATATCTGTTTCCGCTTCCCAAGTGACTCCCTCAACGAATTGATTCCTCCATAGAACTTTAACCAAGGGAACTTCTTTGTTCCTTAGTCTACGAATCTAATGATCTAAGATCTCAACTGGGACTTCTTCGTAGGAAAGGCTATCCTTAACATCCATATGTTCTAAAGGAACAACAACAGCTGAATCACCCATACACTTCTTTAACAAAGAAACATGAAACACTGGATGCACTAAATCCAAATCTGCAGGCAACTCTATCACATAAGCTACCTTTCTATAAGACACTGCAAAATCCTAAGATTAACTCAGTCCTTTAAAGCTTGTTAAGGGGTCCCAGACTTAGAAAAATTTTGCTAAGTATTTAGACTTAGTGTTATTTTAGCTTTCGTAGGTTGCCGACTCTATATCACAACCCTCGTGACCTTAAAGTAATGATTTTTAGGTTGAATCATGATTAGGAATGTCAGTGGGTGTTCCCGAATAAGTTTTGGATTTTTTAGACTTTGTTTGGATCACATTTGAAAGTACAAACCAGTGGATCAACGCGATCTCAACGCGTCGCATCACCCATAATATCGATGAATATTTTTCTCCAGCTCTCAATGCAAATTCCAGTGAACCGATGCGAACTCGACGTGGTGCATTGGCCATCGTATCGATGCAAATAATGCGGTGCATCGGTCTGTATGTCGCTAGGTCAGTTTTCAGTCATTAAAAATCCGCGTCCTCAGGGGTAATTGGGTTTTTTTTCCATGTCTATCATCCCCAAAACACGAAATTAAACCCTTGTAAGAGCAAAAACTATTCAATATTCACAAGTTACTCTCAAGAACAAACCCTAGGAGATTTCAAATTCAATTCAAGGCTCAAGAACTTACCATCAATCTTTCAAAATTTAATTGTTAAGGTATGTCAAGTGTTCATTCAAGGGTCCCTTCCACCCTTGGAGTTCAAGAATCTATTTTTTTAAACCTCAAGTGTATTGATTATATGAATTTCATATTGGATTTTATTATATTCATGATTATAATGATTAATTGGGTTTCTAATCCATGTTTTGTTACAAGTTTCATGTGGAGTTATTTGATATATGTATAGAATCATGTAAATCCATGCCAAACTCTTGAAAGTGTAAATAGGGATTTAAATTATGGTGCCTTTATGTGGTTAGTGTCATGTGCATGGATTATGTCCTCCAAGTGTTTGATGAATTGCTCATGTAAACAAAGAAAAAGGGAAAAGATTCATGTCATGTTAGCTTATGTGCAAGTTGTATCACGCAAGGGTTTGATGGAAAGTTTCAATGAATGAGTTATGATTAAGTGCATATGGTTATGCCTTTCAAGTTTATGATATGATTTATTTTTCATGCTATCGAGTCCTGAGGGTATCAAATACCCATAAACTTAGTTGTTTACCTAGAGTTGTGGTAGTTACAGAATAGTCTTAATAGTGTCATGAATAGTAACCTCAGTAATCAGTTACAGTTTAGTATTCAGTTCAGACCTCGGTAAATATAGCTAGTCAACATAAATCTGTAGTATTCCATCAGTTAACAGAATTCAGTAGTACTCCATCAGTTAACGGAACTCAGTGAACTCAGTTCAGTTCAGTTAGTCAGTATGATCAGTAACAGTTCAGTATAGACTAGTACAATTTAGAAATCATTTCAGTGTCTATTCAGTTAGGAGTAGGATTCAGCACCGAGCGAACCCAGGGATAGGGGCATTCCTTCCAACAAAGGGTTTGACCCTTAGTGGTAGTCCCTGCATTACAAAAATACATAGCCAGCATAGGTTGAGATATCTTTCTATCAGACTAGGGTTGATATATCTCATACAAGTTTTCCTGCCAGCGAGGGTTAACGAAAGAGCTTCCTATCAGAAAGGGTTAACTCACAGCTTGTCTTTACCCGTGGCACGATACTTACACCCTTCCAACTGGGGTTACAGTTTGGACCCCAATCTATCCATAAAGGAGCATGTCAGTTAGATGATTATCTCCCACAGTCTCAGTTTTAGTTTCAATCTCAGTATAGAACTTAGTTCAGTTCTACAGAATTATGACTGTTAGATACAGTCACTCAGCACAGTTTCACAGAACTAGGACTGTCAGCTATAGTCATTCAGCTATCAGTTATATAGTATCAATAAACTCAGATATCATTAAATCAGTAATTCAGAACTCAGTATCCAGTATCATCATAACCTCAGTTACAGTTTACGTATTTCATGCATGTAGTCTCATTAAGTTATACTCATGTTATTTAGCCAGTATTTTTCATGCATATGAACTCATGCATCTCAGCCTACCTCACTTAGCATACAATTATATTCAAAGTACTAACGCATACCTTTCTTAGCGCTATGATGTCTTATATCATAGGTTCAAACGCACGGGCTCCTAATCATACTTAGCAGCCTGATCTATCAGCAGCAGACTAGTGGTAAGTCTTTATTATTCGAGGACAAATCTATTTACAGTAGTTTAGTACTTAGTTTATTTCAGTAGTCGGAGTTAGTTAAGGACTTGTCCCATCAACTCCTTGTTCAGATAGTAGAGGCTTTTCAAACTAGAGTATTTATAAATAGATGTTCATTTTTGATATGGATGTACCGTACTCAGTATTTACTTATAGTTTTGAACCTTATGGTAGATTTCCGCCTATCACATAATAATAGTATTACTATTCAGTTATTGAAGCAGGTACCAGTCATGGGTTAGCTTGTTGTCCTTTGAGATTATGAGCACCGTGTAGCATTTGGGGTATAGACTCGGGGCATTACAAACTTGGTATCAGAGCCTAAGATTCAACAGAGTCCTAGGAAGTCTGAAAGTCACATCTAGTAGAGTCTTTTGTATGGGTGTGTAGCGCGCCACACTTATGGACAGGAGGTTATTAGATGTTTTAGGAAAAGTTTCCCTTCTTTCAGTAATCATGTCATACGGGTGAGCACAGGCTCAAGTTAAACTCGCACAGGCTCAAGTTAAACTCTCTATATAATCTAAGTTTCTCCTGTACTTATAGAATATGCCTTCAAAGAGGACTAAAGAAAGAGGAATGGGGGACCAACCATCACCTCATCCCATCCATCTAGATCCCCTGGTTGAACATGTCTCCTACACTGAATTCAGAGCAGCTTTCACCACCCTAGCTCATTCTGTGGCAGCTCAAAATGAATGCCCAGCTGCCATTCTGGCCAACCCAGTGGCCAATATTGTTGTATCCAGGATTCGGGACTTCACCCAAATGAACCCTCCATCTTTTACCGGGTCAAAGTTAGATGAGGACCCGCAGGAATTTCTTGATCAGGTGTTGAAGGTTACAGATATTATGGGGTGATAACTAGTGAGAGTTCCTAGTTAGATGCATATTAGTTGCAGTATATGTCTCACTCATGTTTCAAATAGTGGAAAGAAAAGAGGGTCGTAGATGCAGGGCCCATAGAATGGGAGGAATTTTCTATTGCTTTTCTGGATAGGTTCTTCCCGTTGGAGTTGAGGAAAGCGAAGGTTTTGGAATTTATAAATTTGAAGAAGGGAAACATGATGGTACAAGATTATTCTCTTAAGTTTACTTAATTATCCAGATACGCTCCTCATGTGGTAACAGATAGTAGATCTAAGATGAGTAAGTTTGTGTCTGGCGTGTCTAATAGTGTGGTCAAAAAGTGTAGGACCGCAATGTTGATTAAGGAGATGGACATATCCATCCTAATGGTCCATGCTCAGTAGATAAATGAGGCTAATAATAAAGAGAAGGAAAGGGAGAACAAGAGAGCTAGAACAGGTAGCTTCAACTTTACCCAGCCTAAGTCATAGGGTGGAAATCGTTCTTAGTTCTACCCAAAATCCTCAGTCCAGCTTTGTCCTCTTCCAGTGCTCCCATTCCAAAATTCAAAGATGATAATAGAGATAAGGAGTCGGGCCTTAAACCCCAGGGTATTATTAGCAGTGCCCGAACAAATCCTCTCTGCCAGAAGTATGGCAAAAACCATCAAGGTGTCTATAGAGATGGCAGTGAAGTATGTTTTGGATATGGAAAGCTAGGCCACAAAGTCAGACAATATCCTCATGTGGGTTCGCAGAGTCAGCATAACCGTCCCTCAGCTCAGTTCAGTTTCCCAAATCAGTTGGGTGCCGCTTCTAGTGCCACCAGTGGGCAACGCCCAAATCGACTCTATGCACTTTAGTCCCGACAGGATCAGGAAAGTTCTCTTGATGTGGTCACGGGTACATTACAAGTTTATTATTTGCATGTTTATGTGTTGCTAGATCCAGGAGCTTCTTTGTCTTTAGTAACTCCTTATATAGTTTTTGACTTCAGAGTCAGTCCTAAAATTCTAGTAGAGCCTTTCTCAGCCTCTACCCCAGTGGGTAAATCTATCATATCCCGACGGGTATACAGGAACTGCTCGGTTATGGTATCTCAGAAAGTCACTTCAGCAGACTTAGTCAAATTAGAGATGACTAATTTTGATGTCATTCTCAGTATGGATTGGCTTTATTCCTACTATGCCTCAGTCGACTACTGAAATAGAATTATCTAGTTTCAGTTCCCAAATGAGCTCGTCCTAAAGTGGAGGGGTAGTATTCAGCACTTAGGGGTTAGCTTGTTTCCTACCATAGGGAAAAGAAAATGATATCTAAGGAATAAGTCTACTATCTCGTTTGAGTCTAGGACTTTAGATCAGAAACCCCTACTCTTAAGTCACTATCAGTAGCATGTGAATTCCCAGACGTGTTTCTCGAAGATCTTCTTGGAGTTTCTTCCGAAAGGGAAATCAACTTTGAAATAGGCCTTCTTCCAGATACTCAGCCCATATCTATTCCGCCATATAGAATGGCTCTAGCAAAACTCAAAGAATTAAAAAAACTATTGAAATATCTCCTAGATAAGGGATTCATCAGACCCAGTGTGTCCCCGTAGGGTGCACCAGTTCTATTTGTGCGTAAGAAAGATGGTTCTCTCAGAAGTGTATAGACTACCATCATCTAAATAAAGTCACGGTCAAGAACAAGTATCCACTTCCCAGAATTGATGACTTGTTTGACCAACTTTAGGGTGCCAGTTACTTTTCTAAGATAGATCTCAAATCAGGCTATCATCATCTTAGAGTCAGAGAATGTGACATTTCAAAAATAGCTTTCAGAACTCGGTATGGTCACTTCAAATTCTTAGTTATGTCATTTGGTCTTACTAATACCCCAGAAACTTTCATGGACTTGATGAACCGTGTGTTCAAGTAGTACTTGGACATGTTCGTTGTAGTCTTCACAGATGACATCCTTGTCTACTTCTGCAGTGAGCATGATCATGCAGACCATCTTAGAATAGTAATACAAACTCTTAGAAACCATTAGTTATTCGCCAATTCAATAAGTGCAATTATTGGCTAAGGTTAGTAGCCTTTCTCGGCCATATTATTTTTGGTGATGGCATTAGAGTTGATCCCTAAAAGACCGAAGCAGTGAGAAACTATCCCAGACCCATTTCTCCATCAGATATTCGGAGTTTCTTGGGTTTGGATGGCTATTAACGATGGTTTGTTGAGGGATTTTTGTCTATTGCATCCCCTATATCTAGATTGACTAAGAAGTAGGTTAAATTTCAGTGGTCAGATTCTTGTGAGAAGAGTTTTCAAGAGTTGAAGATTCGACTTACTACAGCCCCAATTTTGACTCTACCAGATGGTTCAGATAGATTTGTGGTATATTGTGATGCTTCCAGGGTTGGTTTGGAGTGTTTTTTTATACAGAGAGGTAAGGTCATAGCCTACGCCTCTAGACATCTTAATCCCCATGAAAAGAACTATCCAATTTATGATCTTGTGTTAGCAGCAGTAGTATTTGCCTTAAAGATTTGGAGGCAATACTTGTATGGTGTGCACGTCGATGTGTTCACTGACCATAAGATCCTATAGTATGTGTTCTCTCAAAAAGTCCTAAACCTCCATCAGAGAAGGTGGTTGGAGTTGTTGAAGGACTATGATATGAGCATCATGTATCATCTGAGTAAATCCAATATAGTAGTTGATGCTTTAGGTAGGATGTCTATAGGTTGTGTTGCTCATGTGGAGGATGGTAAGAAAAAGTTAGCTCAGGAATTTCATCAGCTTTCCTGACTGGGTGTCCTCTTTGTTGATTTAGCAAAAGGTAATGTATGGATGCAGAGTAGTTTAGAATTATCTCTGGTTTTTTAGGTGAAGGAAAAGCAAGATAGGGATCCCCACCTAGTTAAGTTGAAAGAATTAGTCAGAGATCAAAAGATAGAGGTTTTCTCCCAAGGGGGAGATAGTGTATTGCATTATTAGGGTCGGCTATATATGCCAAGTATAGATGACCTGAGACAACAGATTTTTGTAGAAGCACATGGTGTGTGTTACTCTATTCATCCAGAGGCCAATAAGATGTATCATGATTTACGAGAGATCTACTGGTGGAGTGGGATAAATAGAGATATTACAAAGTTTGTAGCCAAGTGCTCAATAGGTCAGCAGGTTAAGATCGAGCATCAGAAGCCTAGTAGGGCTATGCAGGAGTTCAGTATTCCCACTTGGAAGTGGGAACAAGTGAACATGGATTTTGTGATGGGTTTGCCTCGTACTAGTCACTAGTATGATTCTGTTTCGGTCATTGTAGACAGGATGACCAAATCAGCTTATTTCCTTCCAGTCCATACCTCTTATTCAGTGGAGGACTATGCCAAGCTCTATGTCAAAAATTTGTTCAGATTACATGGAGTCCCATTGTCCATTATCTCAGATAGAGATACGCAGTTCACCTTCCATTTCTAGAAAGCCTTCTAAAAGGGTCTTGGTACCCAAGTCCACCTTAGTACAACTTTTCACCCTCAGAAAAATGGTCAAGAAGAAAGGATCATTCAGACTTTAGAGGATATGCTGCGAGCATGTGCGATATACTTTAAAGGTAGTTGGGATGACCACTTACCTTTGATTGAGTTTGCATATAACAACAGCTATCATTCCAGCATTCAAACAGCTCCATTTGAGGTGCTCTATAGGAGGAGATATAGGTCTCCCATTAGTTGGTTTGAAGTGGAAGAGGTCGCAGTGGTAGGTCCTGACTTGGTGTTTGACACCTTAAAGAAGATTCAGCTGATCAGGGAAAGGCTTAAGACAGCTCAGAGCCGACAGAAATCATACGCAGATGTGTAGAGAAAGGATCTCGAGTTTGAGATTGGTGATTATGTGTATTTGAAAATCTCTCCTATGAAAGGAGTGAAGAGTTTTGGCAAAAAGGGGAAACTCATTCCCCGATATGTCATTCCTTACCGAATTCTCAAATATTTCAGAAGGTAGCTTACGAGCTTGAGTTGCCTTCAGATTTAGCTTCAGTCTATCCAGTGTTCCATGTCTCCTTGCTAAAGAAATGCATAGGTGACCCAGTAGTTGTAGTCCCTGTAGGGAGTATAGACATTCAGAACAGCCTCTCTTATGAAGAGATTCCAGTTAAAATCCTTGATTATCAGATTCGCAGACTGAGGAACAAAGAGGTCCCGCTAGTCAAAGTTCTTTGGCGGAATCAGTCCATTAAGGGAGCTACTTGGGAAGAAGAAGTAGATATACCGACCAAGTATCCTCACCTCTTCTTCACAAACTCAGACTCAACCCAAGGTAACAGTTTTCCCTTGAGCTTACTAAATCCATGCTCAGATTTCCCTTATAGACATGGTATCAGTTACCATTGCATTTTTCAGTTATGTATTCATGCATCAGATATGCATGTTCATCATGAGAAACTCAACTTATCAGTAATTCCAGTCATGCATTCATGAATTTTGTTCAACCATGTACTCATGCATCAGATATGCATGTTCAGTACAAAATTTCAGCATATCAGTAGTGTCAGTCATGAAATTATGTTACAGTTGTGCATGTCCTGTATCTAAATCCAGTCTATCAGTATTGTCAACACAGTCAGCATCATTCAAAAATAAATATTCCCAAGGGGGAGATATTGTAAGACCCTGCAAAATCCTAAGCTTAAATCAGTCCTTTAAAGCTTGTTAAGGGGTCCCAGACTTGGACAGTTTTAGATAAGTATTCAGACATAGTATTATTTTAGCTTTCATAGGTTAGCGACTCTATTTCATGACCCGCATGACCTTAAAGTAATGATTTTTAGGTTGAATCATGATCAGGAATGTTAGTGAGTGTTCCCGGACAAGTTTTGAATTTTTTGGACTTCGTTTGGATCACATTTGAAAGCTCAAACCAGTGGATCAACGCGATCTCAACGCGCCGCATCTCCCATCGCATCGATGAATATTTTCCTCCAGCTCCAAGTGCCAATTCTAGTGAACCAACGTAGGCTCGACGCGGTGCATTGGCAATCGTGTCGATGCCAATGACTGCGTGTCGCGAGGTCAGTTTTTAGTCATTAAAAAGTAGTGTCCTCAAGGGTAATTGGGTCTTTTTCCCATGTCTATCAGCCCCAAAACATGAAATTGAACCCTTTTAAGAGCAAAAACTATTCATTCTTCACAAGTTTCTCTCAAGAACAAACCCTATGAGATTTCAAATTCAATTCAAGGCTCAAAAACTTACCATCAATCTTTCAGAATTTAATTGTTAAGGTATGTCAAGTGTTCATTCCAGGGTCCCTTCCACCCTTGGAGTTCAAGATCTATTTTTTTAAAATCTCAAGTGTATTTATTACATGAATTTCATGTTGGGTTTGATTATATTCATAATTATAATGATTAATTAGGTTTCTGATCCAGGTTTTGTTACAAGTTTCAGGTGGAGTTATTTGATTTATGTATAGAATCATGTAAAACCATGCTAAACTCTTGAAAGTGTAAATGGGGATTTGAATTATGGTGCCTATATGTGGTTAGTGTCATGTGCATGGATTATGTCCTCCAAGTGTTTGATAAATTGCTCATGTAAACAAAGAAAAAGGTAAAACAATCATGTCATGTTAGCTTATGTGCAAGTTATATCATGCAAGTGTTTGATGGAATGTTTCTATGAATAAGTTATGATCAAGTGCACATGGTTATACCTTTCAAGTTTATGCTATGATTTATTTTTCATGCTATCAAGTCCTGGGGTTATCTAATACCCAAAAACTTAGTTGTTTACCTAGAGTTGTGGTAGTTACAGAATAGTCTCAGTAGTGTCACGAATAGTAGCCTCAGTAATCAGTCACAATTACAGTTCAGTATTCAGTCCAGACCTCAGTAAATCCAGCTAGTCAATAGAACTCTGTAGTATTCTATCAACTAACAAAATTCAGTAGTACTCCATCAGTTAACTAAACTCAGTGAACTCAGTGAAGTCAGTTTAGTTCAGTTAGACAATATGATCAATAAAAATTCAGTCCAGCCTAGTGCAGTTTAGAAATCAGTCCAGTGTCTATTTAGTTGGAAGTAGGATTCAACGCCGAGCGAACCCAGGGATGGAGGCATTCCTGCCAACAGAGGGTTTGACCCTTAGTAGCAGTCCCTGCATTACAGAACTACATAGCTCGCGTAGGTTGAGATATCTTACTTCCAGACTAGGGTTGATATATCTCATATTAGTTTTCCTACCAGCAAGGGTTGACGAAAGAGCTTCCTGTCAGAGAGGGTTAACTGATAACGCCCAAACTACAGCTCTCGTAAGAGTGTAAGCGGTCGCTGTCAAATATAGAACCCAACTAGGTTGGGTGTCGAATCCCACAGGGAATACTTGGTCACTAAGTGTTGCAATTGTTAGCAGACTGTTGGTCGAAAGTTCTACAGAAAGGGGGGATAGTTTAGGCATGAATTAAAAGTATCAAAATAGCAAAGTAAAAGCGGAATGCTTGATTTAGTAAGATTTAATCACTGAGAAAAATAAGTTAGGGTTATGTCCACCTTATGAGTTCTACGTATCTATTCACTATGAGTAATGCGGAATTCAGACATGCATGCACTTATAGAGATTTGTATTCTAATGGTAAATCCTAGTGTTTCTCAACCATCAAGGATTATTTCACTTTAACTCTCTCGAGCTTAAAGTGTATAACTAACGGTAAAAATTCTCCAAGAAGTTAACCCAGTTACGGCACTAACGTGTAAATAGGGGTTGGTAGCCCTATTTCCTTGTCACACTCTCTTTTCCAAACATGTAACTTTTCTCTCGAACAAGTTAATGCTATAATGGCGTATTCTATATGTTTGCAACCACAAGAATGTAATTAAGATGAAGAGAGTAATAATATAAGTAGCATACGTATCAAGAATTCACAAACTCATAGTAATAGATAGTATATCATAAGGCTTCCATAACCCTAACATAGAAGTTTAGCTACTCATGATTACAACGGAGATCACAATAAACATCATCATCGTACCAAAGCTCAAAGAATCTCACGTTGAAGATGGGTGTGGCGTCAAACTAGGTTGACGTTTTTTCCCTCTAGACGTTTCTAACAAGTTAGCATTTTTCTCTGTATAAACTTACAAAATCTGTAAACTGAATAATACTCGAAAGTCGAATGAATAAAAAGTATCTATCAATTCGTGAATAATGAAAAGCATGAATGAATGCTGAAAAATTCAGCAAATAGGGTTTTTATAACATCCTTGTCCTAGTCCTATTAAGTTACTGCTGATCCCCAAGTCTTTAGAAATACTGTTTTTGCCCGGAACAAGTTCTCCATGCATCACTTTCAGTCCATAAGCTTCCAAAAGCTGCCTTCCCTCTTATGTGAAGTTTCCCTTGCTACCAAAAGGTCCACAAAGTGCTGAAATCTTCATCATTAATACCTGAAAACATGCTAATCACGTTGGTTAGCTCACTTATAGGAAAATGGACTAAAAATGCAGGAATTATATATTTTGTCCTTAAAACTTAGCTAAAATATGGGTAAATTATGGTGCTTTAGGCGTGTAAATACGCCTATCATCAACACCCCACACTTAAAGCTTTGTTCGTCCTCGAACAAAATATGACGTCCATGCAATCATCTACTTAGAATATCACAGCAACAACATAAAATGTTCAACAAGACAGGCACAGTAATTATTAACAAAGAGTAGTTTTCTTGTTCACTACTAGAAACAATTCAACCTCCAACATAGACTTGTGATGATGGTTAATTCGTATCCACAAGTTAAGTCACAAAGAATCATATAACACTACCCAACAATCATCAACCATGTGTGTCTCACACAAGATATCACCCATAATCACTCATAAGTTTTGCATTTTTCGAAACATGGGTACAAGATTCTCCTTGCTCTCACTCTCACAAAGAATTCATATGTTGCAACTGATGACCATAGGCTTGCCCTTAGTGTAATGCTCCACTAATATCAGAATGCTAAGCTCAGGATCAAGTAGGTCTTTCCAGGTTGTAATGTAGGCTAAGGGACAGGTAGGACTATTTTGGCCAGAAATAGTGACTATGTTCCCTAAGCGCTTTAATACACTACATTATGCCATTAACACTCTCTTTTAAACAACCCTTCTACCTTTCTTTTCATCTAACACCCTTTTTCACCTATTTTGTTATTCAATTATAAACACAAAGATGAGAATATACAACTTATGTTTTTTATTTTTCTATTTCTGTTTTTTTTTTCTTTTTTCTTTTTTTTTTTTATAAAATACCTCTATGATAACCACTTCTTTCCACAACAATTTCAAGTACCAATACACTTTGAGGCATCACTCTCACCCAATTTCCTCTTATTTTATCACATGACTCTACAATTTAAAGCTCTTAGGAATTTGGATCAAATTATGGTCTTGAAAAAAATGGATTAGGCTACATATGAGGCTGTCAAAGAAAATAGCTAAAGGCTCAAAGGGGGTTAACTAGGATAATGTCCACGGGTAGGTAAAAGGAAGGTAAACAATCACAGGCTGCCAAAGAAATGCCTAAATCATCTCCTAAACTCACTCTTTATTTCGCTTTACACCCACACCAGGCAACTTCTAGCATCAGTCACAACACAGAATATACTATAACCTCACACACACAAGGCACATGGTCAACTTTATTGGGAGCAGTATAGACTCTTGACCCAACAAATGAATGAATTAAACCACACACTTATCACACAGTGAGTCACACTTAGAGCCTAAACGTCTCAATAGTAATGATTTTGGCACAAACACTTGTCATAATATCATGCCGCCTATCAGAACAATTTCATGCAAAATCTAAAAAAATCTAAAATTAAACTAACTAATTACGACTAATTAAAACAAACAAGAACTAGAATAAATACAAATGCAGACAAAGAAGTGTAGCATACAAATACCAGAACCCCACACTTAGACGGGACACACTGCCCTCAGTGGAAAATAAATAAGAAAAACCTGATTAGTCGGACTCCTCCTCTATGTCTGGGGTCATACCCCCTACATTGGAATCATCATCAGAGTCGTCGTCATCAGAGTTCTTCTCCACGTCTGAGTCTGGCATTCAGCGATCGTCATCGGTTGGCACGTCATCATCAAGAGGTTCCTTGAAATATACACCTACTCCGCACATAGCCCTCGTATGCTCATTCATTGGGTAGTCATAATACAACTGTTGGAGCTCTGCAGCAGTTGGAACACGACCTCCGCTCATCATGGTGAACCTCGTCATGCCATATAAATGGCGAAAGAAGCTTTCGTCGCGAGCATGTCTTTCTGCAGTGGTCAGGTTGACGCCATGCATAGATTCAGCCTCTTTCACCTTTGTGAGGTCAACTTCCTTTGGGTTGTGTGGAAGCTTATGATCTGCAGGTTCCTCTTTGATGTCCTCCTTCCTCAATATCGCAGTCAACAGATTGCCAAAGCTGAAGTGGGACCTCTTGTGCAGCCTAGCCTTACGTATTGAAGATCGAATAATCGCCCCAATGTTGATGGGGATGTTCGTCATCAAAGCGTACACCAAGCACACTCTATCACGTGTGATCTTTGTGTACTGTGACCCTGGAATCAGGTAAAAGTTGACTATCCGCAACCATATTTGTGCTTCTCTGTTCAAGGAGGCATACGGGAAGGTATTGTGCCAACCGATATCCTTGTGATGACTCCACCGTGCCATTGATCTTGTTCCGCACAGTGTGTGTCTGATTGCCCTGTATGGAGCTCTGTGATAAAGCTCCTTGAGCGGTGATGGATCCACAGATGGAAGACCCAGAAAAGCATTGAAGAACTCCGCATTCAGTTGCAAGACTTGGCCCCGAATCTTTACTTCACTTTCGGTAGTCTTTGGGGACCAATTGGCATAGAATTCTCGCGTTAGATCAAGATTGCATTCTCCCATATCTTGGAAAATGAAATCAAGATATAGAGCCATGATTTTAGCCAAAATGCGAGGTTCTCTCTTCGCTAGACTCTCTTTTTGTATCAACTCCATGTGAACATATTTTTTCACTTTGTTGTTCTTGTACCACTCTTTTCCTTCCTCCGCTAGGACCCATTTTATCCCGAACATGCGGCGAGGTATTTGCAGCGAGGAGGATTCAGCTTTCTCTTTTCTTCCCCTTTTCTGACCTTTCTGTGAGGTGGACGTTTTTTCTTTTCCTGGTCGACCTTTTGGTGCCATTTTACCCGAGATTAAAATAAAGTCATGTTAGCTTATCTCGGAAGATTTGATCGACAAACAAACAATAATGGCACCACCCCACACTTAATTTGTTGGCACCAACTAATTAAGTGGATGATATCGATTACTCAGACTTCATCGACATACATATAGGCGATATGTTCCAACAATATGTTCAACATAGTCATACTTTCATGGAACCTTAACTATCTTTTTCAGCTCTATGTCATGTAATCTTGACCATACTTTATGGTTTGGATTAATGCACTTTTTGAACAAGACTACTACGTAGAGATCGAATCAAGTTATGGCATAGAAATAATCACAACATCTCATGCTTGTGTTCAGTCATGATCTTTATCTCGATGAACGAGTCATTCAAACATTCCAACTTTCGACTTATACGATTATGTGATTAGCTTTACCATTTCAATTCCGCAAAAAGATGACAGTGTATAACAACCAAAATACAAATCGGAACAAAGTTTAGAACACCCATACGTATTCTTTCACTCAACTAGATGTATCAATACAAACCAACTACATTCAGATCACCAACACTACTTCAAGATTTAACAAATCATTATAGGTGTAGTATTGTAATAACTACGGAATATAAAAGAAGTACTTACTTGGTGATGGCCTCGGAAGATGATCTTGCAAGGTTAGAAGAGCAAAAAGAAAAATTTTGAGAGATTTGGAGAGTAAAGGCGGCGCCTAGGTTGAGCAAATAAGTGTGTTTTGTTCTAATGTTGAAGTTTTATTTATAGGACAAGGCTTGGGTCGGGTTTGACCCATTTAAAATTGGATTAGGAGACCAAAAAGTAAGCATAGGAGGCGCCTAATGCTTTGCCTATGCTTAGCATAGGCGACGCCTTTTGCAAAGCCTAGTTGAGCATAGGCGGCGCCTATGCTATGGCATTGTTAGGCATAGGCGCCGCCTATGCTATGGCATTATAGATTCAGAGAGCAAAGGCAATGGCATAGGCGGCGCCTATGCTATGGCATTATTGGGCATAGGCGGCGCCTATGCTATGGCATTATAGATTCAGAGAGCAAAGGCAATGGCATAGGCGGCGCCTATGCTATGGCATTGTTGGGCATAGGCGGTGCCTATGCTATGGCATTGTAGATTCAGAGAGCTTAGGCCATAGCATAGGCCTTGCCTTGTTCGTTGCCTAGATTTACATAGGCCTTGCCTTGTTCGTTGCCTAGATTTGCATAGGCAATGACTAACCAATAGCCTTTGTTTCTTCATTCCAAACTTACCACCTTCAACATGACACAATTCCAAATTAAAATTTGGGCTAGATCTCCTCCTTTATACGTCTTACACCTACATTTACTCAAAAACAACAAAAATAATTAGAATGATGGGTTGCCTCCCACCAAGCGCCTTCGTTTTGGTCGTGGCTCGACTCTTCTTTTTGGATTTTTATTTAACAAAAACAAACTCTTAGTAAAACAAAATGATTAAAAATGATGGGTTGCCTCCCATCTAGCGCTTGATTTATTGTCGCGGCACGACATAGTTATCTCAATTACTTAGACTTCGTCGAGATAGATGGTGTCCATGCATTTTATCGAGTCAAGAGGACCGATATATGGCTTCACTCGTTGGCCATTCACTTTAAAGACACCACCATCAATGCCTTCTAACTCTACTACTCCAGATGAGTAGACTTGGCTAATTCTGAACGGACCAGACCATTTAGACTTTAACTTACCTGGAAATAGCTTTAGTCTGGAGTTGAAAAGAAGTACCATATCACCCTTCTGAAAGTTTCGTTGGATAATCCGCCGATCATGGTACTTTTTCATCCATTCTTTGTAGAGGTTTTCCCTTTCATACGCATGTAGACGGAATTCATCCATCTCATTCAGCTGCTCCAATCTCAGATTAATTCCATCATCCCAAGTCAGGTTAAGCCTCTTCAACGCCCACAAGGCTTTATGCTCGAGCTCAATCGGCAAGTGACAAGCCTTCCCATAAACTAATTGGTACGGGGACATGCCAATTGGTGTCTTGAATGCAGTTCTATAAGCCCATAATGCATCGTCCAGCTTCCGAGACCAATCCTTCCTACTAGCATTTACAGTCTTAGCAAGGATCAGCTTGATCTCCCAATTAGAAACCCCTACCTGCCCACTAGTTTATGGGTGGTAAGGTGTAGCTACCTTGTGTTGCTTGACCCCATATTTCACCAACACAGCTCTAAACAGCTTGTTGCAAAAGTGTGATCCTCCATCGCTTATGATAGTACGTGGTACCCCATAACGAGAGAAGATATTTCTCTTTAAAAATGCTACAACACACTTGCCTTCATTATTGGTCAGCGCTACTGCTTCGACCTATTTGGATACATAGTCCACAGCAACTAGGATATATTTCATCCCAAACGAACTTACGAATGGGCCCATGAAATCAATACCCCATACATCAAATAACTCTACTTCAAGAATTTTCGATATGGGCATCTCATGGTGCTTCAAAATCGCGCCTTGTCTCTGACATTGGTCACATCTTCTCACAAAATCGTAGGCATCCTTAAATATTGAAGGCCAATAATAGCCGCTTTGCAATACCTTCCTGGCTGTCCGATCACCTGCATGGTGACCCCCAACTTGGGAAGCATGACTTGCCTCCAAGATGCTAGGCACCTCCACATCAAAGATGCATCGCCTAATAACACCATCAGCACATCGTCGAAAAAGATACGGTTCATCCCAAAAGTAGTGTTTCACATCATGCATGAACTTTCTCTTTTGATGAAAGGAGAGATTCTCAGGCATCACTTTACTTACCACGTAGTTAGCAAGGTCTGCATACTACGGTAAGTCTTCCACCATAGCGGCTAGGATCTCTTCGTCGGGAAATGCATCATTAATCTCAAGGTCGGGTTGCGCTATGTGTGCACTCTCAAGTCTAGATAGATGATCAGCTACTTGGTTTTCGCAACCTTTTCTATCCTTTACCTCGAAATCAAATTCTTGAAGCAATAACACCCACCGAATTAACCTTGGATTAGCATCCTTCTTTTCCATTAAATATCTCAGAGCCGCATGATCTGTATGAACCACCACTTTGGTTCCCAACAAGTAAGCACGGAACTTTTCGAAAGCATAAACAACTGCTAGAAGCTCTTGTTCCGTGACGGTATAGTTCTTCTGGGCTCCATTCAAGGCCTTGCTCGCATAGTATATTGGATGAAATAGCCTTTCTCTTTTCTGACCAAGTACAACACCCAAAGCTACCCCACTTGCATCACACATCACTTCAAACGGTAGAGACCAATCGGGTGCTACGATAATAGGAGCTTCAACTAGCTTCCCTTTGAGGCATTCAAATGCCTTCAAGCAATCTTCCCCGAAGTCGTTCTTTGAATCCTTCGCCAAGAGTTTGCATAATGGACTAGAAATCTTGGAGAAGTCTTTGATAAACCTTCGATAAAAACCTGCATGACCAAGGAAACTACGCACTCTCTTTACAAAAATTGGAGGTGGTAGTTTCTCGATAACTTCAATTTTGGCTCGATCAACCTCAATTCCTCTTTCGGAGACTTTGTGCCCAAGAACAATGCCTTCCTTAACCATAAAATGGCACTTCTCCCAGTTTAGCACCAAGTTGAACTCAACACATCTCCGTAACGCCATACTCAGATTCGCTAAGCACGATTCAAACGATTCACCCACAACTGAAAAATCGTCCATGAACACCTCCAAGGTGTCTTCAACTATATCCGAAAAAATGGACATCATACAACGCTGAAAAGTGGCAGGTGCGTTACATAACCCAAATGGCATACGTTTGAAGGCAAACGTACCATATGGGTATGTAAAAGTGGTCTTCTCTTGATCCTCAGGAGCAATGCAAATCTGATTATAATCGGAATAACCATCTAAGAAACAAAACCATCTCTTCCCTGCCAATCGGTCAAGAATTTGGTCCATGAATGGCATTGGGAAGTGATCCTTAAGCGTCCACGAATTCAGCTTCCGGTAGTCCATACACACTCTCCACCCTGTGACAGGTCTGAGTGGAATCAGCTCATTCTTTTCATTCGCAACTACCGCCATGCCCCCTTTCTTGGGCACACACTGTACCGGACTTACCCACTTACTGTTGTAGATTGGATACACTACCCAGCATCTAACCACTTAATTTCTTTCTTCACCACCTCCTGCATGGGTGGATTCAAACGTCGTTGATGCTCAATGGTAGGCACACAATTTTCCTCGAGCTGAATCTTGTGCATACATATCCCAGGAGGGATACCAATAATATCAGCAATAGTCCACCCTGCTGCTTAGAATAGAAATAAGAGCCGCAACCTGCTGCTCACCTAAATCAGCCGCAACAATAACCGGAAGTGTATCACCACTTCCCAAAGATGCATATTTCAGGTGACTGGGCAGCTCCTTCAATTCTAGCACTGGTGGTTCTTCAATGGATGGCTTTGCTGGTGGTGAAGGGTGATTTTTAAGATCCAAATCCAGTTTCTTAGGGGCATGAGAATAGGAGCCAATTCCTGTTAGAGCACAAATAGTGTCTTCATACTCTTCAACATCCTCACGCTCAAAATTCATAAGCACATCAGCCAATGGATCAACAATAAGATGCTTCTCTACAGATAATTCTTTCTCATCATCATAATAAACATCAGCTACAGAGAACACATTCATATCTTTGGGCTGCTTCATTGATTTGCATACATCAAAATGGACCACTTCATCATTCATCCGAAATAAAAGCTCATTAGCTCTTAGATCAATAAGCACACTTCCTGTTGCAAGGCAAGGACGCCCCAAGATTATGGGAACTTCAGAATCCACCTCGCAATCCAAAATAACAAAGTCTGTTGGAAAGATGAAGGTGGAAACCTTCACTAATACATCATATAAGATACCAACAGGTCATTTTACCGACCTATCTGCCATCACGAGCCGCATATTGGTTGGTGTAGGATCACCCAACCCCAACTTTCTGTAAATAGATAGTGGCATCAAATTAATGCTAGCTCCCAAATCGCACAATGCCTTCGCAAAATCCAAAGATCCAACCGTGCAAGAAATAGTGAAAGCACCAGGATCTGCCTTCTTCTGAAATAGTGATCTTGTAGCGATTGCACTGCAATGATGAACATTATCTGCCAGCTCATAGCTTGCTGCCCGCTTCTTTGTCAAAATGTCCTTCATGAATTTAGAGTATCTGGGCATCTGCTCTAGCGCCTCCACCAAAGGAACATTAATAGTCAGTTGTTTCAACATAGTCATGAATTTACTGAACCTGGTGTCATCGGCTTTCTTCTTCAGTCTCTGAGGAAAAGGTGGTGGTGGAAGGGGAATAGTTTTCTCCGCTACTTCCTTTTTATTTTGCTTCCGATTGTTGATCTTTTCAGGTTGCAGACGTCTAGGGGTAACGTCAGGAACACTATCTTCAGCTTCTACGGCATCTTCACATTCTGCATCAATAACATTATCTGCTATATCATCAACCACCTTCTTGCCTTTGGATGGATTTTCCAATGCTTTACCACTCCTGGTAGTAATAGCCATGCATGATCCATCATTCCTTGGGTTTTGCACAGTGTCACTAGGTAAGGTGCCAGTCTTTCTTTGATTGAATGTCGTTGATAGTTGACTCAATTATTGCTCCAGCTATTTTATCGCGGTAGAATGCGAATCAACCAGTTGATTTATTGATGACAAATCATTCTTTACCTCAGTAACGCCTATATTGGTTGCCTCCACCCCTTTCAACAGCTTAGCCATCATATCATCCATGGACATCTTTCCAGAGCCAGACGCCACAGCCTCACGGTTTCCAGGAGGAACATACAAACCACTCCTGTCAGTCTTATTCTTCCAACCACCTTGATCGCAGTCCTTGTATCTAGATTTATCATAATAGTTCCGACCTTGGTTTCCTTGGGCATTGCCTCGGAAACCCCCCTGATTATTCAAGTAGTTCGCTTCTTCCTCAGAGTCGGATTCATCTCTTCCCTGTGATACAACGGCCTTAACCTTTTTGGTCTTCCCTGATAATAAGTGCTTGGTAAGAAGATCCATCTATATTTTCATGTGAGACATATCTTGGTCACGTTCCTCTTGTCTACGCCTCTGCTCTGCAGTCAAGCCAATAGATACGGTAGAGCTTTCTACCTCAGAATCCCTGGTATGCCAAGCTCTACTCTGCTTTGTCATACGATCTAGCATATCACTTACCTCAAGAAAAGTAAGGTCCATGAATGACCCTCCTGCAGCATTATCAACCACTGGCTTTGTCACCGAGTTCAAAGCCCTATATAATATTTCCATCAAGTGGATATTCGTCATCTGATGGTTTGGGCACCGCATAAGCTTCTTCTTGAACCTCTCCCATGTTTCGTGGAGAGCTTCAGTTGGAAGCTGTCAAAAATTGTTGATCTCATCTCGTAATTGGGCTCTCTTGGATGGCGGAAAGAATCTTTCTAGGAAAGCGTCTTTCAGTTGCCTCTAATTAGTAATAGAATCAGGAGTTAGACCGTTCAACCATAGAGTTGCCTCCCCAGACAGAGACAATGGAAATAAGCGCAGCCGAATTGCATTCTGCCCAACTCCTGGATTGTCAAATGACTTGCATGTTGAAATAAAGTTGATCAGATGCATATTCGGATCATCGCATGCGAGTCCACCAAATAACCTTTTGAGCTGCAATAACTGAATCATGGTGCTAGTGATATTGAACTTAGCTCCGGGTGCCAAGGGTGGAGGAATAATAGCCCCTGTGGCACCAGCTCCATCCAGATCGTTATCATCATCATCAAAAGGAGCCTGCACATCTCGGTGGTCAGGTCTCATTCTAGCTTGATGTTCCCTCCTATACATAGGTGCCGCCACCTCATCAGTACGCCGGGTATTCAGTAACTCATCATTACCCAGGTCCTCATCATCAGGATTTGTTGCTCGCCCTGGGTTATCAATATTCTGTTGATGTACTTGAGCAGCTGCCAGTTCAGCTAATCTAGCCTGCTCCTGTTGAGCCGCCCTTCTGTCAATGTCACGCTGTGCATCCATTCTGCCAATAAGTTGAGGTTCAGGATTTATGGGCAATAATGGCTGACTTGAACTACGAGTATTTGGCATGCACTCAACAGATCCTGAATAAAACAAAAACAACAACTAACAGTAAAATTCGAGAATCTTTGACCAAAGGGTCTAGTAACTATCACAAACTTAGTTGACAACTGTATTCCCCGGCAACGACGCCAAAATTTGATAACGCCCAAGCTACAGCTCTCGTAAGAGTGTAAGAGGTTGCTGTCAAATATAGAACCCAACTAGGTTGGGTGTCGAATCCCACAGGGAATACTTGGTCACTAAGTGTTGCAATTGTTAGCAGACTGTTGGTCGAAAGTTCTACAGAAAGGGGGGATGGTTTAGGCGTGAATTAAAAGTACCAAAATAGCAAAGTAAAAGCGGAATGCTTGATTTAGTAAGATTTAATCACTGAGAAAAATAAGTTAGGGTTATTTCCACCTTATGAGTTCTACGTATCTATTAACTATGAGTAATGCGGAATTCAGACATGCATGCACTTATAGAGATTTGTATTCTAATGGTAAATCCTAGTGTTTCTCAACCATCAAGGATTATTTCACTTTAACTCTCTCGAGATTAAAGTGTATAACTAATGGTACAAATTCTCCAAGAAGTTAACCCAGTTACGGCACTAACGTGTAAATAGGGGTTGCTAGCCCTATTTCCTTGTCACACTCTCTTTTCCAAACATGTAACTTTTCTCTCGAACAAGTTAATGCTATAATGGCGTATTCTATATGTTTGCAACCACAAGAATGTAATTAAGATGAAGAGAGTAATGATATAAGTAGCATACGTATCAAGAATTCACAAACTCATAGTAATAGATAGTATATCATAAGGCTTCCATAACCCTAACAGAGAAGTTTAGCTACTCATGATTACAACGGAGATCACAATAAACATCATCATCGTACCAAAGCTCAAAGAATCTAACGTTGAAGATGGGTGTGGCGTCAAACTAGGTTGATGTTTTTGCCCTCTAGACGTTTCTCACAAGTTAGCATTTTTCTCTGTATAATCTTACAGAATCTGTAAACTGAATAATACTCGAAAGTCGAATGAATAAAAAGTATCTATCAATTCGTGAATAATGAAAAGCATGAATGAATGCTGAAAAATTCAGCAAATAGGGTTTTTATAACATCCTTGTCCTAGTCCTATTAAGTTACTGTTGATCCCCAAGTCTTTAGAAATACTGTTTTTGCCCGGGACAAGTTCTCCATGCATCACTTTCAGTCCATAAGCTTCCAAAAGCTGCCTTCCCTCTTATGTGAAGTTTTCCTTGCTACCAAAAGGTCCACAAAGTGCTGAAATCTTCATCATTAATACCTGAAAACATGCTAATCACGTTGGTTAGCTCACTTACAGGAAAATGGACTAAAAATGCATGAATTATATATTTTGTTCTTAAAATTTAGCTAAAATATTGGTAAATTATGGTGCTTTAGGCGTGTAAATACGCCTATCATCATTAACTCACAGCTTGTCTTTACCCGTGGCATGATACTGACACCCTTCCAACTGGGGTTACGGGTTGGACCCCAATCTATCGAGAAAGGGGCATGTCGGTTAGACAATTACCTCCCACAGTCTCAATTTCAGTCTCGGTATAGAACTCAGTTCAGTTCTATAGAATCATGACTATCAGATACAGCCACTCAGTTAAGTACAAAACTTAGCACAGTTCCACAGAACCAGGACTGATAGCTACAGTCATTAGCTATCAGTTATACAGTATCAGTAAACTCAGATATCAGTATATTAGTAATTCAGAACTTAGTATCCAGTGTCATCATGACCTCAGTTATAGTTTACGTATTTCATGCATGTACTCTCATTCAGTTATGCTCATGTAATTCAGTCAGTATTGTTGATGCATATGAACCCATATATCTCAGCCTACCTCACTTAGCATACCAGTTTATTCAAAGTACTGACGTATACCTTTCTTTGTGCTGTGATGTCTTATATCGTAGGTTTAGATGCAGGGCTCCCGATCATACTTAGCAGGCCAATCCATCAGCAGAAGACTAGTGGTGAGTCCTTATTGTTCGAGGACAGATTTATTATTATAGTATTTTAGTACTCAGTTTATTTCAGTAGTCAGAGTTAGTTGGGGACTTGTCCCATCAACTGTTTGTTTAGACAGTAGAGGCTTTTCAGACTAGACTATTTATACACAGATGTTTAGTTTTGGTATGGATGTACCGTACTCAGTAATTTACTTACAGTTTTTAACCTTATGGAAGATTTCAGCCTAATTTTTGAATAATTATAGTATTACTATTCAGTTATTGCAGCAGGTACAAGTCATAAGTTAGCTTGTGGTCCTTCAGGATTATGAGCATCGTGTAGCGTTCGTGGTACAGAATCGCGGCGATACACTTTCCAAAATGGTTCAAGATTCTATAAGAGCCAACATATCAGGGACTGAGCGTCCCCTTCTTACCGAATCTCTTTACTCCCTTCATGGGTGAGATTTTCAAAGAAACTAAATCACCTACCTCAAAATCAAGATCTTTTCTCCTCA
The DNA here is from genome assembly GCA_030864215.1 of Capsicum pubescens. NCBI lineage: Eukaryota > Viridiplantae > Streptophyta > Magnoliopsida > Solanales > Solanaceae > Capsicum > Capsicum pubescens. The sequence continues at coordinate 255,815,667 of CM061540.1, read as the reverse complement.
CATCTGTATAGGATTTTTGATGACTTTGGGTTATGTTCAACCTCTCCCTAATCAACTGAACTTTCTACATCACATCAAACACTAAATCTGGTCCTATCAAAGCAGCTTCACCGGTCTCAAACTAACCAATTAGAGATCTATATCTCCTCCCATAGAGAGCCTCAAACAAAGTCATCTGAATACTGGATTGATAGTTATTATTTTAAGCAAACTCAATCAAAGGTAAGTGGTTATCCCAACTACCTTTAAAATCAATAACACATGTTGTCAATATATCTTCTAAAGTCTAAAAGGTCCTCTCTTACTGACCATCTATCTGAGGATGAAATATTATACTGAGATGAACTTGGGTACCAAGACCCTTCAGAAAAACCTTCAAAAAGTGAGAGGTAAACTAAGTGCCTCTATCCGATATGATAGACAATGGAATCCCATGCAACTTAACCAACTCCCTAATATAAAGCCTGGCATAATCCTCAGCTGAGTAGGAAGTATAACTTGCAAGAAATGAGATTATTTGGTCATTCTATAAATAATGACCCATATCGAATTATGTTGACGGCGTGTACGAGGCAAACCCATTACAAAATCCATGTTCACCACTTCCCACTTCCAAGTAGGGATGCTGAACTCCTACAGTGTACCACTAGGCCTCTAGTGCTCAACTTTAACCTACTAATAATTTGAACACTTAACCATAAAATATGCAATATCCTTCTTCATACCATTGGACAAATAGATTTCCCACAAGTCACGGTACATTTTGGTGGCACCTGGATGAATAAAATACCGAGAACCATGAGCTTTAGCTAAAATTTGTTTCCTCAAACCATCAACACATGGAACACATAACCTATCCTTGCAATGCAATACACCATCTCCCCCTTGGGTGAAAACCTCTACTTTCTGATCTATAACTAATTACTTCAACTTAACCAGACTGGGATCCCTTTCTTGCTTTTTCTTTACTTTGAAACCAATGAAGATTTCGAACCATTATGAACCCATACACTGCCTTCAGCTGACTCAACCAGTCGAACACCTAATTTAGCAAGCTGATGAACCTCCCGAACTAACTTTTTACTATCCTCTTCAACATGAGCAACACTTCTCATAGATAATCTACTAAGGGCATCTGCCACTACATTGTCCTTGCCCGAATGATACAACATATTCATATCATAATCTTTTAACAAATCTAGCCACCTTCTATGTCGAAGATTCAAATCTTTTTGTGAGAACACATACTGCAAACTTTTGTGATCCGTGAATACATCAACATGAGCCCCGTAAAGATAATGCCTCTGAATTTTCAATGCAAAAACAATAGCTGCCAACTCAAGATCATAGGTAGGATAGTTCTTTTCATGGGGTTTAAGCTATCTAGAGGCATAGGCTATAACCTTATCTCTCTGCATCAATAAACAACCAAGACAACTATGGAAGCATCACAGTAAACTAAAAACTCATCTGAACCATCTGGCAAAGTCAATACTGGGGATGAAGTGAGTCGTCTTCAACTCCTGAAAACTCCTCACATAAGAATCTGACCACTAAAATTTGACTTTTTTCTGAGTCAATCTAGACATGGGAGATGCAATAGAAGAAAACTCTTCAACAAATCATCTGCAATAGCCATCCAAACCCAAGAAACTTTTGATATCGGAATAAGAAATAGGTCTGGACTAGTTTCTCACTGCTTTGGTCATTTAAGGGTCAACTCAAATGCTGTCATCGGAAATAATATGGCCAAGGAAGGATACTGATCTTAGCCAAAATTTGTACTTACTGAATTTGGCGAACAACTGATAAGCTCTAAGGGTCTGTAACATAATTTTCATATGGTCTGCATGATCACTTTCACTAAAGGAATAGACAAGAATATCATCAATGAAGACAATGACGAACATGACTAAGTAATGCTTAAAAACTCTGTTCATCAAGTCCGTGAAAGCTGCAGGGATATTCATCAGTCCAAAAGAAATAACTAGAAATTCAAAGTGACCATATCTAGTTTTGAAAGTTGACTTTGGAATGTCACATTCTCTGACTCTAAGTTGATGATAGCCAGATCTGAGGTCTATCTTAGAGAAATAATTGGCACCCTAAAGTTGGTCGAACAAGTCATCAATCTTGGGGAATGGATACTTATTCTTGATTGTGACTTTGTTCAACTGATGGTAATCGATGCATATTCTGAGATAACTGTCTTTCTTATGCACGTACAAGAATGGAGCTCCCCATGGGGAAACACTAGGCCTGATGAATCCCTTATCTAAGAGATCCTTCAACTGTTCTTTCAATTCCTTAAGCTTAGTTGGAGCCATTATGTAGGGTGGAATAGAGATAGGTTGGGTATCAGGAAGGAGATCAATTCCAAAGTTTATTTCTCTTTTGGGAGGAACTCCAGAAAGATCTTCAATGAACACATTTTGAAATTCCCCTACTACTGAAACGGACTCGAGACTTGGAGTCTCAGAACTAGAGTCTTTGACTCTCACAAAATGGTACATGTACCCCTTTGATATCATTTTCTTACCTTAAGATGAGAAACAATCTGACCCCTAAGCATAGAGGTGTTACCCCTTCATTCAATGACTGGTTCATTGAGAAACTAAAATTCAACGACTTTATTTCTGCAATCAACTGAGGCATAGCATGAGTGGAGCCAATCCATGCTAAAAATGACATCAAAATCAGTCATTTCTAACTCTGCAAGATCAATTGAGGTAACTTTCTGAGATACTATAACTGGGCGATTTTTGTATACCCGTCTAGCTATAATAAATTTACCCACTGGGGTAGACACTGAGAAAGGTTCTACTAAAAGTAGGGGACTGACACCAAAGTTAACTGCTATGTAGGGGGTTACAAAAGAGAGTGAAGCTCCGGGGTCTAATAAAGCATAAACATGAAGATGAAAGACCTGCAACGTACCTGTAACTACATTAGGAGAACTTTCCTGATCCTGCTGGGTCTGGAGGGAATACAACCTATTCTAATGCTGCCCATTGGTTGCGCTGGAAGTGGCACCCTGATGAATCAGGCGACCGGCTGGAACTGGAGGACTGTTGGACTGACACTGCTGACTAGCCTTTGGGTAATCTCTGACTCTTTGGCCCAGCTTGCCACATCCAAAAGACACATCACTGTTAGTTCTACACACACCCTAATGATGCCTGCCATATTTCTTGCAAAGTGGATTAGTACGACCACTGTTCACACTACCCTGGTACATAGAGCCTGGCGCCATATCCCAACTATCTTGCATGAAAATAGGCACTGGCGCACTAACTGAAGAAGGAGATGGGGCTGAAAACTTCTGACAAAACTAAGAATGGCTACCACCTTCTGACCTTGGCTTAGAAAAGTTAAAACTACTTGTTCGGACCCTCTTATTCTCTCTCTCTTTCTCCTTAAGATTCTCTCCTCAATATGCTGAGCATGAATCATAAGTCTAGATAAGTCCATCTCTTTAATCAACATGGCAGTCCTACACTCCTTAACCACACTATCAGGTGCACCAAACATGAACTTACTCATTCTTGACCTGTTGTCAGCCACCATATTAGGAGCATACCTCGCCAACTAAGTAAACTTAAGTGAGTATTTCTTCACACTCAAACCAGCCTACTTCAAGTTAATGAACTCCTGAATCTTAGCCTCCCTCAACTCTAATGGGAAGAACCTATCTAGAAAAGTCATGGTAAACTCTTCCCACTCAACAGGTCCTGCATTAACAATACGGTCCTCCTTCCACTGCTTAAACCAGGTGTGAGCTACATCCTACAACTGATAGACAACCAACTCTACACTCTCACTCTAAGTGATGCCCATGATATTGGTCACTTTCTGCACTATATCCAAAAACTCATATGGATCTTCCTTATACTTGGTTCCTAAAAATAGAGGGGTATTTATTTGGGTGAAATCCTGAATCCTAGCTACAGTTATATTTGCCACTGGATTGGCTAGAGCAATAGCCTGCTGATTGTTCTGAGTATCTACTGAATGGGCTAAGGTAGTAAAAGCATCTCTAAACTCGGCATGAGAGACATGTTTATTCAGGAGATCTTTCTGAATAGGCGGAGGTGCGGGCTGGTCCCCATTCCTTCTTCTGTTATTTTTTCTAGGAGGCATGGTCCATAAAAGGAATGAAGTATGAGTTAGAAAGAGGGTTTAAATAGAGCTCATACTCTTTTACATGATATGAATATTTAAAGAAGGGAAACTTTTCCTAAAATATCTCATAGCCTCTCGTCCACAAGTGTGGCGCGCTTCACACCCATGCACAAGACTCTACTCAATATGGATTTTATACACACTTGGACACTATAAAACCTTAGGCTCTAATACCAAGTTTTTTCAAGACCCGAGGCCTACCCCCAATCACGACAATGTTGCTTATGATCACAAATGATCACAAGCTGACCCATGAGCTGGTACCTATTGTGAGCATTAAATAAAATAATTATCATACACATGTGCAGAAGATAAACTACTAAAGTAATGCAAATTTGAATACTGGAAATCCGATTCAATCACAAATCTGAAGCATCTGGTGAAATACTAAAAGCTAATCATCAATTTAAAATAACTGATAATACTGAAAGGACTGATAAACTGGATAACCGTCTAACTGACTATATGATTATCTGAAAGCCTCTAATTGACTGAGGAGTTGATGGGACAGACCCCCAACTAAGTCTGACTAACCAAACATAATGAAATACTAAAGTAATGAATAAGAGATAATATGTCCTCGATGGATGAAGTCTCACCGCTACGGTTTTTGAGTAATCCTAGTTGTGTAACCGTGGTCGGGAAACTGAGCCTCTGAACCTATGATATAAGATATCATAGCACAAAGAAGAGTATGCGGTCAGTACTTTAAATGTACTCATAAAAGAGATAAGGACTGGCTGAAATACATGGGTAACTATGCATAAATAAGTAATATTTGTGATTACAAGACCAAGTATAAACATGTTTCTAAAATAATCTGGAAACTGAAGAACTGTAATCTATATAACTGAATAACTGAGAATCTATACACTTGGTCAACGTAAACATGACCTGAAAATATACTGAATATTGCACTGAGACTGTGGGAGGTATCATCAAACCGACATGCCCCAATCTGAGCTAATCAGGCTCCATACTATAATCCCAGTTGAAAGGCTATCAGTATCGTGCCATGGGTGCTAACACCGGCTGTGTGGATCCACTAAACTGGTGTCCCAAAGGACTAATGAGTCACCCTAAATTGGCCTATACTCTAATAAGATATGGGTTATGCTCAACAGGCAGTTAACACCTTGTCAACCCTCAACTGGCAAGTAGACATCTATAACCTACGTTGGCTACATAGTTCTATAACTTAGGGATTGTTAATAAGGGTCACAACCCATACTGTCAAGTGAAACCTCATCCCTAACTCGGTGCTAAATCCTACTCCCAACTGAACTGACACTGGGACAGAACTGAACTAAGCTTAACTGAACATGATTTCGTAACTTCTAGTGCTCATCATGATTACATCAACTGCATAAGTAATAGAATTCATGGTTTAACTGAATCATTACTAAAATGATCTAAATTCATGTAAAAACTCTTAGGTATCGGGTATTCAAAATCCACCAGCATTGAATGATCACTAAATGCAATAACAAACTTAAAAATTGTAGTAAAGAATCATGGTTCAAAACCCATAAGCATAGACATTCCATCAAATATGTGGGGATCATGAATTTAAACATGGGAATGCTTTAAATAGGGGAAGTAACATGACTATATGACTAAAAATCATAATTTAGGGGTCTAACATAGAATTTACTTGAAATAGGATATGGGAAACTAAAATTCAAAGCATGAGGAAATCAAATCTTGCATGGGATCATACATAGGCTGAATTGAATTTAAAATCACCATGAAACAGTGAATTAAACCCATCTTAAGAAATATAAAATACCATAATAATAGAAAAAATCCATTCTTTAATTGAAAAGAGGGTTTTGGGGCTCCATAGGTGAAAGGGATCCTTGAATGAACACCATATATACCTTAAGCTTCTTAACTTGAAAGGAAAATACTAATCTTGATGCTTTCTTGAACTTGGGGAACTTGAATTCTTGATTTCTTGGGGAGAAAGGAATTGAATTCTGGTTCTTGGGGAAGGAGAGGTTTTTTTTTTAGAGAAAAGTTAGAGAAGAAGGGCAAATAATGCTCTAATTGGTGCCCAAAGTCATGATATGAATGATTAGGAAGAGGGGGAAAAGACCCAATTGCCCCTCAAACATTTAAATTTGAAATTGGACGCAACAGGCTTACCGCGACGTGGTCCTATCGCGGTCATTCATTTCCCTCACAGCGATGCGGTCTGCATGAGATTGGGATTAGAGCCGCGATGCGCACTTATCATAATGACCCACTAGTTTCATGATCCAAACATGTCCCAAACCTCATCCGAAACTTCTTTGAGACATACTTCTTACATCCCTGAACATGAATCAACTCAAAAACCAACATTTTGGGGTTGGGAAGACCAAAATAAAAATCCTCAAAGTTAGAAGTCTTAAAAATCACTAATTCTCCAACACTTAGTGAAAATTTCAGGCCTTACGCCCTTTATCCATGCAACTGAAAGATGAACTGAGCTAATATTAGTACGAGGTATAACAATAAACCTCTAGAAACTCATTAGCCATATGAACAGATTTTAGAGAAGGACTTTTCAAGTTAGAATCTTTAACCCAGACCAAATACTACAAAAAATCTTTGGAAATCAACTTTCGGGCTCTAAGATATGAGATGAACCTTCCATTAGGAACTAAAGAACCCCTTTCCCATACAATTACCGGCTCATTAGGGAATTAAACATGAACTTATGAGTTCGACAATTTAAAGAAGCATACCAAGAGTGCAACTAATTCAACCGTAATATAACATCAAAATCCACCATATCTAATTCAAACAGATCCACATAAGTTTCTTTACTACCAAAAGATACCACACACACCCTATAGACTCATATAGCAATAACAGAGTCATTATAATACCCCAAACTTTTTTTTGAAGTCTAATTTAGTCTCCAGAAGATTAAGAGATGAATTCCAAAGCAAATGATGTTTAAATCAGATAAAATTTCCCCAATTTCAACTTTTAATCATATGGTAAATTGAATTATCTTTCCAACGATACCAATTTCATCCAAATCCGGTATCAGAGAAAGAAGTTATGGATATTTTATAGAGAACTGTCGGAACCGCCCAGAAGCGACGCTCAGGCCGACGGACCGTCGAGCTAGCGATGGACCGTCGCTCAAGCCGTCGTGACAAAGGCAGTGAACCCGTCTTGTAGCCAAGCGTGACGGTCAGGACCAGCGGACCGTTGAGCTAGCAATGGACCGTCGCCCAAACTATCGTAGCGAGGCAGGAAGTTCAGGTTCTGGCCAAGTACAATGGGATGGACCGATGGACCGTCGAGCCAGCGATGGACCGTCACCCAAACCATCGCCACTTCTGATCAGTGATTTTAAGCCATTTTTTTAAAAGGGTATTTAGATCTTTATCCACCCATTTTAACCCCTAATTATACCAGACCAGAGCTCATAACTTCATTATTCATCCACAACACCAAATTAAGGTTTCTCTCAAAGATCAATCCCCTAGAACAAGAAACCCTAGGTGTTTAATTCCAAGTCAAGAATTCAGGATTTCCTCCACCAATCTTTATTAAATCATCCAACCAGGTATGTTTAGTGTTGATTCATGGGTTTCTTTCACCCATGAAGCTCAAGAATTCTATTTTAAAATCATGAATTGTGAAACCCATGTTGTGGATTGATTATAATCATGTTTATGTTGTTGTGAGACTTCCAAGTTGGAAGTCTTAATATGTTTTCATGAAATTTGTTAATGTATGGATTGAAATCAATGAAATTGAGTTGAATAAAGAAACTTGATATAATAAGTTGATGTTCATGCTTAAACCCTAAGTTATGCATACTAGATGTTTGATAAAATGCCTAAGAGAGTAAGATTTATGCTTATTGACTCAATAGGTCCTAAATGATGAATCCATGCTTTACCTTTATGTTTTAAAATAACTCACATGCTACTGTGATGCATTGAAATTATTTGACGGAATGCCCATGAGGCTAGAATTGTGTAACCATGATATATTTGAATGTATTCCTATTCATGTACAAGAGTATGAGAACCAGGTTCTTCATTAAACTCCCAAGTAATTGTATTATGAATTATTGATTATGGTCATGTGTTCAAGAAGTGTCATGTCTTGTCAGTTTTAAGCTACCAGTCCTAGGGATACTTGTACCCAATAATTTAGTTATGTGCCTAGAGTCAGTATCAATTTTATGATAATCTAAGTCAAGCCATGATCAGTAGAATTCAGTTAATTACATAACTGAGGAAAACTCAGCAAATTCAATATCAGTTCAGTAATCTCAGTAATCTCAGTCAGTTATCAGATCTCAGTAATATTCCATCAGTCAACGCAATTTAGTGAACTCAATCTAGTTCAATCTAGTATATTCAGTTCAGTGTCTATTTAGATGGGAGTAGGATTCAGCACTGAGTGATCCCAAAGATGGGAACTCACCTGCGAGTAGAGGATGTGATTCTTAGAAGCAACCCTTGCGCTCCAGAACTACATAGCCAGCATAGATTGAGACATAAAACCTGCTAGATGAGGGTAGATAAGGTGGCTTAACCTATTAGATGAGGGTCCCGCTGTTCTTATTAGAGTACCTGTTAGATAAGGGTCACTCACAACATGTCCTTACCAGTGGCGCGGTATTGACACCCTACCAATTGGGATTACAGATTAGACCCCAACTCAGCTATAATAGTTTATTAGGGGCATGTCGATTAAAGGACTACTTCTCACAGTTACAGTCTCAGTCTCAGTCTCAGTAATAAAACTCAGATAGTTCTACAAAATCTAGACAGTCAGATACAGTCACCCAGTACAGTACGAAACTTAGCTAGTTTCATCAGAATCTAGACTGTCAGATACAGTTACTCAGTATCAGTTACATCAGTTATCAGTAACTTATGATATAAGTATTCATACTCAGTAGTCAGTATTATCACGAATTCAGTTACAATTACTTATTCATGCATGTATTCTCACGTTCATGTTATACATTGTTCATGCATATGAACCCTTTACATTCATCCTACCTCACTAGCATACCAGTATATTCAATCGTACTGACGTATTTTCTCTATGGTATTTTATGCCATAGGTTTAGAAGTACGAGCTCCAGAGCATCTGTAGCATTCCAGTTTCAGCAGTCAGAGTCAGCAGTGAGTCCTCATCATTCGAGGATGTTATGATTTGATTACTTCACTTCTACAGTACTTATTTTATTTTAGTAGTTAAATTTAGTTGGGGGCATGTCCCATCAACTCCTTATTCAGACAGTATAGTTTTAGAGGCTTTCAGACTATAGTATGTTCAGACAGTTATTTCAGTTGTTTTGGTATTGATATACCGTATTTTTAGATGTTGTGTTTTATAAGATATTTGAACCTTATGGCCTTTCAGCATTTTATTCCATATTTATACAGTATATTATGTAGTGTTCAGGTAGAGATATCATTCATGGGTTAGCTTGTGGTCCTTCTGGATCACGAGCACCGTGTAGCATTTTGGGTACCAGATTTGGGGCATTACAAACTTGGTATCAGAGCCTAAGGTTCAATAGTGTCCTCAAAAGTTTGAAAAGCCGCATCTAGTAGAGTCTTATGAATGGGTTTATTGTGCACCACACTTATGGACAGGAGGCTATGAGATGTTTTAGGAATAGTTTCCCTTCTTTTAGTATTCATGTCGTGCCAGTGAGCATAAGCTCAAATATAGACTCCAAGTCTAATCCATTTTTCCATTTCATTTACTAAATATGTCTCCCAAATGGGATAACAAAAGAAGAACCAAAAAGCAGTCAGTACCTTCGCCCATTCAGGCAGATTCCCTGGACAAGCATGCCTTTCATGGCGAATTCAGAACTGACTCCCTCACTTTATATTACTCAGTAGTAGCTTAGATCAATCAGCAGTCTATTGTCACATCCCCTTCTTCAGCCAGTACTCTAGTGCCAAAATTCAGAGATGGCAATCGGGATAGGATGCCAGGCCCTAAACCTCAGGGCAATATTAGCAGTGCCCGAACCCATCCGCTTTGTCAGACTTGTGGTAAGAACTATCAGGGTATTTATAGAGATAGCAACGACATCTATTTTTGATATGGCAAGCCAGGCCATAGATCCAGATATTGTCCCTAATCAGGTTTTAAGGGTCAGCGTAACCGTTCCTCAGTTCAGTCCGATCACCTAAATCAGCAGGGTGCCACTTCCAGTGCTACCAGTGGGCAATACCCAAATAGACTCTTTGCTCTTCAGTCCCGACGGGATCAGGAAAATTCTCCTGATGTGGTTATTGGTACATTACAGATCTTTCACTTGCATATTTATGCTTTGCTAGATCCAGGATCTTCCTTATCTTTTGTTGCTCCTTATATAGCAGTTGATTTTGAAGTCAGTCCCAAAATTCTAGCAGATCCCTTTTCAGTCTCTCCCCCAGTGGGTAAAACCATCATATCCCGATGAGTATTCAAGAACTGTCCGATTATGGTAACTGAGAAAGTCACTTTAGCAGACTTAGTCGAATTAGAGATGACGGATTTTGATGTCATTATCGGCATGGATTGGCTTCATTCCTACTATGACACAGTCGACTACAACCTAGTTTCAGTTTCCAAATAAACCCGTCCTAGAGTGGAGGGTAGTATTTCAGCATTCAGAGGTCAGCTTATTTCCTACCTACGTGCTAGAAAAATGATATCTAAGGGATGTGTCTATTATCTTATTTGAGTTAAGGACTCTAGTTTCAGAACTCCCAATCTTGAATCAGTCTCAATAGTGAATGAATATTCATATGTGTTTCCCAAAGATTTTCTTAGTGTTCCTTCCGAAAGGGAAATAGACTTCGGCATTGATCTTCTTTCAGCTACTCAGCCTTTATCTATTACGCCATACAGAATGTCACCAGCAGAACTTAGAGAACTAAAAGAATAGTTGAAGGATCTCTTAGATAAGGGATTCATCAGTCCCAGTGTTACCCCATAAGGTGCACTAGTTCTATTCGTGCGAAAGAGAGACGGCTCTCTTAGAATGTGTATAAACTATCGTTAGCTCAATAAAGTCACGGTTACAAACAAGTATCCACTTCCCAGAATCAATGACTTATTTGGACAACTTCGGGGTTCCAGCTATATCTCTAAGATAGACCTCAGATCAGGCTATCAACAACCCGGAGTTAGAGAATGTGACATTCCGAGGATAGCTTTTCGAACTCGGTATGATCACTTCAAATTCTTAGTTATGTCCTTTGGTATTACCAATACCCCAGCAGCCTTCATGGACTTGATGAACCATGTGTTCAAGCAGTACTTGGACATTTTTATCATAGTCTTCATAGATGACATCTTCGTCTATTTCCGCAGTGAACATAATCATACAGACCATCTCAGAATAGTATTACAGATCCTCAAAACCTATCAAGTATCATGATATCTATTCATGTCCTACCTGTCAGCTCCATGATCATCACATATATTTGTGCACATTAGTGAAAATCATGTACGATTTTAGTTTCTAGTATAAGGAGTCCCAGTTTACTCCGCGGTACGAATCATGTTCCATGAACACAGCTTATATTTATGCACCTTCCATAGAATCATGTGCGTTTCCAGTTCCTAGTAAAAGGAGTTTCAGTTTACTCAATAGTACGGATCATGTCCCATGAATATAGAACCTTCAAACTCAGGTCATACAGCTTACGACTCATGTACTCATGTCATGCTTTACAGTATGCTTAGCCCACATGAATCATGTTCCACTCCTAGTGATCAGCCAAACTCAGGTTATGTCGCATATACCCTCAGTTTAGATCCCTCGATGAATCCATGGTGTCGATGTTCTGTTCTTTAGGCCTTAGTTACAGTGTCAGTTCAGTAATCGGTATTCAGTAAAGGACTCAGATAGTCCTACAGGACCATGGATTTTAGTTATCGATTACTTAGCCATCAGAATTTAGTACATCAGTACCAGTTTAAACCTTAATTATCAAAAACCAGCATTCAATCTTAGTATGAGTCTCAATTACAGATTTAGTTGCAGTCTCTGCTATAGTCTTAGATATAGTGTCAGCCTCAACTTCAGTTCAGAAATCAAACCAGTACCACAGTCTAATTTCAGGTTTGGTTGACCATAGCATGTAGTAATCAGTTATGCATGTTATCAGTGTTTCAGTACCTCCGTTTACAAAATGTTTCCAAATCATGTTATAAGCCTGGTATTTTATTCTCAAACAATACAAGTATTTCATGAATTCATGCTCATCTATCTCATGTTACTCAGTTAGTCCCTTTTTTATGTTCATAAAAACTCCATATTCTCAGTCCAGTTATTCAGACTAAGTATAGTTCAGTCTTACATGCCCAGTACTCAGCCATCAGTCTGTCAGTAGATCAGATGAGTCGTTCAGTAGGAATTAGTTTGAACAACTAGTACTTCAGTCCGACAGTCAGACGGACAAGTTCACATATTTTCCCACTCTATCCACCTAGTCGGACTATTCGAAGTCTCATGGATGTAACCATTCTAAGATGGACCAATCAAGCAGTTGCGTGTTCAGCTCAGCTTATGTTTCATGACTCAGTCTCAGATCTCGGATATTCAGTCGTAATTCCATTCGTGGGAGCCCTGTGCATCATTCCAGTCTCTCCTCAGTATCTCGGCCAAGTCAACATTCTTCAAGGGATGTAGTGTCCTAAGGGGGAGATACACTATAATCCCCTGAACTTTCATTACCTAAACATGTCATTCCCTCTTCATGTAAGGAATCTAGCTAGGATTAGTGAGTACTCATAGGTGGACCCTCAAGCTCCAATCTCAATCATAAGCCATGTACACAATGGCTCAGTTCAGTTCACGATACTCAGTCCATGTTACACGTTACAGACTCAGTCATGTTCTTATGTTCCCATTCATGTGTGTTCAGTAAAGGATCTCGAGTTCATGATTAATGACTTTATCTATCTAAGGATCTCTCCCATGAAGGGAGTGAATATATTCTAAAAGAAGGGAAAGCTCAGTCCCCGATATGTCGGTCCCTTCAAAATTCTCAGTCATTTTGGCAAGGTAGCTTATGAGCTCTAGTTGCCTTCAGATCTAGATTCAGCGCATCCAGTATTTCATGTCTCCTTGCTTAAGAAGTGCATAGGTGACCCAGCAGTCGTAGTTCCTGTTAAGGGTGTAGATATTCAGAACAGTCTCTCTTACGAGGAAATTCTAGTCAAAATCCTTGACTACCAGATTCACAAACTGAGGATCAAAGTAGTCACTTGAGGGAGCTACTTAGGAAATAGAAGCAAATATGTGGACTACGTATCCTTACCTTTTCTCCGTTAATTCATACTCAGCCCAAGGTAATAGCTTTCCTTAAGCCTATTCAGTTTCATGTTCAAATTTCAGTTACAATCTCGATATTTTAAAGTACCATTAAATATTCAGTCATGCATTCATGTATCAGCTCAGTCATGTACTCATGCATCAGATATGCTTGTTTAACTTGATAAATTCAGCTTATCGGTGATTCCATTCATGTATTCATGAGTCAGTATTCATGTATCAGATATGCATGTTCAGTATGAAATTTTAGTATATCTGAAGTTCTAGTTACATAATCATGTTTCAGATGTTCACGTCCCTTAAGTAAGTTTAGTCTATCATAAATCCCAGCTTAGTCAGTCCCATTCAAAGATGAATGTTCCCAAGGGGGAGATATTGTAATACCCCAAACTTTTTTTTGAAGTCTAATTTAGTCTCCAGAAGATTTAGGGATGAATTCCTAAGCAAATGATGTTTAAATCAGGAAGAATTTCCCCAATTTCAAATTTTTATCATGTGGGAAATTTAATTATCTTTCCAACGATACCAATTTTGTCAAAATCCGGTATCGGAGTAAAAAGTTATGGATGTTTTATAGAGAACGGTCAGAACCGCCCAGAAGCGACGCTCAGGCCGATGGACCGTTGCCCAAATCATCACGACTAAGGCAGTGAACCCGTCTTATGGCCAAGTGCGATGGTCAGGACCAACAGACCATTGATCTAGCGATGAACCATCGCACAAACTATCGCAGATGAGGTAGGAAGTTCAGGTTCTGGCCAAGTACCATGGGATGGACCGGCGGACCGTCACCCAAACCGTCGCCACTCCCGATCAGCGATTTTAAGCCATTTTTTAAAGGTTATTTGGGTGTTTTTTCACCCGTTTTAACCCCTAATTATACCAGAGCAGAGCTTATAACTTCATTATTCATCCACAACACCAAATTAGGGTTTCTCTCAAAGATCAATTCCCAAGAACAAGAAACCCTAGGTGTTTAATTCCAAGTCAAGAATTTAAGCTTTCCTCCACCAATCTTAGAGAAATCATCCACCCAGGTATGTTTAGTATTGATTCATGGGTTCCTTTCACCCATGAAGCTCAAGAATCCTATTTTAAAATCATGAATTGTGAAACCCATGTTGTGGAATGATTATAATCATGTTTATGTTGTTGTGCGACTTTCAAGTTGGAAGCTTTAATATTTTTTCATGAAATTTGTTAATGTATGGATTGAAATCGATGAAATTGAGTTGAATAAAGTAACTTGATGTATTAAGTTGATGTTCATGCTTTAGCCCTAAGTTATGCATACTAGATGTTTGATAAAATGCCTAAGAGAGTAAGATTTATGCTTATTAACTCAATAGGGCCTAAATGATGAATCCATGCTTTATCTTTATGTTTCAAAATAACTCTCATGCTATTGTGATGCGTTGAAATTGTTTGATGGAATGCCCATGAAACTAGAATTGTGTAACCATGATATATTTGAATGCATTCCTATTCATGTACAAGAGTATGAGAACCAAGTGCTTCATGAAACTCCCAAGTGATTGTATTATGAATTATTAATTGTGGTCATGGGTTCAAGAAGTGTCATGTCTTGTCAGTTTCATGCTACCGAGTCCTGGGGTACTTGTACCCGACAATTTAGTTGTGTGCCTAGAGCCAGTGTCAGTTTCATGATAATCTCATTTAAGCCATAATCAGTAGAATTTAGTCAATTACATGACTCAGGAAAACTCAGGAAAACTCAGCAAATTCAGTATCAGTTCAGTAATCTCAGTAATCTCAGTCAGTTATCAGATCTCAGTAATATTCCGTCAGTCAACGGAATTCAGTGAACTCAATCTAGTTCAGTCCATATATTTAGTTCAGTTTCTATTCAGATAGGAGTAGGATTCAGCACCGAGTGAGCCCAAGGATGGGAACTCACCTGTGAGTAGAGGGTGTGATTCTTAGAAGCAATCCTTTCACTCCAGAACTACGTAGCCAGCTTAGGTTGAGACATCAAACCTGCTAGATGAGGGTAGATAAGGTGGCTTAACCTGTTAGATGAGGGTCCCATCGTTCTCATTAGAGTACCTGTTTGATGAAGGTCACTCACAGCTTGTCCTTACCAGTGGCGCGGTATTGACACCCGACCAATTGGGGTTACAGATTGGACCCCAACTCAGCTATAATAGCTTATTAGGGGCATCTCGGTTAAAGGACTATTTCCCATAGTTACAATCTCAGTCTCAGTCACAGTAATAGAACTCAGATAGTTCTACAAAATCTAGACAGTCAGATACAGTCACCCAGTATAGTACGGAACTCAGCTAGTTCCATCAGAATCTAGACTGTCAGATACAGTCACCTAGTATCAGTTACATCAATTATCAGTAACTCATGATATCAGTATTCAGACTCAGTAGTCAGTATTATCACAAATTCAGTTACAGTTACTTATTCATGCATGTATTCTCACGTTCATGTTATACAGTCAGTTAGTATTGTTCATGCATATGAACCCTTTGCATTCAGCCTACCTCACTAGCATACCAGTACATTTAATCATACTGACGCATTTGCGCTATGGTGTTTTATACCATAGGTTCAGAAGTACGAGCTCCAGAGCATCAGTAGCATTCCAATTTAAGCAGTCAGAGTCAACAGTGAGTCCTCATCATTCAAGGATTTTATGATTTAATTACTTTACTTCTACAGTACTTAGTTTATTTTAGTAGTTGGAGTTAGTAGGGGTTATGTCCCATCAACTTCTTATTCAGATAGTACAGTGTTAGAGGCTTTCAGACTATAGTATGTTCAGACAGTTATTTCAGTTGTTTTGGTATTGATATACCGTATTTTCAGATGTTGTGTTTTATCATATATTTGAACCTTATGGCCTTTCAGCCTTTTATTTCGCATTTATACAGTATATTATGCAGTGTTCAGGTACAGATATTAGTCATGGGTTAGCTTGTGGTCCTTCAAGGTTACGAGCACTGTGTAGCATTCCGGGTACCAAATTCGAGGCGTTACAGTCACCAATAGGGGTAAAAATAGAAAAAGGATCAAAAACACACTCGGGGTCAAAACCAAAATGCACAGCCACAAGCGGGGTCACATAAGAAAGAGTGGCCCTGGATCATGTAAATAATACACATCACTGGAGAAAAGTTTTAACATACAAGTAACAAGATCGGAGGATGCCTCAGAATCCTAGCGAGACGCAAGAGCATATAATCGATTTCGGCCAATGCTGGTGCCAGAAGCAGAAACAGATGCAGAAGCAGCACCCTTTGGTACAGGAGCAGATGAAGAAGCAAAATGAGCCTTGTTAGCCCCAAAAGATATTCTAACACGACAGTTACATACATATAACCAATCTGACTATAATAACAGCATTTGTTCTTCCCTTCATCAGAGAACCCATGGTGCGACCGCCCACAAAATCTACAAGGAGGGTGGAATGGAGTAGATTGAGCCCTACTAGCCTAAGATTGGGCACCCTGTGCTCGGGACCCACCATCATGCTAAGACCGATGATCACCCAATGGCTTCAGGTAAGGATCACTATCTATGGAGAAAGAACCATAACTCCCCCACTTCTTCTTTGGCCACTTACCACTATCTCTACCACTTTGCCCAGAAGACCTAAATTTTTTTCCCTACCTCTCACTAAACTTAAACTGCTTTCATTTCTCCTCTTTCACTTGTTGTATGTATACAACTAACTTAGAGATATCCATGTCCTTGATTAACAAAGTAGTCTTACTCTCAAAAATCAACTCACAAGACAGTCCCAAAGTAAGCTTATGCATCCTAGCCCTCATGCTAGAGACCAACTCAGGAGCATACTTGGACAACTGATGAAATTTCAAGGCATACTCTTTAACAGACATCCTACCTTACCTTAGATTCACAAACTCTTCCACTTTTGCTTCCCTCAACTCTTGAGGAAATAAGCGGTCTAAGAAGGCACTAGAAAAGTCATCCCATAATGCAAAGTCAACACCATCTCCCCTACACTGTTCCCACTCCTCATATTATTAGTATGGCACATCTTTCAGCTGGTAGGAGGCAAACTCTATGCCCTCTACATCGGTAGCATGGATAATACGAAAACTTTTCTCCAACTCATCAGTAAAATCTTGAGGATACTCCTCAACCTTGGTACTAGTAAACATAGGAGTATTCAACCTCACAAACTGGCCAACCCTTGTGGCCTCGAAAGATGGAGTAACAGGAACACCACGCTCAGACTAAGAAGCTACCAACTGAGTCAACAGATTAATAGAGCGATGGACCTCAGCATTAGTAGCCTCCCCTTGAGGTAACTGAGTACGAGTGCCATCTTTGGGAGTATGATTAGTGAGGACGGGTGGAACCCCACGAGGACAGTCAGATGCAGCGACCCTTGACTGGGTCTGGACTCTAGAAATAGAGCGTGTCGCATCAACATTGTCCCCAGTTGGGACAGAAAAGTTTGTATGAATATTAGATCATCTTAGAGGTATGATCCTAAAGACAAGCAAACGGAAATTAGAAGAATCCAAGACCTTAAACTCTATAGCTCAAAATAAGATAACAAGAAAGTGAAACATTCCTAAATGCCTTGTAGCCTCTCCCTAATGAGTGTGGCATGATACACACCCTTAAAAGAGACTCTACTCGACATGGTTTTGCCCTTAAAAGAGACTCTACTCAACATAGTTTTGTGGACTCCTAATTGACCATGAACCTAGGTGCTTTGATACCAACTTGACACGACCCGAATCAGATCCTTGTCATTATGGGCATCTCAAGCCCAACAAGGATTGAAGATTGCTCCACTACCCAATCCAACCAACTAACATATACCCTGAGTCGTACAAACTCTAAGCATATAACAAGATAGAGTGACTAGCAACATAAAGACTTTGGGATAGGTCCAAGACTATGACCAACCCAAACAAGTCTAACCATATAATGCCAAACCAACAACTATATCCAAAACCAAAATAATAACCAAGTCCATATCCTTACCATAACATAATGGAACAATCAAAAATCAAATACAATCAAACGGTATCAACCCCAATACCAATACCAATATCAAACCAATACCAAGGTTGATACCACTACCAACACCGCTAATACCAACCCATAGTAGTCTCACAAAGCCACTATCCAAAATCAAAACAATATTTGGTTGGGACAGGCTCCTAACCATAGCCAAAACCAATATCCAATACTAAACCAAAGAAAATATAAGAAACTAAAACTAGAAATGGATCCTTCCAAAGTATAAAATCTCACCGCTTCAAGTCAACACAAGTTGTTCCTGAGTCCAATCACTGAGTAGGAGGTGTGGTATGACCAACACCAGCATCGCATGGGGATACAGCATCGAAGACGGTTAGCGATTGGAGCACTAGCATATAACTCAAGGATAAGGAAAAATAATTCCAACAGTTCAAA
Organism: Capsicum pubescens; assembly: GCA_030864215.1. Classification (NCBI taxonomy): domain Eukaryota; kingdom Viridiplantae; phylum Streptophyta; class Magnoliopsida; order Solanales; family Solanaceae; genus Capsicum; species Capsicum pubescens. The sequence continues at coordinate 255,796,739 of CM061540.1, read as the reverse complement.
TCAAATCATCCAATGCATATAACTAATATGATATATACATATACATATATATCATGTCTGGATAGGGAACAAGATTAGCATGAACTTTGAAAACATTAACCTAGGCTGTATAGCATGACCGTCATAGAACAAGGCACCCATGGGCTATATGGGCATAGCTCTCCCCTAGATAGAAGGGCCCCAGTACGTGTAGCCGCACAAACCAAAGAATATCCAAATTCGTATATTCTTATATAGGGGACTCAAACCTCCCGGCATAATCAAGGTGGCTTAAGCACCAATAAATGCAATAAGGGGATTTAAACCCCTCTTTCACATATTTATTCGGGGGATCTGAACCATCCGATCATAAGACACCCAGACCGGCTAGCATGGTTTCCAGTGTTAGTCCTTCGGACTCCACTTTCATGACTTGGATATACATCTCGCTTTAATTCCTAATTTAAAACAACCACTTCACATGTACAACCATTAAGGCAATTACTTACCAAAGGAACTTCGTTGGTATCGTCATACCAATACTATTTGCAAGCGTACAATATGCCATTACCATTACCAATCATTCATTTGACTTTGGGACTCAAACTCATTGTCTTACAAAGACACTTATTCAATTCAAAGTTTAGGGACTCAAACCTATTGTCTAACAAAGACATAAATCAAGATAATGTTTAGGGACTCAAATCCATTTAGCCAATTAAACTACCAAGGTTATCATTTGAATCATTACATAGCCAACAAGACCTTTACAAAACCATTTATGAACCATTCATATTCATTAGGCCAATGCCTTAGTTTGAAACACCAATAACATGTGACTAGTTTATTCTCTTAGGCATTTTCACAACCACTTTGAGGGCATATCATTACCATAACCAAAACCAAAGTAAAACCATAAACTTTAGGGTTACCCATGACCCATTTGTTAAACCAAAATTACCAAGCACCCACATGTGCAAACGATTACCAAAAACATATATAAACGCAAGTTAAACCAAGAGTAAACAATACTCAACCATATGCAATAAAACCCTCAATTTTGATTTTCAAAATGACCATTTAAGAATCCTAATCACACTTTAAAAAACATGATATTTATGAAATAACAATGAGGGAAAAGTCACAGGCCTTATTCAAGAAGATTCACGAAACAAGATTGACTCTTAAGCCTTTAGATGAACACCTTTGAAGAGCCCTAGCCCCGATTTTCTTGAGAGAGTTTAGAGAGGATTTTGATGTGTTTTGATATTTCAAAGTAAGTTATGAGAGGCCACAATATGTTTTAATACGTGGGGAATTAAGGGTTTTAGGGTGGGAAATGACCAAAATACCCTCAGCTTAAAAGCTGAAAGCATGGTCGCGAGAGGGTACGACCATACCCCCAAACTGTACCCTATCATACAAGTGGTATCCACCACTAGTACCCTATACATTACCTTGGATATCAACACTTACCAACATACGGACACAAAGGATAACTCATATCCTATAATACGACAAGTACCTTAGAATCGTACCCTAGGCAGAATAGAATCATTTAGGCAAGGCATAGTGCATCATATGGTTTGCCGTCATACTTCTAGTACCCTAACATATGAATAGTATGATATATTCATAACTTGGACACAAACCAATAAAACTACACAGATCATTATACGAGTGGAGGGACCCTAAACTGTACCACATCATACGACTACTATGCACAAGTCATATGATGTCTAGAAGCTGAACTTAGGAAATTTTCTAAGGGTCCAAAGCCAAGGTGTTTCAATGCGGCGGAGTTCACGTTCCAAGTAATTTCGGTCCTGATCAAACCCATAGAAGAGGCGGTCAAGATCATTCCAAAGAAGAGGCACTCATCCTTCTAATCGAACAAAGGGAAATTTTTCTCGGAGGCATGAGTGTTGTTTGAAGAAAAAGAGTCTTTTGCACCTTTTAGTTTAGGTAGAAGTGACTGGTTACATAGAAATTATCATTGTATAAATAGACTCATAGAAGGTGGTGTTTTATATTCCCAACCAATGAGCAATCAACACGTGTAGGAATAAAATAGGATTAGCTTGCGTATACCAGCTGTTTTTATGTGAATAGACATGTTCACGGATTTTAATTAAATGAGTACATGAAACAACAGTTCAATGCATCGATTGGAGTGATATGATGGTAAAAATACCTAACGTATTTGATGAGTAATCATATATCCTTTAACAATTCTTCAATCGGCCAAGTAAAAGATATAGCATAGATTTATGTGTTCTACCATAGACAAAGCATATAGTCGATTACAACTAAACATTAAATTCTATGAAAATTCAGAGGTCCCCCAAAACAGTGGCTGAGTTACAAAAGAAGAAAAAATATTTATCTAATAGTTGTTAGCCATGCTACATGTGGTTCTTTTGTTTTCGACTTTCTTGCATATTGAACACTTATTCCTTCTTTTGGACTTGAAAGTTTCACCGATGCCCTTAACGTATTTGACTCTCTTCCTTGTGAGTTTGGGATCGCAGGAGGTGGAAGAATCTTCATGTCTTGCAATTCCTATGGCACAATCTATTCGGACTCTAGAAGGATAACGTTAATAGCTTTAGAGTATGCAAGAAGGTAAGTTTCAATTTTATAAATAGGCGAAGAGTACTCATAGATAAAATTACCATAACCTTTGTCATCTCCATACTTTGATCGTAAAACGGCCATCGCATGTTCGTACGACAGTTTCACCAAGTCATATTTCCTACAAGAACAAGTCTTATCTGAGAGATTGACCTTGGAAGTAACAACGTTGTTGAACATGTGAATTAATCAAGATTCCCATTCGAATTAGTCATATATAAGGAATCGCTCGCGCTCTTATTATCCCTTAAGATCTTTTCTGTACGAGGCACAAATTTGTTATTTGAAATGCCGACAAATGCATGCCACTCCTTGAACTTTTCAGCAAATTTTTTAGCAATCAAATTGAATATGTATGACACGGGGTACTCCCATTCATCCGTCAACACTAAGTTGAGCAACTCGGTGATGTTTGTGGTCATCACATCGTACCTATTGCCTAGGAAGTATGCTCTACTCCAATTCTCAAAATCAAGCACATTTTCAAGTATATGTGCTGCCTCGAGGCATTTATCCTTGAATTTCGCAAAATGCTCGCTAAACTCATTAAAATAATAAGCCTTTATTACGGCGTAGAATAGATAAAATGCTCTCCACTGTGTTGATTTACACAAAGATTTTCAGCGAGGTGTCTCATGCAAAGTCCATGATGCATAGAGTTGTAAACACGGAAGAAGGCATTGGCAATGCTAATGTGTCTATCAGAGATGACACATACATCTGGATCATCGTCTACTATAGACTTCAACTTCTCGAAGAAGAAGGTCCAAGAAGCATCGTTCTCTCTATCCACAACACAAAAGGCAATTGGGTAAATATGATTTTTGGCATCCTATGCAACGACACTCAACAACACACCCCCATACTTTCCATATAAATGTATTTCATCAACGACAGTTACCTTTCTCATGTGGGCATATCCCCGTATGCAAGCTTTAAAAGCTAAAAAATAGTACACAGACGATCCATCTTTCTTGTTAACCATGATAGAATAGAAAAAACTGGGATTCAATGACTCAACCTTGTAGGAAAAAGCCGGAAAGCAAGAATATCTATGCTTCGGTGTCCCACAAACAATGTTCTTCACAATTACACTTCCTTTCCAACACATCCAATAGCTTGCCTTCCAATGCATCTGCCTAAACACAATCTCTGAATTTCTCTTATGCTTGGACCCTTACCATCATCAAAATGATTTACACATAGTGAAGAAATGATATCGAATGAGATTTTCTTATGCCTGCTCGTGGCGTGTTCAACACTACAAGTGTGGACACCAAAATACTTGTATATGAGAAATTCGTCCAAGCATTTGTACTTCATTGCCCACAACAACCAGCTACAACCACGATATACATATTTCACCCTCAAGAATTTGCTACAACTCTTCTCCTTAATAAAACCAAAAGACTGCCTCAGGGATGCTCCGTCTAGTAGCATTTTCAGCTCTTACTTGTTGTTGAATATTTGTTCAAGATAGAAATTAGTTCCATCAGAGAAGAAATGACTTGGTTGTGCTCCTGATCCACAATCTTCTTCAACACCTTTCGAGTCCAATGAATCATATGTAATATCTATAGAATCATCTTCCATATTCATTGGATAATCACCCTCGTTCTCGTATTCATTCAAATCATTGTCGACTGTCGGACATTGAGGTGGGGGTGGTGATGAATTCAACGATTCTTCATAGGGCCTCTCAACTACATTTATTCTTAAAATAGTCCTAAAGCCATCAGTACCAACATCCATCAAGTACAAGGACACAAGTCTGTTAGTATTTATGATCGTAGGATACAGCTTTTCCCTCAAGTTCATTAGATAACTAATCACCACATCGTTCAGTTCACAATCTAAATCCTCGCTCTCCATTACTCTTGCAACCAAGTCGTCGTGTGAACTGTTACGGCAAACCACCATGGGTAATATCACCTTAGTAAAAGATTTCCAATTTCAACATTGGAAGTCTCCTCCCATTCTACCATAAAATCACTAGAAATAAGAACAAACTCTGCAATAGACATCCGAGAATTACACTGGAGTCGATCCTTGATTATGCTACAGGTATATGTCTGTTATATGAATGGTCGATGGCTAGTCGATGAATTGATTGATGACTGGATAGATATCCGTACAAAATAGTAAAATTACAAATATTACTTCTAATCAACGATCGTTAGGTTTATGGAATAGAGAAATGAAGTTGGAGTCACCTGAGCTACAGTAATGTACTCTCTAAAAAGGTTTTAAGTAATGTGAGTGATTTGGAAGCATTTTAACAATGGTGAAAAGTGTGTATGAGAAGATAACAAACAAATGGGTTAACAATGAATGCAAGGACAAGATTATGATCTTTGTGGACTGATTTTGAGCTGATCGCCGAAATCGTGTCTGAATCAGAGAATTTTGGAGGAAAACGAGAGCTTCTAGTTTAATCTTTTGAAAGTTTTTTTTAAATTATTTTTAGAAAGATATTTTCAATATAATTTTGGATGAAGAAGGAGGCTAAATTGTATTATTAAAAATTTGTGTTCTAGATTTGTTAACTTGAAAAAAAAAAGATGATAATATCATAATTAGTGGGTATTTAGCAACTTTTCCAAGACTTGCGTCTAAATGGCAAGAAAAATTTTCAAAATGGATATTTGGCAACTTAGCCCCAGGAAACACTATAGAAAAAAGATTAAAAAAAAGGAAAAAGGATTAAATTTACCCCTCTACTTTTAAAAATTGGTCAATTTACCCGTAGTCATGCTTTTGGGTCATATTTATCCCAACCATTGAGAAAGTTTTCATATCTATACCTCAATTTATCGGAATGTCCCAAATTCAATAAAATAATCCATTCTTAAAAATAAAATTCATATCCGACGTCATAATCAAAAGGACCCATGTTAGTTTTCAGAAAGTTGTTCGTTCTAAATCTGGGAGAGGAGCTCTTCTAGTTAATAGAGATTTGAACATATTTTCCATCTCTATACTTCACTGCCATTAATGGCAATTTCTACACTATGAAACCATGAATATGTCATCGTACCATCGCTGGAGCAGCAACCTCAACAGCAAAAATGATCGACAAAACCACCACAATAGTTGAAAACAAAATAAAAATTGCTAATGATCAATGAACAAAATTATCTGTGACGAATCAAATACTTTTTCAGTTCTTTTCCTTTATTAATCCTTCTCTTACTGTTCATTCTTAAATCCATAGTGTTGTTGGTTCTAAAAAATAATGAAGAGGGGTTACTCGGAATCTCCATCTTCCAGTTTTTATGGACAACCCATAAGGCATTTTATTATCTCCAATTTTGATGGTCAGAAGAAGTGGACTTCAACTGTAAGAAACATTCCCCGATTTGAAAGGCTTTCTGTGCTCACAAAGAAACATATGTCGATGATTGTATTATTGAGAGAATTACATGGCAGAAGTGCTAAATTTTTTTATATTTTTTATATTACCATTTATTAAATGCATATGAAGAATAAGTACAAATTACAACCATTGTCCCAAATGAAATATAATATAAAGGTTGTAACTGAACTTGGGGAGAAATTAAATTTAGAATAAGTTGCAGGAAGAAGCATTCATAGGACGGATGAGATATGTTAGAACTAAAGCCACCAGCATTAACACGTAAGCAATCCCTTGATCTATTGATATTCATCATTAGTAAGGGCAGGAGCAGGGGCAAAGTCCTAAGCTTGAGCGATGAAAAAAGTCATGGCAAAGATGGCCAACAGCATTGAAACTACCACAGCCATAACTAACCTCCCCTACCTTTTGTACTTAAAAGAGAGGGGGGGAATGAAACTTAAAAATATACAAGTGGAAATGTCGGTCACACAAGTGTTATATGAGTTTTCATTTTTTGGGTCGGGTCAGGGGATATGAGTTTTATTTTTAAAAATGGAATATTTTAGTGAATTTAGGGTATTCTGTTAAATTGAGGGATACATATGAAAATATTTTTAACAATAGGATCAAATATAACCCCAAAGTATGATTGAGGATAAAGTTGGCCAATTTTTAAAAGTATAAGAGAAATTTGACCTTCTTTCCTAAAAACATTGCACCGACAAGAACCTAAAATTTTTCAGTTTTCTCTTAGTTACATTTTTAAAATATTGAGTATGTAAGTTTCCTACTTAAATTATCTCTAATTATTTATTTAAATATATTTTAAATTATTAATCATTGAGAAAAGACATAAAGTCACTATGAAATTATTTCAAATTTATAAAAAAAAAACTTAAATTTTATCAAAATCTTATTACTCCACGAAATAATTTTGAACTTATACAAATATATCTTTTTTGATCAATCCTAAGTTTTAAAAAGAAAGCGTACATCATACCCCAACTATTGCGTTCCACATGTTAGATTTATTTTATTTTTTAATCTTTATTTTTATTTAATTTTTTTCTTTTATTAACATAAGATCTCTTTTTTCCTTTTCTTCTTCTCCAAGCATTCATGTCAATCTTTTTCTCCTCTTCACCGATAATTTTTTGATGGGGCAACCATTACTACAATATCATCCCTATTGTGTCTATCACTAAATCACCGATAATTCAAAATTAAAATTAAAAAATTAATATATCAAATTAAAAGTTACTATCAAAATCGTCTTCATGTGAATCCTTCCTTTGATTTTTGCTCTAAATCAAGTGGATTATGATTGAATATCTCTCTACTTTATGTAAAAAAAAAAAAAAAATTATTGACTCTATATTTAACTAGCCTACTAAATTTCTCCTTATTTGTATCAATTGATTTCAACATGTGTACAACTTGTTAGGTGAGGACAGAATTTTAAAAAAATCAAATGAAGATTTATATAGAGTTGGGATGAAACTCTCAAAAAGGTAGATGCTTTCGTCATTTTGAATTCTAAAATTCAATTTAATGACTTTTGAAGAATTTTCTAAAATTTTATTAGATAAGATTTTACAATTAAAGAAACAAATCAAAGTGATAGCAATAAAAAAAGATCAAGAGAGTGGTAGAAAATTTGGTGACATTGAAAATGACGGAGAAAATGGCCATGGAAGCTAATTTGTGAAGAAGAAACAAATGAAAAAAAATGAATAAGGAAAAAAATAAATTCAACAAGAAAAATTTAGTAAAAATAAATTTATAAAATTATGAGAAAGTCTTTTCTTATAAAAGACGCCAACGCGCCGCAACCACTACTTTGACTCCTTTTATGCAATTATGAACTCCACGGAACTTTATCATGAGTTGCTCACACTCTTAAAGAGAGTGCACACACTCTCCAGGACAGATGACAAGAAATAAATTTAATAAAATCACTTCTGAACTGTTCAAATAAATAGGTTCAAATACGAATAAATGAAATTACAAATACAAATAAATATACTCAACTTAAAAATACAAATACAACATCGTAATTTTAAAAATACAAGTGTATCAATGAAAATAAAATAAAAATACAAACAAATTAAAATCACAAGAAAAAAATACAATATGCAGTCAACAATAAAATACAAAATAAAATATTTTTTTAAAATACAAGCGTGAATTATATAAAATATAAATGATAGTGCAAACTATAATATACAAATACAAGTACAATCTATAAAATACAAATACAAGTATAAACTATAAAATAAACACAAAAATAAGTGTGAACTATAAAATATGCATACAACTGTATCAAGGAATATAAAATATAAATAATAGATCGAATACAAAAACAATAAATGATTATGATGTTTTCATTATTATCCATGATTTATGTTCGGCGTAGCCATCTTTTTCAAAAGTTCAAAGAAAATATAAAGTAGAATTCAAAAGAAAATGACAAAGTAAAAAAAATAAAAAAAATTATAAAAAAAAAAGATAGAAAATAATAGAAGCTAGAGATAGAAGAATAAAAAAAAACTCAAAAGAAAAAGAAGTGAAAAAGAAGAAAGAGAAGTAGAAGAGTAAAAATAAAAGCGAAAGAAAGAAACCAAAAAAAAAAAAAAAAAAAGAGAAAAAGAAAAGAAAACAAAAATAGGAAAAAAATAAAAATATGAGAAAGAAAAAAATAAAAAATAAAAAATAAAAATCAATAAAGAAAAAATGGGAAAGGAACAAAAAAAGAGAAATATGAGAGAAAAAAGTGAACAGAAAAAAAGAAAAAAGAAAAGAAATCAAAATAGAAAAAAAAACGATAAAAAAGAAGATGAAAAAAACTAACAAAAAAAAAAATTAAGAAAACAAAAACAGGTAAGTGAGGGAATGCTCACGGGGCACATTAGCAAGGCTGCTAATGTGCACCTTTTGTAATTCCCCATGGCCTCCATCGAAAAAAAATGCGGGTTCACCGGCGAAATTGGTTACCCCTCAAGACGGAATAAGTTGTTCATTGCCTTCACTAACATTTGGGAATTTTCTTCCCCTCAAGTATCATTCTATTCCTGAGGAGGTTGAGGCACCCAGCTCAGACTCAGACTCACCGACTTTGCTTCACCTTCGAAATTTCTGTTCCACTTGCTCAAACAGGAGGTTGCAATTCTCGAAGCAAGCACCTCCGCCTCAATAGCCAGTGAAGAAGAAATCTGAAAATCACATGACTGGTACTAGTAAATCCCTGTCCTATGTTCCTAGGACTGTTAGAGAAGGCAAAATCTTTGTGACTATTGTTGAGGATGATTTGAAAAAGCAATCTCACTACTGGCAAAATGCCATAATTGGTTTTGTGGTGGGGGACTCTCCTTACAAAAATCCAGGGAGAATTTTGTGTCAAATGTGTGGAGCTTTGTGGATAAACCACAAACCCTGGGTCATGATACTGGATATTACATCTTCTGATTCAATTCAGCTACAGACAGGAATAAAGTTCTTCTTAATGTCCCTTACACGTTTCACATTAAACCCTTTGTTGTTAAACCATGGGAAATTGATTTTGAATTTGACCCTAACTGTACCACAACTATTTCGCTATGGATTATATTGCCGGGATTTCCTGTTGGATATTAGTCTGGTGACTCGTTAACTAAGATAGCGAGTGGAATTGGTCGACCTCTTCACACAGATCACTTTACTACTAGTATGGAGCATATATTTTATGCTCGTGTACGTGTTGAAGTGGATGTTTCTCAGCCACTAATTGACTCTATAGAGATAGTGACTCCAACCGGTACATTCCATCAACCTATTGAGTATGACTAAAAACCTAGATTCTGTGGTCATTACCTTTGATTTCAACACTTTACTGATGATTGTCGGGTGCATATCATGGATAAGAGAAAGGATCAGGAAAATTCTTTCTAAGAGAAGCCAAAAAGGAGAAGAAGAAATAGACGAAGGGGAAGACGTGTACATTAAGATTGGCAAACAAAGGAAGCGAGAAACACTACGAGTGAAGATACTACCAATCCCCAACCACTGGCTAGTCAAGAGCAATCCCAACACTACCAATCCCCAACCACTGGCTAGTCAAGAGTAATCCCAACCTTTGAATAGTGAACCTAAGCCACATGTACAGAGTATGACCACCCAGCAAGGACCTGTGGATGGTGGGACTACCTTGGAAGGAGTTGCTAGTACCTCTAGGGGTGAAAATAAGTTCTCAAATTTAGAGATTATGGGTGACCATGAGGGTAATCCAAGTTCTCTTGGCAAGCAACATTACATGATCTTTGCAACTTGGAACTTAAAGGGCTTGAACAAACCCATCGGGCAGAAAGATTTAAAGCTCTTTCTAATTAAGCATAAGATAGATGTAATGGGATGTTTAGAGACAAAGGTGAAGCAGCACAAAAGTCCCAACATACTGGCAAAGGTTGCACAAGGATGGTATGCTAGTTGTAATTGCTCAGAGGCTCCAAATGGTCAAATTTGGCTACTTTGGAGATCACATGTGCAGGTACAGGTATTGATAACTCATGAGCAATTTCTATATTGTTATATTGAGTGTCCAGTAGATTCCTTTGTTGCTTATGTTACTATTGTATATGCAAAAAATACTGCTGCTGAAAGAGTTGCATTGTGGACTGCTTTGGTGGGAATGAGTGCTACCATTCAAGAACCTTGGATCCTGAGTGGAGACTTCAATGCTATCTTGAGTCCTAATGACAGGTTGGGCTCCCCTGTTACAACTGCTGAACACAGGACTTTAGAGACTTCATGGGTGTTTTGTAACTCACGTCTTTAAGATCTAGGGGTTGCTATTATTCATTTTTCAGTAAACAGGAGCAAAATCACAGTCTATTCAAGAATTGACTGGGATATAGGCAATTATCACAAGTTGCAAAGCTATGGAGCAGTGGAGGTTGACTATTTGGAATTTTTAACCATTCCTCAATCCTGCTACAATGTAATCCTACATTGAGTAATAGGCCAAAGCCTTTTAAATTATTCTCCACAGTCATGCAACATCACCAGTTTCTTGATATTGTTGCAAGCACCTGGACACATAGCTTTATTGGAACCAGAATGTACAAGCTAGCTCAGAAGATGAAAGCTCTAAAAACTAATCTAAAGAGCCTTAACTCTAACCTGGATTTCTATGAAATTCATCTGCATACTACCTAGCAGCAGCTTGCAGTTGTTCGAGATAAACTGGCCATTAATCTGTTGAATAAGACTTTGATAGAGGAGGAAAAACTACCTGTTCAGAAACTGCACCAATGGAGTCTAGTGGAAGAGCAAAAACTAAGACAAAAATCTAGGGCCAGCTGGATTACCTGTGGAGACTCTTAACTCTAAATTATTTCATGCACAATGCAGGATTAGAGAAAGTAGAAATGTTATTACTTCTATCTATACTGATCAAAGACTGAAGGTTGTATATCCAGCATTAGTGGAACAAGGATTTGTTTCCTTTTTAACCAACTTGTTAGGAACTGCAGCTGCTAAGGTTCCTCTGCCAAACTCAGAAGTCATTAAAAGTGGTCCTTTTTAATCTGCTCCATAAAAGATGGCGCTCGTACAACAGGTTATAGAGGAAGAAATATGATTTCTATAAAGGACATGGCCATTGATAAATCACTAGGAGTGGATGGTATCCCTATTAAGTTCTACACCAGTCAATGGAACAGAGTGAAGTCAGATGTGTTGCTAGGTTTAAAAGAATTCTTCCACTCAGGTAAAATGCTTAAAACATTTAGCTGCACTACAGTGACTCTTGTGACAAAAGTACCTACTCCCACAGTAGTCAAAGACTATAGGCCTATAGCATGCTGTAATACTTCTTATAACATCATCACAAAGGTGTAACAAACAAGATGAAAGGAGTAATGAACACTATTATCAGTCCCCTCCTAGTCGGCTTTTATAAAGGGCAGATCTATCATTGATAATTTGTTATTTAGTCATGAATTATTGAAGTGGTATACTAGGAAAATTTGTGTAACACACCACATTTTTGAGCTAGAGATCGAATCGTCGTTCCTACATGTGTAATCTCTAATCCCATGATTTATATTTGAATACATGAGTCATGAAAATTAACCTAGTGTGAAGAGTGCTTATGAGGTGTAAAAATATTCATAGGAATCACCAAGAGCAAAGTCTAAGAGCCTCTGATTCGGCCAAATTTTGGTATTCGATTCTACACGGGTGTACTTTGAACGTGTATAACTTTTTACATATGTGGAAGTTTGCATCTCAAGACCTACCGAATTATAGATAATTTAATTAGCTTTCTAACGATATTAATTTTGCCTTAATTTGATATTCAAACGAAAAGTTATGACCATTCTCGTGAGAAACAGAAACTGTAACACCCCATGTTTTTAATGCTCAAATAATGCATTCAAAATGACCTTTAGGACCCTCATTTCGATGGTAAACCATGTTTAGATGTTATGGGTTGTGATAGGGGTATTTTTGGACGTTGGAAATAGGTGTGCGTAGCCAAATAGACCCTCCGCTAAGGCCATGCGTCGCATGAAAAATGCCAAAAGCCACTGGATGAGGTGTGCTTTGGTTGTACGCCGCCCAGCGAAAGCCAAGTGCCAAAATTGCTTCGTTTTGACTTAGTTTAAGGGGGTTGAGGTATTTTCACACCCCTAAACCATTTCTAATCCTTCTTAAATGAATTAAGGGGTCTTGAAACACGTTATTTTCCACTCTCTAAACCTTAAATGTCCAGTACACGATTTAAAACCCTTCCCTCTTCCTAAGAACAAAATTCAGGTTTCTTCCCTCAAGAACTCAAGGATTTAAGTTCCAATTTCAAGTTTTCTTTAAGGATTCAAGTAATTGGAGTATGTGGGGTATTCATCAATGGGTTTCTTTCACCCATTGAGCCCAAAAACTCTCTTTTTGGTTCAAGTGTGGATTTTACTATAATTCATGATCATCTTCTATGTAAATTATGAAATTCATCCATGTTTCCTCCTTGTTTTGCATTCAAGTTATGCTAATAGTTTTATCCTATGAGAATAGGGTTGGTCATATTTTGGTTTAAACCGAAAAAATCGAATCAAAATTTAATTTTGGTTTGGTTTTTTGGTTTTTCGGATTGGTTTCGGTTTTAAATTTTAGAAATTCGATTAAATGGTTTGGTTCTCGGATTTTTCAAAAAAAATTTGGATAAATCGAAAAAATGAAATTATATAAATAATATATTATAATTTATATATATACTATTTGTTATTATACGTGTAAATATACTAAAAATATAATATAATTTGATATAACATATAAATATATAAATTATAATCATTTAGTAACCCTAAATCCTAATATACTGCTTTGCTTTAGGCCCTAATTAACATTAACATAAAGGCTGCCGCGGCGCTCAGTCATCCTCAGTTCGTTAGTTCGCTTGAAATTTCAACATCGTCAACAACAATCGGCAGTCGTGTGCTTAGTTCGTCACTACCGTCGAGTGCAGCCACTGCCGTCACGCCAACGCCGGCGACTCAACGAGGTTTATATTTATGGTTATTTCATGCGTGCTGAATTGATTATATTTGGGAATGAAAAATAGGTTTGAAAAAAAATATATTTTTCAAGAAAAATCATCAATTTTAAATGCTCACTACTTTAATCTTTAAAACCGAAATAACCGAACAAAATTTGTAAAAACCGAACCAAACTAAAATAATTTTGATTTGGTTATGGTTGTCATTTTCGTTAATCCAAAAATCTAAAAACCGAACCCATGATTTTTATTGTTAAACACAGTTTTTTATGATCATGTTGAGCACTATCAGTTTACATGTTCATAATTACTTCAGAATCTGTATGCACTGTTATTTTTAAAACACCATGGCCTAAGTCAGTTATCAGTGCATGCACCAGTTAGTATTTCAGTGCCTTTCAGTTAGGAGTAGGATTTAGCATCGAGTGGGAAGTATGGGTTCAGCGCATCCTCCTTGCCCAGAAACTACATGCCATCGTAGGTTTAGGTGCCTCGCCAGAGAGTGTTTTCTCTTGCCCAATATGGGCTCAGTTTAGTGATCACTCCAGTTCAGGTTCTACTCTGATGGCAAGGATAGAACAACCCTCCTCAACGTGGGTCAAACGTTGGACTCCATGATAGCTCACATGATTTATGTCGGCTGGATGATAGCTCCCACAGTTTCAGTCAGTATTTAGTTTATCTCATTTCAGGTTTGCTTGACCAAGTAATCATATTTCAGTAATTATTCAGTCAGTTTTACAAATTGTTCATGTTATTCAGGTCATGTCAGTACATGCTGCTATACTTGGTCTTGCATTCTCAGTTTTACATGTTCATGTTTTCATGCTCAGTATCCATACATGATCCTCAGTTCAGTTTTATGGCATATCCAGCTTTACATGAGATTTACATACAATATTCATGTTTCTACCGCTTCCCAGCTTATAGAATTGTTTTCAGCGTATGAACTTATAAATTTCACTATGACTTACCGTTTTCATATACAACCATGTTTTAAATGCATGGTCAGTAAATAGCTTATATCCTCAGTTGTATAGCATGTTTTAAATATTTTCATGATTTAGCGCATGCCTTGATATACTCAGTACATTCCAACGTACTAACCACATATATGCATTTTGTGGCTACATTCCTTCATAATATAGGTACCAGATATAGTCCACACACCAAGGTCAGACAGTTCTCAGCATTCAGCCAGTAGGTGATGAGTTCCCTAATTTTGGAAACTCCAGTCCATTGCAGTTCATGTGTTGTATTTTGATTAACCATATGTATTGATTAGTGGTAGTTGGAGGCATATCCCAGCTATCTATAATCAGTATAGTAGAGGCTTCATAGATAGTCAGTCAGAGTCATGATATGTAATTCAAGTTCTTTCTTCAAATTTATCATGTTGTAAACTTTATCAGTATTATATTTATTCAGATTTTCTCATGATTATGCTTACGCTCAGCAATTTTAGCTTGTATATACATTTTAAATTAGTTTCTCAAGAATCATGCTAGTACATGGGTTAGCTTGGGATCACTTATGGTTCTAAGCACCGTGTTACGACTAGGGGGTAGCCTCAGATCGTGACAAACTTGGTATCAGAGTACAAGGTTCAAGTGTCCTAGGGTGTATATGAAGTCGTGTCTAGTAGAGTCTTGCGGAACACTACGGAGACGTCTATACTTTTTTTTTAGAGGCTACGAGTCATTTAAGAAATGTTTCCCTTCTTTCATAACTCAAATCATGTTGTAGAGATGTTCTCTAAGAAACTTATACAGATTCTCATCATGCTCTATTCATGCCAACTCTGCCTTGGTTTCGAGGTAACAGAAATAGTCAAGATCAAATTTCTATAGATAGAGCTTTCTCAGGCAGTCCTCGCAGATAGTTATGGGATTGAATGTGGGCTCAATAAGTATCCCACCAGTGTCTTTACGTTCCAAAGTATGAAAGATTTCATTCATGATCATGAAAAATTGTGCATTGAGCTGAATTCAAATGTGCTTTCATATCCCTTCACAGAATCCTATAGTAGCATATGATCTAGAGTTAGAAGCATGAATCCAAAAATTTAGAAGGGGATAGTGTTTATCTGAATTTAGTAGATTATGCATCCATAGGGCTAGTTGCATGAAAGGTGAATCAGTAAGCTTGAAATAGTGTACGCAAGAGTTTAAGTTTATTGATTCGAAGTTAAGTATGATGATGTTGTTATGATCTAGAGGTGTACCCAAGGTGATATGGGATTGTATTATTTCTAAATTCTAATATGTGTGTGCTTAGATAGTACTCTTGAGATGCTAAGTGTGAATGAGGATAGTAGTGTAGTATATGATATTCTTACCAGCTAAGTTGTGGGTTATAGGTTGATGATGTTGGGTATTTTAGTGTAATGGTAATTCTCATGGTTTAGGAAAAAATATAAGTTTAGAAATGTGATATCAGTAGGATATGAAGAAAAAGAGGCAGATTATGTGTTTGGTGAGGCAAGTATGTTGCCGAGAAGGGTGTATGTATGTGATGATGATTTTTGAAGCTAAAGAAAGCTAAGGTAATATGTATTAAGGGTAGTGTTCAAGTTATTATATGATGACTAGTGGTGCTATAGAAAGTTAAGAGTTGTATCTCAGAAGGAAGTACTAGCAGTGGGTTTTACATTTTCAGGTACAGTCTTTCAGGGTGATTTTAGTATATATGTATATTGTTATATCTCAGACTCTAGAGTAAAGTGGTTGCAATTCAGTTTAGAGTTTATTAAAGGGGTCTACTGACTTAGAATGATAGCGTGAATATCAGGGGGAGATTATAGAACAAGGAACCAAGTCAGGCTCTCCGGTTATGGTCGTGATGCTAGTGAGTCCTAGAACAGTAGTAAGGGAGGAAGATGCCCGACCCATTCTTATCTCAGTGCAGAGTTTTGTACTTTAGTTATAACGGCATCTACTCATTCCTTACAAGTCAGCACTATGATCATAGCTTATCTTCATGCACTTTCCATAGAATCATGTACGTTTCCAGTTCCTAGTACGAGGAGTTCTAGTTCACTCAGCAGTACAGATCGTATTTCCATGAATTTATGAACTCCAAACTCAGGTCATGCAGCTCATGACTCATTTATTCATGATTTACAGTATGTGCAATTCCAGGAACTCATGCTACACTCTTAATGATCAGCGAAATTCAGACTATGTCATGTATGTCCTAGTTTAGATCTCTTTAATGAATCCATGCCGTGGATACTCTATTCCTCAGGCCTCAATTAAGTTACCAAGTTATGCATAGTATTCTTTCATGATTCGGCTCCTCATGTTCTAACCTTTCAGTGACCTCTCCTTATGTCAAGATAGTGGTGATGAACAATTGTTTAGATAGAAGAGAGTAAATATTTCGTATTAGAAAAAGATCGTTGTATGACTTTTCTATGTAAGGCTATAAGTTTGAAGGAATATTGAGGTAGAGCTTTTGATATATGTCATGATTAGTTGAGAATTCTATGTATGTCTTCATGGGATAATGCATGGAAGTTGTTATTGACAGAAATATTAGAGAATATGAGAAAATTCTTAGGTGGGTTGGTTGCCTGAAGTTCATATGTGGTTATAATGATGGGCTTGAATGTCATGTTGGTATATAAGTGGATGGATTCATTAAGCGCTAGTGAATTCCTAGTAAGAGGTTGAATTTAGTTGTTGAAGTAGTAAGAAGAATTATTCTTGAGATGAGAGTTGTTAAACACGCATAAGGTATCGAATTTATGGCTTAGACTGGTAGTACGGTGTTGTGTGTGGTACTTTGTAATTTCGAGTTAGGCTTGAACATGGCAGGAGTATGTAGTTCAACTCAGACTTGGGCTGAAGTAGTTATCGTTACCCATATAGGAATTATAAGTTGAATCAAATGAGCATGGTATTTAAAGGGAAAAGTATAGTTGAGGGAGTATTTGATAAGTGTGGCTAAGCTTGAAAGTTAGCAATTGCATTGTTTAAGGCCTAGAAATTCTATCTTAGCTTATGTTTTATAGGCCTATGTTCCATCTTGCAGAGTTATAGCCATATTGAGATTCCTTATTCAGATATCTTATGCAGATCATGCCCAAGAATTCTTTGCTCCCTAATGTTATTAGAACTTCCTAGCAAGAGTGCTGAAGAAATACTCTAGTTGAGGATGAACTTTCAGTATGAGTTAGTCTGTATAGCCAGCAATTCAGTTTAGCAGTCATACACATAAGCTCTTATAGTTTTCCAACTTTCTGTCTAGTCTTACTATCTGAAGTTTCATGAGTATGGCTATTCCATGAGGTAATTCATTCATGCCCATTCAAATTGAGAATTCAGTTCAGTTTATGCATCATGTCTACGATTCAGATATTTAGTCACGATTCAGTTCATAAATGTTCAGTGAATTATCTCAGTTTTTCAAGTGTTCCAGCTCAGACATTGTAATACCTCTTGTATGACCTTAGTCTCGTTATCTCATGATTCGTGCTTTTATAATGTACTTGGTGATGCCACGAAGCTCTTTTTTTTATTTCTATACGTGTTTTGTTGAGGGATAATTTCTAATGAGAAGTTATGTACTTTACTCCATCCTCAGTAACTCTTAGGGTTTTTTTGCATCAGTTATTACTTCGCATTTGTATATGTATGATTGTATCATGAACATTTCAAATCAGTTTTAAACTCTCAGCATGAATTAGTTCCTTATAGTTAATAAAGTCAAGTCAGCTCAAAAATCAGTTTCATGATAGAAGTTTTAATGTTTCAAATCAGCTATATCCTTCATTAGCAGATATGTCATGTCTACATTATTTCATACTTCTAAAGTTTCAATAAGTTCCTACCCATCATTCAAGGACGAATGATCCCAAAGGGGAGATAATGTAACACCCTGCATTTTTGAGCTAGAGATTGAACTGTCGTTCCTACATGTGTAAACTCTAATCCCATGATTTATATTTGAATACATGTGTCATGATCATTATCCTAGTGTGAAGAGTGCTTATGAGGTGGAAAAATATTCATAGGAATCACTTAGAGCAAGGTTGAGCTAAGAGCCTTTGATTCGACCAAATTTTGGTATTCGATTCTACAAGGGTCAACTTTGAACGTGTATAACTTTTTACATATGTGGAATTTTGCATCTCAAGACCTACCGAATTATAGATAATTTAGTTAGCTTTCCAACTATACCAATTTTGTCTTAATCCGATATCCGGGCAAAATGATATGACCATTCTCATGAGAAACGGTAAGTGTAACACCCCGTTCTTTTAACACTAAATAATGCATTCAAAATGACCTTTAGGAAACCCGTTTCGATGGTAAACCATGTTCATATGTTATGGGTTGTGTTGGGAGTGTTTTTGGATGTTGGAAATAGGTGTGCTTCGCTAAATATACCCTCTGCTAAGGTCGTGCGTCACATGACAAACGCCAATAGCCACTGGATGAGGTGTGTTTTTGGTGTGCGCCGCACACCCTCAGGTGTGATTTTGGCGTGTGCCGCCCACCCTCAGGTGTGATTTGGCTGTGCATCACCTAGCAAAAGCCAAGTGTCAAAATTGCTCCGTTTTGACTTAGTTCAAGGGCGTTGAGGTCTTTTCACACCCCTAAATTGTTTCTAATCCTTCTTAAACGAATTAAGGGGTCTTGAAACACGTAATTTTCCACTCTTTTAACCCCAAACGTCTAGTACACGATTTAAAACCCTTCCCCTCTTCCCAAGAACAAAATTCAAGTTTCTTCCCTCAAGAACTCAAGGATTTTAGTTCCAATTTCAAACTTTCTTCAAGGATTTAAGTAATTAAGGTATGTTGGGTATTCATCAATGGGTTCTTTTCACCCATTGAGCCCAAAAACCTTCTTCTTGGTTCAAGTGTGGATTTTACTCTAACTCATGATCATCTTCTATGTAAATTATGAAATTCATCCATGTTTCTTCCTCGTTTTGCATTCAAGTTATGCTAATAATTTTATCCCATGAGAATCATGTTCCTACATGCTTGAAGTTCCAAAACCCTAGGTCATGTTTAGTTGGCATCATGTCAAATTCTCGAGTTATGCTTTAAACTGTATAAACATGATATTTTTCCAAGGTTAACTCACTCTCATGTTTACATTCATGAAATTTATCAGACTATTAAAATATCTCATGTTTTGGGTCTTTGAATTATGATTTTACGTCATTGTTTTAAGTGTTGTTATCGATGTTTTGTAATCATTTAGTGTTGGCGGGTTATGAACACCCAATACCTACATGTTTACTTACGTTTTAGACCTTTCAAGTAATGAGTCAGTCAACTCATAATTTTTATTGTTAAACTCAGTTTGTTATGATCATGTTGAGCACTATCAGTTTACATGTTCATAATTACTTTAGAATCTGTATGCATTGTTGTTTTCAAAACACCATGCCCTGAGCTTATCAGTTATCAGTGCATGCACCAGTTAGTATTTCAGTGTCTTTCAGTTAGGAGTAGGATTTAGCATCGAGTGGGAAATGTGGGTTCAGCGCATCCTCCTTCCCCAGAAACTACATGCCACCGTAGGTTTAAGGGCCTCGCCAGAGAGTGTTTTCTCTTGCCCAATATGGGCTTAGTTTAGTGATCACTCCAGTTCATGTTCTACTCTGATGGCAAGGATAGAACAGCCCTCCTCAACGTGGGTCAGACATTGGACTCCATGATAGCTCACATAGTTTATGTCGACTACATGATAGCTCCCACAGTTTTAGTCAGTATTCAGATTATCTCAGTTCACGTTTGCTTGACCAAGTAATCAGATTTCAGTAATTATTCAGTCAATTTTAAAGATTTTTCATGTTATTCAGATCATGTCAGTACATGCTACTATACTTAGTCTTGCATTCTCAGTTTTACATGTTCATGTTTTCATGCTCAGTACCCAATCATGATCCTCAGTTCAGTTTTATGGCATGTTCAGCTTTACATGAGATTTACATACAGTATTCATATTTCTACCGCTTCCTAGCTTACAAAATTATTTTCAGCATATGAACTTATAAATTTCACTATGACTTACCGTCATGTACAACCATGTTTTAAATGCATGTTTCAGTAAATAGCTTATATCCTCAATTGTAAAGCATGTTTTAAATATTTCCATGATTTAGCGCATGCCTCGATATACTCAGTACATTCCAACACGCTGACCATATATATGCATTTGTGGATACATTCCTTCATAATGTAGGTATCAGATGTAGTCCACATACCAGTATCAAACAATTCTCAGCATTCAGCCAGCAGGTGATGAGTTTTCTTATTTCAGGAACTCTAGTCCATTGCAATTCATGTGTTGTATTTTGATTATCCATATATATTAATTAGTGGTAGTTGGAGGCATGTTACAGCTATCTATAGTCAGTATAGTAGAGGCTTCATAGATAGTCAGTCAGTCATGATATGTATTCAAGTTCTTTCTTCAAATCTATCGTGTTGTAAACAAAAATATCAAAGCTTTCGTAGTGTCACGTTAATATCAGATTTTTTGGTCCGTCTGAATTACCTATGTCCATATGTAGAGCGAGTACCAAACTTTGAATCATTCATTTGACAAATTCTAAATGGAGTCCTGCAGATCAGGGAGAGAGAACATGAATGTTTTTTTCTCTTTCAAAAAAATCTCGAAATCGTGCCTTGAGGGTAGGGATGGCAATGGGGCGGGGCGGGTATGGTGCGATGTGGGTTTTAAGTTATGCGGTGCGGTGCGGATTTTAAGTTATGCGATGTGGTGCAAGTGTGGTGCGGGTTAAAGTAAATTTTTTTTAAAATGGTGCGGTGCGATGCGGGTTACGGGTATATGCGGGTTTAAATTAACAAAAAAGCTAAAAATTAATATTGTTCTCGTGAATATACCTAAAATTATATGTGTTCTTTACTTAAATTTTATGATACTTAAAACTACATGCATAACACTACAAATAAATAATTTTATAGTAGCTTTTTTAACATCTCTATTCATTTGAATAAAAATATGATATTTGATCATTACTTGTACAAGTTATACTTTTTTGACAATTTTTTAATGAAAAGTGATATAATAAAAATTAATTATTATTTTCTAGTTGTAGATTTAAAAATATTATGATTTTCAATGGAGTTACAAGTTTTTCAAAAAAAAAAGGAAAAAAATAAAAACATGGCCGATGCGGTGCAGTTATCCGCGGGTATGAATATGGGGTGAATTTATGCGGGTTTAAATGTGATGCGATGCGGTTTTAAAACTTGCGGGTTTAGTAAAAACCCGCACCACACCATTACCATCCCTACTTGAGGGGGGATTTATGTGGCGCTTTCCTAATCAAAGAGAGAGAGAGAGAGAGGACCCTTCTCCTGAAGTTACAGGGTCATTTTGCCAAGTTCCTTCTTACATGGTTCTCTCAAGTGCCTTAATATACTCTACTTTTGGGTGCTGTCAATTCACCAGGAGGATCGTCCCAACTCGAAGTTCTTTTCCTGGAAGTTCAACCATGCAGATGAACTGAAATAAGAACCAAATTTTTGGAATACCACATCTTTCATAGACAAAAGGGGATAGCATTTCAATCCAAGTTTTGGGTAAGTAACAGTATGAGTCATGTACTCTTTTCCATTCACAGCAATTAAAAAGCATTCTCTTCTTCGATTGCCAACAAATTAAGGTACAAATCTGGAGGGCTCGAAGGGATTGTACACTGCAATTGGTCCAAGCTAATTCTCTTTAGGGTTCTACAGCCATTTACAATCTTATCTAGTCGGGTTTTTTTTTCAGCATTGTATAGGTATTATGCAGCCTAAAACAGAATAATGAAAACTTTTCATACAGTGTGACTGACTAGAAGAAATTTCTCAGTTCAAATGGAAAGATGTACTCATGAACTGAGTCGTATGCTAGCTTGTAAACACAGGTTACCCTCTCCCCAGACGACTACGTCATTGTTTGATTTGACATTAATAATCACTCATCAACTTCTATCGATTCGCCGGTTTCCATCTTTTGAAGTTGATTGTTTCGAGGGGGTCAGCTTCCTAAATGAGGCATGCAGAATCATCACTGTAAATGATGCATCGATTAGCCATACGCTCTTGAAATTAGGAATAAAGCAAAAGATGAAAAGACAGTAAGATAACTAATTGGACACGAAAGCTAACATACCTGCATAACTGACTGCAATAGCTGAAAAGAGAGCCACTGGAACGTTGGTACACAATAGAATAACTGCAGTTGCTGTACAAGAAAAGCCAACTCAGTTCTCAAATTTATAGAGTATCAGAAAAATTCTGGTTGCAAAAATAAATGAATACTCGAAATTATCTAGGGAAACAAAAGCTGGCCAGTATACATTTGAAAAGACTGAGACGCGTTTCTAAAAACTAGAAGCAGAACAACAGCAACAAGACCATTGGGCTTTAAACAAAAAGTGTGAATCAAGATTTAATATGCACGCTTGTTGGAAAATGGAAATGAAGTGTACAATAACCAGACACAAAATTAATCTAACATGCATGAACTAATTTTAAACTTGCAACAAAAATTACTACTACTTGTACTGAAAATTACTAATTTCAATATCTAATATCAGACAATACTAATCTAACAATAAACATCTTAAAATGTGATTTCAACAAAACCCCGAAACATAATCCTAAATGTGAAGTAAGCCTTTGTATCTTATTGGTGAAATTGGATATTTTAAATTCAACAAATCTCCTCTTTTCTTCTTGAGAAATACTAAGATGACGGTATTTTTTACCATAAAAAGTTTCTCTTTTATCTTCTTTTATATGGAACTCTAATAAGATAGTCGAAGAGAAGTCAAAAAAAAAGCGCAGGGTCAAAATAAATAGAGCAGGACTCGCATACTAGAAGAAGAAAAGAGGGTCAATCTTGAAGATGAAATATAAGAAAAGAGAAAAAACTAAAAAAGAAAAAGAAATGGTCTATGAAAAAAGAAGTACCATAAACTCAAGAAGTGGAAGAAGATGTTGATACTACAGAAAAGACTCGTTGGCAAGGAAAACTATGTCTTTAAAATTGGATAACAACAGTAAAGCGCAAATAAAGCGTGGCGAAGTGCTCAACACGTTTTGAGCGTCGCTTCAGGGCTTAAGTGCGCTTAAAGCACACCTTTGATACCACTATTATATTCCTAAATACTTGCTCCTTTAATCTTTCAAGAATAGTTTGATCATAATCTTCCAATTATGTCCTTGTTCAATAAATGTAATCGTTATTAATTTGAAAAGAGGTATAACATTTAATTAAGGGTATATTGGTAAAATTACTTTTAATTTTATAGGAGTAAGGGATTTATTAGGGAATTTGCCCAACCCAAATGAAGCTAATAAAAAGGAATGGATGGAGTAATTAATTAGGAGTAGTAAATATATGAACGGAAAGGTTGAAGGAATGCAAATTAGAAAAATAGAAACAAGAAGGCAACAAATGATTTCTCAATTCTTATTCCCCATTTTTATGGGCTGTGACATCAGTTTAGTTTAACAATTTTCACATTTTATTTGTTTTCCTAGGAAAATCAACAAATTAAGAGGAAGAAAATACCTCGAGTTGTTGGAGTCCAGAATTCGATTAGCGATTAAAATAAACTTTGTTACTGCCTCTTCTTATTAAGGTTTTAAGAATTTTCAACACAATTTTGTTTTAAGGTGCAATTCTAATAAATCATTTTGCAGAAAAGTTTAGACACACATTATTATCCTAGCATGTAATATTTTTGTTCCAGCATTTAAATATTCTTGAGTTGTTTCTACTTTATGTAAAGAGAGATTTGATATGACTTTGATTTACATTATAATGAGTAGGTATCTGTTAATTTTTGAAGGTTTAATTGTGTTACTGGTAATCAGCATTACTCCTATTACAAGGGTGAAATCTTTTAGCAAAAGTTCAAGAAAAAAATAGGGATCTGCAAGCAATCTGCCATGAACATATTTTAGAAATAAATAATTTGTTTCAGTAATAATTTATTGAATTAAAAGTTTAAAAACAATACTCCCTCGATTCCTAATTAGTTGTCACCTTTTTAAGTTGTACACTTCTTGAGAAAAACATTAACTAATTTGATTAAATTACCCTTATTTATTACTCATCTTTATTTAACGCTTCTCGTTTTTGTACTATATTAATATCTTTTCATATTTATTACTTATGGTAAAGGTGGAAACAAACAACGTGGAAACAAACAACTAATTATGCACTGGTTTTGAGAAATAACAAGTATTAAGGAACATCTATTTTTAGTAAGGACACGGAGGGAGTAACAACTTAAGAAATTTAGGAACGGAGGGAGTAACAACTTAAGAAATTAAATAGTGAGTTATGACTTTCAGAATTCAGCTTATATATCATTGTACAGAAAAGTATATAGACACATATTATTATCCTAACATGTAATAATTTAGTTTGAGCATTCAAATATTATTGAGTTGTTTCTACTTTACAAAAAGAAAATATTGATATGTCTTTTATTTACTTTATAATGAGCAGGTAATTTAAGCATTTCCTCAATCTCTGTGGCAGAATAATGCAATTATAAAGATAACGCCTTTGCAGCTTTAAATATCGATCTATACTATTTTGCAAAATGAACTTGTATTTTTCACAGTTACATTTTCTCTTACTCATTACATGAATATGTTTCATAGAATATTGTATGCCAATTGAATGAGTTGGAAAAATTAACATAGGAAACGTCCAATGCACGTGCGTAGAACTAGCAGGATAAATACATGGCAAATGCTAAAACAGACAAAGTTAGGATCATATTATCCACCACCAATATACACGGATATAATGCTGAACCTGAATCAATTAAGAGAGTGGCACCCTAGGTGTCATTTTTTTGAGGGAGGGGGAAGGGAGAAGCACTCAAGAATATTGACTCACCACACTGAGCAATGCGAATCAAGCTTTGTTTGAAAACTGGGCGCTGCTCTAATCCCCAGCGATCTCCACATAACTTGAATAAATCCCAAAGTGCCAAACATGATATCAACCCTACAAGGGCAAGCAGCTTTTGGTACCTGTTTCCCAAATTTATCAAAATGCAATCAATACCAAAGCAATCAAATTGCACAAAAATCAAGCAACTGAAATTGAAATCCTTCAGACCAAGTATTGTCTTCAAATCTCCAAGCTCTTAACATCCTTTAGATTTAACAAGTACAAGTTCTGAAATCTAAACTCTAAAGAACTTGAACAAATCACTCAGTAACTGAAACGTTGTCCTATCCGAAACCCAAGCTTCGAAAGTGCATATATCACATACTACATATCAAATGTCTACATACATGTTTATGTCATGCAAATATATATATTCTTGTGAAAGGAAGAGAACCAAGTACGGAGTGCTTTATAACTTAAATTAAGTTCTATCCAAATCTACTGTACTCCCAGTAAGCCTTACTTAGCTCTCAAAGCCTAAGAACCTCAAAGTTCTCACCACAAAACTCGATCAATCAATCAACTAACAACTCAATCCTATATTACTTGTAGTAAGTTATAGGAATTCTCTATATCTATCCCACTCCATTTGGGTCCATTTCATACTAAGCCACGGCAGAGAGCATTCAGAACAAAGCCAACAATTCAAGTTATTGCAGAAATTCAAACAACAACAACAACATACTCAGTATGGTCCCACAAGTGGGGTCTTGGAAAGGTAGAGTGTATGCAAACCTTACCTTTACCTTTTCAGGTAGAGAGGTAGAGAGGTAGAGAGATTGTTTCTGAAAGACCCTCGGCTCAAAGAAAGCAAAAACACAACATTCATGAAGACATAAGCAATAGTAGGACTCAGTAAGAAAGTAGAGGAAAAAGAGACAAGTGATAATAGAAAAATAATAAAAATACCGAATATAATACTAATACTACTAGCCAGAGAAATCAGAACTATTTACTAATAGTGTTCTACCCAAATCCTCAACCTCCACACCCTCTTATTAAGGGTTTAAATGTAAATTGTTAATAATCAACAACAACATACCCAGTGTATTCCCACAAAATGGGGCCTAGAGAGGGTAAAGTGTACGCAGTCCATACCACTACCTCCGATGAAGGAGAGAGGTTGTTTCCAATAGACCTCGAACTCGGGACAAATAACAATATAACAAAGAAAAAACATAAAAACAAACAACAAAATAGGATAACACACCACTAGATAATAGAATAAATAAAGCATCCATAGAATAATACTATAAACTATCAATCCGAAATCACAAACATCGCTAAAACACCACAAACAGGAAACTACAAGACACATACAAATCCCTCCTCCCTACTAGTAAGGACGCACTCCTACCCACTAGCCCCCTACCCTAATTCGCGTCCTTCATACCTTTCTATCAAGGGTCATGTCTTCCGTAAGTTGTAACTATTCCATGTTAGGTCTAATCACCCTCCCTCCAATATGTTTTCACCGTACCTCTACCCCGCCTGAAAACATCTATAACCAACCTCTTCACATGCCCAAATCATCTCAGTCTTACTTTTCGCATCTTATCTTCCACCGAAGCCACTCTCAACTTCTCTCGAATAATCTCATTTTTAACCCTATCTCTCCTAGTAAGTCCACACATTCATCTCAAAATCCTTATCTCTGTCACATTCAACTTTTGGATATGAAAGTTCTTAATTGGCAAAAACTCACTTTATACAACAAAGTCAATCGAACTGTCACTCTGTAGAACTTACCTTTAAACTTAGAAGGCATCTTCTTAACACACAACACTCCCAAAGCGAGCCTCTATTCAACCACCCTGCACCAAAAAGTGCATGACATCCTCATTAATCTCTTCATTCCCCTGAATTATGTACCCAAGATACTTGAAATTATCTCTCTTGCGAATGGTCTGAGAATCTCGCTTCACTATCACGTCAACCTCATGCATCAAATCATTGAACTTACATTCCAAGTATTCCGTCTTGGTCATGCTCAACCTAAACCCTTTAGACTCTAAAGTCTGTCTCCAAACCTCCAACTTATCATTAACTTCTCCCCGGATCTCATCAATTAGCACTACGTCATCAGCAAGCAACATACACCAAGGCATCTCCCCCTTGAATGCGTTAGTCAATACATCTATCACCAAGGAGAATAAAAACGGCTAAAAGTCGATCCTGGTACAACCCTGTCTAAACAGAAAAGTGCTTTGAATCTCCTTTTACCATCCTCACACGTGTCTTCGCTCCATCGCACATGTCTTGAATCGACCTAGTGTACGCCACAAAAACACCTCTAGCCTTCAAGCACCTCCACAGAACCTCCTTGGGGACTTTGTTGTACACCTTCTCAAGATCGCTGAACATCATGTGCAAGTCATTCTTCCTCTTATACTGCTCCACTAATCTCCTCATAGGGTGAATGGCCTCAGTAGTCGAGCGACCTGACATGAAACCGAACTGATTCTCGAAAATAGTCACAATCTTCCTCAGCCTCAACTCTAGCACCCTTTTCCAAACCTTCATAGTATAATTCAACAACTTGATACCCCTATAGTTATTGCAACTCTGACTATCCCCTATGGAATCATCGTACTCTATCTCCAAGCTTCGGGCATCTTCACTATCCTAAAAATGATATTAAGCAACCTTATTGGCCACTACATACCTGTCCTACCAGTGCTCTTATAAAAGTTTGTTGAAATCTCGTCTTGCTCAATTGTCCTACCCCTACGCATCCTACGAATAGCACCCTTGACCTCTGTTAAGTCCTTAGTTTTGATGATTGACAAATTCATAATTTGGGACCTGTTCCCTGGAGCCCTTGTTGTAATGACAAATGCCTTTGAGCATTAGGAAACAGGTTGGACTCACCTGTCGCTGTCACAGTCGACAGTCCAGCTGACACATGGTACAAAAGTTGGTGAAAAGTTGTTGCCACCTTTTTGCCTCAACCAATGAGATTGCTGCTAGATTTTCTTGCGTCACAATATATAATGCTCATCTTCCTCAACAAGAAAATTAACACTTCCATATACTCACAATTAAAGATCTTTCTAAAGTGGTGCAGCACTGCAATCAAAGGCTGGAACTGTAACAAGGAACCTGTTGTTCATCGAGTTGTATCTTTATTTCCTTATTATAGTCGAGTCTTTGTATTTTTACTTCAATGCATGCCTACGCTTGCTTACGATTGTAGTAGGTGTTGTGGTGTAACTGTCTCATGTAACCATATAGAGTTAGGTGATTGTCCAAGCTAGAGTTAGCTTGAGGAGTCCGGCTAGAGTTAGCTGGGGGTGGAAGCAGTAGAGTTACTGCTTGGTTTCCTTATAATAGAGTTATTGCTAGGAAACAAAGGATTAGGAGGTTAATCCTTGAGTCTGTATTCAAGAGGTTGCTTGAATATAATGGAGTTTAAATCCTGTAGGTAGGTTGCGGTTTTTTCTCCCTTAAGCAAGGAGTTTCCACGTAATAATCCTATGTCCTTACTGTTTTGTACTCCTGCACTTATTTGTTTATCACCTAGTTCTAGTTGCGAGTGTGATTCAGGGAACAGTTCCCTGAGTCGAGGAGCAACCCACCCCAAACCCTTCATTTGGTATCCGAGAAGGTCTTCCATAATAAGGCTAACACCTTGAAAGGATCCTGAGATAGGGAGGCTTCACAAGCTGCTTACACCTCAAGAGGAAGTGAAACAGCTCGCATTGTAGAAAGGGTTCTCAAAGCGTTAGGTAAATCTGAAGATTTGTCCAAAAGAGGGAAGCAGAGGGTCACAGAGAAGTGTAGCTGGAAAACTGAGGCTGACAAGATTGCTAGTCAGGTGTTTGTAGCTTTGTGGAATGACTCATCAAGTGACTCAACTGAGTCTAACCAAAGGGAAGACATTTCCATCATGGTAATAAACGAAAAAGTGCAAGTCTCTAATGCAGTCCTTGCTTTGATGGCAGATACTGATGAAAGTGAAGATAAACCTACCACTCTCCATGACATTAGAGAAAGTTTAGAAGATTACTCCTTGAGTTGGCTAAGATCCCTTGCCTCCGCACTAATTGACTCTTTAAATAATCTTGTCAAAGATAAAAATGATCTGAAAGAGGCCTGGGAAAAGTGTGAGGAAGAGGTAATTAAGATGAGCATTCAAGTAGCTAAACTCACAAATGAAAGAAGAAGATTGATGGAAGAACTGTCAAAATGTGCAGAAGACACAATGAAACTAAATGTGCAAGTAGCAGAGCAACAAGCAACTTGTATGGCCCTTACGTGTGAAAATGATGAGCTGAACAAGATAGTAGATGAGATCTCCAAGAAGGATCTCAAGGGTAAAGGTGAAGGGAGCAAAATTCAGTTTCGGCTGGAAGAAAAACTGACAAATGTCAAGGTTGAACTGACTGTTTCAGTTGATAGAAACACAGTGTTTGAGAACACTAGTTCGGTCGAAAATTGAACTTGAGAAAGCTCACAAGTGGACTACATCTTCACAAACACTGACTGTCTCCTTCGGCCAAGAATCCAGTAGCAACAAATGATTGGGATTCAACAAACAAGAAGATGGACCCAGCTCTTTAGTCAGACATGCAACGAGCAAAGGTAATGTTTTAGGCATCCATTGTGGAAAGGATGGTCACTCAAAGGATACATGTCCCTTCAAAACCACAGCTTCAAAAGGAAGGAGTAACCAAAGATTGCCAAAAGATTTCCAACCTGGACAAGGAAAAAGCACATTTTTCCTCTTTTGGGAACCCAAACTTAAATAGGTTCCCAAGGCTAACAAGTGATTGATGATGCAAAGAAGACAAGGGGGAGCAACCAGCTCATGAATAATAACTATGGTTGGTCAGAGCTCATGATTGAATATTTGAAGATATCCCCTTGTTGAACGTCCTCAGAGGAGACTCACACTAGCCTTCTACCCTTATCCGCGACTCCACACCTTCCTATCTAGGGTCATGTCCTCAGTAAGCTGCAGTTGTTCCATGTCATGTCTAATCACCTCCCTCCAGTATTTCTTCGGCCTACCTCTACTCCTCCTGAAGTCATCCAACGCTAGCCTCTCACACCTACGAACTAGGGCATCCGCGCCCCTCTTCATCACATGCCCAAACCATCTTAGCCTTCCTTCCCGCATTTTGTCCTCCACCGAAGCCACTCCCACCTTCTCCCGGATAATCTCATTCCTAACTCTGTCCCCTCTAGTAAGCCCACACATCCAACGCAACATCCTCATTACCGCCACCTTCAATTTTTGGATGTGGGAGTGCTTGACTGACCAACACTCCGCTCCATACAACATGGTCAGACGGACTGCCTCTATAGAATTTGTCTTTAAGCTTAAAGGGCACCTTCTTATCGCACAACACTCCCGAGGCGAGCCTCCATTTCATCCAACCTGCTCTAATACGTTTAGCGACATTCGCATCAATCTCACCATCCCCTTGAATCATAGACCCAAGATACTTGAAACTGTCCCTCTTACAAACATCCTCGGAGTCCAACCTCACCACCACTTCGTCCTCCTGCCTCAAGTCACTAAACTTGCATTCCAAATACTCCGTCTTGGACCTACTCACCCTGAACCCCTTAGACTCAAGGGTTTGCCTCCAAACCTCCAATTTATCATTCACACCTCTCTGTGTCTCATCAATCAGCACTACATCATCCGCAAATAACATACACCAAGGCACCTCGCCTTGAATACTCCGCGTCAACACGTCCATCACCAACGCAAATAGGAACGAACTAAGAGTCGATCCCTGATGCAACCCTATCTCGATCGAAAAATGCTCTGAGTCTCCTCCCGCCGTCCTCACCTTGGTCTTCCCTCCATCGTACATGTCCTTAATAACTCTAATGTACGCCACCGGGAACCCTCTCACCTCCAAGCATCTCCAAAGAACCTTCCTCGAGACTTTATCATACGCGTTTTCTAGGCCGATGAACACCAAGTGTAAGTCCCTCTTCCTTTCTCTATACTGCTCCACCAATCTCCTCACCAAGTGGATTGCCGCTGTCGTCGAGCAACCAGGTAAATCCAAACTGATTCTCCTAAACGGACATGACCCTCCTCAATCTCCGCTCAACCACTCTCTCCCCACGTCATTCAAAAGTCTATAGAAATAAGACTATCATTTCCTCCTAACAAGGGTGTCCTCCACCAACACTTTACATCTTCCTTCTTGATGCACTTCACTTGATCAAGGTCACAGGCCCTCCGTTCCCTAACCTTGCCGAGCCTATACAAGTTCTTGTTCTCATCTTCTTCTCTAAAGAAGCATACAAGCTCTCGAAAGCTACTGTCTTAGCCGCTATAACCGCTAACTTAGCCTCTTTCCTAGCTAACTTATACTCCTCCCTATTCGTCCGCTTCTCTTCGCCATCCTTGCTCTCAACCAACTTTGCATAAGCCACTTTCTTAGTCTCCATCTTCCTTTTAACTTCTTCGTTCCATCAGCCTCTCGAGACACCCAACACCTCTCTAACTGTCTCCCTGATGCAATTGGCAGTTGTCTCCCACATACTATCCACATCCCCTCTACTCTCCCAAGCCCCCTTAGTTGTCAACTTCTCCCCATCTCCAAAGCAGTGGCCAAAGTCAAGCTAAAAAGGGCAGCCCGGTGCACTAAAGCTACCGCTATGCGCGGTGTCCGGAGAAGGGCCCCACCACAAGGGTGTATCGTACGCAGCCTTACCTTGCATTTCTGCCAGAGGCTGTTTTCAAGGCTTGAACCCGTGACCTCCTGGTCACATGGCAGCAACTTTACCAGTTACTCCAAGGCTCCCCTTCTGTGGCCAAAGTCAAGCTATCCCACAACAATCGTAATGGCATATACAAATACATGTCAATGTCCATATACATGTTTCCAAAGTACGCACACAAACATACACATACATAGATACATACATACATACATGAGTTCCCTACCTGAATTATCACTCAATGGTTAGCTAAACACGCCTAGACGTTGACTTGACAAAATGTTTGTCTACAAAGGTGTCTAGGCGCATTTAGTCTAGTCAACTTCTAAGTGTGTTTCACTAACCAACGGGTGATGGTCCACAATCCCAATAATTCAGGTATGAAAATAAAAAAACTGGGATAGTTTACATACATACAGAATGTATCTCTATGTATAGATGATAGAGAGAGAGAGCATACAGAGAGCACGCAAAGAAGAGCACGAATAGAGAAGCATAGTTCCGGGCATATCGTTTCACATTCTCATGAACTCTAAGCTTCGCCTGAGACGACGACGAAGGAAACGAGTAACAATCCAACGACCCAACGAATTTCACCGTCCACGACGGAGTATCACAGGAAAAATCATCGGAATTGAGTTTCGCAAACGGATTAAGCTTAATAAGCGACAATAACGTTCCAATATGCAAAAATATAAGAACAAAAACTCCGTTTGAAATTGAAACTGCAGTGGCAGCGGCGGTGGCGGAGTTAGTTATGGCGGTGGTGGTGGTGGTTGTGGTGGGTGTGGTGGTGGTGGAGTGGCGGTGGAGATCGGTGGTTCGTTGATCGAGAATTTCGAGGTAACCGGTGTCTCGGAGCCAGGATTCGAATGCGGACTCGGGTACGCTTAGAGATAACGGGTTAGCTAAGAATGCCATTGGGAAAGAAATTTGTTTTTCAGGTATTTATCTGGAGTGTTTGGTGGGAAATTTTATGAGCAACTATAACATTATTCTTGGTCTCGTGATTGTTTCCAACTTTGTAGGGGTTAAATTTGTGCTTGTGCTATTCAAAAATCATGAATCATTATTGCGAGTTTGCTGTTAGGGTTTCTTTTTTGCTTCTCTGATTGTGCACTATTTATATTGAAGTTAGATTAACTTGCTTTGCACGTTGTCCCGTCAATATCAAATTATCACACAAAATATTAGATAATTATTCATAATTAAATAAGTTTTATCTTTTGAGATACAAAAATATACTCTCAACCTTAATATTAGATTCCGACCTTGACTCGTGTTTCGATACCTAATTTTGACTCAACACATGATCTAAGATCTTGATTCTTGATCGGCATGAGAATCAAATCTGTATCCCAACTTGTGACTCGACTCTTGACCGAATTCTAAATCCTAAAATCTAACTCCCAACCCAACTTGAAACATGACCTGAGATCTTGATTCTTGACCTAACATGGAACTTGATCTTATACCCCGACTCATGACTCCAGTGTTGATCACCCAACTTCAAACCCTTAAACCCGACTCCCGACTCTCGACCCCAAACCAAATCTGAGGCTCTGGACCTGGGATTCAATCTCGACACAAACTCAACTCTGAACTCAACCTCGATGCCCAAACTTGACACCCGATTGGAGATCCCATTCCAGGACCAAACTTTCATCCTCCACTCGAGATTCAACTCCTGATTTTGGTTTCACTATTTTTCTTAAATTTGAGAAAAATAAGTATATTTAAAAGACATTTTCCAAACATATTTAATCCAACCAAACATTAAAATTGAAAAAAAAAATTCTCCATCATCTACTATAATATATATATATATATATATATATATATATATATATATATATATGTGTGTGTGTGTGTGTGTGTGTTAATATAATAAATTATAATCACCTAATTCTAAATTTAACATTGTAAGTTATTGTTTGAACCTTAAAGAATAAATTCTCACGCTATATATCGAATTGATCTTATTAAAATTATGGGATTTATACTATGGACCAGTTTGACCACAGATTTCGCAAGTAGTTTTTGGAAAAAACTTGGCGCAAGTAGTGTTTGACACTACAATTTGAAAATAATTTAAATTTGCAAATACTAGAAAATAGCATTTGGGTCAAATTTCAATTTTTGTGAACTTTTAAAAGTGAAATATGTTTTTCAAATATTATGGGCAAACACATGGGTGCAATTTTACCCAAATGACGTGCCAAAAATATTTATGAATCTATGGTCAAATGCTACAAGTTGTTCTTTTCTTTTTCTTATTGATAAATAGATTAAAGTTATGATGTATTATGAATCAAATAGCACTCAAATTAGTTGTTGGCTAGCCTATCGATTTTGCTTGTTCGACTGTTTTACGAATATTTTCTGACTTTACAGTGTGGTTCAATCTTTTTTTATGAAGGAATAATAAAATGCAAAAGTTGATATAATTAATTTAAGTGTAAGGATCTTAAATTGTATGTCGATGTATAAGAAATTAAGGATCTCAGGAGGAAGTTGATGTAATTTATTTAAGTGTATGGATCTTAAATTGTATCCTGATGTATAAGAAATTAAGGATCTTAGGAGGTAAGACTAACTTTTGAGGTATGTTTGTGCTAAGCCTGTCAAACGGGCCGATTTGATCCAGCCCAGACCAGTAAGCCCGACCCACTAAGAAAACCCAACCCGGTTTGACCCAGGCCGGTGAGCCCCCGGGCTACAGGGCTGCCGATTTCGGGTTGGGCCAAAAAAAATTTAGGCCCGAATTTGACCCGGACCAGGCCCATCGGTTGCCCGGCCCGATTTATTTATTTTTTTTAATTAAAACTCAATTTGATCGTTTGGGCCAAGTGGACCGTTGGGTCCAACGGCTATATAGCCGTTTGGAGGCTCCAACAACCATATGGCCCATTTTAAAATAATAATAATAATAATAATAATAATTTAAATTTATTTTTTAAATCCAAAAAAATTCCTATAAATATCCTACACTTTCAAATCATTTTCCACACAATTCTCATTCTCTCAAATTCATTTTCTCTTAAATATTCATACTTGCTCCTAAAGTGCTCAATTTTATTTTTTAATTTTGCGATTACAAATACGAGTGAAAGTTTCTAAAGTCGCAACTTTCGATACTTCTAAAATTTGGTATTGTCGTTTCATCTCTTACTTTTAATTTTTAATTAGTGTATTAATTGTTGAATATTTATTTTTATTATTTTTTGTGTATTTTGAATATTTTTTAGTTTGATTTATACTATGGATAAATTAAGAAACCTTAGTAAAAGTGTCAAAAAAAATTATTCTGAAAGTGGTAGTGGTAGTAAAACATGAATTGGTGGTTGTGGAGGTAGTTCAAGTAGTAGATATACCTGTGTGCCTCAGGTACCGCTTAGTCAACCTTTTGAGGAAGAAGTAGGTGCAGGTGCTCACGATATGAATTATGCAGAAGCTTGGAAAAATTACGGTATAGAAGAAGAAAATGAAGTAGATGCGGTTAATTTAGATGAAAATGATGAAAATATTGGTGAGACACCCGCAGTAGGAAATGCTAATTTTAGATCTGAATCGGTTAATCTTCCTCCCCGTCCTCTCGTTGTCCTTAAAAGTTGTAGAAAAACTAGCATTGCATGGAAATTTTTTTACACCTATAGAAGAAAAAACTAAGGTGCAATGCAATATTTGTCAACAAGTATATGATCATAAAAGAGGAAGCAATCAAGGGGGTACGAGTTCGTTAATGAGATATATAAGAGAGAATCACCAAAGAGAGTTATTTATTGCAAAAGGTGGTGAGACTTTTGGTGGGCCAACACAAACTATAATGGACCCAACAATCGGTCAGTTAATTAAGAATTACAATAAATTGAGGGACCGGGAAGAAATAGCAAAAATGGTAGTTGTGGGTTGTTTGCTTTTCACTTTTCCTTATTCGGATGCTTTTATTCATTATATTCAAGCATTATAATCTTATGTGTAATGGTATTTTAACCATTACTTGTCACTGGATAGATAATAATTTTGTTATACAAAAACGTATTTTAGTTTTTTTGTATGATGAAGATCGTAGATATACTAGAGAATTTATTGTTGAATCTATTAGTAAAGTTGTAAAATTTTATGGTATTGAAAGAAAAGTTGTATGTATTGCTTTTGATAATGCTTCTAACAACAAGACTGCTATTGAAAAGTTAAAAAATGATCTCTCTACGCCATTACCTGAAATATTTCATGTTAGGTGTGCTTGTCATATATATAATTTAATTGTAAGAGATAGTCTTGAATTTTTTGAGTTTTATATTGAAAAGATTCGGCTTGCTGTTGGCTTTAGTCAAGGAAATAATCGGAAAAAAAGAGTGAGAGAATTTAATGTTAAATGTGAACAAAATGAACTTACGCCGATATTTATACCTGAAGAATGTGATACTAGATGAAATGCTACGTATGATTATTTAAAAACTTGTCTTGCTTATAAAGTTCCTATTACATTGACTTTTAACTAATTTTGTGGTTCATTTGCTGATTCGACTGAATGTATGCTACATGATTCTAATTGGGCTGCAATTAGTGATCTTGTTAAGTTTTTGAAAAAAAATTATATAGCTACGGTTGAATTTTTCGGTGCTTATTATCCTACTGTTTGTAATATTTTAGTATATATAGCCGATATTTCTGCTTTACTCAAAGAATTTAAGAACAAAGAAGGTTACAAAGAAGCTGTTAGTGCTATGTTTGCTAAATTTAAAAAATATTTTTTTTCGATTCCCCCTATTTACTTGGTTAGTGCTATACTAAATCCATGTATGAAATATCATACTATGTGTCACTTTAGTTCTCTTATTTATTCTAACTTAGAGATAAATGCTAACAATAATTCTGAAGATGAAGAACAAGAACAACCAAATTTATTTACAGCTATGAGTGATGCGAACATTTATATAGAAAAATTATATAATCATCATGCCGATTTACTTGATGTAGTTGTACCGACAAATATCATTCCAACTGTCGCTCCTCATACTCCCGAGGAGCCATCATCTTCTAAAAGGCCGACACATAGTGATTTTTCTAATTACTTTTATGATTTAAATATTTGGAACAATGTTGAGGCGAGAACTTACACAACAACCTCTCGGGAAGAGCTTAAGTATTATCTTCGAACACCGATAGAGGATCGTAGATGACGGATCAATGCGTTGGACTGGTGGAAGAATTATGAAAGACAATATCCTGTGCTTTCAAGATTAGTTAGAGATATATTGAATGTTCCAATGTCAACTGTTGCATCGGAGAGCGCTTTTAGTCAGGAAAGACAACAGCTTGGGGACAACCGACACTCATTGAGGAGCAATGATATGAATGTTCTAGCTTGCCTCAGAGATTGAATTAGAGCGGAACGAAGAAATCAAGGAATGGAGGTGGAGCCGAAATACAAATAGAATCTTGAAGAAATTATAACTTCAATGGAGAACTCAGCACAATCAAGTCCAATGCATGGTTTTGCCCCCATTGATTTTGACTATCCTATGCCAGTTCCCGTTAATATCAACATGAATGAGTTGGAAAAAATGATGCAAAATTTGTAGATTTTATATTCATGTAAATTATAAATTTGTATCATTTTGCAATCAATAAAATACAACATTCATTTACTCCTTACTTTGTATTTTTTTTTCATTTAAATTAAATTTCTGGTTTGAATTAAATACTTAGTTTTAATATATTACTAATTTACTATCAAACTTTACACTAAGTAATAGACAATTAAACATAACAAATATAAATACACATAATGAAAAAATAAATTTCTTTTATGTTAAAAAACTCAAGTATTATTATATTAAGTAGCACATTTTCTATAGTCTCTAAATTATATATATTTAACGTATATATATAGTGTATATAGGTTGTATGTATATCATTTCAACTTTCAAGTGATATTTTAAGTAGTATATATTCTACCTATATGTCTATATATTTTTTATATATTAAAATAGTATATATTTAATGTGTATATGTTTTAAAAGTAGTATAATATGTAGTGCATATATGACTATATGTTATATGCGTATATATTTTCTATAGACTCTAAAGTAGTATATATATTTAATGTATACATGTGTATGTGTATTCAAAAGTAGTATATATATAGTGTATATATGTTGTATATATATATTATTTAAAGTAGTACATATATTATATCGTACGTATATATGTGTACATATTTTGTATACACTAAAGTAATATATATTTAACGTATACATGTGTATATATTTTCTAAAGTAGTATGTATATAGCGTATATATGTTGTATATATATTATTTAAAGTAGTATATATATTGTATGGTACGTATACATGTGTATATATTCTCTATAGACTCTAAAGTCGTATTTATTTAACGTATACATGTGTATATGTTTTCTAAAGTAGTATATATATAGTGTATATATTCTCTGTGTATATTATTTAAAGTAGTACATATATTGTATTGTACGTATATATGTGTATATATTTTCAATAGACTCTAAAGTAGTATATATATTTAATGTATACATGTGTATATGTATTCAAATTTTCAAAGTAGTATATATATAGTGTATGTATGTTGTATGTATATTATTTAAAGTATTACATATATTACATCGTACGTATATATGTGTACATATTTTGTATACACTCTAAAGTAGTATATATATTTAACGTATTGTCGTATACATGTGTATATGTTTTCTAATGTAGTATATATATAGTGTATATATGTTGTGTGTATATTGTTTAACGTATTTAAAATGTATATAGGTGGGTATATATAGTGTAAATTGGAAAAAAAACTTTTAATTTCGATTTTTTTTACGTTTGACCTATTTTGACCGGGTTGGACCAGTGTAAGTATAATAGGCCGGTCCCGGTTTGTTTTATAAAAAAAATACTATTGGGCTCGGTACCGGATTGAACCGGCCGATTAAAACAGGCCCGAAACCAGATCGGCCCACAAACCGGTTAAATAACATGGGCCGGTTTCGGGTAGACCCAGCGCAGCCCCGTTGACAGACTTAGACTTTGTGCGTGATGTGATTTGGGTTTTTTGTTATAAGAGTAAAAAAACTACATGTTCTTCTTGATCAATTGATTTTGATAGGATCATCAACTGAATCAAAATCATCAAAAGTATGGTTATGAAAAAGTGGTTATTTAAATCCGTCTCCAACTTCTGTTCATGTTTCTTAGAATGTTATTATATTCTCCAAACAAAGATGATTAAAAATTCCTTGCTATAATGCACCATAACACACTAGACATGCTTTTGTCTCAAACATTTAACTTTGTTGCATTCAATTTCAAAGTTCAAAGGAGTCCGTATATTTGCTAATGGATATTCTTGAAGAAACATGGCAGACGTAGACCAAAACAACTTCTACAAACATTAACGAAATAGGATTTCATTATTTAGACTTTGTCTTCTGAATTTATGGATTTTGAAACATACTTATGTTTAAAAAAAGAGAGAAGTTTAGAGCTTGTTTGGATAGGATTAAAAAAATAATTTTTATCTTAAGTAATTAAAAACTCAAAATAAGTGCTTATAAATTAAATAGATAAGTGTTTGGATAGAAGTATTGAAAATAAAAAAAAGTTATTGATGTGTTTGTTAAACAAATGATGTTAAGCACTTTTTTGTTGTCAAAATCACTTAAATTTCCTTAAAGTTGTTAACACCATAAATAAGGTGAATTATTTTTTAATTCTAATAATTCAAAAATAATTTCTATTTAAATGCATGACACGATCTGAACCAGGGCCTGACCGTGTCGGGTACCTCAAATCCAACCAGGATTGGAGGCCACCCCCATTTCCCCGACCACCAAGCACCTTACATCCCTTGTCGGATGAATTTAGAGCATATAACAAGATAAAGAATAAAGTTCAAGGATTCTAATATAAGAATTTAAACAACCACCAACATTCGCCCCCAAGTCCACAGTAATGTCCAACAAAGCTTCTAACCAAAATCAAAGAATATCCAGTCGAGACATGCCCCTGACCATAGGCAAAACCAAGTCCAAAGAAATAGTCAAAACATGAAATAAACCAAAGCATGAAATGGGGTCTTCCGAAATATGGAAGTTCACCACTTCAGTCTGACTCACGAGCTGATTTCGAATCTTAGTCAAAGTGTAGGAGAGGTAGAAGTATGGTCAGTTCCTGCATCGCGTGGGGATACAACGTTCGAAAATGATTAGCAGGGTGAACCCTAGCATGTAACTCAAGGATAAGGATAAAATAATGTCATCAATTCAAAACCAAGCCAAACCAAAGAACATGTACACACCCGTGCACATCCATGTATATACATATAGATATAATGCTGGGATAGGGAACAGGCTTAGCATGAACTTTAAAACTTTAACCTGAGTTTGTGTAGATTTACCGTCACAAATCCACCCATGGGTTATATGGATCCAGTGTTACCCCTCAATGAGCCCCAATGTGTGTTGGCCGCACGAGCCGGAGATATCATAAATGATCGGGGATTCCCTTGTACCCTTCACCCTTCATGATACATATATATGAATATACACTTGGTGGATTCCTTTGTACCCCACAAGTACATGGTCATCAATATCAACCCTCATGTCGGCAAATATTAGTTTTCAGGTGCAGTCCTTCGGACTCACACCTTCATGACTAGCTAACACAACCCCCATTATTGCCCAATTAAATTATGTAACACATAATCTAACCACCAATATCAGAATTCAAACATTAAGGCATTATTAAGTGGTATCGTCATACAGACCATAACTTGCAAGCAATTTTATTAGCCAACACTTAGGAGATTCCCATGTACCCCGTAGACTCCATTATTAAAATCACTTGGGAGATTCTCGTGTACCCCACAAATTTTTCAAAATCATCCTTAATCAATTAACCATTTATGTCATGCATTAGTTTCAAGAAACAAATCAAACCAAGTAATAATGTATAAACCAAAATCAATTATGCAAGTTGTTACCTATTTTCATACAAAACCAATTAATTTGGGAATTCCTTTGTACCCCGATTTCCATCCACCATTCCCTTGCAACCCCAATGCATTTACTAACCATCAATTTAAGCACAATAGTTTCATAGATATATGGAAAAGTATTTAAACAATTTATATTAAAAACCCTCAACCCATAGTTCAAAACCCAACATCAATATCTCATGAACAATACTTTAAATCACATGCTTTTACAAAATTGACAATGAAGGAAGAGTAACATGCCTGAAATACTAAGAAATTTGGAGAAGAAAGCAGCCTTAGAACCTTATATGACCACTTTTTTTAAAACTCTAGCCTTAACTTAAACTGAGAGAGAATTTGGGAGTGTTCTATTGGGAATGATGTGATAATAAAGCCTCAAGGAAGGCTTTAAGTCGTGGGGTCCAAGGGGTGAAATTGGAAAATGCCTAGAGTGCCTCAACTTAAAAACTGAAAAAGTGTTGTCTTTGATTATGAGTCAACCATCGACTCATAACTTTCCTTACGACTCATCACCATGAGTCATAACCAAGGTAGTACCACCAAGGAATCCCACACTGTTATCCTTACGACTCAACCACATGACTCGTAATAGGACCTTACGACTCATAGGGTCCAGTCGTAATTAACACAAAACCTAAATTGGGACTTACACTGGACACCCTATGACTACACCTAATGACTCGCAACGTATCCTTACGACTCTTAGTGAGCCACTCGTACTCAGAGCAGAATCAAGCCACAAACTTACTAGTTAGATTACGACTCATCCCAACGGCTCGTTAGGACACTCTACGACTCATAAGATCCAATCGTAACCAGGCCATTGAGTTAGAAGCTCAAATAATTTTCAAGGGCAAAAAATCTAAGGTATTTTAATGCACTTTTAACTAAAGTGATTATGTGAGGTCGATTTATAAATATAGGTTATTTTTTATTTTTAAATGTTAAAAAATAAAAATTTCAGGACATTTTTTATATAAAAATATATTGAAATCTTGTAATAATTTGGCTACGCTAAAAAATATGTAAACCTCTGATGTAATTATGGGTTCGTTGAAAAATAAAGGAGAACGATGAAGAGAAAATTGGAGGAAAAAGCTGAAAAGAAGTAACAAAGAGAAAAAGAAGAAAATTTATATATTTAAGGGCTAAAAGTTCATGATATTATTGGTGTTATCTCATGTTTTGATGATGACTGAATGATATCGGAGGACCAGGTCCCTCGCCTACTTTGACCAGGTACAACTATCACATTCTACAAAATTTTGTCTGATAGTGCAATAATTGTGCAGGTGTACAGTGTACCAGAATATACATCTGGTCCAATAAAAATTCTATCACTCAATCTACACTACTATAAATACATAAGAATGCTATTTCCTCCATAGTTTTTGCAAATTAAAGAATCTCACAGTGACGACAAAAACTCTCTCTAAGTTTAAGTTCTAAATCTCTTCATATTTATAGTGTAGGTGTTATTGAGTCGAGTCTTATAATCAATTTACTCAAGGATTAAGAGTAAAACTTTTCTTTTGTTTTTGAGTTTCTTAGGTAGAGTTATCTGAATTTGTGTTGGTTAGAGTTAACCAATATTGAGAGTGACATTGACAGAGTTGTCAAGAGGTGATTGTAATAAAGTTATTTACAAATTAGAGAAACTTAGAGTTCAGTTCGAATGAAGTCTGTAATCAAGATGTGTTTTTATTATAGTGGAGTTTGAGAGCCTGTGAGTACAGGTTGTGGTTTTTTCTCTCTTGAGTAAGGAGGTTTCTACGTAAATAATTATGTTGATTTATTTACTGCATCTTTGTGTGCTTGTTGCTTTATTGTCATATAATTCACTTTCGGGACCTGGTCCCTTAGTGATGGTGTACCCTTCACGTTTTAACAATTGGTATCAAAGCGAGGACACTCTAAAAGGTTAACACCCAGAGTGAATTCTTGATCATGGCTGCACCACCTAATCTGGAGGAGGGATAATCTACTACTAGGCTACCCCATTTCAATGGGCAATACTATGGGTGGTGGAAAATTAGGATGTATGATTTCATTATGGCTAAGGATGGAGAGATAATGGATGTGATACTTGATGGTCCCCATGTGCCAGTATGAGAAGTCAAAGAAGAAGACATAACTAGAATGATTGTTAAAACCAGGAGAGAATATGATGATGAAAATTGTAAGAAGATTGAAAAGAACTTCAAGGCCAAAAAATTATTGGTTGGTGGGATAGGACTAGATGAATACAATTCTTGTGAGAATGACAAAGAGATCTGGGACTACCTGAGAACAGATCATGAAAGAGCAACTGATGTAAATGAATCAAAAGTGGATATGTTGACCACTTAGTATGAAGTCTTCCTTATGAAGGAGGGTAAAACTATTCAAGAGATGCACACAAGATTCACTTCAATCACAAATAAGTTGCATTGCCTTGGTGAAGTTATTTCCCTGCATAAACAAGTA
Organism: Capsicum pubescens; assembly: GCA_030864215.1. Taxonomy (NCBI): domain Eukaryota; kingdom Viridiplantae; phylum Streptophyta; class Magnoliopsida; order Solanales; family Solanaceae; genus Capsicum; species Capsicum pubescens. The sequence continues at coordinate 255,753,095 of CM061540.1, read as the reverse complement.
AGGAAAATTCTGAACTTCTTCCTAAGTCATGGGAGAGAAAAGTTGATGTTATCTCTGAGGCTAGAAATTTAAAGATACTCACCATGGATGAATTAATTGGGAACTTGAAAATCTATGAGTTGAAAAAACAAAGGTCAAGAAAAGAAGGAGGTTAAAAGAGAAAAGTCACTAGCCTTAAAAGCTTCAAAGTCTGAGTCCAGTGATGAAGATATTGATGTTGCTTACTTAGATAAAAGGATTGTGAAGGTCATGAAAAAAAAATGGTCAATAGCAAAGAAGAGGAAACAACAGTAGAAAAAGGGCACTATTGAAGTTTATCACAAATATGGAAAACTTGAACATTTTATCAAAGATTGTCCTTTGCACAAAATGGATTATCAAAAGTACTTGAAATCATAAGGAGATAAAGGAAAACGGAAGGACCAGGTCCCCAAGAAGGAAAGTAGTTGTTGATTATGTAGTTAAGAAAGCCCTGGCTATCTAGGAGATACCTCAAGTGAATCTGCTGAATCCGAAAAGATTGATGATACTTCCATATTAGCTGGGGAAGTAGTGAAATATCCTACAACTCTCTTTTTGTTCTCATGGTAAAATCAGATGAATAAGTAGAGAATGAGGTAACTCGTTTTTATATTAAGCAGAACTTGAATGATTATTCCCCTAAGAAGATGAAGAAAATCGTAAATATCTTGATTGATTATGTATGTGAGCTTAATTATGAGAGAGAATTACTTGAAGATAAGGGAGAAATCTAGAACATGAAAATTAGCCTTAATCATTCAGTTTTCTAAAGTATGAGAACAGTCATTAAAATTAAAATCTGAAAACAAGGATTTGATGGATAAACTAAAGAAGATAGTTGAGTCTAATGGGAAGGGAAAAAAATAAGCTTTAAATTGATCTTGAAGAAAAGTTGAAGAATTCTCAAAAGCTTCTTATGACTGCACTCCATAATAATGAAGAATTAAAAAGGACCTGGTCCGTATAAAAGAAGATCTTACAAAATCTATAAAATGTAGCACATCTTCACAAATCCTTACAAATCTAAACAGTCAGAGTATCAATAATTATAAAGGTCTTGGGTATCAGTACAACACTCATGCTCTTAAGTCCCAAGGCAAGCATGTCTCTATTTCTAAAAATAAGGCCAATAATCATTTATGCACTCACTGTATCAGGAATGGTCACTTGAAGAAGAAATGTCAGGGATGGCTTAGAGTTAAAATGAACGTTGCTAGATATGTCCAGCTAAAGCAGTCTTTCCCCAAGGGATCTAATTCCTTGAAAAATTATAAGAAGAATAAATTACCTAACTGGACCAAGAAAGCTGTGATCACTCTTTTGTCTTTCTTTTGGGAACTCAGACTCAAGTGGGTTCCCAAATCTAACAAATGACCTCTGTATGCAGGTGGGAGTAAGAGAAGGCAGTCAAAGCCGGTTCATGGATAGTGGATGCTCTAAGCATATGACTGGAAGAACTAACTATTTTCTCTCACTCAATGCACTTCAAGGTGGAGGTATCTCCTTTGAAAATAAAAAGAAAAGCTATATTCATGGTGTTGGAAAGATAGGGAAATCCTTAAATCACGCCATTGAGGATGTGTATTATGTGAATGGTTTAAAGTACAGTCTTCTAAGTATGTCCCAAATCTGTGACAAAGGAAATAAAGTGAAGCTCCTATCTGATGGGTGTACTTTGTCCAATTTGAAATTTAGGAAAGTTATACTCAAAGCTAAAAGGTGTAAGAATATATATGTGGTTGATTTAGACTCAGTAGTTGATTGTGAATTAACATGCCTAAGTGCTCAAAGTGAAACTATTGATTTGTGGCACAAAAGGTTGAGATATGTAAGTTCCTCTCTACTTAACAAACTAATCTCAAAGGACCTGGTCCATGGTGTTCCAAACCTGCAGTTTTTAGAAAATAATATTTATGATGCTTATGTCAAAGGAAAACAAACCAAATCATCCTTTAAGAAGAAGAAGTAGGTAAGTACCACAAGACCCCTTAAATTATTGCACATGGAATTTTGTGGACCTATCAAAGTTCAAAGTAGAGGTGAGAAAAGATATGTGTTTGTTATTGTGGATGAATACTTAAGATTCACTTGGACCATGTTCCTAAAAGCTAAGGATGAAGCTTATGAAGTACCGATGGTCTTTACCAAACAAATTTAGGTGAAGCTGAACAACAAGATTACAGGATTCAGATCTGATCATAAACTGAGTTTGAGAATTTCAAAGTTGAAGAATTCTATGCTTAAAAAGGAATTAGTCACAACTTCTCTTCTCCAAGAACTCTTCAACAAAATGGAGTGGTTGAAAAAAAGAATAGGACACTCATAAAATTGCCAGGACTATGTTGATTGATAGTGGCCTTTCAAAAGTTTTTGGGCTGAAGCTGTCAATACTATCGGTTATATGACCAATAGATGCTTGACCAGATCTCTCTTGAACAAAACTCCATATGAACTTATTTTCGACAAAAAAGCGAAACTTGATTATTTTAGGCCCTTTGGGTGCAAATGTTTTATTCTAAATAATGGAAAGAATGAGATTGGGAAATTCGACTCCGAAAGTGATGAAGTTGCATTTGTAGGCTACTCCTCAACAAGCATATAGAGTCTTCAACAAAAGGACTCTGTGTATGGAGGAAAATGTACATATGGTTTTTGATAAATCAAAAAAGTTAAAAGATTCTGCTGGAGGTGAAGATTCCGTCATGAATGGATTTATTCCTATTCAAAGGGATGGTATAGCTGAAGCTGAAGTCCAAGAACATAATGATACAGTTGTAGATAAAGAAAGTGATGGTGAATTAGGTCCTTAGTTGCTAAATCCAAATTTAGAAGAGGAACATCAAGAAGAACCTGTTCAAAATCCTCAAGGACCTGGTCCCAATAGACCTCGGTCAAAAAGATTAAATTGGAAGCATAAATCTTCTCACTCCCTTGAAAATCTGACCTCTCCCTTGGAATCTGGAATGCAAAGAAGAGCTCAAGCTAGGAATTTTATGGATTTCTCAGCCTTCTTGTCATAGGTTGAGCACAAAAATGTAAAAAATCCCTAAAATATGCTGACTAGATTAATGTTATGCAAGAACAACTTCAACAATTTGAAAGGGGCAAAGTTTGGCACCTAGTCCCCAAGCCTATTGACAGAACAATCATTGGGATAAAATGGGTGTACAGAATCAAACAAGATAAACATGACACTATCAGTGGAAGTAAAGCAAGGGATGTTATTCAAGGATATAATTAAGAGAAAGGTATTGACTATGATGAGATTGTTGCTTCTATTGCAAGGATGGAAGTAATTAGAATTCTTATTGCTTTTGCTGCTTATATGGGTTTCAAATTCTTCCAAATAGATGTCAAGAGTGCCTTTTTAAATGGTAGTTTGAAAAAAAAAATTTATGTCAAACAACCTCTAGGTTTTGAGGATGTTGATTTCCTGCATCATGTGCTGAAGCTGGATAAGGCTCTCTATGGGTTGAAGCAGGCACCTAGAGATTGGTATGAGAGATTATCAAAGTTTCTTCTGAAAAATAGTTTTAAAAGGGGAAAAATTAAAAATACCCTCTTTCTGAAGTCCAGAGGGAACAACTTGCTAATTGTGCAAATCTATGTTGATGACATAATCTTTGAAGTAACCTTTAAATCTCTATGTGGAGAATTTGCCAAATTAATGGTGAGTGAGTTTGAAATAAGCATGATAGGTGAATTGATCTTCTTCCTAGGGCTTCAAATTTAAAAGATATCCCAAGGTACAATGATTTGTCAAGAAAAATATATCATAGAGCTACTGAATAAATACAATATGTGAGATGTCAAGCCAATTGATACTTCCATTAGAACCAATTCAAAGATAGGCAATGATGAACATGGTCCTCAATTAATGAGACCATCTATAGAGAAATTGTTGGAACCTTATTATACCTCACTTCTAGTAGACCAAATATTGTGTTTAGTGTTAGTATGTGTGCTAGATTTCAGACATGTAAATCTAAAAGCAGCCAAGAGAATTCTCAAGCATCTGAAAGGGATAGGGGACTTGATCCTGTTTATCCATCTGAAGATAATTTTAATCTATTAGGTTATGCTGATGCTGATTATGTTGGGTACTTGGTGGACATAAAGATTACCTCAGGAATGGCTCATTTCCTTGGACCCTCTCTAATTTTCTAGGGATCTAAGAAACAAAATTCAGTTGCACTATCTACTACTGAAGTTAAATATGTTGCTGCAACTTCTTGTTGTGTTCAATTTTTATGGATCAAACAGCAACTGGAGGATTTTAGGATTGTCTCTGATCCTATTCCCTTGATGTGTGGCAATACAAGTTCTCTAAACATGGCTAAAAACCCAGTGCAACATAAAAGGACAAATCATATTGACGTGAGGCATCATTTCCTGAGAGACAATATTTAAAAAGGAGCCATTTTCATGAATTTTATAAGACTGAAGATCAGGTAGCTGACATCTTCATAAAGGCTCTTCATAAGGAGAAATTTTTGAAGAATAGGCTGAGGTTGGGTTTGATCAAGATGAATTAACCTACTTGGTGGATCAATTTCTTCAATTCATTGGCTATGATTAGAAGATAGGTATCCTTGATAAATTTGTGTTTTTTAGTGTAACTCAGTACCATACCATTTTAGGTATACACGCATGGTAAAACCACTTTAAAGGGGAACAGATGAGATAGACACAATATAAAATATTCACTCAAGCGAGGGAGGGACCTGGTCCCGTACCACAGGTTAGTATCATTAATGTGCACTTTCAAAATATATAAACTTTTGTCTGAAAAAGCCATATTTTTTCCCTTCTATATCTGAAAGTTGTCAAATCCTCTGAAAAATAAAGAGTTGCACCTATTGAGACCAGAAACATCCTATACCCTTTAATCTCAAACGTTGCAATCTTTTCTTCCTTTAAATACAAAATCAAATTCCTTTTTCCACTCACTTTTCCAAAATTAACTTTTAAACTTTTCTCTCTCAAAAACAAATTTTTTTCCTCTTCTGAAAAAATTATCTTTCCTTATTTTAAATAATCTATCAAAATTTCAAATTACTAACAAAACCTCGTCCTTAAGTACCTCATATGAAGCCGAGTCTGTCCAAACCTCTTCTCTTCTCTCTAAAATACCAATTATTGAGTCGTCTTCCTTACTTGTCACTAAGGAAGGATCTACCATGGAAGAATCCCCAAAAATAGTAAAACCTACCTCTAAAATAGTTGTTATGGTTGACCAAAGAGAAGTCTATGGGTTACCCATAGAAGTTAAGTTCCCTCAAAACCCCGTTCCTTTGGAAAAAACAGAAAGACTGACCATTCTGAAACTCTGAACGAATCTAGTTCTCCCACCCTTTCTGATTCAAACCCTATCCTTTCCCAATTGATGAAGATCTACCAGTAAAAAAATCAAACCCCGCTAGTAGTGAGTTAGCTGGAGAGGATTGGGTTGGTGAGAACTCAATTTTGCTGTCAAATGACCCTAGGGAGAGTTTTATAGGGCTGGAGAAATAAGTTGTTGGCGATGAAAATATTCTCCCCACAGGTGATTTATCTCCTAAAGTCGATGAGCCTATTGATTCATTTATTCTATCTCCTAATAAAGATGAGGATGACTTACCTTTAAAGTGGTCAGTACAAAAACAAAGAGGCAGTAAAGGAAAGGGGGAAGTGGAGGAGACAGGGAAAGTAACTAAAACTTACGCAACAAGTAGTGTTGAAAATAAGCTCAGGGGGGATGTTATAAAGGCAAATAAGTCTGGAACTATTAAAAGAAAAAGGTTAAAGAGGGGGATTGTTATTGAGGAAGAAAATGTAAAAGTGGTTGAAGTTAGTGAAGAAGAGGAAGAGATTGATATTGATACTGCTGCTGCAACAAAAAAAGAAGAAGAAAGAAGTTCAAGATGAAGGAAGGACCAGGTCCTCCCTAACAAAATCAAGGAGTCCCATCGGTATGAAACAAAAACATAGAGCTGTGAAAAAGGAAGAAAGTAACTCGGAGACCTGGTCCTAAGAAGAGAAAATGGCTGAATAAAAACCTGGTAGTCGTTCTAAAAGAAAAAAAGTGGAGCAAGTAGAGAAAAGTTGACTTGGGAAAAAAGAAATGAGATTGAGAACTTAGAAGGTATTGACTGGGAGAGTCTTTGACTCTAGGATTTTTTAGAAACCTGATATGGTGGAGTTAGTTGAGTATGTTAGACATCAGGTTGCTCCTCCTAGAGGAATCAGTTCCCTCTGTCTTTGAAGGTGAAGCGAGGCAATTCTACTGTACAATAAAGTTCTCAAGTGATGGACTGAGCTTAACTGCTTTAGTTCAAGGGAAGAAACTGAAATTAGATGAAGAGATTCTTAGAAAAATTCTAGATGTTCCCATAATTAGTGTGAGGATTGTGTTAAATCAACACCCCTCAACAAAATTCATGGTTGATGCTAGGGGTGTACAAACCGAACCGTTAAGTCAAACCGAACCGATGAATCAAACCAAACCGAGGAAAAAACCCGACTTATAGTTTAGTTTGATTGGTTTGGTGTTGGAAAAAAAAATTGATCATTCTTGATTTGGTTTAGTATTAGAAAAAATAAAATCAAACCGAACCGACGTAATACATATATAATTTTATTTTTTTATACGTAAAAAAATATTACTTATAATCTACTTTCTGATTACTTTTATTATTTTTTTATATTCAGAAAATAGATATATATATTCTTGGGCCTTTAATTATAATATTTTTCCATTAATAACAAATTAATACAAAGCTCAATATCTATATCTATATCTATATCTATATCTATATCTATATCTATATCTATATCTATATCTATATCTATATCTATATCTATATCTATATCTATATCTATATCTATATCTATATCTATATCTATATCTATATCTATATCTATATCTATATCTATATCTATATCTATATCTATATCTATATCTATATCTATATCTATATCTATATCTATATCTATATCTATATCTATATCTATATCTATATCTATATCTATATCTATATCTATATCTATAATAACAAATTAATACAAAGCTCAATATCTATATCTATATCTATATCTATATCTATATCTATATCTATATCTATATCTATATCTATATCTATATCTATATCTATATCTATATCTATATCTATATCTATATCTATATCTATATCTATATCTATATCTATATCTATATCTATATCTATATCTATATCTATATCTATATCTATATCTATATCTATATCTATATCTATATCTATATCTATATCTATATCTATATCTATATCTATATCTATATCTATATCTATATCTATATCTATATCTATATCTATATTTATATCTATATCTATCTATATCTATAATATATTAAAAGTGTGAAGAAATGTTATTTGAACTTTTTGCCCTTCATTAAAAGTTTTCGCTTTAGATAAAATTATCTTTTCACTATTTTTTTCTAATTTTTAAAAGTTAATAATTAATTAATATATATTTATGGTAAAACCTTTTCTTATTAGAAGTCGTTAGAATTAATGACAACTAATACTTTTTCATTAGTTTAAGAATTATAAAACAACTAAATTTGATTTTAATAAGATTTGAAAAATCTAGAAACAAATATAAAAGCCATAGAATAAGAAAATTTTAATAAGTATTAAATTTTAAAAAGTTTTAAATACGTAATAAGAAACGTCTTTTTATTATTTTATCAAATTATTATTTAACTATTTTTACTAAAAAAACACATCCCACCTCAAAAAGAAAAAAAATAAGTAGTGCCAGATTGTAGTTAGCATACGACCTAATTTCTTTCTTTTAAGTATGATTTTTTATTTAATTAGGAGTCCTTAATTTTCTTTTCTTTTAAGTTTCATTTGTCTTGATTTTCTATAATAATTAGTTTTTTATGAAAAAAGTTTCTCAAATTAGATTAGATTTCTTCCATGTTTCATCAACTCTTTCTTAAAAGGAAAAAAATTGTACATCTATATATTTAGCATTCCTTTTTTCCAATAAATTATAGAATAACATTCACAATTTAATTGTTAAAGAGTATTTTCAAGAGAAGATTAGTTTTATGTTCTTTAATATTAGTTTTTAATTTGTAGGTCAACAATATTAAATATTATGCATCTTTTATTAACGTTTTTTTATCGTATGATTTATTATAATTTCAATTGTTTGCTTTCGCATGATGTGCAGGTAAAGAAAAATTATGTGAGTGTGTGGTTGAGACTTCGTGCCGATTATGAGAGGATTTAAAGGTATGTTTTAAAAAAAAAGAATTATTTCTCATTCATATCAGTACGATTTATGTTGTTAAGGCATTGATTAGAAGTGCACGTTCTGCTTTTTGATTCGATTTTATCAAATTTCAATTTAATTTTTTGATTTACAATTTTAAAAAGTAGACATCGAACACCGAATCGAACTATTTCAGTTTGGTTCATTTTCTTTCAACTTCGTTTTTATTTGATTCGATGTTCAGAAATATTTAAACTTTTTGTCCTTCGTTAAAAGTGTCTGCTTTAGACAAAATTATTTATTCAATATTTAAGAATTAAAAATTTATCAAATATTTTAATAAAATATATGTTATGTTTGCTCTATTTTATTAAAGTGTGAAGGATCTTTGAGAAGTGATTTAAATTTTTTGCTCTTCATTAAAATTTTTTGCAATAGACAAAATTATCTAATTTTAAATAATCAAATGTTTCACGTGCGGCCTCGGGAGTGTTGTGTGATAAGAAGGTGCCGCCCAAACTTAAAGGCAAATTCTACAGAGTGACAGTCCGTTCGGCCATGCTGTATGAAGCGGAGTTTTGGCCAGTCAAGAACTCCCATATTCAAAAACTGAAGGTGGCAGAAATGTGGATGTTGCGTTGGATGTGTGGGCTTACTAGGGGTGATAGAGTTAGGAATGAGACTATCCGAGAGAAGGTTGGTGTGGCTTCGGTGGAGGACAAGATGCGGGTAGTTCGGTTGAGATGGTTTGGGCATGTGATGAGAAGGGGCACGGATGCCCCAGTTTGTAGATGTGAGAGGTTAGCTTTGGATGGTTTCAGGTGTGTAGGGGTAGGCCAAAGAAATATTGGAGAGACATGATTAGACATGACATGGAGCAGTTACAGCTTATTGAGGACATGATCCTAGATAGAAAGATTTGGAGGACGCGAATTAGGATAGAAGGCTAGTGCATGCGGGAGGGTCGTAGTTAGTAATTAAGGGAGCGTCGGGATGGGGGGTGCCTTTGGTTCGTTAGCGTAGGGTATTACTTTATGGGTGTCTTATTTCTGTTGTTCCATCTTGTTTCATGTTTTTATTATAAATTTATTTATTACTCATTGTCTTGAGCCGGGGGTCTATCGAAAACAGCCTTGCTACTTCTCCGGAGGTAGTGGTGTGGACTGCGTATATCTTACCCTCCCCACTGTGTGAGAATACACTGGGTTTGTTGTTGTTGTTGTTGAAATATTACACGTACGAGACACGTGGGGTTTAACTAGTTAATATAAAAACCTAAAACTCTTTAATTGCTTCACTTTTTACATTTTACATTTTACTTTCCAAGTTTTCAGAGAGTTGTCATTATTTTCTCATCTTACTTTTCTCATTCGTCAAGTTGTGATTTAGGTTTGTTTCTCTTCTTTCACTTTTTTTTATGGAATTATGTTATAATTAATTACTTTTTGGAGTTAAGTTTTTAATAAGTTGTCTCCAATTCTTCATTCTTTTGTGTGCTCACATTTTATGTGAAGAAAACTTTCAAACAAGCTACTGTGACTGGTGACTTAGAAATTGAACTACTTAGGTATCCATATAATATTACTTTGAGAGATAGTAGTTTAGACGTCTTAGTAATTTTCCAACTTAAATTTTATTGGAACTACTCTATGACCTTTTTTTTTTTAATCTTTTTAGTGAAAATATTTAATTTTTTTCTTCAATCACATTATAATTGTAAAAAAACCGAGAAAATTGAAAAACCAAAAAAACCCGACTAAAGCCAAAATAAAAAAACCAATTGTATATTGGTTTTATTTGGTTTATAGATTTAGAAAACCGACATTATTGGTTTGGTTATATTTTAATAAAAAACTGAACCAACCCGACCTATGTACACCCCTAGCTGATCCTTCAAAAATAGGACAATAGCTTCTGCTGTGGATCTATATGTGATTGAGTGTCTGAGCAAGTTCAAACTTATCAGTTTGCCTGCTTTAATGATAAAGCACATGTATAAGGTTATCTATGTTAAGAAAGGAAAACATGACATACTTTATGAATATTTCCTGAACAGGGTATTTGATCACTTTGGGGTTGTTGGTGAAAAGGAGACTCCTAAAACTGCAAAGCAGATCTTCACTCTGACAACCTTGATTGAAAATGAATATGTAGAAGGAAAGACCATGTTCGAGGTGTCAGAATTGTTATTAGCTAAGAAGAAGTTGAGCAAAGAGGTGGAGGAGATGAGGATCGGTTTAGCTACTAAGGATGTAGAGATTTTGCAGTTAAAGATGAGGAACCAATAGCTTTCCACTGAGGGACCAGGTGTTGCCGAAGCACTTAGAACAGAAAATGCAGAACTCAACTTAGGGTCTCAGCACTCACACAAGAGGTTCAAGGGTTGAATGCAGAAGTAAAGGACTTCACTAAGCAACTGTTGAACTCTCACGCTGCAGAGAGTGCTAGGATGAAATTGTTGCTTAAGTCCCTCTCCCCTAAATATCCATCTACCTAAGACTCTCCACCCCCCCTTTATTTTCTATTGGAACCCGGTGTTAGTTTCCCCTTGTTATTTCTAATGGCTTTTTAGGTTCAAGAATTTTATGTTAATTTTAATTGCATTGTATGGTGTTTGCCTATCTTTAATGAATGGAATCATATTTTGTGCCTATCAACTAGTTCTCCTTCTTTAAGTTGTTGATTCATGTTAGTGTGTCCCCAGTGGGCATGAGTTAACCAATTTGTGCTTAGTCCTGCCTTGGTTTACTGTTCTTACTTTTTTATGATGCTAAAAGGAGGAAATTGAATTCACTATAATAGGGACCAGGTACCATAAGTAATGAATATTGGAGTATTGATGATGGGGTAATAGCTACAGGGGGAACACACACTGATACTATTGTGATGTATGTGATAAGAGAGAGAGGGAGTGAAGAGATGCTACTGATAAGGGGAATGTTGGTGTATGTGTAGATGTAGTTACTCTAAATCTAAATGAATTTTGATGCTTCGTGGACATGTTTTTTCATTATCATAAAGGGAAAAATTATTGTCTCATGTTTTGATTATGACTGAATGATATCAGAGGACTAGGTCCCTCGCCTACTTTGCCCAGGTACATCTGCCATACTCTGCACAATTTTATCCACTAGTACAATAATTGTCCAAGTGCACCGCATACCAGAATGGACACCTGGTCCAATCAAAATTCTATCACTCAATTCTACATTACCATAAATACAGAAGGATGCTCTTTCCTCCATAGTTTTTGAAAATTAAAGAACCTCATGGCGGGGGCGAAAACTCTCTCTAAGATCAAGTTCTAATCTCTTCATACTTATAGTGTAGGTGTTCTTGAGCCAAGTCTTGTAATTGATTTATTCAAGGATTAAGAGTAAAGATTTTATTTTGCTATTGAGTTTCTTAGGTAAAGTTACCTAAGTTTGTATTGGTTAGAGTCAGAGGCGGAGCAAAAAAATATTCTTAGGGGGTACAAAATTTGAAGAAAAACTCATCGAAGGGGTTTCAACATCTAGAATATATAAATAAAAATTATTTTAACCATGTATTAATAATATAATTTTTCGTCGAAGGGGGTTAGGACGAACCCTCTTTAATAGGCTAGCTCCACCTCTAGTTAGAGTTAACCAATATTGAGAGTGACATTGACAGAGATGTTAAGAGGTGATTATAATAGAGTTATTACAAATTAGAGAAACTCAGAGTTAAGTTCAAATGAAGTTTGTAAGCAAGATACATTTTGATTAAAGTGGAATTTGAGAGTCTGCAAGTACAAGTGTGTTAATTTATTTATTGTATCTATGTGTGTTTGTTGCTTTATTGTCATATAATTCACTTTTAGGACTTGGTCCCTTACCGGTGGTGTACCCCCATGCTTCAACAGTTGGAATTAGAGGAAAATATAAAGGATAGAAAAGTAAATATTTAGGTCAATCCTAAAAAAATAAAATCTAAAAAGTAAAAAGTTGGGGTACCTAACTTCCCAGTTTTCGCTTTTCTTAATTAATTTTTTATTTTTATAAAACACTTTTTAATTTTATCAAACACATAATAAAACTAAGAAAGAGATTAAAAGTTGGTTTGATCAGATTTAATTTTATCCAAACGGACTCTTAGTCCTAATACAAGAATGTTTTATTTTGTCTTAGATAAAATTACATTTTTACCTACTAGTATGTTTTCAGATGGAGAAATTATAACATAATAGGATTACCCCGTATAGACGGTCTATATGATTTACCAAAAAAATAGCATCCTCCTCCTTCTTCTTCTTCTCCTTCTAATTAGGCTTCTTCTTCCTTCTTTAATTATACCATATGGCCTCTTCCTTAATTCTACTTAGTATTTTTCTTCCTTCCTTCCTCTCTTCTTCTTTACTCTTCACCTCTTTCATACTCTTATCTAATTGGCAAAATAACCTTCTGGACTCTTGTACTATGTCGGTTTTGTAAGTTGGACACTTCTACTTACATGTTTGTCATCTGGACCCCTGAACCCACAAAAAAGCTATATTTTAAACCCTTTGACCGTTGACTTTGCCTATATGACATTAAAATACTGACTAGGATAAAGAGAGTGATTACATTCGCCTGAAGTGCGAGTGGGGTCAATTTTTGGCCAATTTTATATTAAACTAATTAAAAAAAATAAAAATAATACTAAAATTGAAAAAAAAAATAAAGAGGATTTTTTATTCACTTTCTCAAACTGACCCTTTGCACAATTTAAATTTCACTTTCATTTTGTTCCTCTTTCACTCCAAACATGCCCTTTGCACACTTCACAATAATGGCCGCCAAGAAATTCCCCCGTAACCCTAACCTAATCAAAGGAATCGACAAATTCTTTCGTTCCAAAATGTACCACAAAAAGGGCCTTTGGGTTATCAAGAAGAAAAAGGGCGGCAAATTCCCTACCCACCCAAAATCCACCGTCGTCGTTGCTCCGCCCTCAACCACCACCATCAAACCACCAAAATTCTACCCAGCTGATGACGTGAAAAAATCCCTCATCAACGAACACAAATCAAAACCCACAAAATTGAGAGCCAGTATTACACCTGGTACTTGTTTGATTATTCTAGCTGGGAGATTTAAGGAAAAAAGAGTTGTGTTCTTGAAACAACTTGTATGTTTTGGACTATTACTTGTTAGTGGGTCGTTTAAGGTTAATGGAATTCCATTAAGGAGAGTTAATCAAGCTTATGTTATTGCTACTTCAACGAAAGTGGATGTTAGTGGAGTTAAGATTGACAAGATTCAACGAAAGTTTAAGTTATTCCTTGTCTTTGTTGTGGTTAGTATTGTCGTTGTTGTTCATTATAAAAAAAAATATTGTTGCTCCTGAAGAGGGTCTTTGCTGGTTGATATTGTTATTATTGTTTATTGTCAAAAAAAAAATTATATATCCATGAAGAGGGTCTTTGCTTTGCTGTGGTTGATATTGTTGTTGTCCATTGTAGAAAAGAAAATATTGTTGTTGTTCCCGAAGAGGGTCTTTGTTGATTGATATTGTTGTTGTTGTTGTTCATTGTAGAAAAAAAAAATTATATATCCTTGAAGAGGTCTTTGTTGTGGTTGATATTGTTGTTTGTTGTTCATTATCAAAAAAAAAATTGTTCTTGATTTACTTTTAAATTTTTTTTTATTCATTTTCTCAATTAAATTTTTTCATTTTGTTTAGGATTAATTTTGTAACTTTTACAAATTGTTGAAGATATTTAAATAAAAATTAAAAATTCATTATGTTTGTGTAATGTGAATTTATAGTTAAAACTTTAAATTTATAATTGAAAATTTAATTTAATTTAATTTAAAAATTTATTGTATTTGTGTATTAGAATTTCTACAATTTATAAAAAAAATATTTAATTAAATTTATTTGAATATTTAATTTCTTGTGTAGCATTTTAAAAATAGCATAAAATTTAATGTAATACTTAAAAATGACTTGGCGGCTGATGTGGCAGCTGACGTGGTAGACGTGTAAGCTGACATGGAAGCTGATGTGGCGAGAGTGTGTTACACTCACCAAAAAAGTATTTAAAATATTGTTTTTTAGTGGGTTCAGGGGTCCAGATGACAAACATGTAAGTAGAAATATCCAACTTACAAAACCGACATAGTACAGGGGTTCATCGAACCATTTTGCCTTTCTAATTTTCTTCAAACTTCAGTTTCATAGATGCTAATTGATAATTATAATATCTACCTATTGAGTTTCGTTGTTTATTTTTTTTCATTCGAGGGAAAACATTGTCATCTCCATCTTGAGTAAGTTGGGACTAAGCATTTCGTTGATTGGAGCTCTGTTACCTGAAAAATGAGAAGATGAGGAAAGAGGTTGAGGGTGGTGAAACGGTTTGCGGTTATTGTGGAGTTCGGTGGTGGTTTGTAACTTGAATTTTTGCTTCAATATATGTCACACACACATATACTAGTTAAGTGTTTGTGCGTTGCACATGGATATCACGTTAATTAGTAGTAAATATATACAAAACATAAATTATTATGTGTATGTTATATTTTTAAGTATAAAACTTTAAATAAGTCACTAATACACTATTAAATCAACATGTTAATAGTAGAAAAAAGTAAACATCAAACAATTTTTAAAGGCTAAACCTATCGGTGGCCCCCTAAACTTGGCACGATCTTTCACTTAGGCACCCCAAGTGGACGTTGTTCACTTTTCACACCTCAAGTAGCATACGCGGATGTTATTTTGACACTTTCTGCGTGAATCAACAATATTATACCGTGTGCGTGTATTACACGCGCCAATGACGTGTAAAGTGACCAATAATATCATAACATTTGTCATTTTTCTTTCAAATTAAATGTTAAATATCTATTTTTAATTTTAAAAAAAATAATCAAATATTGCCACTTGGCAATTTTTAACTTAAATAATTATAAAAAAATTATAAAATTTAATTTCCCCCACCCCACCAATCCTCATCGTCTTCTTCAGCCCACCCTCTCCCCTCACCACCTGCCCGCTCCCCCCTCCCCATTCGTCTTCTCCAACCCACCCACCCCCTTCACCACCTGTCCGCTCTCTCACCCCTCAATTTCATGTTTTCTATCACCAATAAACTTTCATAATCAGCTAGTGTTTAAAAGTTGCCCTTTTGTTCTCCTCCATTTTTTTAAGTCTCCTTCATATTTTTTTTGGTCATATATCTGAAATTCGGAAAGCTATTAACTGAACATTGGCCTCCTCGATCATCAAATGACTGAAATTCGTGAAGCTTTTAATGCGGATTTACTTTTCTGGAAAATTCAACCTCCATTAATGGAGGTTAAGCTTAAAAAGACAAGGTAAACTATGGAAAAATGAGTAATCTTCCAGTGATTTTATAAAGAAGAAATTGTTAATGGTAGTTTTGGTGGTTTTATTGAAGAGAGAATCCATTAATATCAAAAATTGAAATTAATGGTGAAGAAAATGAATTCTTTAACAATGAAAGTTTGTGAAGGAAAAAAATGGTGGAAAAGGGAGAAAGAATGAGAAAATATTTGTTGTGTTTGGCCTGTTCTGTTTTTAATTAATTGTTGACATTTTTTTTGGGGGTGTTAATGATGTCATTGATTAATGGAAGGAGTATTATTTGGTGTTTATGATGTGTATTGTTGTTATAGATATGTTCATGGAGTGAGTATTTTGTTAATGGAGTAAAATTTTGCTATCATTCTTGAAAAGTTCAACCTCCATTAAACTCCATTAATGAAAGCTAAAGAAAGTTGTGTGGAGAAGACAACTCTAAAATTACGAAAATACCCCTCAAAAATTACGAAAATGCCCCTGAAACGCGCCCAAAAGCGAGTGTAATACACTCTCTTTGCTGAATAAACAAAATGTGCCAAAATGACACAGTTTATAGCTACTTGAGGTGTCTAAGTGAAAGATCGTGCCAAGTTTAGGGGGCCGCCGATGGGTTTGACCATTTGTAAACCATCTATAAGATAGAAAATGAGAGCATATTGCCATTAGTATCCTACTACCATGGAGTTTAAGTTTTATGTATTCTCATATGCTAAATTATTTGTACCATAGCTCTACTACAATCAAAATTATTTTCTACTTGTCTCTCAACATCGATCATTGCCAAAATATTGCCTCATATTACTCTATTTTACCGTCTGTAGGTTTTGAATTCTAATAATTATTGCCTCAAATAACTCTTATACTAATTTAATTGATGCACATCATCAACGTATTATACTTCCAACGTAGGTTCACAGTTATCTTAGTTTTTAGATTTATAATCAACATTTGAGTATCAGTAGCAAAAAATAAAAGTTGAATTGTGAAAATTGCTCAAATTATTTAGAAATTACATAAAAAAAAAGTCTTATAAATCACAATAATATCACATAATTTTAGAATTTTTTTCACATTAACCAAATAGAATATGAATTTGAAAAAAATGACGTAGGCAGAAAATTTCATATTTAGCTAGAAGAATAAACAAAGAAACCATGTCATACAAAAAATCCAAAATATATTCAAACTAAAATATTGATTGAATTGAAAGTTCACCATAAGCTAAAATTGAAATATTAATACAATTAATATAAAATATTTTAATTATTTACATTGGTAGTAATCTCAAACTTTTCCTATTTCTTCTTTTTCTTTAATCAACGACAGTGTTACATTAAATGTTGAATCAAGTATGTTTACTTTTTAACAAAAAACTTAGAGTTAATACATAAAAATGACTCTAAACTTGACACTAAATTATAATTTTGACCTTAAACTTTGATAGTGCACAAATAGGACCTTTAACTATTCAAAACCTGAATAAATATGACCTCCGATTTTGCAACCCCATGCGTGAGTCTCACTCGTGCCTACGTGGAAAGGTAATCCAATCACACGGTGCCACGTCGTTAAAAGGGCTGACTTGGAGAGAGGTTATATTTGTGCAGTTTTGAATAGTTAAAGGTCATATTTGTGCACTGTCAAAGTTTTGCTTTTTGTGTTAAAACGACGTCGTTTTTTTTTTTATTATTATTGTTATTATTATTATTATTATAATAATTTTTTTATTTATTTCTATAGTAGCAGTACCTAACTTTTTTTTAATTTTAAAAAATTATTATTATTATTATTATTTTATTTATTTTTATAGCAGCAACACCTAGCTTTTTTTTAATTGAAAAAAAAAACAGCCACTAGCAGGGATCGAACCCGCACAGTAGACTGAAGGAAGCGCCCAAGAAGAGCAAATAACACCACTAGGCTATCTAAATGCCTTGTTTCATGTGGTTCAACATTAATATACGTATATAAATATACATTTTCTATCTTATATATATACAACGTAATTTTTTTACCGATGGAGTTCAGGTGAACCCCATGGCAACCACGTAGGTCCACCCCTCGTTAATTTAATAACGTTAATTTAATAACATTTTAATTACGTTAATTTGATAACGTTAATTTAATATACTACTACTACGATCCTTAATAACATTAATTTAATAACGTTTTACTAAAACAATAATTTTTTTATTATTAGTATAGTTTCTTCTTTAATTTAATATTTAAATAAATAATATTTAGATATATTATATAACTTAAATTCGTCCCCTGCTTTATAATATATATACATACCCGCTCGATTTTTTCATATGAGGCTGACCCGCCTAATTAATAAATTTTCAATATTACTCTTTTTCCGCAATGACAAAAGAAATTAGATGTCATTTTCATCTTTGAGCCGAAAATAATGAAAAAATAATAGTGAAGAGTCATTTAAAAGGTCATATTTGTGCAGTTTTGAATAGTTAAATGTCATATTTGTGCACTGTCAAAGTTTAAGGTCATATTTATGTATTATGCCCTTAGATTTTAAGCTGGACGCGCCCAGTTTTGCGTGTTGAACACGTATTTTTCTACGTAGGATTGGAGGTCATATTTGTGCAGTTTTGAATAGTTAAAGGTCATATTTGTGCACTGTCAAAGTTTAAGATCAAAGTTATATTTAATGTCAAGTTTAAGGTCATTTTTTATGTATTAACTCAAAAACTTATTCTATTTCTTTTTTTAAAATCAATGACAGTGTTACATCACATGTTAAATCACGTAGGTTTACTTTTTAACAATGTTGAATCCTAAGGGTAATTATTGTTCTTGACAATTTTTTTCGTCCATATCTTTTCCAACAATAGGCATCATCAGGTATATCAAGCAGACTTCTTGTTTGAAAAGCAAATCTGGGCTTCTTAATCTTCTTATGATCTCCCTTCATAACATTTCTATTTCTTTTCTATTATATAGAAGATGTGGTTTCGAGCACCTCTCATGCAATTACCAAAATATTCTTTCGCTCTCACTTAATTACATACTATGCCCTAAATATATAATAATTCCATCGTTTCATCATAATGGTTTAAATATTTAATATATTCTATTAATTTATATTAATTAACTATAACTACATATTGGAAGTAAATAATTTTTATTTATTTAATTGGCTATCATGTTCAAAACTAATTTATTACCACGAATCACGATAATTAATAATTTAAAATATTTAAAAGTCATATAGAAATTTTATTGAATCTCATTATTTTTGCAATGCCACTTAAATCGAGATAAAAGAAAAAGTACTGCAAATCATAATAATTAACAACTTAAAATATTTAAAAGATATATAAAAAATTTAGTTGATTCTCAAAATTGTATCGAAGCCACATAAATTGGGACACAAGGAGTAAATATATTATTTGATAATTACGTAAAAATTATTATAAATCACAATAATTAACAAGTTAAAATACTTTTTAAAAATAGATAAAAGTTCTATTCAACTCTCAAAATTTTATCGGTGCACCATAAATCATGACAAAATAAAAAATCATCTTAATTAATTGCAACTAAATATTTAAAGTAAATCAATTTTATTATTTTAATTGACTTTTATATAGAAAATTAATCTTTTCATTTATTTATTTATTTTAGTAAATTTAAATTTTTAAAATTATTTTTTTCTTATATAGAAATACTAATATTTAAATTTAACTTTAAATTTTTAAAGTACAAAATTAATAAATTTAATTTAATAAAATAAATTTCTAATGAATATTTTCTTAGAATTTGTGTTGGGTCAATATGTATCAAGTTAAAAAAAAATAAAGAAAAATATATAGTAAAATTTTATTATTGTGAAAGATAAATACAATGTACTATCCAATAATGTTTAATAATATCATATTTTGCATATGCAAATATAGCATCCCGTATTTAATTAATATACTATTTCGATGAATTATCGATGATTACTATTAGATATGATAAAACTATATTAATTTTTATAGTAATAACATAATCAATCGCTCTTAATTAATTATTATGAGTCATCTAGGTATTAAGAAAATAAATAATATTTAAAATAGACATAAAATGCGAAATTAACTCTTAATGTTTTAAATTAAATTTTCGTCTTTCGAACGATGATTTTACTATATCACTCCTTATTATAAATCATTTATGTATTAGAAAAATAAGAATAACAAAATGATATGTCAATATAAAATATTTGATAGACTATCAAAATTATATTAGTGCCACATAAATTGGGACGGGACAGAAAAAGATATAAAAAAACATATATTATTTGAAAATGAAATAAAAAGTATTGAAAAATTGACTAATTTCTGCTGCTTCAATCGTGATTTTAATGTATCACCCGCAATTAATTATTATAAGTCACTTATGTATTGAAAAATTAATAATATTGAATCCATGATTTCTCTCTCTCTCTCTCTCTCTCTCTCTCTCTATATATATATATATATATATATATATATATATATATACTAAGAATAAATTTTTTTATGATATTTTAAAATAAAAATAAAAATTACTACATATACTCAAAGGGCAAAAGAATAAAAACACACAAAAGATAAATGCAGAGAAATCAAGAAGCACCAAATGGATTATTAACATTTGTAACATTCAACACATTTCTAAATGTTTCCAAATTCTTCTTGAATCAACACATACACATAATAAAAATAATAAATAATAAATAATAATAATTACATTTTACTATATCACTCCTAATTAATTATTATGGTCATTTAAGTATTGTGCCACATAAGTTGAAATAGAAAAAAATATTATAAATCACAATAATAAAAAAATTAAATTATTTAAAAAATATAATTGGCTATCGTCGACACAAAACTCTGGAAAAGGAGAGTAGCATATATTATTCAAAAATTACATAAAAAATATTATAAATTACAATAGTTAACAACTTAAAATATCTAAAAATAATTTAATATGTTATATATTTCAAAACAAATTACATGAAAAATACTAGAAATCACAATAATTAACAACTTAAAAAATTTAAAAGATATAAAATATTTGGTCGACTCTTGAAATTATATAAGTGTCACTGAAATTGGAATAGAAGAAAAGTATTATAAATCACAATAATTAAAAACTTAAATTATTTTTAAAATATAATTGACTATCAATGCCACAAAAATTTGGACAAGAAAAGTAACGTATATTAATTTGAAAATTACATAGAAAATATTATAAATTACAATAGTTAACAACTTAAATTATCTAAATACATATTAAAATAACATATGTTGAACTCATGCTAGATTCCGGATGAATCCTAGAAAACATATGCAATCCTTTTATTAAATTTTTTTATTTAAATATAACAAGATTGAAAAGATAAATAAATATCTTAATGTTGGGCCCGTGCTGACACGAGCCATGCTCCTCTAGTATATATATATATATATGAAAGGTCCCATTTATGGACCCAATAGTATATTCTTAATATTGTAGGTTTTAATTATTTTTTTAAGTAAATAAATTATTTTTTGATAGAATAGGTAAATGAACTAATCATCAATATTCCATATAAATGTGATAGAAAATTATAATATGAATCACATCAATTGTCCTTTTATTTTTATAAAATTATACAATAATTTACAACTTATCAAAGTTACGACAATTAACATTAAAAGAGTGTGGAGTGGCTTGATTATGTGTACAAAATGATAATGAATAAGGTGTGTTAGTATTGTTGGATTAGTTATATTAAAATAGTTATGCTGATATTATTTATAGACACGTAATTTCATCCCTTCTCAAATTTTATCGTTTACCTCATTTTACTACGTACCCTATCCGCGTAGTAATTTTTTTTTCTTCAAGAAAATAAATAATCACCTCATTTTTTACTCATTTATTTATTTGTTTTTGTTTTGTTTTTAACCCATTTAACAAACCTAACTAATTTTGTCTTATTTTAAAGATTTCAACAACTCACCCTATTAAAAATTGACACCACATCCTAATCCCTCCCCCTCCTACCCCCACCTCACGTGACCCCTCCCCCCTCTCTTGTTTTACTTGTCAACAAAGAAAGGACCCAAGGAACTTTCCAGGAAATTCCCTAGGGGTATGGACCCACAACTCTCCTCAAACATTTTTCTTTCCTTTTGAAATATATACACACAGTGCACGAGGGAGGGGGAGATTTTTTTTTATCATCCATTCACATCACAAAGAGGGCCCCACAATAACCAAAAGGAGGCCATTTTTATTTTTGTCATCATCTTCTTCTTCACTAAAAAAATAAATTCCCAAGAAGAATAGAAAACCACACTGCAAAAATATTCTCCATGGTTTTGTTTTGTTCTAAAACACACATACACATGGTAAACACACTCAATGGCACACACGTAGAAACAGAAAGGTCGAGAGTGAGAGATTGTGCGAGAAAATAGATCGGAGACAGCTAAAAATGGAGAGATTCAGTCTTTCTCTGAGCTTTTTCCTGCTAAACTCTCACCGGAGTTAATTTTGGTTCATCATCTGGACAACCCAATTCAAGAGGTCTCGAAATTTCTTTATTTTTCTTTGATTTCTAGGTAGAATTGAATGAAAAACACTAAGATTCGATGGAAAACAAAATCAGTAGTGATTTTGGTTGTTGAAATCAGTTCTATTTCAGATCATCTTTGCGATTTGTTCACTCTCGGGCTAGTTTATGTTGTTGTTATTTGGTTTTGGGTCTCATCGTTCACCGGCTTCCGCTACTGATTGGAGAATTTAAGTCTCGTTTGTCCTGATTTGTTCATTGAGACTAGTTTTGGGGTTTTAAATTTCAATACCGAGTTTGAAGTTGGCTCGTTCGTCGTTGGGGTTCTTGTTTGAGGATTTCGATCTCGGATTTCTTTATTATTATCAACGAAAATAAGTGCTATTGAAGTCCATTTCCTTAATCCGCTCTCTTTTTATTTATTTTGGTTTGTTGAATTGACTCTAATTATGTGTGATGTGATTATGTTTTGTTGGATTTTTTGTTACGTTGATGTTATGATCATGATGCTTGGTGATTCGGTTGTGGTGGTTTGAGGAATAAATTTGATCATGTTTTAATGGATTGATAAAAAAAAAGTTGGGGGTGAGGATTGAAAATTAACAAAAAGGATAGATTCGGTTTAATTTTGATTTATTAATTAATTTGAATCGTGATAGATTTATGATGTGTTGAAACGGATAAGCAATATAGGTTTGAGTAGGCAAATTTTAGAACTTGTTGTTTTGATTGAATGTTAGAATGTACGTGTGAATGTTTCTTTCTAGTTCATCGTATTTAATTCAAATGTATTCATTTAGCCGGGGAATGCCCTGAGAGACCTTGTATTTACTCATCGGGGAATGTCCCGACGTATTATGTTGGCGAAAGATGTTTATGATGAAGGCCCGAGGCATCGGGTAAAGCGCGGGAGCGTAGTTAAGGTTAGTGTAGGTTAGATAGGATTTATTTTTGCGTTTTTATTTATTTTGGACTGTATAATTAGACTGAACACTATATTTTGGATTTATTTTGTTTCGTGTGTTTGGATGCTTGTTTATGTGTTTTATGTGGTTTATACGTCCTTAGTGTCAAAATTAGCCGATACGCTTCACCAAGAGATCGTGGTCAAACCACGGGACCGAGGGGTGCCTAACACCTTCCCCTCGGTCAACAGACTTCCTTAGTCAGAATCTATGTTCGCAGATCAGTTTTTACAGAGTCAAAAATCATTTTGAAAAGGATTTTCCAAAGGTGACTTGGCACACCGGATTATGCCAAGTGGCGTCTCTGAGTTTTGAATATAAAAGATCCTTTTTGAAACAAATTTTCATCTTTTGTTACTTTGATAATAAAAATCCTTTCAAACTTAAAAATGAATCTTTTTGGTGGTAAAAAAGGGGTGTGATAGCTCTGACGACTCTGCTGGGGATTTTTCAGAATTCAAGCTAATTTTTGGAGTTGTATCGGCTTTGTTTGACATTATGGGTGTATAGACATTGTTTATGTCATTTTTTATTTATTTTATCATTGTTGAATGCCTACGTGCTCTTTGTTTACAGTTTTTATCCTATGTGTTACCGCTTTATATCTGTCATCATGTGGATAACTCGAGTCATTCTTTCCGCAACAAGTCTGTAGTACACGTGTTGTACACGACCTATAGTTGAGTCACCCTTATCTTAGAAGGGGGAGTCGTCGGTGTTATGGAGTGGGTGGAAAGCTCTCGCAGCCACTATCGACCATACGCTCCCCCGAACAGCCTTGTTAGTGAACCCCAACGTTGGTCAGCCCTTAGGTCATGCTTATCTGCATCATATTGAGACCTAATGGGACCCACTTGGTCCTTTATAGGAGACTCACCTCTAAAACATCCTTACGTGCTAAATGTCGCATCTCTGAGGGTAACGTGGTTATTTGACGGACTGATTTGGGGAAAAACATGTGCTAGAAGTAAAGTGTGTAGACGAGAAATGTGAAAAAGTGGAAAAAAAAAGCGTTTCGTAGTTTTTAGTGTTCTTTATGATTTTTTATTTTTACAATTCAAAAATTCAAAAATATTTTTTACTTTTGGAACTCATTTATAAAAAATAAATAAAACAAATCTAATTCTTTTTACTTTGTCTCCTTTGGCATGCATTCATAATTCTAAAACTTCAAAAAAGTTTTTTTTAATAGAAGCCTTTTATAATTCAAAAAATATGGTAGAAGTTTTGTACATTTCATATATCATATAACAAAAATACCAAAAGATTTTTCCTTTATAT
Source organism: Capsicum pubescens (assembly GCA_030864215.1). Taxonomy (NCBI): domain Eukaryota; kingdom Viridiplantae; phylum Streptophyta; class Magnoliopsida; order Solanales; family Solanaceae; genus Capsicum; species Capsicum pubescens. Next base: position 255,728,708 of record CM061540.1, on the reverse strand, counting down.
TTGTTGGTGTCAGTTTTGTTTGGAGTGTCTAGTTAAAAACCCCAAAAAAGATTTTATTCGTCAATCTTTGGTTATGTATCTTAAGTTAGGGTGCAATCTGTTATTTAATTGTTAATTGTCCAATTTGGACGAACTACGCATACCTGATTCCCGTCCCTCGGGGCGGGATACGTAGGCAACCCTCGGTGGGTCCGATAATCTCTTTATTTTTTGGTCTTTGTCTCGATTTTAGCCTAGGGTATATCTCCGCGTAATCTAGTGTCGTTAAATGGTCCTTGCCAAGTAGGCTGATTTCATTCGACGGTACTGTTCGGTGATTTGGAGTCATAAATGGTCTGTCCCTTCGACATATGTCTGTGTCAAATTTCCAAGGGTTGGGAATCTTTTGATCTAATTAAATTGCTTGTTAAGTTAATGTCCTATGTGTTATTTCAGGATGAACCCAACCACGAGGTCTAGAGTTTGGATGGTTTCCAAGGTTCCTAAAAAGTTAGTCAAGTGGTGGGGTACGTTCAACTACGCTGAGCAGCACGAGCTAAAGATAGTGTTAGGTAATCTTACAGCCCTCCTGCGTCTCACTCCCCGTCCAGATCTGATAGAGGCGGCGTCGAATTTTTGGGATCCTAGTAGTTTGGTATTTAGGTTTGGAAAATATGAAATGACGCCTACTCTGGCAGAAATATCTGGTCTATGTTAGTTGTCTTATATCCGTCTAAAGATGATCCGAGCCCGCAATCATACTAGATCAAGCTTTCTTCAGCGTTGTGGTTTAAAGAGTAAGACTATGCATTTGGGATGCCTTAATCAATCATGGATTTCCCTAGACTACTTGTTCGCTCGATTCGGATCATTGGAAGGTTTTGATTATTTTTGGGATGAGTTTCATATAACTAAGAAGAAATGGGAAAGAAAACATCTTGAAATCTTCGCTCTCGCTTTGTTAGGCACTTTAGTGTTTCCACAAGATGAAAGACATACTAATACTCGGTTGCAATCTGTAGTGATGGCCTTATTTCATAAGGATCAAGGGAGCAAGGTTACTCTAGTGCCTATGATTTTAGTAGAGATGTATAAGGCCCTAACTGAAATAAAAGAGGGGATGCGGTTCTTTGAAGGAAGTAATCTAGTGTTGCAACTATGGATGATGGAGCATTTGCATGCTCCGTCTTTGATAAAATCAGATGTCATTGATCGTTGCTTCTCTGATCGAGCGAAAGCCATGGAAGAAAGAATGCGCTTTGACAAATTCTCATTGCCAGTGGGAGTCGAGGCTTGGATTGAATTCCTCGAATCACGAACAGATGACAATGTTCTGTGGACCTATTTTTGGCTTCACCCAAAAACAATCTTGGTCGGATGTAGCATGCAAATCCTTCTTGTTTTGTTGGGACTTAATTGTACTCGACCATACACCCCTTTGAGAGTAATGCGTCAGTTGGGCAAACTGCAAGATGTTCCACCGGTAATGGACCTCCAAAAGGACGTTGAGTATTTTAGAGACCAAGCTAAGGATGAGATTAAATACGAGCAGTTTTGGGATAATGCAACGTAGCAGGGCATGAATACCCTCAAGGAAGGTTTAGATAATCCAGGATACACTTCAAGATATGGAATCTGGCTACAATCCATTCCTCGGGGTGTCAGTAGGCCATTACTAGCACAACTTAGAGGGATAATACAGGAAGAATGTATAGTCGATGACCGCCAGGATGAAAGTGCGGGGGGCAAAGTGGAAGAATTGAGAGCTCAGTTAGCAGGTTTGCTCACAACTGTAGAAGAGTATCAGAACAGTCTTTTCAGGTGTACTCCCCATGAGGCCACAACACGTACTAGGAGTTTTCTTCCAAATATCAAGGTGTCATTGCAGGGTATGTTGCAAAATTTGACTGGTAAAATGAGAACTTCACAGATGGGTCCATCTCATCCAGGGACATCACAGAGAGCACCAGTTTGAAGGAGCACTTCTTATCTTTATTTAGTTTGAGTCATTTATTTTATGTCATTGTATTGGCGTGTCTTTGTTAAGTTCATGTCAAGTTTGTTTTAACATTATAGTCTTTATTAGAAATGTCTCACTTGTCGTCTTATGGGTCTAGATTGTTGTTTGGTATTTGGTGATTAGATTTAAGTTGTCTTAATCTATTTAGTTGTCTCTCTTATGAATATGTGTGATGTGGCATGATCCTTTCGTTTTGTTTGCTTATCGTTATAAAAAAAATTAGAAAATAAAAAATCTTTAATTTTGTGACATTTGTGCATATGTTGCCCGAACTACGCAAGATCTAATTCATGTACAACATGATACGTAGGCAACCTACTTTTGGGTTTGATCTAATCATTTTGTTTCTTTGATTTTCCCCAATTTTCCTCTTTTAGGGAAAAACAAAAGCCATAAAGAATGATAAAAGGAAATGAGATCGCGAGAGCAGGAAAGAAAGAAAGAGCAATAAGAGAAGAAAAGAGAAAGAGAAGAGATTGATGCAAAAGAAGAGAGAAGTGAATGTGAAAAGCAGAAAGAACGAGGTGTGATAATGTAATGGGGAAATCGGGATGATGTTAAAATGTCCTCATTACCCTCAAAGGCCGGTAAAAATGTGCATAAACCTAGGATGTATACAATGTGATTTCAATGCTTGTTGCCTGACCTAATCCTAACGGGTTTTGTTTTTGATGAGTATGTTCTTTCAGATAAGTGGTTGGTTTATCGCACTCTGGCTAGTCATCCGTACTTCACTAGATCAAAAGAGAAGCTTGCCATGGCAAGTAGGGAGATTGAAAATTCACTCATTGACCCAGATCAGGATCCCAGGGAAGAAAGTTTAGAATGGAATGATGAGGTATTGAGACTTAGACAACAATTGCTAGATCTTCACCGAGCATGGGCTAGTGGCATGCTTCCTCCTCCACTCCTAAAGATCTTGGGAATATCCCCAATTGCCCACCGCTCTCTCAGGCACAATTCTCTGTTCCCATTGAGTCACCGAAGCACGCACCAGGATTCACTCCGCGGCAATATTACCCTGGCACTTCTAGTGTGCCCCTGGCAGTTCCTCAACCAAGGCCCGTGACTCAGCCGGTGCCACCGGCAGTGCCTGTGTTCGTAGCTCCGCCACCACCTGAAGCTCCCACATATGTTGTGCGTCCGACAATGGTTCTTCCTCGGTCTGCCAGCGAGCCAGTGTTGAAGGTTTCAGATAGTCAGTATTATGCCCTGGAGCCTACTTTGAGAATGAATGAACTGTATGGGTACGCTCAGCCACCTGCATTTTCATTTGATACAGAGAAACCTATCACAACAGAGGAACAAGAGGTCATAGCGCGAAAATTGAAAAGTTTGGAACAGGCCATGAGGAATCTGCAGGGAACCGGAGGTTATAAGTGTTTCCTATAAAGATCTTTGCATGTTCCCAGACGTTAACCTTCCCCTCGATTTTAAAATGCCCAAGTTCGAGAAGTATGCTGGGCACGGTGATCCCGTGGTACACTTGAGACGTTATTGCAACTAATTGAGGGTTGCAGGGGGAAGGAAAGAGTTGTTTATGGCTTTCTTTGGTGAGAGTCTTTCTGATCTGGATTCAGAATGGTTTGTCGATTAAGATATCAACAAGTGGAACAGTTGGGATGACTTAGCTTTCGAGTTTGTGCAACATTTTCAGTATAACGTCGACCTGATTCCTAACGAAAACTCCTTGGTCAACATGAAAAATAAAAACACTGAAAGATTTAGGGAATATGCGATAAGGTGGCGTGAACAGGCCGCCAGGGTGAAGCCTCCAATGAAGGAGAGTAAGCTGGTAGAGGTCTTCATTCAGGTACAGGATGAAACCTATTTTTAATATTTACTTCCGGCAATGGGAAAGTCTTTTATTAAAGTCCTCAAAATGGAAGAGATGATAGAGGACGGAATTAAGACCGGTCGAATAGTGAGTTTTGCCGTGTTAAAAGCCACCACACAATCGATTCAAGGTGGATCTGGCGCGTTCAGAGGTAAAAAAAAGAAAGAGGACGTGGCGACCAATGTTGCTGGACCCCATTCCTATCCCAAAAGACCGTCTCGCCCCTATCCCCAAGCCCAAGCCTATGTCAAAGCTCCATATATTCCTCCCCACCATTACTACCCTCTGCAAAACCCACCATATGCCATTCCACCCCCTCCTTACCCAGTATATAGTGCACAGTCATATGCCCAAACCCCTTCTTACCCGCAATGGCGTGCGCAAGCTCCACAAAATCGTCTATCAGCTCTACCAAATTACCAAAACTCCTCCATACCCGGTTTCCAACCCAGGACTGAGTACAAGAAAGAGAAGGCGGTTAAAAATTAGTTCACGCCTATCGGGGAGACATATGCTAGCTTATTTGATAGGTTGAGAAAGATGAAGGTCTTAAGCCCAATTCAAGGAAGGTTTTCAAATCCACCTCCAAGGAATCTCGATTATTCTTTAAGGTGTGCATATTGTTCTGACATGCCAGGCCACAATATCGATTAATGCTGGTATTTAAAGAGAGTCGTCCAAGGTTTAATCGATGCAAATCAGATTTTGGTCCAGAACTCGGAGGTTCCAAATATTAACCAGAATCTGTTACCAACCCATGCTAAAACTAATATGTTATAATTGATATATGATGGGAAAGAGTTGTCAAGGTATTATAAGCCTATTGTCAGAATACAGACCAATGAGGATAAATCAGTGAATGTGGCGGACTCACTGAAAGCAATATCATTGAGCCAGGAAGAAATGAGAGAAGATAAATTCCAAGAGAGAGAAAAGAAACCCGTGATCACAGTACAAGGCGCCAGAAAAGATGTTGGTTTAAGTCAGGACAAACCTAAGTTGACGGTGGTAGGAGCTCCGGGTAAGCCTATTTTGATGGTGAAAGGGGCATTTGCAGCGCCTATTATCATCAAACCAGTGATCCAACCTCCGATAGTTGAAATAAAAAGGTTCCCTGGAACTATAAGTGGACTGTGATGACCTATCAGGGGAAGGAAATAGTGGAAGATATAGATGAGGTAGGTGGTTTGACTCGGTCAGGAAGATGTTTTATGCCTGAAAGTTTGAGAAAGTTCAAGCCAATTGGGAGTGGACCTTCATCTATCAAAAAGCCTGTCACTGAAGAAGAAGGCAAAGAATTTTTGAAAAAGATGAAATTTTCGGAGTATTCAATAATAGATTAGTTGAAGAAGGCCCCTGCTCAAATTTCCCTCTTATTGTTGTTGTTGCATTCCAAGAAACATTGTGATATTATATTAAAGGTATTAAATGAAGCATATGTTCCTAGGGAGGTTACAGTAAATCAACGTGAGAAAATGGTTGGAAAAATCTTTGAGGTCAATCGGATCAGCTTCTTTGATGATGAATTGCCAATTGAAGGTACAGGACATAATCGGGGGCTTTATATTACCGTGAAGTGTGAAGATTTATACATCACTCATGTTATGATTGACGGAGGTTCTGGCACAAATATTTTCCCAATTTCTACCTTACAAAAGTTGAACATTGGTGTTGAGAGGATCAGGCCCAACAATGTATGTGTCAGGGCTTTCGATGGAGCAAAGTCCAACTCCATTGGCGAAATAGAACTAATGTTGATTATAGGGCCTATTGAATTCGCCCTAGAGCTTCAAGTATTGAATATCAAATTTTCTTACAATCTGTTGTTGGGAAGACCATGGATCCACAAGTCCAACGCGGTTGCGTCTACGTTGCACCAGATGATCAAGTTTGAGCATGACAGACAAGAAGTGGTTATTCACGATGAAGAGGATTTGTCCGCCTAAGAAGATTATCCCTTGTCTCTAATTGAAACAAACAATGTAGAGGAGAAATTTTTCTATCAAACTTTTGATACAGTGCCAGTAGATCGTATCCTTGAAGGACAGGTTATTTTGGGACCACAATTGTCTTCCGCTTCTATCATGATGGTGAGTGAGCTTTTGAAATATGGATTTGTGCCAGGGAAGGGTTTGAGAGTGTCTCTGCACGGTATCATTCGTCCCATACGTTCGAGAGAGAACATGGGCACTTTTGGTCTGGGATTTGAACCTACGGTTGAAGATTTAAAGAAGTCTAAGGGAAGGAAAAAGAAAAATGGTCACTCCCTCGCCCAATGCCGCTACTCAGTGAATCGTTTGTCAAGAGCGATGTCACGAAACCTGTAGAATTTGAAGCTGAATTGGTTGATGACTTCCAGAACCTGCTGATTGATATTGACATGGTTGAAGCAGGAGAGGGTACCAGTAAGGAAGATGTGCAGCTCATAGGTCCTGAGGTCCAGCTCAACAATTGGGAAGTCACTCCTCTCCCCGTCAGGAGGGAGTTTTAGTAGTTTATTTTATTTTTCTTTCTATTTATCCGAGTTATTCCAGGGTTGTAATTCAGAATTTATCTTGTGTACATTCTGTTGTCATTTGTGTTTAAACCCTCCTATCTTTTCCTTTTAATGAAATACAATGTCACCTTATTTTGTGTCTAATATATTTTGTTTTTGTCTTTTTCTTTATACAGTTCTCTTTATGCTGATTCTAATAACATGACATGCATGCGGAATTTTCAGCCTGATGTTAAAATCCAAACTAATTAAGATATAATGAAGCAAGATGGGGAATATGATGAAGGAGAAATATTAGAAGAAATAAGCAAAGAGTTGGAACAGTTTGAAGACAAGCAGAATCCTAATTTGAATGAAACTGAGCCAATTAATCTAGGGAATCAAGAAGATGTTAGGGAAACTAAAATCAGTGTACATGCTTTGCCACAGCTAAAAGATGGAATGATTAAAGCATTAATTGATTATAAGGATATTTTTGCATGGTCTTATGATGATATACCTAGTTTAAGCACTGAATTAGTGCCCATAAATTGCCAACTGATCCCGCATTCCCCCTGTCAAACAAAAGTTGAGGAAGTTTAAGACTGACCTAAGTATCAAAATCAAAGAGGAAATCATGAAACAACTTGAAGCCAAAGTCATTCGAGTGGTCCGTTATCCCACATGGTTATCCAATATTGTTCTTGTCCCAAAGAAAGATGGCAAAATTTGAGTATGTGTTGATTACCGTGATTTGAACAGAGCAAGTCCGAAGGATAATTTTCTCCTGCCCAACATCCATATTTTGCTGGATAATTGCGCTAAACATGAGGTAGCCTCTTTTGTGGATTGCTATGTCGGATACCACCAGATCATTATGGATGAGGAAGACGCGGAAAAAACGTCTTTTATCACACCATGGGGGACTTATTATTATCGAGTGATGCCATTCGGTTTGAAGAATGCTGGAGCAACATACATGAGAGCCATGACCACCATGTTTCATGATATGATGCATAAGGATATTGAAGTTTATGTAGATGATGTGATTATTAAATCAAAGAGTCAGGCTGACCATGTTAAAGATTTAAGAAAGTTCTTTGGGAGGCTTCGTAGGTATAATCTCAAGCTCAATCCGATAAAATGTGTATTTGGAGTTCCGTCTGGAAAGCTGTTGGGGTTTGTAGTCAACCATCGGGGAATTGAATTGGATCCCTCGAAAATTAAAGCCATCCAGGATTTGCCTCCGCCCAAGAATAGGATGGAGGTGATGAGTTTGCTGGGTAGATTGAACTACATCAGTAGGTTCATTGCTCAACTCACAACCACTTACGAGCCCCTTTTCAATTTGCTGAAGAAGAATGCTGCGGTTGAGTGGACTGAAGAATGCCAGGAAGTGTTTGATAAAATCCAGAGATATCTGTCAAATTCGCCCGTGCTGGTACCACCGGAGCCTGGTAGGCCTTTGATCTTATATTTATCAGTCATGGATAATTCCTTCGATTGTGTCTTGAGTCAACATGATGTCACGGGAAAAAAAGAGCAAGCTATTTATTACCTTAGCAAGAAGTTCACAACATATGAAGCCAAGTACACACTTCTTGATAGGACGTGTTGTGACCTGACTTGGGTAGCACAGAAGTTAAAGCATTATCTTTCGTCTTATACTACTTATCTTATCTCCCGCATAAATCCGCTAAAGTATATATTTCAGAAGCCTATGCCAACAGGTTGATTGACAAAGTGGCAAATATTGCTTACCGAGTTCCACATTGTATATGTGACTCGAACTACCATGAAAGCCCAAGCCTTAGCAGATCATCTTGCTGAGAATCCCATTGATGAAGAGTATGAGCCATTAAGGACATATTTTCCTGATGAAGAGGTATTGTGTATCGATGAAGTCATTATAGATATTGATCCAGATTGGAAGTTGTTCTTTGATGGAGCTGTCAACATGAAAGAAGTCGGAGTAGGTGTAGTTCTTATCTCTAAGGCGGGGCAACATTTTTCGGTGATAGCGCAACTTTGATTTTATTATACCAATAACATGGCAGAATATGAAGTTTGTATTCTGGGTTTGAGGCTAGCTGTTGATATGGGAGTCCAGGAACTATTAGTGTTGGGGGATTCAGATTTGTTCATCCATTAGATTCAAGGTGATTGGGAGACGTGAGATTTAAAGCTAATACCGTATCGACAAGGCTTGAAATCTATGTCAACGGTTTGTTTCTGTAAAGCTTAGGCATATTCTAAGAATTCGCAATGAGATTGCTGATGCGTTGGCCACTTTGTCTTCGATGCTCCAACATCCTGATAAGGCCTACATCGATCTAGTGCATATACAGAGTCGTGATCAACACGCTTATTGTAATGCCGTTGATGAAGAGCTCGATGGCGAACCTTGGTTCTTTTATATCAAGCAGTACATCCAGTCAGGAGAATACCCAACACATGCCACTAATGATCAAAAGAGGACTATTAGGCATTTGGCTAGTGGATTTTTCTTGAGCGGGGGAGTCTTATACAAGAGAACCCCGGATCTGGGACTTTTGAGGTGCGTAGATGCAAAAAAAGCTTCAAAAATCATGGTTGAAGTTTACTCCGGAGTATGCGGGCCTCATATGAACGGTTATGTCTTGTCAAAGAAGATTCTCAGAGCAGGTTATTAATGGCTTACTATGGAGAGTGATTCTATTTGATTTGTTTGAAAGTGTCATCAATATCAGGTACACGGTGATCTGATACATTCTTGTCCTGCTGAGTTGCATGCAATGGCTACTCCATGGCCTTTCGTAGCCTGGGAAATGGACGTGATGGGACTGATTGAGCCAAAAGCATCAAATGGGCATAGATTCATTCTGGTGGCCATTGATTACTTCACAAAGTGGGTGGAAGCAGTAACTTTCAAGTCAGTGACAAAGAAAGCGGTAGTAGATTTTGTTCATGCCAGCATAATTTGTAGGTTTGGAATTTCTAAAATGATCATTACAGACAATGCTGCCAATCTCAATAGTCATTTGATGCAAGAAGTGTGTCAACAGTTTAAGATCGCACATCGAAATTCCACTCCATATCGTCCAAAGGCTAATGGTGCTGTGGAAGCCGCCAATAAGAATATCAAGAAGATACTGCGAAAAATGGTACAAGGGTCTAGACAATGACATGAGAAGTTGCCATTTGCATTGCTAGGTTATCGCACTACTGTTCGCACTTCAACAGGTGTAACTCCATATTTATTGGTGTATGGGACAGAAGCAGTCATCACTGCGGAAGTTGAAATTTCCTCTCTTCGAGTCATTGTGGAAGCAATGATTGATGATGACGAGTAGGTCAAAACTCGACTGGAACAATTGAGTTTGATTGAGGAAAAAAGGCTAACGTCGGTATGTTATGGCCAATTATATCAGAAGAGAATGGCTCGAGCGTATAACAAAAAGGTACGACCCAGGCATTTTGAAGTTGGTCAGTTGGTATTGAAGTGTATCCTTCCTCACCAGGTTGAAACGAAAGGCAAGTTCTCCCCAAACTGGCAAGGTCCTTTCATTGTGAAGAAAGTGTTTCCCAATGGAGCCTTATATTTGATAGATATTGAAGGCAAAATGGCAGAAATGGCTATCAATGCTGATGCGGTCAAAAGATATTATGTATGATATTTTATCCTTTGTTGATTTTATTGTATGTTTAGTACTTGCACTTTTGAAGATTGATATGATGAAGGCATTTTATTCTTTTATCCAAACATTGTGTCATCCTTTGTTTACCCGTTTGAGCTTAGTTTTATTTTTCTTTCATATCCCTCTTTTGGAATCAAAATAGAGTCAAAGATAAATGTCAGGGAAATAAGAATAAAAGAAAGAGTTAGAAAATAAAAGAAAAAAAAGAAGAAAAAAAAATCAAATCAAAACAAAGAACAAGCTGATGGAACTACGTGCGACCTGATTCTCGTCTCTCGATAGTGAGATACGTAGGCTGCCCTATTCGGGCTCGGTACAACCAAATAAATTCTTAGAGTCACCCAGTCAACGAAAAACTGGGGCATGAGTTAATGTGTTGTTTGAGTCAATTCCAAAAGTTGTAAGTCCCACCCCCACTTCAAGTGTCGTTTGAACCTCTTGCCATCCTTTTCTAACCTTATCCAAAAGCCAAGTTACAACCAAAGAAAGTTCTTCAGATCAATTTTTGATAATGTTAAGGCTAAGCATGCAATGGATATGATGATACATCATGGGTACTACTTATTTTCCTCAGCGTAAGAAATTAGGAAAGAAATAAAAATGAGAGAGTCTTATTGGTGAAAACCCTCGCGAGCACCATAAGGCGATGGTGAGTTGAAAGAAATAAAAATGAGAGTCTTACTGGTGAAAACCCTTACGGGCACCATAAGGCAATGGGGAGTTGAGAGAAATAAAATGAGAGAGTCTTATTGGTGAAAACTCTCATGGGCACCGTAAGGCGATGACGAGTTTGAAAGAAAGGTGAAAAGAAAAGAGATTTGTTGGCAAAAATCTTTCAAGATGTCGTCAATTGAATGAGATATATGATTCCAATGGATTGGAAGAAGCAGCAACGACAAAGGCACGAACTCAACAACAAATGGAAAGTTTGGATAGGAAGATCAGGCAGCTTAATCCAAAATGCATGTCATAGTCATTGGAGTTGGTTGCCATCTTCAGATAAGTTTTCTTCTTTGTTAAAAAGAGGGACATTGCCTTTTTCTTTCATTTACATATTCATACTTTTGTCTTTTTATGTCTTTTATCAAAATAAAAGTCACCATCATTTCTTTACATTTTAAGTCAAGTCTGCGTCAAAACAAGCGAGAAAGGATTTCAAAACTTGCTATCAGTCTTTCCAATTGTATGAGGAAAAGCCAAGGACCAGCACATGAAAAAAAATATGATCGTAATTCAACACAAAACAAAGGAAGTCTATCAACCGATCGACTGCTGGGTTTGTGGGAGCATTCAGATTTGGAAAAGGGTGCATCTCAGAGGCATGGTAAAATGGAAATTCATTGTTTGGGTCAGAACTCATATCCTCCGATCTGGTCTGGGTAAATGATGTAACAAGACAGGGGCAAGTGTCAGTAATCCAAAATAAAGACGAAAGAAATGAGTGCTAGAGCGTATGACTGGAAAGCCAAGTGTTGCAAGCCACCACTAAGTTTTAACTGACAATTTTTTCTTTGATGAAACAGGGGCAAAGTTTCCTGAAAAAATAGAATTTTACTTTCTGTTCAGGACCCTCCTGAAAAATGGGACTTTACTTTCTGTTCAGGACCCTCCTGAAAAATTAGATTTTACTTTATGTTCAGGACCCTCCTGAAAAATGGGAATTTACTTTATGTTCAGGACCCTCCTGAAAATGGGATTTTACTTTCTGTTCAGGACCCTCCTGAAAAATAGGATTTTACTTTCTGTTCAGGACCCTCCTGAAAAATGGGAATTTACTTCATGTTCAGGACCCTCCTGAAAAATGGGAAATTACTTCATGTTCAGCACACTCCTGAAAAATGAGACTTTACTTTTTGTTCAGGACCCTCCTGAAAAATTAGATTTTACTTTATGTTCAGGACCCTCCTGAAAAATGAGAATTTACTATATGTTCAGGACCCTCCTGAAAAATGAAATTTTACTTTATGTTCAGGACCCTCCTGAAAAATGGGAATTTACTTTATGTTCAGGATCCTCCTGAAAAATGGGACTTTACTTTATGTTCAGGACCCTCCTGAAAAATGGGACTTTACTTTAAGTTCAGGACCCTCCTGAAAAATGAGATTTTACTTTCTATTCAGGACCTTTCTGAAAAATGAGAATTTACTTTCTGTTCAGGACCCTCCTGAAAAATGAGAATTTACTTTATGTTCAGGCCCCTCCTGAAAAATGGAATTTACTTTCTATTCAGGACCCTCCTGGAAAATGGAAATTTACTTTATGTTCAGGACCTTCCTGCAAAATGAGAATTTACTTCATGTTCAGGCCCCTCCTGAAAAATGGGAATTTACTTTATGTTCAGGACCCTCCTGAAAAATGGGATTTTACTTTATGTTCAGGACCCTCCTGAAAAATAGAATTTTACTTTATGTTCAGGACCCTCCTAGAAAATGGGAATTTACTTTATATTCAGTACTCTCCTGGAAAATGGGAATTTACTTTATGTTCAGGACCCTCCTGAAAAATGAGAATTTACTTTATGTTCATGACCTTCCTAGTAAATGGGAATTTACTTCATGTTCAGGATACTCCTGAAAAATGGGACTTTACTTTATGTTCAGGACCTTCCTGAAAAATGAGAATTTACTTTATGTTCAGGACCCTCCTTTAAAATGGGATTTTACTTTCTGTTCAGAACTCTCCTGAAAAATGGGAATTTACTTTCTGTTCAGGACCCTCCTGAAAAATGGGAATTTACTTTATGTTCAGGACCCTCCTGGAAAATGAGAATTTACTTTATGTTCAGGACCCTCCTGGAAAATGAGAATTTACTTTATGTTCAGGACCCTCCTGAAAAATGAGAATTTACTTTATGTTCAGGACCCTCCTGAAAAATGGGAATTTACTTCATGTTCAGGACCCTCCTGAAAAATAGGACTTTACTTCATGTTCAGGACCCTCCTGAAAAATGGGACTTTACTTTCTGTTCAGGACCCTCTTGAAAAATGAGATTTTACTTTCTGTTCAGGACCCTCCTGAAAAATCGGATTTTACTTTCTGTTCAGGACCCTCCTGAAAAATGGAAATTTACTTTATGTTGAGGACCCTCCTGGAAAATGGGAATTTACTTCATGTTCAGGACCCTCCTGGAAAATGAGATTTTACTTTATGTTCAGGACCCTCCTGAAAAACGGGAATTTACTTTATGTTCAGGACCCTCCTAGAAAATGGGACATTACTTTCAGAAAAAATGAAGTCTCTCTTTATCTTAATCTTTGTTGGGGATAATTTTGTTTCTAGTGTTTATATTGATTTCAGGAGCCCGCCTGAAGAACAGGGTGATGAATCTGTAAGGTAGGAGCCCACCTGAAGAACAAGGTGATTAAACGGGAAATTGAAGAAACTGCACGTCAGGAATCCGCTTGAAGAATAGGATGATGAAATTGAAGGACCAAAAATGGCAAGTTAGAAGCCCGCCTGAAGAGCAAGGCGAATAAATGAAAGTCGAGCAACGAAGTGAAACAATGGAAAACCAAGCAACAAGTTGAAAGAAATTGAAAGTTAGGAGCCCTCCTGAAGAATAGGGTGATAAAACTCAAGTCAAGAGTCAAGGAAAGCTGCATAGATAGGATTTTGTAATTTCATTTATGTTTTAACTTATAATTCTCATTTTTTATATAATGACAGAGCCACGGATCGGAACCTCGATGGAACCTCACTCGACTCTCCAACTCGGTAAAGTCCATCTCTTTCCCATCCTTTGATATACCTGTCACTTGATTCCCTCATAACTTGGGTAGGTAGGATGTCCGCCAAGACTCGATTGTCTTTCTTTCTTTTGTTTCTTTCTTCGAATAATGATCGGGACAAAATTCTGTCTCGTTGTCTACTTCTTTGTATGAAAACACTGGGTGTTTACATTCAAAGGGGGCATGATGTAGACACGTAATTTCGTCCCTTCACAAATTTTATCGTTTACCTCGTTTTACTACGTACCCTATCTGCGTAGTAATTATTTTTTTCTCCAAGAAAATAAATAACCACCTCATTTTTTTACTCATTTATTTATTTGTTTTTGTTTTTTTATCCCATTTAACAAACCTAACTAATTTTGTCTTATTTTAAAGATTTCAACAACTCACTCTATTAAAAATTGACAACACATCCTAACCCTTACCCCTCCTACCCCCACCTCACGTGACCCCTCCCCCCTCTCTTGTTTTGCTTGTCAACAAAGAAATGACCCAAGGAACTTTTCAGGAAATTCCCTAGGGGGATGGACCCACAAGTTTCCTCAAACATTTTTCTTTCCTTTTGAAATATATACACACAGTGCACGAGGAAGGGGGAGATTTTTTTTTTATCATCCATTCACATCACAAAGAGGGGCCCACAATAACCAAAAGGAGGCCATTTTTATTTTTTTCATCATCCTCTTCTTCACTAAAAAAATAAATTCCCAAGAAGAATAAAAAACCACACTGCAAAAATATTCTCCATGGTTTTGTTTTGTTCTAAAACACACATACACCTGGTAAACACACTCAATGACACACACGTAGAAACAGAGAGGTCGAGAGTGAGAGATTGTGCGAGAAAATAGATCGGAGACAGCTAAAAATGGAGAGATTCAGTCTTTCTCTGAGCTTTTTCCGGCTAAACTTTCACCGAAGTTGATTTTGGTTCATCATCTGGCTAACCCAATTCAAGAGGTCTCGAAATTTCTTTATTTTTCTTTGATTTCTAGGTATAATTGGATGAAAAACACTAAGATTTGATGGAAAACAGAACCAATAATGATTTTTGTTGTTGAAATCAGTTCTATTTCAGATCATCTTTGCGATTTGTTCACTCTTGGACTGGTTTATATTGTTGTTATTTGGTTTTGGGTCTCATCGTTCACCGGCTTCCGCTACTGATTGGAGAATTTAAGTCTCGTTCGTCCTGATTTGTTCATGCGACTAGTTTTGGGGTTTCAAATTTCAATACCGAGTTTGGAGTTGGTTCGTTCGTCGTTGAGGTTCTTGTTCGAGGATTTTGATCTAGGATTTCTTTGTTATTA
Source organism: Capsicum pubescens (assembly GCA_030864215.1). NCBI lineage: Eukaryota > Viridiplantae > Streptophyta > Magnoliopsida > Solanales > Solanaceae > Capsicum > Capsicum pubescens. The sequence goes on along the minus strand of CM061540.1, from coordinate 255,713,678 downwards.
TCAACGAAAACAAGTGCTATTGAAGTCCATTTCCTTAATCCGCTCTCTTTTTATTTATTTTGGTTTGTTGAATTGACTCTGATTATGTGTGATGTGATTATATTTTGTTGGATTTTTGTTACTTTGATATTATGATCATGATGCTTGGTGATTCGGTTGTGGTGGTTTGAGGAATAAATTTAATCATGTTTTAATGGATTGATAAAAAAAAAGTTGGGGGTGAGGATTGAAAATTAACAAAAAGGATAGATTCGGTTTAATTTTGATTTATTGATTGATTTGAATCGTGATAGATTTATGATGTGTTGAAACGGATAGGCAATATAGATTCGGATAGGCAAATTTTAGAACTTGTTGTTTTGATTGAATGTTAGAATGTACGTGTCAATGTTTCTTTCTAGTTCATCGTATTTAGTTCAAATGTATTCATTTAGACAGGGAATGCCCCGAGAGACCTTGTATTTACTCACCGGGGAATGTCCCGACGTATTATGTTGGCGGAAGACGTTTATGATGAAGGTCCGAGGCATCGGGTAAAGCGCGGGAGCGTAGTTAGGGTTAGTGTAGGTTAGATAGGATTTATTTTCGCGTTTTTTATTTATTTTGGACTGTATAATTGGACTAAACACTATATTTTGGATTTATTTTGTTTCGTGTGTTTGGATGCTTGTTTATGTGGTTTATACGTCCTTAGTGTCAAAATTAGCCGATACGCTTCACCAAGCGATCGTGGTCAAACCACGGGACCGAGGGGTGCCTAACACCTTCACCTCGGTCAACAAAATTCCTTAGTCGGAATCTTTGTTCGCAGATCAGTTTTTACAGAGTCAAAAATTATTTTGAAAAAGATTTTCCAAAGGTGACTTGGCACACCGGATTATGCCAAGTGGCGACTCTGAGTTTTGAATATAAAAGATTCTTTTTGAAATAAATTTTCATCTTTTGTCACTTTGATAATAAAAACCCTTTCAAACTTAAAAATGAATCTTTTTGGTGGTCAAAAAGGGGTGTGACATTATTTACGATCAACTGTTGGCTTTTTGTATTAAGGAATCGTGAGTGTATAAGAGTAGTAATGAATTAATGTATTAATAGTGTCGGAATTAGTTATTCTTGAATTAGTTATGCTAAAATTATTTTCTATTCACTTTTTGATTTGATATATTAAGAGAAATTCTATTGTTACTTTTCCTTGTCTATGTATTCATTCCATATATTATTGATATCATGGTTCGCTATGTATTAGTTATGCATTCTATAATATATAATATGATGTATAATATATATACATTGACTAATACATCTTACACGACAATCCTTAAATGAATATGAATGGTAATGAATAAGGTGTATTAGAACAAAAATAGTACCATATATTGTTAGCAATGATTTACTATGTAAGAGTTATATATAAGTTGAAAATGCTGTCATATAAAAAATTAAATAATATCAAAGCTAATACATATATTATTTCCTCTATTGCCTCATAACAAACGATTCTGTATATGTTTAATACCAATTTCAACATTATGTCAAAATATATATCAAATTAAACAACTGATTTAAGTATTATTATTTTTATACTGTATCTAAAAATTCTACAATCAAATAGATTACCCCGATTAGTGTATTTTATTTTATCAACTTTTATAAAATTAGACGATGCTAAAAGCATATCAATTTATCTCTAAACTAATATTGAATAAATTTCTCTTGCAAGTATTCGGCCAGTAAAAATAATCATCTCTTTGATGAGAGTTAAAATGAACTACATTATTTTTATAAATTGATAAAAAAAAATGAGAAAAAAAACTATGCCCTTACTTTTGTTAGGTTTTTTTTCCTGATTTTCTTACCAAAATTAAGTTTTACTTTTTCTTGGAAGAAAAATAAAGGTAACCATAAATACTTTTAAAAGAAAAATATAATTTTTTTTCATATTTGACAAACCTCGTCCTTGGAGGAAAGGTTTTGGAAAGGTTTTGGACTTAAGACCCCTTCTCATACCATAACATAATAGCATCCACAATTTAGTCTTTAAAGAGTCTTTGTTTAGGGAGAGATTTCTCTCAATAAGTTTTAGGTTTTTCAATTTTATTTTATAATATGTAGATCAATTGGCCAAAACATATAATAATTTTATGCTTTTTTAGTATTGTTTTCTTTGTCGTCTGATTTATTGTCTCAATGTTTTCAAACTTTAAGCTTCCGCATGTCGTTCTCTTGATTTCGAACCCAACAAGTGGCATCAGAGCCTACGGTTCAAAGATCCAATGATTTGGTGAAACAAGATTAAACAGGTACAAAGCGGCTTCAAATCAAGTTGCAATCAGTTTGGCGATAATGACGCTTTTGTCCAACTACATGTGGAGAAGATATTTCAATCATATTTTCAACAATCCTGCTGTCACATCTTTAAAAATAAAACTCTCTTTTAACCCTATAAATGACTCCAATATTTTTAACTCAAAAGGGCTCATATATTTTTAACCCAAAAGGGCTCCATTTTTAAGCATGACAATTAGCAGAGATATATGAAGATTATGTGAAGAATAATCATGCATGTGACGTGAAGAAGGCGGAACAAGTGAAGAAAATCAAGCCAAAAAAAAGGAGATTTGTTAGAGTTTTTTCCCTGATTTTCTTACCAAAATTAAGTTTTCCTTTTTCTTGGAAGGAAAATAAAAGTAACCATAAATACTTTTACTTTTACTGAAAGAATAATATAAAACTTTTTCATATTTGGCAAACCTCTTCCTTGGAGGAAAGATTTTGGACATCTAATAAATAGAAGACCCTTCTCATACCATAACACAATAACATCCACAATGTAGTCTTTAAATAGTCTTTATTTAGGGAGAGATTTCTCTCAATAAATTTTAGGTTTTTCAATTTTATTTTATAATATGTAGGCTAATTGACCAAAACATATAATAATTTTATGTTTTTTAGTATTATTTTCTTTGTCGTCTGATTTATTGTCTCAAGATTTACAAACTTTAAGCCTCCGCATGGCGTCCTCTCGATTTCGAACCCAACAACTTTATGTTTTATACGCAGTAAAATCAAGGAAACAATTTAGTACAGCAAGCAAATAGAGCTGCTACAGAGAGATTTGTATACATAATAAGATGATATACAACCTCAAAATAAAGAACCAGAGGACATAAAAAATGACGTGATACCCTTATTAATTCAAAAATAAGATAATTAAAATTATATTTTAGACAACTTGTTTAAAGAGAAATTATTAACTGATGTGAAAATAATAAATATTTGAACGTTAATCCACATAAATTATACATAACCTATTTTTTTTCCAAATACAAAAATATATAGTCTTGAATTAGTGACATAATTATTCATATTTTAATTTTCATAATGAAACAATCTATAGTGTTAAAATTAATGACATAATTATTTGTATGTTTATTTTTATCAATAAAAAATGTAGCCTTAAATTAAAGTATATGAGTAAATAAAATAAAATAATATATTTTTAAGGACACAATCGATTTGTATTTATTCATATGGATATCTCGTATGTTAATTTTCATAGTGAAACAATTTAAATTTTTTAAATGATAATAGATTGAAATTACTCATGAAAATCAAATACAAAATATAGATATTAAATGAGTTTATGTCATATATATTGATAGTGTAAAAAATGTTATACTATTAAGGTTTATTTGTCATTGTAGTATATTATTTCTGTTATACTTTTAAAATTATTTTTCAATATCTGAAAAGTTTTTATTTGAAATTGAGTATTTCTCTGTTTCAATTTATTTGATTGACTTAGCATGAAGTTTAAGAAAGTAAAAAATAATTTTTAATCTTATGATCTTAAATTAATACATGTGGAATGTGTCAGAATATATTTTAATCTTATGATTTTATAATGACATGTGAAAAGTTATAATTCAATAGTTAAAAAAGACATTTTTTTGAAACAAACATAAAAGAAAAGTAGAACAAATAAATTAAATTTGTGGACTACCATTTAAATATTTATAAATATTATTATTATTATTTTATTTCAATAATTATTTTGTAGAGTAATTAAATATACAAATAACAACTAATTCTATTTTTTTCTGGATATTTCAATAAACAAAACTAAAAGTTTCATCCTATAAAATGGAATTGAAATGAGTAAAAAAAAAGTTTCAAGACAAAGTGCAATTCTCTTAAAGATTAGAAAAAAAAGATCAAACATTAATGAATACTAACACAAATCAATTTTTAAGAAGAGTTGGTTGGGAAGATGTGGGTCCACGCGAGATATCATATCAATTGAGATGTGACTGATATTTAGAGAAGAGGCAACAACAACAACAGCAGCAGCAGCCAGCAGCAGCAACAGCAACAACAACAACAACATCAACAACAACAACAGCAACAACAGCAACAACAGCAACAACAACAACAACAACAGCAACAACAACAATAACAGCAACAACAACAGCAACATCAACAACAATAGCAACAACAACATGGATTCACACATGTGGAATCGATCAGCGCAAGTAGACAACCAAATAAAATCCTAGTCTACAAGCATATCTAATATCTGCAACAATAACAACAACAACATAGATGCACTCATGTGGAACTTACCCTTACCCTACCCTACTATTACTATTTTTATGAAGTAAGAGATTATTTTTGATGGATCCTCAACTATAATAACAATAATAATCATCAAATCAAAAAATAAATTAATAAACTAACCATAAAATCATACTTATTTGAGATGACCAGATGCTATAAACATAAAATAAAATAAATCAATAAATTTGGAATCAGAGAAAAAAAAAAATAGAACTTACCCTTACCCTACCCTACTATTACTATCTTTATGATGTAAGAGATTATTTTTTATGGATCCTCGACTATAATAACAATAATAATCATCAAATCAAAAAATAAATTAATAAACTAACCATAAAATCATACTTATTTGAGATGACCAGATGCTATAAAAATAAAATAAAATAAATCAATAAATTTGGAATCAGAGAAAAAAAATACATAAGAATATTCTTGAAAATATACTACAAAGAATAAATAAAAAATAAAGATCTAACCTAATCAAATATATAAATAAAGGACTCCAAGACAATTTATAACCTTTCATTTCCAAAAATAAGGCACCTACGACAATTTCTTTTGCCAAAATACAATTCTTTATTTTTTCTAAAAAAAAGAACTAAAGCAATTTTGGTTAAATTTGTTTTAAAAAATAACGTGATTCTTCTATTTTGCTCAAAAAAATATTCTGAATATTAATTCTTCTTTCATATATTTAAAATTCTTTTTTTATTGGATCTTTTTGTAATTCTCCTATTTTAGGAGTGTTTTTTATTCTAATCGAAACTCTTTTCGATTCTCCTATTTTAGGAGTTGTTTCTAATTGATCAAGAAAACATTAATTAGTTCTTATTTTCATATATTTTTAGGACAGTAAATAGATAATAATTATTTGAGAATATTAGTGAAAAGACGATTTTGTCTAAAGCGATACTTTCAATGAAGGACAAAATATTCGAATAACCTTGTTAAGGGTCTTAATACTTTTAATATATTATAAATTATATAATTATTTATACAATATCGATACACGTGTACGCACCATTTATATGATATTGATATAAATCTATACACCATTTATACAGTATCTATATACGTTTATAATACAACATTTATATAATAGCGATAAATTGTATAAATTTTATACAATATTGATATATTACATATTACACTACATATACATGCGACTATTTTTTTTTGTGGCTAGTACATTTTTTTTGGCTATATTTTTTAGAGAGAAGTATCGATTACCCCCCTGAACTTGTCACGTTTTATTCATGGTACACCTGAACTTTGACTTGTCCTAAGTACCCCGTCCCCCAACCCCGAACTTGTTATTTTGCAACGTCGCGAGGTCCTTTTTTGCTGATGGACCAGTGCATGTAAACCACGCGTGTACACATGGAAAAAAGTGTTGATGTGGCTGTTCACGTGGATAAATACGATCCACTTCCCTTATATTTATTCTATATTAAAAAATAACCCACTTCTACCCTTAATTATCCTATTTCTCTCTAAAAAATTATATTTTTTAGTTTTTCTCTACTCCAAAATAGTGAAAGGTTGAATTTTCGTCGATCAAGTAAGCTATTATTTAAAAATTTATATTTTTTGGTGTGTGTTAAAAATATGAAATTATTTTTTCTGGTTAGTGTTTCATAGTAGTTTTCGATTAGTGTTTCATTAGGATTTTGAGGAGATTCACCTGTACAAATACGTTTCTTATTATAATTAACGGAGTAGAAAATTACAATTTAAGTTAGGGGTGTACAAAAATCGAACCGATAAAAATGTTATTGATTTATCGCTACAGGGTTAACGATTTTTTAATGATTTTATATAAAAAAAAATTATTGGGTTATTGATTCGATTTTGATTTTTCTTACTGGGTTATTGGGTAAATCGATAACCCAATAAGTTTATGCTAAATTATTATTTTAAGAAACTTAATATTTGATACGGTATTTGAGGAGAACCCCCCCCCCCCAAAAAAAAAAAAGTTAATTACAAAAACAATCCATATATATTATGATATAATCAATTAATCTCCAAAAATTAACTAATAGGGTGAGCAACAACCGTCATTAGTTCGTAATAGGGTATCGACACCATCTTTATGGGCCCCTCGGCCTCATCAATTCGAACCTATCAAACTAAACTGTACAATGCAGGATCTTGTTTGAATGATCAATGCCTAATCGCTTAAAAACTGCATTCACAAAATTATTGTACTTTATGTGTGTTGGCCCGATGATCTTATCAGTAATACATCACTCCCACACATGAAAGTGAATCCATCTATCCGCACACACCTTATTCTTCCTAGCCCATCTATGGCTTGATTTGAATAAACAAATGACTAACCTGTTGCAACTGATGACACATCTGTTAAAATTATCAAACAATTATAGACATCTGTTACGACAGATGATCAATCTGTTGCAATATATGACTTATTTGTTGGAAAAATCAAACAAATATATCTATATGTTGCAACAGATTGTCAATATATTGTTAATTTTCAAACAAATATATATATATATATATATATATATATATATATATATATATATATATTGCAACAAATTACCCATCTGTTAGATTTATTGTAATTTACATATTCAAAAATTCACCAGTTTTATTTAATTAAGGGATGTATTTATACATAACTCCACTTCTAGATATGGCTGGTCCGGATTTGGACAAGGTGATTTTGCCGACTCTTGCGAGAACTTGAAAGCAGATTCATAAACTCAGGTGAGAGTTGGGCGACATGAGAGCAAGGCTGAGGAGGGCCCTGTTGCTGCTGGATAATGATGGGCCGGGTGACAATAATAATAATAATAATAATAATAATAATAATAATAATTAGGTTATGTTTTTTCTTTTACTAGTCAAATATACGTGCTTTGCACGTGTGCTTCATGTCAAGTCATATGTAAAGTATTGATATCTTGATCGTCTCCTATGATGTGAACTATCACATCACGGATAATAACAAAAACAACAGATAGTAATAGATCAGAAACTACAACAAAATAAATTGATTAAATCTAACCTTTACAAAAAAATTCCTCAAAGTCTGACCGAACATTCATCTACCACTATAAACTCAATAAAACAATTCAATAATCGAGATATCATAACAATGCGATTAAATTCTAACCTTAAGAAAAAATCTCAAAGCCCGATTACACGTTAATCTATCACTTGAAAAAAAAAATAACAGAATAGAAACTACTGTATTCAAGAATATTACAACAATATCATCAAACATAATCTTAACGCAAAATTTTCAAAGTTCGACCAAACATTCATTTGCAACATAAACTTGAACATAACAGAAACTACAACAAAATAATACGATAATCAAAATATTAGAATAATACAATTAAACCTAACCTTTTGTGATTGTAGATGACACCTTTAGAGCTCATAAAAAAGCAGTTATTAGAATATCTCCGCCAACAAATTTTACATTGTGGATGTTATTATATTATTGTAGAGAAAAAGAATTCTCCAATACCTTTTCCTACAAAAAAGAATCATTTAAATATGAAAGATTTTTATTTTTATGTTTCGAAAGGAAAAAAATAATTATGGTATCAAATTAAAATATGAAAGATTTTTTTTTTATTTTGCGAAATAAAAAATAATAATTATGGCATTAAATTAATGAAAAAAGAATTCTCCAATACATTTTCCTATAAAAAAGAATTATCTAAATATGAAAGATTTTTATTTTTATGTTTCGAAAAGAAAAAATAATAATTATGGTATCAAATTAATACTACAACACAGCTTTGGAAAATTAAAATTTTTTTCCTCAAAAATCTAATAACGTGTTTTCACCTTTTTCCCCTTAAAAATTTAAAATAACTTTTTTTTTTTTTTTTTGGAAACTTTAGGGTATTTTTTTGGTTTTTTTTTTTTTAGAAAATTTTTCAAAGGATATTTTTCTTTAACCATATGTTATAGCAATTCTTAATTTAAATATTATAATATAATGATATAATAAATGAAGAAAAATAGTAAAAAGACTATTTTGTCTAAAATAGAGACTTTTAATGAAGGGCAAAAAGTTCAAATCACTTTTTTAAGAGTCTTCACATTTTTAATATATTATAGATTATATGGATCTACCCAATGGTATATTTTTTTTATTGTATATATTTATATATAATGGATTCAAAAATCTATGTTTGGTCGACTTTGGATTTATAATTCTTATTTAATATTTACTTTTTATTCTGTCTATTCCTTATTCTCAACATGTTGATGGTTGGAGGTAGGGATTGAGCGTTTGTGGCAACGGATGAACCATATGTTGCAACAGACGGTTATTAATAAAAAAAAGAAGTTATTGTTGTTATTGAGGGTGAACGTCATGACTTTTTGATTATTTAATATGAAAAATGGTTCGTAAATAAATAATAATAAAATAAATGATAAACATAATTTATAACCGTAATCGAACGGTTATTTAATTTTAATAACTGATCGTGACTTTTCCCTATTTTTATTTTTAAATTATTTATTTATTATATAATAAAAGTCACAACATTGGATTAAGGTATATGATGATTGTTAAAAAAAGGTGAACAGTCGTGACTTTTTGTAAAAACTCACCAGCTTGATTTAATTAAGTCATTTCTTTCACAGAAAATAATACGAAAATAAATTATAAAAATAATTTATAACCGTAAAAAATAGTTATTTAATTTGAATAATTGATGTTAATATAAAATAAGCGACAAGTAGTGACTTTTCGTCATTTTTGTTTTTAAATCTGTTTCTTAAATTTATATAATAAAAAAATTAGATTAATGATATAATGATTATTAAAAAGGACAGATTACATGTTGCAACAGATAGATTATTTGATGCAACAGGTTGTCGATTTGTTGCAACAGATGGTATATCTGTTGTCGCAGATGGGTTATCTGATGCAACAAATGGTATATCTGTTGTCGCAGATGTGTTATCTGATGTAACAGATATAAAATCTGTTGGCACAACTCAATAAAAACGGTTATTGAAAAGAACTAATTACTAATAATAATCTGAAAAGTCATGACTTATCACAATAATCAAAAAGTCAGTCAGCAGCTTCATTTAATTAAGCCATAACTTTTCAAAGTAATCAAAAAGTCGTCAGTTTGTATGTAATTAATAAATGGAGGTGAACAGTCGCGCATTTTTTTCTAACTCATTCAAATTCAATCCTCTATAAATAGGTCTCTCATTACTCGTTCATTCTACTAAATTTATTTCTTGCATATTGTCTTTCATATTACACCTTCAACCACTTTCTCTTCCCTGACTCAGGTAGGTTTATTTATTGTTTTTTGTGTAAATATATCCAATTGGTAGTGTACGTTGTATTACATTCAGATTCTTTTCTTTACTTTTGTTTTAACATTTTTCGTCAATTCATTCGTGCTCTAGATATAGTTGATCCAGTGTGGGACGTTGCTAGTTTACAAGACATCATGTGGGAGCTTCAAACTCAGGTTCATGATGACCTTCAATGGGAGTTGTCTGCAATGAGAGCCAGAATGCTTCGGGAGATCCGCAGGCTGAAGAGGACACTGCTGATGCCGGTTGAAGATTGGTCGGCTGACAATAATGATGATAATAATAATTAAATTATTTTTTTATTTTAGCCTATGTATTTTTATTTGTTTTTGTTTAATAAAAAAATTATGTTTGATCGACTTTGATATTTTAATTCTTATTTATTTTTCATTCTGTCTATTTCTTCTTCTCAACAAACATGTCGATGATTAAGGAATAATTTGAATCCAGTAGCAATAGCAAGAGTTGAAACTTAAAACTTGACCCAATGCATACATTAATACTCAAGTATAAACCTCTATTAGATCATATTAATCAAGCACTTAGTAAATTATTAAAGTTGATCAAATAAAAATACGAAAATAAAAACTATAACATGCCCAATATAATTCCACAAGTGGGATTTGGGGAGGGTGGTGTATCCCCAGACCTTAACCCCTACCTCGTGAAGGCAATTTTTTTAGCCTATGTATTTTTATTATTTTTGTTTATTAAAAAATTTATGTTTGATCGACTTCGACGTTTTAATTCTTATTTAATTTTTATTCTGTCTATTTCTTCTTCTCAACAAACATGTCGACGATTAAGAAATAATTTAAATCCAGTATCAACAGATTTCTCATCTGTTGCAACAAATAATTATCTGTTATAACAGAATAATTATCTATTGCAACAGATAACACGTCTGTTGCAACAGATTAACCATTTGTTTGATTCATGTTACGGGCACTAAAGAACCATAAACATGAATTCAACATATGAGTCTTCTGTTGTAACAAAATATGCATTTGTTGCAACAAATTGAGTGATTTGTTTAAATTGTAGGCTCTTATATTGTATTCATGAACGGGTTCTATCCATTATTGAAAAAATAGCAGTAACAGTGTACCCAAATGACAAATTCAACTAAAAATCATAACTTTAATTACCAAAGTCACCTATGAAGTAATGCCAAAGTGCAAAGTGATGTACGAAATAAAATTTCACCTAAAAAATTGGTCAAGTAAAGTAGCAGCAGTAGCGGTAAAAACCACAACAATGGCCGACAAGAAGAAGATGATGATGATAATGAAGTAGAAGATGATGATAATGAAGCTGAAGTTGATGAATAAAGCAACAACAATAATGTACAACAGAAATCGTGAAGAGAGAGAAAACAACGACGGACGAGAAAAAGAGAGAGAAACACGCCTTTTTTCCTCTGTTTCTCGTTATATTAACTAACATTTAGAGCAACGTGTAAATTTTAAAACTTGTGGGTTATTTCAATTTTTTTCAACTTTCTTAATCCATAATAAAGTAATTGTCACCTCCACTCAATTATTAAGATTTAAGTCACCTACATCATATTTTCAAACTCTTTTGTCACTTTTAGCTCAAAGCCCCATGTGTTAAGCTGGTGTATTTTTTAATTCAATTAGTTAGTAGAATATTATTTTATTGTTATCTAGTAAAATGAAGGAAAACATCCAAAAAGCAAAAAAAAAAAAAGAAGATCTTTTAGGCGATAAAAAAATATTACATCACCTTATTTATAGATGTTTGCAAGTATTTAACTTTAATTTGTTAATATTTTCATAACTTTCATCTTATTTAAAATCTAAACCTAAATTTAAAAAAACAAAAATCAGAAAAATACAATATTGGACTCGTTTGCCATAAATTCATAAAATCAGTTGGTAGAAATCTTTCTTGCCTCTCTCTTTCTTTTACCTTAAATACATGATGATAGAATATTATTGTTAAGATGATTATTATTATGATTATAGAAATTTATTATTAAAAAGATCAATAAAGAGAAGAGGAGAAGATGAGGTGCAATTAAAAGAATTAACAAAGTAGTTTTTGAAATTTTGCAATGAAGCACAAATCAAATAGAATAAAATTTCACAAAATGAAATTTTTTTAAAAAATTTCAAAAGGAGCGAAAAATTCAAAAAAATATAAATTTTTGGTCAAAGAACTATATACATCATCTTCTAATTAATAGACCACAATTATATATAAATAGAGATTGTATATTTAAAGATAAATGCTTATATAATAATTAAGTTTTATGTTAGCCACAAAATAATCAGTATACGTAAAGTGTAAAATTTTGTAGTCAAATCTTATTATTGGAGAGTACATATCTTGTCTTTGGCGAAATAGCTAATTGACAACACTAAAATAAGCAATAATAAGTATATCTCTATTTATTAATAAATCATTCAAAAAAAATTACTTTTTAAAACTAATCTGACCATGCATTATAGATTTTTCTTCGTCTTGACAATGAAATTATACGAAACTAATTTGATCATTCTCTCTTTGAATATACCATCATCAAACTTCCTTCTTCATCTTGGTGAACTTGTGTTTGGTTCTCATGCCACAACAAGAAATTTTGAATAAAGTCACATTGCCAAATTACATTTTCAATGTCCCCTCATTTGGTTATTGAACACATGATTGATGAAAACAATGGAAAAAGGTTTTAAAAGGAGAAAAAGATATATACTAATAAAAAAAAAGAAGGAGATATGGAAATGAACATCCAACAACTCTATAGATTATGGTTATTTATACATTGATAAGCCATAAGAATAGGTAGAAAGAAGTTTAAAAGACATGTTATTAAGTAGAGAATACAAATAGATGTAGGTTTTTTTATAACTCATGAGATATAATTAGGTATAGTAAATATGATATAATTTTTTTAATTAATAAAAAGAATGAAGAGAAAAATTCAAAAAAAAAGAAGAAAAAATAGATAAATATGAATGGAGGTCATAGAGAGGTGCCACATCACCTTATCCATGACTCTCCTTTATATATATGTATGTATATGTATATATCCACATCACCAAATTACTATGACCATTTTCTTAACGAAGCTTCCAAGACAATTGAACTTCCTTCTTCATCTTGATGAACTCGTACAAAACTGATGTGATCATCTCTTTGATGAACCTTTGAAGAATATCGAAAACATCATCTTTGTTATGTCCTTTCTTTTAATTATTAAACACATGATTGATGAAAAAGATGAAGAAATAAAATCAAGAAAGGAGAAAAATAACTAAATAATCGTACTAATTAAAAAATTTAGAAAATAAAAATTTGCACTCAACAACTCCATAGATGATTGTTATTTATAGATTGGATAATCCAAAAGAATTAGGTAGAAGGGAGTTGGGGAGACATAATATTTAAGTAGAGAATACAAATAGATGTAGGTTTTTTATAATTCATTAGATTTAATTAGAATAGTAAATAAGATTGATCTTTTTTTATTTGATAAAGAGAAAATGGCCAAAAGCACCCCCAACCTCTACTCCAAATCCCAACTAAACACCTATACTTTGCGGGGGTCCTATGACCCCCCTGAACTATTTAAAAGTGGAATATATACCTCCCTAAATGCTAAGGCGGCACGGAAGGTGTAGTACACTCTCTTGAGAGAGTGAAGACATTTTAACCTCTTAATTTTCTAATTTTTAATTTTAATTTATTTTTTCGATTGTGTATTGTTTCATTTCTCTCTTCTTTCTTTCCTCTTCAACAAAACTCCATGGATGCTTCTTTCTTTCTTCTTTCTTTCTTTCTTTCTTTCTTTCTTTCTTTCTTTCTTTCTTTCTTTCTTTCTTTCTTCAACAAAATACCATGACTGCTCCACACACACACACCAAATTCTGCAATTCCATAAAAAATAACTCAATTAACTATTATTTCAATACACACACCCCAAATGGGTCACCTTCAATTCCATCAAAATAGCAAAATTAACAATTACGTCGACATTCATGGATGCTTCTTTCTCTTCTCTCTTCTTTCTTTCTTTCTTTCTTTCTTCTCTTAACAAAACACCATGACTGCTCCACGCACACACACCAAATTCTGCAATTCCATAAAAAATAACTTAATTAACTATTATTTCAACACACACACACCAAATGGGTCACCTTTAATTTCATCAAAATAGCAAAATTAATAATTACATCGACATTCCACCATTCTACTTGCAATGCAGCAACAACAGAGCTTTGTACCAGCCATTGGTGTTTTTTTTTATGTCAACAAGCACCAAACTTTTTCAACAAAATCTGTTAATTGTCTCAAAGTTTTTAATAAAATTCCTACTACAATTTGATGGGAGCGGCAAAAACAACAAAAGATGGATATAAAGGGGCAACAAACAACAAAATCAAAGTTTTCATCCTTATCAACATGACTCAATAAAAGAAACCAAGAACCTTTCCACCAACATTTTTACTCCTAGCCTCTTCATGGTCCATGATACTAGCTGAGGTACTCAACACAATATACCCGAACTGTTGGGATATACATACGAGCCATTGGAATGTTTAGTTTATGATCTTGTAGAGTTTAGAATTGTTTGATTTGAGGATCTATAGAAATGAAATTGAGTTGAAGAAGAAAATGAAATAAAATGGGGAATGAGAAAGAGAGAAATTTTGTTAAGGAGAAATAATATATAAAGAGAAAAGTAAAATATATATTTTTTAAAATGACGTGGCAATGACGTGCAGGTCACTACTTGAAACAAAATCTGGGTATGACCTTTTAGATGGGTATATATTCCATTTTTAAAATGTTCAGGGGGGTCATTGAACCCCTGCAAAGTATAAGTGTGTAGTTGAGATTTGGGGCAAAGGTTGGAGGGCTTTTGGCCATTTTCTCTTTGATAAATAAATTGATCAATGAAAAGAATGAAGAAAAAAATCCCCATAAAAGAGAAAAAAAATATTACATATATATATGCATGCATGTATTGATTTTTGAGCTTTCACAAATAATTTTTCAGCTTTTTTCTTGCATATTTAACATGATTAAGAGAGTTTAAGGAGTGATTTGTAAATTTTCTTTTTTTACATAGCACAAAAATGAGAAAAGTTTAATAACATTGATGATGAAAGTTATTTAATATGACTCTCTTTAATGTTGTGTATAATGTTAAGGTGAATTTTTAATCTTTAAAATTAAAAAAAAAATGGCTAAAAAAACCACAAAAAAAAAATAGCATCGGAGACCTCTAAGGCATGCTACATAGGATGGGCTAAGAGTCACCTTTATATATATACTAGTCGGCTTACGCCGTGCTACGCACGCCCCAATGTTGATCCTTAAAAATCCTACATTATGTATAATTCTATCATTTAATTAAAATCTTCATTTGTTTGGTTGATAAATTCTAAGTTAGACATATATTATTATATTTAAATTGATGAAATTTGTATAATAATATTTTAGGTTGTTCAAACTTCTGTGGCATTGATAGTCAATTATATATATATTTTAAATAATCTAAGTTTTTAATTATTATGATTTATAATATTTTTCTTCTATTCTACTAATTAGAAGTGACATAGTAAAATTATTATAGCAAATACTTGTGAATTTTTTTTTAAGTGGTCCCATAAGACGTCAAGTTAATTTAAAACGTCAATTTTTTTTTATCATTTTATGCCTATTTTATCTTTTTTATTAAATATTATTAATTTTTTAATACTTAAATGACTAATAAAAAATTAAAAAATAATTTATTATTTTATGTCTATTTTATTTGTTATTAAATATTATTAATTTTTTAATACTTAAATGACTTATAATAATTAATTATGAGTGATATAGTAAAATCACGGTTGAAGCAGCTGAAGCAGTCATGTCATAAATGTCTATTTTAAAAGTTTATTAAATTTTTTAATTTTTTAATACATAAATGACTTATAGAAATTAATTAGGAGTAATATAGTAAAATAATGGTTGAAGCAGACATGTCGACCATGAGCAGCCTGCTTTGGCTGCTTATTGTGACTTATTATATATATACATAGGTATATATATATAACTCTTGTAATTTATAATAGTTTTTTGACATTGTAATTTACTATTTTAAGTTGTTAGCCATTATAATTTATAATACTCTCCTTGTCCAAAGTTTTGTAGCATTGATAGTCAAATATTTGTAGAATAATTTAAGTTTTTAATTACTGAAATTTATAATAATTTTCTTCTATTTCAATTAAAGTGACACTGATATAATTTCGAGAGTCAATCAAATATCACAATTGAAGTCGCGAAGTAGACATGTTTTAAATGACTCATAATAACTTATTAGAAGTGATACAATAAAATTACTATAAAAAATAGTTGTGAAAAAAATTTAAGCGGGCCTCATATAAGATGTCAAGTTAATTTAAAACATCAATAGTTAATTTATCTTTTTTTTTGTTAATTTTAGTTTTTTATTAAATATTTTTTAAAATATTTAGATGACTCATAATAATTAATTAGGGATGAAATAGTAAAATTACGGTTGAAACAACTGAAGCAAACATGTCATAAATATCTATTTTAGTTTTTTTATTAAATATTATTAATGTTTTAATACGTAAATGACATATAATAATCAATTAGGAAAGAACTTATTCTTTTTTTGCAATGAGTTTAGTGCCGAGCCCTCCTAATATGGAAGAGGTTCAAAAGGCAATTTTTAGTATGTCGGCGCGCACTAACCCAAAAAAAAGTCCCCCTCTATTCCAATAAATAGATATCCCTGTTATGATACAAGTCCACGTTTTTTTTTTTAAAAATGAATGAGATCTGTGGCCCCTTTAGAATTCTAATGTTGCTGAAAGTGGTGTGCTGTGGAAAATTGGAGGCAACATCAGATTTTTGAAATAATGGATAGCACCATGTATATCCAGAATAATTATCCAAAAAGACTAATAAATACTTATGACCATTTGATGATTGAAAAGGTGAAGGGCCCCATACATCAGTAAACACTAATTGTAAAACATGAGAACTTTTATTTAATCTATTTGATAAAGAGAGTTTGTGCGACTTGTCAAGTTGACAAACTCTACATAGAGAAGCTAGCCTAGAACTAGAAAAAGGTAAATTATTATTGTGGAGGACTTGATTGAGTGCTCGTTGATGAGGATGGCCAAAACGAAGATGCCAATAGGATAATGATAGCTTGACAGATACATAAGCCACAGGAGAAGAGTGTCGGCGGAGTGGAACAGGCAAGTGATAGAGTTCATTGTTACTCGGCCCGGAAAGAAGAGGAGTCCTGGTTGTGCGATCCTTAACAATAAAACGATACGTGTGAAATTAAAAAAAACATTATTGTCATGAGTGAATTTTTGAACGGATAAAAGATTCTTAGTGATAGAAGGAACATGAAGAACGTTATTTAGAGGGAAGGATCGATTTGAGGAATTAGAGAGAGTTGTCTTACCAGTATGCTGGATAGGTAAACTTTGGCCATTACCTACATGAAGTTGGTCATTGCCTCGGTATTCTTCATATTGTGAGAGACTTGAGAGATTAGAAGTGATGTGATGCGTTACTCCGGAGTTGGGATACCAATTTTGTGTAGATTGAATTAGAGCCTATTATGCGAGATGAGTTGCTGGATTGATGAAATGGGCATAACGTTGAAAGTAATTTGGCGCTAGATGATTCGAGCCATTGCAAATTGGCAACGTTGCTTGTTTTCAGAGTTCCAGTTACTTCCATACTGTCAGTTATTTCCAGAGTAACTAGGTTGGCGGGAGTTGCGACCACGACCTCGGAATAAGTTGTTGTGCTGATTGCATTGAAAGTTTGATGGAGAACGCTGGCCATGGCTGGGTGGGGGTGAAGGGTGAGGTAGGGATGGATGGGCGGGGGTGACGAGAGAGAGGGGTGGAGTGGGGGTGACTGGACGGTGGTGAAGGGTGGGGGTGAGGGGTGGGGGTGGTTAGACGAGGTGAAGGGTGGGGTGAGAGTGGCTGGATGGGGGTGAAGGGTGGGGTGGGGGTAGGGGGTGGCTGGACGGGGGAAGAGAGCTGGGGGAGGGGGCTGAGGGGTGGGGGGTGGTTAGACAGGGGGAAGAGGGGCTTTTTTATTTTATTTTTTAAATTTTTTATTTTTATTTTTTTTTAAAAAAAATTAAATTTAAAAAGATAAAGGGAAAAAAAGGCCCTTTTTAATTTTTAAAATTTTAATATTATTTTTATTTTTTAATTATTTTAATATAAAGTTGACCAAAAATTGACCCCACTCGCACCCTAGGCGCGTGCCTATATGCGCGTCGTCCTAATCAGCCATTTTAATGTCACATAGGTTCGGTCAACAGTCAAAGGATTTAGAATATTATTTTTTAATGGGTTCAAGGGTCCAGATGACAAACATGTAAGTAAGAGTATTCATATTACAATACGACCATAGTACAAGGGTCCCCTGAACCATTTTGCCGTATATTTAATCAAATACTTCAAAATCTTATTAGATGTTATTCTTAATCTTATTAGATGTTATTCTTAATCTTATTAGATGTTATTCTTTCATTTTTTCTAATTTGGTATATGTTGACTTGATATAAATCTTAAGAAAATATTTATTAAAAATTTATTTTACTAAATTAATTTTATTACATATACTTTAAAATTTAAATTTTGTTATGCATTTCATATAATTAATGATAAAAATAATATCAAACTAAAATAATATTTTTTTCTCTTTTTACTAAAATAAACAAGTAAAGAAGGAAATTTTATTTTTAATATAAAATTTGAATAAAAAACAAAATTTCTTTACTTTTATTAAGTGGATTAATTATTATGATTTAAACAACTTTATGTAGACCTAATAAAATTATACAATTTAACAAAAATAAATAAAATAATACATCAATCAAATTTGGAAATAAAAATGAAAAAAGATGGAAGAGTCACGTGCCATACAATTGATGACACATAGGAAAGCTAATGGGTCCCACCATATCCTTCAAGGGGCATTTATTGCATGACATGGTGTGTAATTAAATGGGAAAGTATGGGCATTTTCCAAAACTTTTGAGAAGGTCCAAACAACAAAGATTAAAAGACAATTTCTCTTAGTGAATTGATTTTGCGAAATGACTTTTGTACCCTCAAATTGATATTTAATGCTACAAACATGGCATGGTGTGTAATTAAATAGGAAAGTATGGGCATTTTTCAAAACTTTTGAGAAGGTCCAAACAACAAAGAATAAAAAACAATTTCTCTTAGTGAATTGATTTTGCAAAATGACTTTAATACCCTCAAATTGATATTTAATGACGAACTATTTTAAGGTGAAATTATTACACCCCTGAAACGCTATATTCAGTTTTAGAGGAGGCGGTGTAATACACGCGCCAATCGCATTTTTACGCGTATTTTTTTGTTTAAAATTAATTTTTATTTACTCTCTTCCCCATTTTTATCACTTTTCATCCTTTTTTACCATTACTTTTCATCTCTTTTCCTTTTCAAACTTTATTATAGCTACTTCTATGCAAATAATTTTTCGACGACTTTAAAGTGGGAAATAATGGACAATATCGAATTTGAAATTTCCAACGATCTTGAAGTTGGAAATAATAAACAACATGGAATTTAAAATTTCCAACAACCTTGAAGTGGGAAACAATGAACAATATCAATTTTTAAATTTCCGACGATCTTAAATCCGGAAACAACAAACAATACCAATTTCAAAAATTTTGACGACCTTGAAGCCAGAAACAATGAACAATACCGAATTTAAAATTTTCGATGACCTTAAAATCGGAAACAATAGAGAATTTTGATTTTTTCGACGACCTTGAAGTCGGAAACAATGGACAATACCCATTTTAAAATTTACAACGACCTTGAAGTAGGAAATAATGGACAATATCAATTTTGAAATTTCCGACGATCTTGAAGTCGGAAATAATAAACAACATCAAATTTAAAATTTTCGACAACCTTGAAGTGGGAAACAATGAACAATATCAATTTTTAAATTTTCGGCGATCTTAAATCCGGAAACAACGAACGATATGAATTTCAAAATTTCGACGACCTTGAAGCTGGAAACAATGAATAATACCGAATTTAAAATTTTCGATGACCTTAAAGTCGAAAACATAGAGAATTTTGAAATTTTCGACGACCTTGAAGTCGGAAACAATGGACAATACCTATTTTAAAATTTACGACGACCTTAAAGTCGAAAATAATGGACAATATCGATTTTGAAATTTTCGACGACCTTGAAGTTGGAAACAATGAACAATACCCATTTTGAAATTTCCGACGATCTTGAAGTCGGAACCAATCGATTTTGTGCTTGGAGATGAGGAAGATGATAAATTAATCTTGGATGTCATTGATGAGTTTTTGAAGTTTTTTGTTTGTGAGAAAGAAGAAGAAGAAAGAAAATAAATAAAGAAAAATAATAATTAAAATTATATATATTTATGTAAAAGAAACATTAAAAATAAATTTTTAATAAAGAGAGTGAAACAACACACTCTCATGCCATTCAACTTTTAGGAGCGGTATAATTTCTGTTTTAATTAGTTCGGGCCCTCCGCAAAGTATAGGTGTGTAGTTGGAATTTGGAGTAAAAGTTGGGAGAGTTTTTGACCATTTTCTCAACAAATAAGCAATCTAACTTTGAGAGTGCACATATAGATCTCAACCGGCAACTAAACACTTGAACTTGTCCTCATTGTAACTCGCATACACTTGACACTGATGTGGCACATAAATTTTGGAGATATCCAAATAATCATTTTCTAAATTGGAGTGTTCGACTAACACAGTGAAAATGAGTTGAGGTGTTAGATATGCATACTCAAAATTGAAGTGTTTACTTGTCAGATAAGATCAAATTTGAATGTCCGAAAGAGCATGTTAAAACTGGGATAAATCGAAAGGAGTTGTTTATGAATTACTTGCATTTCACAAGTAATTCACAAACAACCCCTTTTGGTTGATTTCGTCGAGGAGAAAAAAACCCTTTAGGCTCTCGACTCGCATTTAACCATAAACCATACTAGCTCTTCAGTTCTATTGTTTCTTACATGATGAAAAACTCCTTACATAAGGAGTCATGCATTGTAGACCAAACACACATGCATAAGCTTCTTTCTATATTTGCAAACTAGACCTACAAGACACAACCTCACAATACTTTGATACAAATAGCTTCTTTCCTATATCTACAAACTAGACCTACAAGCTGCAACCACACAAAGTTTAGATACAAACATGACAAAGCCTATGCATCCTCCGCATCACTGACACTTGGACGAGTATCGATGTAGAATTCCGTGTCAACTCCGTCAATGATCCTATCTCTGTTAACAGACAACCAGAAGGAGCATGTAATGTTATATGAAAGAGATTCAGACACGTTTTGAATTACAAATGTTGAACGTGAATCAACAAGAAAGAAGATCACACCTTTCAAGAACAAACTTCCCTTCTTTATACTTCTGGCTTTCCTCGTGTGCAGCCTCCTGCATGATAGAAAAGAGAGTGACAGTTGTTAACAAAATCTCCGGTGTAGGTAAATCATGCATGTGCAATTGGTAACACATTTAGATGGCCAGAGGAGTAACTATTCTCCTCCTCTTTTTATCTGTGTGCATATTCACATGTGCACTTGTTTTGGTGTCTATGTCTGCATGAGAGAGAGAGAATTACATATTTCCAGCCAACAATTTGCCCACAACAGCAACAAAATATGTCTGCTACTGTGTGCATCCCAGAAAGCATCACCCTCTCCTCATGAAGTCCAATAGTTACATTCACCCTGAATCACAAAATCAGGCGGACCAGTCAGACCTCTGCATATAGATCAAACGGAGCACAATTGCAAAGTGTTGAGAAGGCAGACAGAAAATGATGTTGGTAAATATATCATCCATTGCACTATGAAGAAGGCCAGATAAGAATATTATTTATCTGGATGATGTCCTCACCATTTCTTAGATTCATGGACCCAATTCAATTCAGTGGGATTCCAGAATTCACATTTTTTTCCATCAAGAACGTTTTCTAAAACTCCTCTAAATACATCACTTCCTACTGTAATGTAAACCAAAAACTATCCTTATCAACTACAGGTGACTTTTCAGAGAAAAAAAAAAGTTCAAAGCAAGATAGGACCACCTTAGGAAATCACTGCAGAGTGATCTTTACCAATTTCTACCACACAAAACTCAGTTTACGGTTACCTCATTTAAAGTGATAAACATATAGCAACTGTGTCGATTTTATATACTTCAATTCAGCAGGCTATATATTGGATGTAAGTTTGCCTCAGTGGATTACCTTCTTTTTGTTTTTTAACCAACTTCGCATTGTATTCATCTTCAAACAAACGAGTAATGTAATCGGAGGATTACTTATTGAGTTGGAGATCAAAGTCTTGGGAATGAATGTTGATGATTGCAACATAATACCTAGACAGCCAGGGCTTCTATGATCATCGACCACAGAAATAGAAAAGAAGTGGTAGTCCTTACCAACTTAATCTATAAAACGATTTTTTATTTTTTTTTCCAAACACTCCATTTTTCTCATTTTTCTGACCATGTTTTTTAAAAATTCACTGTAGTGAGTCCTTCACTTTCATTACATTGATGTGGGTTGCCTCGTAAATAGCAATGGAACTTTTCCATAAATTGGTACTTCATAGTAACGGTGAAATTAGAGAAAAGTTGTGTTATATCTAGCAATCCAAATTGGGTTAGAAACTAGCTATTTGTGAAATCTTTGAAAAAAGAAAATATGGGTGGGGGTAGGGGGTGGGGGTTACCATGTTTTTTTTTTTGTTGAAATATTTGTCATATTAGTTGATATTCTAGAAAGGAAGTTTTTCCTTCTACATATAACATCTGTCTAGAGGTTAAAAGTTGTATTACAGTTCATACAATGTGAGTTCCCCCATCCATTACAATCTGGAAAACATGAAGATGGATGTGAAATGCAATATGATTAGTCGCGAACATGTCGACCTGGTAAATTTAGAGAATTTGACACAACGGAGGAAGGATGGATCAATTACATAACATTGACAATTATAAACATATCATATAAAGAAATGGCAGACAAGGCGGGATGATCTGAAACATAGAAGTTATTATAGAAACTATCTTTTTACAGTAAAAGATTAATACTTGGATGATCTGAAACATAGAAGTTAATATAGCAAGCAGCAACCATCTTTTTTCAGTAAAAGATTAATACTCCCTCTATCCCAATTTATGTGAAGGTGTTTGACTGGGCACGGAGTTTAAGAATGATAGGAAGACTTCTGAAATATAAAGTCAAATTCTTACCAAATATAGAAAGGTTTCATTTTTTTTTGGAATTGACAAAAAAGGAAAGAGTCACATAAATTGGGACGGAGGGAGTAGAAAATATCCTAATAGTCCAAGTAGATTACGTAAAGCACAATCCTACATGGACTCAACCATATATTAAGCTGCTATAACAGTTTTCTCACCCAATTAATTGACTCTTTATTTTATATATGGTTTGTAATTTGTATTGCTTATTATTGCTAACTCTCAGGTACTTATTTAATTGGAATCCTTATTCCAAGATAGCCAGAAACATAGTTCATACGGTCGTTTAAGGACGAACATATATATCAGTTGGATAATGTTTCTTATTTGGTATCTCTCTATCCTTTTTCTTTTGGAATAAAGTCTTCTTTGGTTTCTTCTGAATTACAGGAGCAATCATTTTATTTGAAGCTTGCCACCCTAATTATAATGCAACAATATCTCACATTTCCATAATAAGAAGTGGAATTGTTGACTAAAAGTGGTACTCCGTCTGTGTAAAAATTGTAAGATATTTTCACCTTGAACTTTGTGGCATACTAAAATTTTAAGAAAATTTCCTAACTTTCTGAAGTGGTAAGATATGCTAAGATCAAATTCTCATGAATAAACTACAAAAAGAATGCAACAGATGTAGATATGCACTCACACTTTATTGAACAGGTAAGCTTTTCCTCTGCGGCAATGAAATCCCTGACCAAAAAACCGACCATTAGAAAACCATAAACCAAGCAAGCCAAAAGTGCAATGCTATGAATAAGCAATCATAGCAGAAAATTTCCAGTGCATATACCACAAATAAAGAAATATGCCTATGCTTTGGTAATTGAAACCATTGGATCAAATCAATACGGACAAAGATTGGTTAAAATGCCGAATCACTCTCCAAGCTTGGTCTATGAGCATTTGGTAATTAAACTTTGCACTTTTTTATGTGGTGGTCTTCGAGTTTATAAACATTGACTAAGGATATAATTGAGAAGCTATATGTCAATAAACAATAGCACGAACATGGCATGTGAACGTTTATAGCTATTCGAGAGAAAAACTTTGGTTAATTGATTTTTGGGATAGACAGTTATAATTGAGAAAAAGATAATCAATATTTATATTCAAAAGTAGAAATTAACTAAGGAGGGTAATCTTAATCCATGTACAATATTCGTTCTGCATTGATCATCCATTAAAAAATGTAAGTTATTCTTCCATATACAACAACAACGTAAGTTATTCTTCCATATACAACAACAACGTACCCAGTGTTATTCCACAAGTGGAGTCTGGGGAGGATAGGATGTATGCAGATCTTCCTTGCCTCAAAAAAAAGTTTTCAAACAAAGGGTGCAGGACAAATGATGCTATGTTATATTATATGTTCTCTATGACAACAAATATCCGGACAAACGATATTATTATAAAGAGGTTTGGCTATATTATCACAGAGAATAGCATGAGAGCAAGTGAAGGAATTCAAAACGTAACAAAAGCCAGAACAGTAAACCAAATGGAGATATTCGGTTACAAGATTCATGCAAATTGTACATAATTCAACCCTTCAATGTACCATAAACATTTCCATATAAATCAGAAAATCCATCGATCTCGAAAGAAGTTAAAAGCTTCTGTCAACTACTTAGGTTGGAAATTAAGCTAGGGGACATGTACTAAACAGGTACAAATCTCTTACCTAATGATGGCAATCAAATCACTTCCCACTTGAAGGCCAGTAAGCATGAAATTAAGGATAAGGATGGCAAAGGGGCACGACAGGACGGGGCAGGGCAGGGCAGGGCAGGATAAAATGTAATCTTGAAAGTTTTTAATGGGGCAGGGCAAGGTCCACATTAATAGCTGGGTTGGGTAAAAAAGAGGTGACTCGTGTATTTTTATTCTTTTATTTCCTGATCCAACATTTCCTTCGCAAGTCTGCACTTAGCAATTTAGACTTTGTCTTATATAATATACCTTTTATGATTGTTGGATGCCAATTTAGTTGCCACTATTTATTATAAAATATTTGTTCTGTCATAGTTTAAGTCCAACTATCTTGCTAAACTGCTATAATAGCATTATTATCATATCAATGTTTTTTGAAGTTAAGTTCATTACAACAACATACCCAGTGAAATCCCACAAGTGGGTCTAGGGAGGGTAGGGTGTATGCAGACCTTACCACTACCTTGTAGAGGTAGAGAGGCTGTTTTCGGAGAACCCTCAGCTCGAGTACAACAAATCAAAAATAGTATGAAAAGGGAAACAATAGTGAAGCAAACATAGAAACTAATAAGGAAAGTAAGTTGTTTTAGTAATTCAATTTGAATTTTATGTGATGTGTTGAATTTCTTGATCATTAAGCTTTGTGCATATCTTTTTCAGAAGTTAACTCAAGTTCATTTAGCAATTCAAATAGCTTTGTAAGTCTTAATTAACTGGGAAGCATTAGTGCATATATCTATTAGGAGACTATATATAAAAATGGCAAGACTATTTCCATGTTACACTTTTCATTAGTTTCTTTAAACATTATACATCATACAGCAATGATAAAAATCATATGTTATTCAGTAGATATACATAGAAACTTTCATGGGCATGCCAATTTCAAATGTTTCTATAAAAAGTTGAAAAGGTTAAAAAATAAAAATAAAAAGCATACTACCATATGATAAGAGAAAAAGAATTGGAAAAAGAAAAGTATAAACGAGGATGGCTTGGCAGCGGGGGACAGGGCAATATTTTTTAAAAAATGCTATACGGGGCAGGGCAGAGCAGGTTAAAATTTTAGCGAGTCAAGGCCTACCCTGCCCCCGTTTACATCCCTGCGTGAATACCCTACCGAATCTTAATTATCAAGTTGAATCACTTTCTTCACAGCCCGAAACAAACAGAGCAAAAAGCATGACTACTCTCTGCACATTTTTTCATGTATTATTCTAAATTATCAACATTATTTTACTAAACTATATTCTATATAACACGACATAAAAGTGCTGAAAAACTAGCACAATTACAAGTAGCAAATGGTCATGCAAAGAATATTTCTTTTCATTCTAGATGAATAGCCCTGTTTTGAAAAGTACCAGGTAAAGTTCTTGTCATGTGATCTGGAGGTCAAACGTTAGAGCTGTGTAAATAGCCTCTTGCAGCAGAAATGCAAAGTAAGACTGCGTATAATTGCATAAGGTGAGCTTTAGTAATAGCCCTGTTTTCTGCTTGAGTTATACTTTTGGAGTCAGTGTAGACACAAACACCATCTAATTATGCAAAATTAAAAACATCATAAACTAATTACTCAAAGAAACAACAATTCCAAAAAGGCCAACCCAATGAAAAGCTTAAAAAAACTATTTACAAAAACTTAGGTAGAAAATAAAAAAGGCGCAATTGAAGAAAACGGGGTTACCCTAGAAACAACTTCATCAGCAAGGGCAAGGTGAGTTTTGCAGAATTTGCACTTGTATGTTCTGCCTTCAAGATCTACCATAAAAATCCTTCCCATCTTTGAAACACAGAAACAAGAAAATTGATTTTTCTCACTTGCGACAGTGATAGTGGGGGTGTGTGTATGGTGGGGTTGGGGGTTGGGGTTGGGGGATTAGTAAGGTTAGACGTGCGGTTTGAGGTTATTTAGGCCACGTAAGCAAAGTCGAACTCAAGATTTGAAGTGCGTGAGTGCATCAGTGTTGTCAAAGGTGTGCATAAGCTCCAAAACAAGACTCAAAATGTGTTGAGTATTTGTCTCGATTAATGTGCGGTTTAGGTTGTAACTGTTCAGACATACTTACTCTCATCAATTTGGCTTTCTATAGATATAACACTAAACAATTGATATTTTACTTATAAAAAAAATAAAAATTTATTCATATATTTGTCATTTATGTTTATATTATTAGTTTTGAACTAGATATATAGTTATATTTTTTCTCCCTTTATATCTTTTTTCATTAAATCTCATGTTTTATTTGTACTTTGTGCTTAAACACAATAGACCTTGAAGCTTTTTTGCGCTTTTTGCTTTTGGTAATATTGTGGTGCACCAATATTATTTTAAGACGTTAACAAAACTTCCAGTGTTGATTAAGGGATATTATCATATTCAATTGGTCGCCAATTGTATGAACAATACTGAAAATAAATATCTATATCCATATCCATATCTAAAATCTATAATCTATAATCTATAATCTATATCTATATCTATAATATATCAAAAGTGTGAAGACTTTAGAAATGTTGTTTGAACTTTTTGCCCTTTATTAAAAGTTTTGGGGCTTTGGGCTCTAGGTGACAAAAGAGTTTTAAAATGTAGTGTGGGTGACACAAGTCTTAATAATTGAGTGGAGGTGACAATTACTTTATTAAGGATTAAGAAAGTAAGAAAAGTTTGAAAATCACCCACAAGTTTTTTAATTTACACTTTGATCCAATGTAAAACCTAATATAACTAGAAATGGAGGAAAAAAGGCACGTTTCTCGCTCTTCTCATTTATTGGAGTTTTCTCTCTCTTCGTGATTTTTGTTGTTCATTGTTGTTGTTGCTTTATTCATCATCATCTTCTTCATTATCATCATCTTGTTCTTCATTATCATCTCTTCTTGTTCATCATCATCATCTTCTTGTTGTTGAACATTGTTGTTACCGCTACTATTGCTACTTGATCAAATTTTTTTAGGTCAAATTTTATTCGTATATCACTTGGGAATTACTTATAGGTGATTTTAGTAAGTAAAATTATAATTTTTAGTTGAATTTCTCATCTGGGTGTATCTGCCACTGCTGTTTTTTCACCAGTAGATAAAACATGTAATGTGAATCCAACAGATGAGTAATCTGTTGCACAGATGTGTAATCTGTTGCAACATATTGACTAATTTATTGCAACATATTGATTAATCTATTGCAACATATGAGTAATCTGTTGCAACATATATGACTAATCTGTTGCAACAGATTACTCATCTGTTGAATTTGTATTATAGTGTTGTAACATGAATCCAACATATAAGTCATCTGTTGCAACAAATTAGTCATATGTTGCAACGGATTACTCACTTGTTGCAATAAATGACTCATATATTGGATTCATGTTGCAGGTTCTATCCATTGTAGCAGTAGCAAATATACCAAATAAAAAATTCCACAAAAATCATAATTATACTTACAAAATCACCTATGAAGTAATGTCCAAGTGATATACGAACAAAATTTAACTTTAAAAAATTCTAAAAATTTCAACAAGGGTACAACGAATAAGTAAAACACATGAAAAATTTCATGAAACAAGTAAAGAAGACAAAAATAGTGTATCATACATCAAATGCAAAATAATCGAGGGGACAAACGTTTGAGTTCTCCTAAAAACATTTAAGTTTCCTAGTATTTTAATTATTTTCTAATGAACAACCCATCTATTATAACAAATTTTCTATCTGTTTGATAATTTTCAACAGATGAATCATCTGTTGCAACATGTTAGTCATCTGTTGATTCAAATTAAATAATTATTAGTAATAACTAAATTGATTTAGCTAAAATTAAAGACAAGTCTTTAAGACAATGGGACAAAAATTTGAGTTTTTCTAAAAATGTTTGGGTTCCCTAGTATTTTAATTATTTTCCAATAGATCACCTATTTGTTGCAACAAGTTAGTCATCTGTTGCAATAAATGCTTATAACAAGTTAGTCATTTGTTGATTCAAATTAAGCAATTATTAATAATAATTAAATTGATTTAACTAAAATTGAAGACAAAACCTTAGACAAGGGGAAAAACGCTTGAGTTCTCCTAAAAAATATTTAAGCTTTAGTATTTTAAATTGCTTTTCAACACATATTTTGTCTATTTAGTAATTTTCAACAGATGAGTCATATGTTGCAACAACTTAGTCATATGTTGCAATAAATGTCTATATCTGTTTGATAATTTTCAATAGATGAATTAGTTGTTGCAACAAGTGAGTCATTTGTTGCAACAGATGTATATATCTGTTTAGTTATTTTCAACAGATGTTTTTAATTGTTTGGTCATTTCCAACAGATTACTCATCTGTTGTAACATGTTAGTCATCTATTGATTCACATTAAGACATTATTAGTAATAACTAAATTGATTACTAAAATAAAATATGAATTAAAAAATTCAATTACAGTTTCAATTAATCTTATGGTAATTACACAATCAATTAATTATGTTCGTCCTGAGTAAAGTGATCAATTGACCAATTTTATTTGAAATGATTCAAACTAAGTCATCATTAGAAATAACTATATTGATTTAACTAAAACTAAAGATGAATTAGTAAGTTTAATTACGATTTCAATTAATTTCATAGTAATTACATGATCAATTAAGTGTTTCGTACTGAGCAGAATGATTAATTGACAAATTTTATGTGAAATAATTTAAATTAAACCATTAATAGAAATAACTACATTGATTTAACTAAAATTAAAGATGAATTAGTAAGTTCAATTACGATTTCAATTTATCTCAGTAATTAAATGATCAATTAAGTGTTTCATCCTTAGTAGAATAATTAATTGACCAATTTTATTTTAAATGATTCAAATTAAGCCATTATTAGTAATAACTATGTTGATTTAACTAAAATTAAACATGAATTAATGAGTTCACTTACAATTTCAATTAATCTAATCGTAATTACATGATTAACTAAGTGTATTCGTCCCGAGTAGAGTGATCAATCGACCAATTTTATTTGAAATAATTCAAATTAAGATATTATTAGTAATAATTAAATTGATTTAACTAAAATTAAAGATAAACTTACAATTTCAATTAATCTCATAGTAATTAAATTATCAACTAAGTGTATTCGTCATGATTAGAGTGATCAATATTGACCAATTTTATTTGAAATGAATCAAATTAAGCCATTATTCGTAATAACTAAATTGATATAACTAAAATTATAGATGAATTGATAAGTTCACTTACAATTTCAATTAATCTCAGAGTAATTACATGATCAACTATGTGTATCCGTCTCGAGGAGAGTGATCAATTGACCAATTTTATTTCAAATGATTCAAATTAAGTCATTATTAGTAATAAATAAATTGATTTTGACTAAATTAAAGATGAATTGGTAAGTCCACTTACAATTTCAATTAATGTATTCGTCCTTAATAGAATGATCAATTGATAAATTTTATTTAAAATGATTCAAATTAAGCAATTATTAGTAATAACTAAATTGATTTAACTAAAATTAAAGATAAGACCTTAGATAAGGGGACAAACATTTGAGTTCTCTTAAAAACATCTGAGCTTTAGTATTTTAAATTATTTTCCAATATATATCCTATATGTTTGATAATTTTCACCAGATGAGTCATTTGTTGCAACAACTTAGTCATCTGTTGCAACAGATGTCTATATTTGTTTGATAATTTTCAATAGATGAGTCATTTATTGCAACAAGTTAGTCATCTGTTGCAACATATGTCTATATTTGTTTGGTCATTTCTAACAGATGTCTTTATCTGTTTGGTCATTTCCAACAGATGTTTTTATCTGTTTAGTCATTTTCAACAGATTACTCATCTTTTGCAACATGTTAGTCATCTATTGATTCATATTAAGCCATTATATTAGTAATAACTAAATTATTTAACTAGAATTAAACATGAATTAATAAGTTCAATTACAGTTTCAATTAATCTCATGGTAATTACACAATCAACTAAGTGTGTTCGTCCTGAGTAGAGTGATCAATTGACCAATTTTATTTGAAATGATTAAAACCAAACCATAATTAGAAATAACTATATTGATTTAACTAAAATTAAAGATGAATTGGTGATACAAGATCAATGGGCTCCACTCCTTTGGGATCGATGCTTCAAGGATCACATCTATGGATCCAAGATTTGGTTGTTTTAGGGGAACAAATACGTGTGTGAATTATAGCTTGGAGCGCGGGAGAAGATACATTTGATGATGTCATCCACGTGAGCATTGAGCCACGACGTGTTTGGAAGATAGCGTGGGCTTCGAGAGAGCATGGACGCCCATGACATTATTTTGGGCTTTGGGTCACTTTTGGGCCCAATAGCTTTTGGGGTCACTTTTGGGTCCATTGTGTAATAAAGACCCATGGCCTATAAATAGCTAGTTTGCCTTCATTTTGAGGGGAGATTTTAGATGGTATATTTGTAGCCTCTTTTGAGAGCCTCTTTCAAGGTGGAATTCTTGGGCAAGGTGGAATCCTTGTGTTGATGATTTGCTTAGAAATGGAGATTGCTTGGGTATTCCGGTTCCCTTGAGGTCACGTAAGAGATAGGTTTAGGTTGTGTGTGATATTAAAGGTCCAAAAATGGAATAAGCTTTTGGATTTTTAATATTACATCTTCATTTGTCTATCTATCTATCTATCTTTACTTTCTTGTAATCGTTTGTCTATATCTAGTGTAATCCATTTGTGTTCTTGTCTTGTAACCGTGTGTTGTTGTTATTGCATCTTGTTCATCAAGTGTTGTTGTTGTTTTTAGTGTGTTTTACTCTTGATATCATTTTCTTTCTTATTCTTCTTGTGAATCCGAGAGAGGTCATCAAAGGGGGTCCTCGATTCTTCAAATTGTTGACTATTTTGGTGTATGTTTTTGTGTCTTTCTTGTCGATCTTGTATCATTTGGTATCAAATCCGAGCTTGATTTTGTTCCTACGAAGTCAATCTTGGGTTTGTTATCTTGAAAATTGCAAAAAAAAAAGAAGTATCAAAATAAAAAATTTCAAAAAAAAAAAGTACTATTCCCGTTTTTAACCCTAGGTCAAAATTTGAGTCTTTTATTTTGTTGTTTTCTTGTATTTTTAGTGTTAGATTATTGTTCTCTAACACTATAGGAGTCTAGGGTTTGAATTTGAGCCAAATCGGAGTTGATTTGAGTATTCTACCCTTGATGTGGGCTTAAACTAGAAGAAAGAGAGGTGGGTTCAAGATCTGAAATTTTTGGTTGAGAAACTGAAAAAAATTGATGTTTGGAATGTGTTTAGAAGGTTGAAAATAGGCTTGGTTCAAAATTTCATCGCATTCCGATCATCGGTTTAAGAGTTAGAGATTTTTGAAGTTCTTGGTGTTCTTGAGAAGATTCAAACCTTCATCTTGAATTCTTTTCAAAAAGTGGTGTTTGATCCTCAAAATTGAAGAAAAAGTTGTGTTGAGTGCCTAATTTATAAGTACCATGGCTTTGGGAGATGAGATCCAACCTATCTCAAAAGAGGCGATAATGAAAGCTCTCATGGATTGGCGACAAAAATTGAATAGTTGGAAGAAAGGTGGGTCACGTTTGGAAGGAAACATGGAAAAGGTGACATGTCTTACTACCCAAACCCCACCAAATGTACCCCAACCACCACAATTCCATTCCACCAACAAACACCTCATTACCAAAAACCACATTCGATTCCACTTCAAGAACATGTTCCCACTACAAACCAAGTTCCCGACGACATTGTTCATCCAACCCAAATCCAAATTGAGAAGACCAATTCTAACATGGAACCTTTGTTACTCGCTAACCAAGATGCTACCATTTTACCTAGCATCACTCCTTCATTTGTGCAGGTTCATGAACAAATAATATCAAAGGAGGATACAAAAAAAATGCCATATGAAAATGAGCTTGAAAGCCTTACGGAGTTCTTACCAAAGAATTCTAAACTTGAAAGGTGCAATGACAAGTTGATAAAAGAGTTGGATTCGAGGACGAATTCTCTTCAAGAAAGGGAGGATGATACAAGATCAATGGGCTCCACTCCTTTGGGATCGATGCTTCAAGGATCACATCTATGGATCCAAGATTTGGTTGTTTTAGGGGAACAAATACGTGTGTGGATTATAGCTTGGAGCGCGGGAGAAGCTACATTTGATGATGTCATCCACTGAGCATTGAGCCACGACGTGTTTGGAAGATAGCGTGGGCTTCGAGA